>CM076262.1:40658445-41258445 GCA_038380795.1 Pyrocephalus nanus
ATAAGTGTTCTTATTTCTGTCACTCTTACTTCTTGACAAAAAATCTTTCTCCTACTGTGTAAGTAAGATTAATTTGTAATCTTATATGCTTACTTACATCTCCCACAGTGTTCAAAGTAGGCTAAATATGTAGAGTCTTGAATACAACTTAGGCTTAAAATATAAAAATTAAACACTCCTGTCCACATGCTACTTCATCCCATTCATCAAATGCCTGTATCTAACAGAAAATATTGAAAGATCCCCTTATTTATTGTTCAGGAAAACATAAACAAAACAAACAAACAACCCTAAACCCCAGTAGGTTTACTAATTCAGCTGTAAAGAGCAGCTTTTATTGCTAGCTACAATAAGAAATCCTAATAATATTTAGTACTGTGTATTGTGCATGAACTACTGATTTATTGTCCAATACCAAATCTTTAGGTATTTGATGTGTACAAATATTAATGATTTTATGAAGTGAGGAAGCAAAAGGTAATTCTTAGAATGACATATGAATATTTTATGACATTGCAAGGTTATAATGAAGACTATTAGCAACATGAAGTGTTACTTAGTAAAGAATCAGCCCCAGGGAGGAACCTGAAGAAAGATGCAGAAGCTCTCTAAAAGCACTTTGCAAGGTGGGATGCGTCTCATCTAAGTTTTAACACTTTAAGAATTTATTTCAAGATAGTATTCTTATCTTCTGTATTGTTGATAGAGAAAGGCAAGTAATTGCTTCTCATCTTTACTTGTAGTATCAATATATTTTTCTTTACTCTTAATATTTATTGTACTACTGCATTAAGAGAAAAATAGGTAAACAGATTCCAGGAGATTTTTATGAGATATCTGTAAACCCCCTTTTCATTGAAGGTTATTCTGCAAGGTCAAGAAGACAGCCTTAAAATACTCCTTACTCAGTAAAACATACAAAAGGTCATGTACTGAAAAGTGATTTATGGCCTCAAGTTGAAAAAATCTGATGGGCTGCAAAGCTGTTTATATCATATGTCCTAAGTCATCATCCCTTCCGTGTCATGTAATTGCTGTTAGATAGTCATATGCTATTGCATGAAGCTTCTGTGCATTTAGCACAGTGTAGAAAAGGAAAACTACAACTGTCTTTGATAGGATTAAATTATACAACTAATCCTTTTCGTTCCAGATGTCAATACATAAAAGTCATATCAGAGACTCAAATACAGAACCTCATACATAATTTTAATCCCTCATCCTGTGTTGTAGATCTGGAAATTTTAGCATGTAAAAGCTTCTAAAACTGGATTCCTTTCTCATTGCTTTAAAAATTAATTATTTTTAAAATAATACTAAACACTCTAATGAGTTATTTTGGAATTCCCTGTATGAGAGCTAAATAAATTGCAAATTGTTTATACAAAATGACAAAGGGATTTTGGCATCTTATGGCAGGTGAAAAGCATATCACACATACTGACTTTCCATCTGTAGCTGCATACCGAGACAGTGCCAAACTGAAAACTAGGCAGCATGCAACAGCTGAGAAGACATAGTGTGATGTGCATTTAATTTCATTGAAAGAATAGGCACACACCACAGAACATATCAGCACCTCTTGCAAATAACTATTTTATGTGAATGAATATATCTTTACATATGTATACACACATACACATACATAATGAGCTCTATATACATATATATTGCTTGGTTGGATATACTGAATTTCTTTATTATAGAGACAATCTTGTGTGACTGTAACAGCTGTACAGTTTAGGTATATGCTACTGTGCATGTTTTGCAGGTGCCAAATGACAAAAATCCATCTACATTCTATAAAATCTATATAACGTCTGATAATTTTGTAGCACAAAGAAATCTCTCATTGTGTGAAGATTGCAAAAAAAAAGTGTATTGAAATCTGTGTATCTATTTTCTTTTTAAACCACCAGTCTCTCAAAAAGAAGTAATAAAAAGATTGCTTTTGTAGAACTTGAAATGCTTTATGCTTTGCTGCTGCAAATTTAGTCAGCAAAAGCTCAGCTCATCTAAAACTCATTTCTGAGTTGTGCTGACATGAATGAAACCATCAATGATACTGCTGCAAAAACAATGACAGAAAGAAAAAAAAAGATTTTTTATTTTAAGCTTCATTGAAAATAAAAGACAAACCAGAACATTTGTTAAATAGAACAGTTGGTGATAAGTAGAATTTAAAATGTCATCACCATTTACAATAATCATACTTCAAGTGTTCGTGGATCAATGGTAGGCTAAATATATTATAACAAGAGATTAAAAAATATTTTAATTTATTACAGCAAGAGATGAAAAATATTTTAAAGATGACATAGTGCAGTTACCCCCAGACTTTTGGCCAAAATGGTAAAATGTGGCTGTGATTTATTTTATACTCATCTCTCAGATCCTTTGGCTATCCAGCTATTTGCTGCATTCCAAATAGAATAACAACTGCAAAGTAGCTAAGGGGCTTTCTGGAAGTCCCTCTTGTATCCACCTGGCAGATGCTTGCAGTAGATCCCAGCAAAGAAGTCCTTTGCCTTACTTTTCTGTGGGACAAAAGATACATTTTCAGGCAGGCAGTCCACGCAAAAGTTAATTTCGCTGGTGAATGCTGCTGCTGGGGACGTGAAGAGACCTTCACCAGCTGAAGGACCTGAAAAGGAAGAGCGAGCAGAAGGCACTCCAATCACTCCAGTTTTCAAGAGTAATACTTGTCTTGACTTGAACAGTAGTTTTGTCTTCACTGCAGCCATTCCATAACTATGTCTCCAAAAGAATTTCCAAACTTATAGTTTGGGGTAGTTTATATAGGTCTTTTACAGAAATTCTATTATTGCTTCAGTTGGTGTACATTTTTATACATAATACAGTTTTTTTCTTGATATGTGTCTATGATTTGAATGCACATATACATTTGTATACATGGAAAAGTTTCAGAAAATTCAGGTTCCTTTTTCAGGAAGACTTTCAACCCTTAAAAAATATTAACTGAATTTTCAGTTTTAATGCACCAAAAAAGGAATACTTATAAGTTTCCTTTTTGTAGATGATTATAGCTAAGCAGATAATAAGGGGTGAAATCTGCAAATATTTATTTAAATGAAGCATTGAATTTTCCACGGTGATATTCTAACTTGTTTTGTGCTCATTTTCCAAGAAAATTCTAGGAAATTAATTTACTGAGAGGCTGCTTAAAATATGTATCGTTACTGAATAGTGGGTGATAGCAATGAAAGTAATACTTGGAGTTCTAAAATGCAGTTATTGAAAATGAACAAAAAGCCATTAGTTCTAAGCTCTGGTCTGCCCAGCAGAGAACAAAGAAGAAAACATGACTGCTTCTATGCTAGCTTTAGTGCTTTGCCTAAAATCTCCTGCTGTCCTTTGCAACTGTAGTCACCCATCATCATCATCATTATCATCATCATCATCATCTACATCATCTGTTCCTACAAACATCTTGTATATTCATAACATAATGTACATTCAAATTGATCTTATAATATGACCAAGCACGGGCAGAAATATTTGTAGAATAGAAAATTTATGAAGCTAGGTTTTTGTGGCTAGACTTGTGTTCGCATAGACGAAAAAGTGCATCAAGCAAAAGCACTATTTTTTTGTCACTACAGATAAATAATAAAAGGTGAAAATCAAATTAGTCTTCAGTGTTTTATTATATACTTGTAAATTGCTTACTACAGTACTACCATGTATATTTGCAGAGAAAATTTGGCTAATGTTAATAAAAAATAAATACTATTATTATGAATCTTTAAACTAATCTCAGGTTTCTGTTCAGAGCTGTACCTTGTAGCGAATATGAGTCTTGCACTATTGATTCTTGCCTTGTGAATGCCCAAACCAGGTCTCAGGTGTATGCAGCAGAGAACCCCAGGTTCCTCAGGTGCTCTATAGCCTACATGTCTGCCTGGGTGGGTCACAAATCAGCAAATACATGTGGCCATACACCAAAGGGTGCGTCATCATTTAAAGATTTGTGCTCAAAGGGTTTCATCAAGGAGGCAAGCTATATCAGTGCAAGGTGTACTGTGGCCTCTTGCTCACCCTGAGTGACCCACTCAAGCATGCCATTGCGTTTCTTGCAGCTGAAAGGAAGATGCTTTTTCACATCTGCTCAAAAAAGAAGAAAGGAAGCTATATTCAGCAAATAAATTATTAATTCTGAGTGATTCCCTCAGCTCTATGGCATAGTCATTGCTGCCCCAGTTTTCTGTCTTGCATATGAAGCATAAAATATCATTCCTGTCGTCAAAGACTTTTCTGATAGAAGTTGGTGAGATGGCTGAAGTAAGAATTGGGCAAGATGAGGCAGCATCTTCTGCCAAAGAATATATAATTTCACAACTTTATGCTTGCAAGATCTTGTTATGTTCCTGAATTGAAAAGGAGACATGCCAAGAAGGTAAAGGCTGGGAATAACGGCCCTGTTGTTACTCTGATATGAGAGGATCTACTTAGATGCATACACAAGCGCAAAACCTTCAGACTTGGAACGTACTTGGTACAGTGATCTCAACATAAACTTTTAGCCCTTTTGGTTGCTTACATGCAGGAGTTTGATATGGCTCAGCAGCATGACTTTTCACAGACATCAAAGCACTGAACCTGTAAGTCACCTACATCAGCCAGTGCAGAGATTTTACTAATAACACTGTATAATTCAGTATTTTTACTGAACTAAGAGGAGTTTCACAAAGTAACCCAGATGTTTTAAGGATAAATTAAACTTCTTAGTGTCTTGACTCATAGCAGTTTTCCCAGATCAGTCGCAGTAGAAAATAGTCCAGGCAAAAAGTACTTTACTCCTTTATTATATATCTGTTCAGTAGAGGTCATTATCTCAGTTTTCCAAATAGTGGGAAATGAATGGGAAATGAAACAAGAAAGGAACATGATCTTCTGAAAATAGGATGGTAAAGCAGGGTCAGAAGTTAGACTTGACTCAAAATCTTCTGAGTCCCAAATCAGTTCCAGACTGTCAGCTTGTATATCCCTGTATGACTATCTCCTCATATAACTCTTTTTAGAAGTAAACCCGTTTTTTTTTCTAAATGGTCATTAACGTATCTGAGGAGATGTGTAGATTCAGTAATATTCTATTATTGAGAGCATTATTTACACTCTTTGTTAGTGATTAGAAGGACAGAGACAAGAGAATAAACTAGATGTATGAAATATGTTGGAAGAAAAGCTGTTTGATTATGCAGACACCTTAAAATATATATCTCTCTGGACAAATTCATTTTGTATGAAGTTTTTCAGATTTTCAACATGGGAAAATCTCCCCTTATTAACAAAAAGAGTTGGCTGAAAATGTAATGACAATGGCAATCTATTAGTGTAGTTAGAAATCCATCCCCTGGATAAATTTACGGAAATGTATTAATTCTGAGGAACTTAAGAATATTAAGAAATTGTCAAAGAATAAGTCACACCATGCATATTTTTAATTCAGATACGGAGTAAGTTGTTTTGACTGGATGTTTTTGTTATGAGAGTTTTTATTCAGTAATTACTCAGAGAAAAAGAACATTTTTCTTTGGGAATTTATTTCATGTTGATGTGAACATAAAAGCTTAGTCTAGAATTGCAATTAACTTTAAATGATTATTTCTCTTCTTTATGAATTTAAATAGTAATACAAATATTTAACATAATTTTATAGAACAGTTAAATGTAAATATAAAGTTGCATTTTACATTTTTAAGATAGATTTTAAAAGTCTGCAATATGCTTGTGGTTAATTATAATCATGCTTCTGTTTGATTAGGGAAGTAAATATGGGATGATCTACCTGATCGTCTTAAATCAGCTGGTCAGTGGTTGCTCTGTGAAATGACACATAATACTCCATACAGATCACTGATGTTAGACCTAAGTGAAACAGTCATCTGTCAGAGGGTCTTGGCTCCAAATGTTTCGTAGCAATTCAGAAGGTGAGCGAAATGCTTCCGAATCTTACTTCCACATACTGATGTCTTCCAAGGCAAAGCAGATGGAGGTACCAGCTACATCACTTGCTGAGGAGTGAGTCTGTTCCCTTGGTACAGTCTGTGCAAGTCTGATTAGATGGAGTTCTTCTGGAGGCCAGAGTATGGAAAATGACAGTGAAGCAGAAATTTGTCATTGACTGAAACTTCCTCAGTGAATCAATATGGAGAACAACCAATTTAAATAAGATGCCATAGATATGTAATCTACTAAAAGTCAGCACATACCCAAATGTAACCTTTATGTCCTTCCTACTGGTACATATGGTCATCCCACAACCAATTTGGGAGGTCATTCGACCTAAATGCTTTTCATTACACGAGGTGCAAAGCTGGTTTAAACTTGGCTCATGGCAAATACATTATTAAATTCTCAGGAAAAATGCCACTTCATAGCCAAGCATCACTATGCTTTTTAAGATTCTTTTTTAAGCTTTTTGTGTATTCACTCAAGGCTCAGGCTTGAACTCATTTTGCAGTTAGGGATTTACGGCAAGGATTTTGGATTTATCCAGCTTGACACTAGACATGTAAATGTCTTTAGCCCTGTTTCTTCTTTTTAGTGTGACAAACAGAAATCCTCCCCCAAAATAAAAACTGAGGTATTTGAGGCTGTTGCTATGTCTTTCCAGAGCACTGCTCTGGGAATGAGTTTTTGGCCAGCAAAATCCTCTTTGTTTCTCTTTTGTGTGAGTTTAATATCCTTTAAAACTGAAGGGCCTGAAAGGGTTTAGTTGCCTCAGTTAATTCTCGGTAGTCAAAGCTGTCCTGAGGTGTTTCTGTATTCTTTCTGGGAATTAGATTCCCGGGGTGGTTCACTGAAATATGTGGTGTGATTTGGAGGTTATCAAAGACCTTTTCACTATCTGTGGGTTAAATACTACCCAAAGGTTTAGATCAGGGTTCTGAAATAAAGTGTACAGTTGTGTAATTCGAAAGAGAAGACCAGTTTTCTTATTTGTAAAAATTAATTTGGGGACCAAGTCTCTTCCCAGGTATTCCACGATAAACTGACCTTAGGGAAATCAAACTGCAATCAATAACTGAGATTAGAATAGGCTTTTATATCAGTTTTAATATAGCCCTGTTGGTATGTGATTTTGCAGGACTTTTTTGGTAGTGCTTTAGTAAAGTCCTTTGCCTAACAATGGAAAGGGTTATGGATAGTCAGCAAATGCAAGTTCAATTTACAGCATGATCTAACTAAGAAATGGTTTCTCAGAGATGTAGCTCCAATATCTATGCTTAGAGAATGTCAGTAAATGCCAGCATTCTCTCTCCCAAATAGGTCTGAGTGAAAATCAGTTTTTTCTACCTTCAAAGTATAGTTGCAATCTTTTGGGAAATAGAGCAATAAGATAAAAATATGACCCTGCAGCAACCTGTAAAGTTTTTTTTTTAGAGATTTGCAAGATTTATTCTCCTTCCTTGTTCTGCCCATGTTATATACCCATGGTTAAGCAATTTCTTTGTGTATGGACGAGTCTTTTCCTCAGTTCTGACTCAAGTCAGAAGTCTGAATGCTCTGACAACATGAGGCTGCTTCAGTTTTTAATTGCAAAATCTAACTATTCAATTAGATGGTTTTTCAATCCTCCTTTTCCCTGAGCTCCATTCAGAAACCTTAGAAATCTGTCTCTAGTCATCCTGGCCAAGGGAGAGTTACCCAAAATGCAATGCTCAAACAGAAGGACTTGACAAGTCTGTTAGAGCTATTGGATTCCCACTATCTCTTAAACAGATCCAACATGAAGCCCGTGTGTATTTCTTACTTGGGCTACTTTTCAGTGCAAAACTACTAAGCTTCACCTATTTGCTTTTCAACAGTCATGCATTCTTCTATTACACTGTATCACACAGAGCTCCACAGAGAACTGGATTATTACCAATGCATGAGAAAACACTCCCCTTTCTTAGTCCAGACTCCCCTTTCCTGAGAGTCAGCTTGGAATTTCCTTTGCCTTTCAAAGTCTTCTATGACAGATGTGTCAATCTGCATTTGGAATAATGAAGGTTTGTGTAAAAAACTTGCAACTGCAAGTTTACAGATGAGGCAATTCTCATTTTGAAAAAAGGAAAAATAGGAAACAATAGAAAAGGAGGGGCTACAGAGCAGCTATAGGCTATGTAATAGTTACAGAGCAGCAATACATAGAAGACTCAAATGTGCCAGTTTTCTAAAACGTTTATGATGTCAGAAAGTTCTACTATATTAACTGAGCAATAAAATAATTTTTAAGTCGTGTATTTCCTGGCAGCTAATGACTGGACACTGGATCTGAAAACCCATGAAAGGGCTTGTCATTATATCTCTCCTGTCATTAGGTGTGCAAAAGAGGTTAAAACTCTATTTTAAATTACAGATGTCTAAAAATACAGAGAAAAGTAATTAACTTTAAATAGTTTGCCTTTCTACCAATTTAAAATTGTGCTCTGCCATTCAAAGCTCTGGCCTACATCATTGGTTTTGTTTCTTATTATATTACTCCATGGAAGAAGCAGACATCATGATTCTGTCAGTGAAATTCTGAACCAGTTCCCCCCAGATTTTTATAGCACCTGATTTATTGCATTTAGCGATCCTCTGTAGGAACAAATGGATGAAGTGCTTTATAGTTTTAACTTAGCTCCACTTCTCTCTGCCTTTAAAGCTATAATCCCTTTTTTATCTAGGGACAGAGAGCAACAAACCAACCACAGTTCAGAAGATATTTTTCCAGACAAATGAAATCTCTCTGAACTGTTCAAACTGAGATTTTATATGAAGATGATTTTGTACTAGGAAGCAGAGGACCACATCTCTTTCACATGGAAATAATCATAGTACTACTGACTTCATTCAAAATCAGTATAACTCTCCTCATTTGTGTTCAATCAGCCTCTGACCCAAGGCTTTCTGCAGAGAACTGATGGCCTTCCTGTGGATGTTTAATTTCTGAAGGCTCACTCTGGAGTGTTTTCTGATAAAGGTAGTGATTTTCCCAATTTTTAGTAGCAGCTGTATTAGTAAGTAAGTAAACTAGCTGTATTAGTAAAAAAGTAAAATGGACCAAGAACCAATCTGTGCTGGTTCTAAGCTGCACATAGTTTTCTCCCTTCTCTCAAAGGCTTCATGCATCCAACCTGTCAGGAATAGTCCCTCGTCTAAACTCTTCCATAAATGCTGCTTGGGCACTGCATACAACAGTCCTGGTTGTTGCGGGTCAAGACCGTGCAATGCTAAGAATACAAGAGTATGAGTGGCTGTATACAAGAAATTTTGTCTGTGACCTGTTTAGATGCTGTTTTTAGATAAGGTGCCTTTCATTGTTGTATAGGAATTCAGCTTAATTGAGGAAGTGATTTTTTAGCCTTAAAATTGACACGTATGCAAACTGGGTCCTGTCAACTTCAGAGCTGTTCCAGAGGTTTTGTGTCTCTTGCACTAAAATGCTTTGAAAGCTGAGCTAGTTAAAGTTTTACTGAATTAATGACTCCAATAAATAAGTTCTATATTGTCTTCTACTAATGTCTTCTACATTTTTTTTTCTGGAAAATCAATGTAATCCTAGATGAGCTACACAAACCTAGTTTATGAGTCCCCCTTAAAGTTTTTGTTGCTCACTATGCATCCCCACAATAATTGTAAAAGTGCAGCCCTTCAGTTAATGCAATTATTATAGCCAAAGTTCTGTGTGAAAATGGCAAGCCTTGATCTCTACACTGAAAACCAGTATGAGAAATCAAATCGGGAAAAATTAGATGTTTTTAAAATATCTGTTTCCATTTATATATACCTTGAATAGCTGCAGGTACTGTAAACACTGCAAATTATATATTGGTAGTAATGATCAGCCACAACAAATTTATATATTTCAATCCAGAAAGTGAACAAAGGAACAAACAATGTCAGGTTATGCTGTATAGTAGTTGTTTTTCATTTCAAATATTTCACATTCTGTAAAAGAGCCTGAATTTACCTGCTCAAGGCAGACTGCTAAACAAGATGCTAGATTCTGTTTTTCTGAAACAATTGCATTTAGGACATGGTACTGTAATAAAATGTGCTGTTCTTCCATAGGCATACAATCATTGCACATAGGTCGGTAACTGCATTCCAACCCATGTAACAGAAGGTTTGTCAGAACTTTACTTCCTTTGATGCAAACATTTACGGCAAAATGAGTGGGTTTTTTTTGTTTTGTTTGGTTTGGGTTTTTTTGCTATATTTTGTTGTTGCTGATTGTCTTTAGCTGGACACATCTCAATTGCTCAAAGTTTCATTATTAGCTGGCTAATAATGAGATTGTTACTTTCATTAAGTCAATATGAAGCTTGATTCCCACTGTTCTTTCAACTTCTATTAGAAACTATTTAATTGAAGCTCTCATACAGTGTCTGTTAACCCTGACTGTGATGTGCTCAGTTTTTTAAAGAAAATTGCCGCTGTTGCATTTTTGGGCTGTTTATATCTGTTGCAGAAGGTCACCTACTAGTTATGACTGAAATTGTGACACTTGAGGGCTTGTGGTATTATATTTATTTATTTATTTAATAATGTATGTTGAAAAATACAGTCAGTATGCCAAGAACTACAGCTACAAATAATTGAGACCCTTCTAACTTCTCTGCCAGACTAGTCTGAAATTTGGATCCTGAGCACATAACCACCCAATAAGTTAAAGTTGTCATAATGTTTCCTGAGGTGCTGAAAATGTTCATTTTCTGCAGTAAAATTTCCAAAAGCAATCAATTTTTGATAGTGGGGAGTAGATCCATGTTTCTCTTATACTGGTATGCACCAAGAGCCATATTATAGGGACCTCTTATAGCTTTTCTGCACAATCTGACCCAACCATCATTTACTGCACTCTGAGAAGAGTAGGTTCTGCATACAGCATAGCCAAAAAAGGCTGGTTAGAGCACAGAGTACATCTGGTTCTTTTTCACCCTTTCCCTCAGCTTTTACTATGATAGTTTCTTTGTGTTTCCCTCTCAGATTTCTTAGCGAAACTTTTATCTGAGATGAGAATACTTCCTTCATCTGTCTAAGCTCTAAAACTTAGAGTCAGTCTATTGTCTGGCTATGTTTTAAGAATTCATTCAAGCAGAAGGATTTTCCAAATGGCAAGGAAGGCCACCTCTATGCCATTTTATTTTGGGTGGGTAGAGATCTCAGCTCAGATTTATTTGATCAATGAGGGATTTAAATGCATCTCAGGTGAAAAAGAGCTATTGGATTACTCTGCTATTGGATAAAGGGAGGAAAATGCAACACTGCAGAAGACTTCTGAGAAATGGCTGGCTTAGATATGTTTTTAGCAATAAGCCATTGCTAGAATGTGAATCCATCATGGCTGTTTTTTTCAGTCCTTATTAATGCGATAAGAGTAGAGTGTTTGCCTGCAAAATACCATGAATGAAAGGGAAAGAGGTTTTTAGCTTACTGATAGCTGCTGTGTGTAAAAAACATTAAGAGATGTATCTATTGCTAATGTAGGTGGGGAGTTCATTTAACACTGCCAAAACAGGGAGAGATACCAATTCTCTTATTTATTTTCTTGTGAATTCCTTGGCGCCCCTGTTAAAATCATGGCAAGATTACTTCATGTTTTTATTGTGAAGTATTACCTATATAATGTAATACTTTCCCAAATAAATGACTATTTTAATGGATATTTGGATATCAAAAATGTATTAACACTAAAATAATACAGATATTATCCTATTTCTGCTGGCTCTTGCATCTTGCATCTAATCTTTGATTAGATACATACTTCCTAAGTCACCTGCTCCTTGCCTACTCATATGGTAAGTATAGTCTTTTTGAAAAATTAAGAAGTTGAACTCAGTAATCCATTACAGTCTCCACACCTCAGACTGTGTTAGGAAAGAAGTCAGTAATGTAATGCTGAGACCTATTTAACTTTTGAAAATATTTCAGCATTGGAGCAGTATCTTCCAAACTTGGATAGGACTGTTACAAGAGGGAGTATTCCAAGGCCTGCTGGGACTTTTTGTTTTGAGAATATTGTCTGATATCAGAATTACTGTTTTATTAGCTGTAGAAAGCATATGGTTTTGCCTATGCATAAATATTGTTCTATACATATAAAATAGGAGGTGTTTTGTTGTTGCTGTAAACATTGTTGTGTTTTGATGGCACAGTGCAGCCTGCATGTGGATGTAGGAGCTGTGAAAACACATCAGCCCCTGTCGCAAGAGAGGGTGAAGACTGTTGCTTCCTTAGCACTTATTAAATCTAATCCCACTCCACTAAGTGATATCTAATTTCATATTATCAACTTCTGATTGTTTTTAGTTTCCCACATGCAGACATCAGAGTGCACTTGGAGCTGCTGATTAAGTCTTTTTTGTGCTTAGCCTAAGTAGCCCTCATTCTCATGTGAATAGTTTAAACAGCCTCTGCCAAGTCATATTTTATCAAGATGGTGAACCAGGCTTCTTCAGTATGTCTAGAACCTAATGATATACCATCAATCCTTGTTTCTTAATGAAATCTGAAAAAAAAAACTACTTACATTTGAAGTAAATGTCCAACATTGTTTCTCTGAGCCCATATAGTATTTTACCTGATCTTCACAGCTGTCTTGCTTTGCACAAATATTGTCTTGAAGTAGTTTTGGGTTTTTTTCACTTCTTTTTTTTTTTTTTTTTTTTCTTGGCAATACATCATTGCTTGCCCCATGTTAGTTTTAAATGTAAGATATAGTCTGTTCAGTTCAACAATGAATACCACTGTATATTTTTCTGGCCTATTTTGACCCTTGCATGGTGAAATTTTCCTGGGATGTACACTGATCACATCAATGTTATTTCCAGATTCTCTAGGCAGCCTCTATGTTGTTAGGAAAGTACCTATTATATCATAGTTCCATCAGTCCTGCTCTATGCTGTTTATAGTTTCCAGCTGTTGCTTGTTATTGAGCTCCTTGCTCTACAGCTCTACTGTTCTCTCATGTAAAGAGATATTGTTCTCCCTGTCCTTACTTGAGCACTATTTTTGTATTATGAGAATGCTCCTATTGCTATTTCAGCTCTGTTTGGCTCATCTTCCATGTATTGAGGCCACCTGATACAGGACTTCTGCTTTGGGAATGGTAGCATTGCCTGTGCTTGAATCTGAGTGACAGTGTTTCTTCCCAGAAGTGGGATCCTTTTATATATGTGACTGTTTTTTCTCTTATTAGTTCTCTTTTGAAGTCTACATATCTGCAGCATTCAGCAAACCTATCAACTGCTGTCATGAAATCTTCATTCTTTGCTTTTTATTCCTAGCATTTTATTATAGCAAGTGATCCTGTCTGATACTCTTTCTTGAAGGAAGTCAAAAAGAATAATAGAGTACTCCAGCTTTTGAAGCATGCTTTCCTGTCACTGTAAACTTAGAGACAATAATTAGGAAGGAACTGATTCACTTGCACCTTAAGAATAGTTTGATAACAGTTTTTTTCTTAGTTAAATTAGAAGATCTCAGTCAGAAGCTTGCCACTGTCACTTGTTCTTCTTGAATTGGTTTCCTTGACCCCATAATGAGTATCTGTGTCCTAGGAAGTTTGTCTAAGTTACTACCTTTTTGTAATTAGTCTAATGACATATCCTTAATATTAAACTAGGACAAGAAATTGTGACATTTATTGTACTGAATTTTTTCTCTGACTGAAATATATTAAAATCCATGAGGGAAGCTAACTTGTTCTGACGCCAGCATACATGAGAACAGCATGCTATATAGCCCTGATGGTACGCAGTCATATTATCTTATTTAAATCTGGATCATTGGTATTCTTTGCAGTTTAAGAAGCTTCAGATGTTAACCAGCTTATGCTGGTATAGAATGTTATATCTGGAGAAAAATTGCTCTCCTGTGAAATGGCAAAACTGATTCATATCCAATACTGTAGCTTCTGAAAACAACTACACTGTCTATTGACTATTTTAGCCATACAAAAAAAGGCAGTGATACATATTGAACATCAATTATTTATTTGAAAAATGTTTTTAAGGAAACCTGACTTTTAATCTAAAATTTATTTTAAAGAAAAAATTATCAATGTTATTTTCTGAAATTTTTATGAATTATGGAAAGGGAAAGATTTTTTAAAGATTTTGGTGAATGGTATATATCAAAGCAGTATATTGAAAAACTGTTTTTAACAAATACATTTTTCACAAACAATTATCCTTCTAAGTTTTTTTCCTCCTTCTGAATTAAAAAATAGAACTAACTCATAATAGGATTTTTCAGAAATTACTTTTCCCAGAAGCATATTTTTAATGGCCCTAGCACACAAAATTTTAAATTAATGTCATCTTTTGCAAGAAACACCAGTCCAACCCAATGTCTGCTGAACTCAGTGGCAGTATAGGACTCATAGAGTCATACAATAATTTAAGATGGCAGGGATCTCTGAAGGTCATCTAGTCAAGTTCCTCCTCAAAGTGGGACTGACTTCGAAGTTTTTACAGGATACACCTTTTCCAGGAAGACTTTATACAGGATGTAGACACCTGTGACAATCTGCATGTCTAAATGTGGTTGAGCTCAAAATATGACTTACCAACAAAAAGGAATGTGAAGCTCTCACAGTTTGGGACAGCTTCTGCATTTTTCTCCAGTTGTGAAGAGCTTTCAGATAGAACCTCTGATAAGTAGTTTTACTGTTCAGTATTCAAATAAACGTTCATTTTAAAGATGTTCACATTTCCAAAAATATTTTTTTTCCTTTGGGTTTACTTAGGAAGCCTGCTGCACATGTATGGATAAAAATTATAAATATAAGGATGTCCTTTGCATTTTGTGCAAATACTTCATTTTGTAAGATTCTTCATGTGAGCATGATGAAGAAGGGAGAAGAGAAGAAGTAACAGCTGTTGATTGACTTCTTTGCATTCATGAGGGTTGAAGGAGTAGTAGGAGTACTGAGTCAGGGTTGTGTGACTGTCAGGAGAACTAGCACAAAAGTGTGGAATGAGTACAGTCTGGTTCAGACCTATGCAGTGAGATATTGGTACTACTCACTCTGAGTAGCTTATGTGGGTGCACACACATCCTCCCCAGCAATCAACTTCTGCATATACTCTTATGACTCACACCCACCAAAATATTCACATTGTACATAGAAATATTCATAGAAATAAACAAATATGCTCTTGAATATACCATACAGAAAGACAGGGAAGAATTTAAAGATGTCACAGTCTGCATCTTAATTAGATATTCTCCTTTGAATCTTGCGTAAAGATGCAAAAGCAGGTCCCAGAGCATGTTCTATTCATGTTGCAGCTCCTTGGTTCCTGATTCTAAAAGCTTGTAATACCACTTGATTTGTCAGTTGATATGCATGTGATTTAGGATTTAGCTAAAGACTCTGAAAATCTGCTGCCTCTGTGCACATAAGGATTTTATTTATCATTTCATAACTTTTAAAATTAGAAAATAGGTACATAACTTTAAAGATATTTTGTGAAACAACATGGAAAAGCAGTTATGACAGAAAGAATAAAAATCCATACTCTTGGGGTGTCTTATTTAGTTTGTCAAAAACACTTGAACTGTTGAGTGAATCTAATGTAATTCAGTGGATCTGCAAGTACATTTTCAGTCCATTGAAAATGATTTTCAATTCAAGGTTACTTCATAAAATTGAATCATGAGCAAAGATTATTTAGTGAAGATGAAAAAGCCAAAGAAGTAAAACAAATGAGGAAATGGGTGTTAACAAAGTAGAAATGTGAACATAGAAAAATGCTAATAGAGATTTGTGCCAATAATTTTTTTCTTATATGATCTTTCTTTGACCACTGTTGGCCTTTCTATCTGTTTACTATGTAGAAAAATTATTTATTGACGTCAGTAGTGCTATTTCAATTCATGCAGGCAACCATTTCCACTTGAAAAAATAATAAATATTATTCATGAGTGTTTTCTTGCACAGATGGAATTGCAAAGCTATTCCTTTCTCTGTACATTTTTCACCCAAATTCCACTTTTGAGTTAGCATTAAAATATGAATAAATTTAGTTATTTATAAGCTTATGTGGTTATATTTTCTTTTACACATATTCTTATGAAAGTAACATTTGTCTTCTTATTAATTTTTCTTCATTTATTGCCTTCAAAATGGCATGTGAAGCATGAGATGCTTATAAGATTACAATTATCTACTCAGGAAGAAAGGTTATTTATCAAGTATAGAATTGCTGAAAATACAAAGGCATTAGTCTCTTTCTTCCCTTTGTTTTCTGTTTCAATTCTCTATTTAGAACTAAGTTGCTGTCTAGACAGATGTATTTGCACTGATAGTAAAAGTAACTATTGATTTGGCCTATATATAAAACTACAAAATATAATGCAAACTGGGTTTGCCAATAGGAAATGGTGCCAGATTTAGCTCATATCTTTTAATGCTAAACTAGATAATTTTCAAGATAAAGGAAATTGTTTTGTAAGTTTACAAACTATACTTACTATTTAGCAAATCAACTCTATTACATAGGAATTCTACTGAAATTTACACCCTCATACTTCAGTAAGTCATCCAAAATGTTATCACTTAGAAAACTATTAGTTTATCAGCAGAATGGAAATAGTAATGGAGAAATGGTAAAAAAGTCACATACTGGGTAAAGAGTAGACACAAAGAGAGTAGCTAGAGGGAGACTGTCAGTAGAAGTTTCTGATATGGTTATGGGAACAACATCAGTTCATATTTCCACTTATGACCTAGGAAAAATTATAGAAGTACACTTCACTGATGACTGTGATATTGAGAAGACATTGTCAATAGATGGAATGCTATACTCTGAAAAACAATATCGATGTCCATAATAAAAATGTTTTCAGTTGTAAATGCATAAAATGCATAGGTCTATATGCATAATAAAAACAGCAACTTTTTATTTCAAGGAAAAATACCTGATTTTTATATACCAAGCAGCAAATAATCAAGTAGAAACCTAAATGCTTTCCTGAGGGGAATGTTAACTCCACCTTCCCCTTTCCATCCATCTATCAGCACTGTTGAATTACAGCTCTCTTCCTTGTCATGAGACCACATGACTCTTGTGACCAGAGGTCCAAGCATAGAGGTTATACAGGATATCCTCAGAGAGGATATACTGGATATAGTCAGACACTCCTGGAAGATGAGATGAAATTTCCTTCAGCTATAGAATAATGAGAATGATGTTCTCTTTTCTTTCATGTTTCCTTTGTGTTTTCCTTTCTATTTCCTTCATGTGTACACAAAATTAGATACATTTGATGGCTTTTAAAAACACTAAGTCCTGATCAGTGTACACAGAGGAGGCCAGATTCTGGACTTTGACTCCAAACTTAAATGATGAGTATTATTCAGCATTTCCATCTTGCCAGAAGTATCTGTCCTCCTTGTCAAACAAGGGATTTCATGAAATCAGTTTATATTGACTTTTAATGTGCCAGCGTCTGTTTCAGATATCTGCATTGTTATAGTGAGGCACAGAGTTTCAAATGAGGCAGTAACAAAATTGTTCAGCTTCCTGAAGCGCCTGTCAGCAGCTGTGCATGGTAGAGCAAGTGCAAGTGCTCCTACTCTGTTTCAAACTAGACCAGGTGAAATTATAAAGAAGCAAGTATTTTAGTATCTTTCTCTTGTGTGAAATGAACTCAAGATCTCAGATAGGCCATAGTTCCATGATGCAGAAGCTTTGACCATAACTGAAGTTTATGGCATTTCTGCTCTCCAGCCCTTGCCATTAGATTAGAATCCTGCCCTATGGTTTGTTGCTTGTTTGTGTGGCAGGATTGTTTTTAACCCCCATCATTTGCATGAACTAGTTTACACTAGATTTCTTTACTCCTTGGCCTGTTTGAGTTCAAAGAAAAATCTCACAAGCAGTTGAGCTGACACTTCAAGAAGGGTAAATTCCTGGGACATGGGAGTGGGAACATTTTACAGAATCATGGAATGGCTGAGACTGCGAGAGGTACCTGGAGGTCATCTGAAGGTCCATCCCCCTGCTTAAGCAGGGTCACCTAGAGCCATTTTTTCCAGGACCCTTTCCAGATGGATTTTAAATATCTCCAAGGATGGAGACACCACAGTCTCCATCAGTGACAGTCCTCAGTCACCCTCACAGTAAAAAATTTTAGGATTGACTGTCATTAAATATTTTGTGTGACAACAGCCAGCTCTAAGTTGGAGCTAAGAAGCACTTTTAGAAGTTCATAACTGACTCCCATCTCAGGTTTTAAAGACTTCAGGCTCTTGTGTCCGTGTAACACTTCCTGTGTCAGTCTGCCTGGATTCATCTATACTAGTCAGTTCTAATGTGGTTTGGAATGCTTCAGGGCATGGGAATGTAATTGTCCTTGCTCAGCAATTCTCAGCACACTTCCTAAAAAAAAATCAGCCTGTTTCAACTATTTGTGTCCCCCAACAACTCCCTGGCATGGTCTGTCAGTCAGAGAAGCTCAGAAGAATACCCCATGGGCAGTATGCCTTCAGCTACCCAGTCTTGGTGGTTTTTTAGTGTAGATGCCAGCCATTCTGGGAATTATCTCAGTGCCTTCAAAACTCTCAGACATGTTTAATTTGCTGGAATAGAAGTGGCCTGTGTCTGCAGAATATCTGAGTGTGTGCTCAGCTCCACGACCTAATCTTTAGTACATCAAGCTGCTTTAAGTGCCCTTGACTGCTGGATTGGTATGCAATATGTGTTAGGGTGGTGGGGCAGGCAAGAATGCCAAAATTTCTTCTTTGCTTCTTGTCTTAGTTTCCCTGAAATATTTAATTAACTCTTTTCTTTTAGAACTTGTCCATAACTTGGGTTCTACTTGTGGATTTGCCTTTCTGAATAGCCCTCTGGCCATGAAAATCTAGTTAATTTAATTTTTTTTAATTGCCTACATCCGAGTGGATAATGTTGTGACTCAGACACATGATAAACAAACCAGCATGCTTAATTTTAGCTGGAGTACAACTTTTCAATGTGTTTTTAGCCTTGAAATAATACTCTATCCTTTAGGATAAAAAAAAAGCTCTGCACAGATTTTTGATTGAAAACTGCAATTGCTATCAGTATTCCACTGGATTTATTACAGGGCAAGAATGAGAAAATTGACTTTTTTAAACCACAGTATTTATTTTTAATTTTAGCTCCATTTGGGGCCTCCTGCTGGCCTACTTCTTTGTGTTGTTCTCAATTTATATTCATTGTAACTGAGTTGGAGAGGGAATTGATCACTATGTTTGGCATGCTGATGAATTTCAGTTCTTCAGCTGTATGCCTCTTTAACACAGTTATCTTTACTTTGTAAATACATATAGCTCAAGAATATACATCTCTCCTTAGATCTGTGGGGCACTTACATAAGAGTTTTAAGTTATAGTACCATAACATAAAAGGGTTGATTTATAAATACCTAAATAACAACCCCCAAGAACTATATTAAAATAATGTTTATATTTAGGAAATTCTCTTTGTACTGCTGTTAGCATTATTGTTCAGTTTAATCTACAAATGGTTAAATATAAATTTGTTACATTGTCACCTAATGAAGCAAAGGATGGCAGCTTCTTCTTTTATTCATGTCTTGTAGTTGCCCTTGTAACACAGATATTTTTTAAACTTTTTCTTGAAAGGCCATATTATTTTGTATATTCAAGCTTTTCTAGGCTGTGTTATTTACAGAGTACTTTACAGGTACTCTGAGTTTCAAAACAAATTCTCCTGTAATTCCCCTTTTACTAACTTATTCTGTTCAGCCAACTGTTATAAGATAACTTCCCATGTGGTGAGTCATCCAAAGTGAGTACACCACATAGGCATACAGATACCAGACTACCGTCTATTCTCCTTAGTGAAATTAGCTATTGATTGCGGTTGGCTTTGTCCTTTATTTCTCTTTCTTACAGCAATTGAAAGGAAATGTAAGATGCATATTTATTGACTGTCTGATTATAGGCTTTTGTGTAGGGCCTTTATTTTAAAATATTAGCTTTTCTAAAAATGTTTGTGCCATGTACTGGCAACTACTTTGATAAAACAGGAGCTATGCTTTTAAAAAAGTGGAATATCCATGTATGCAGTATTTTTACAACTAAAACAGAAAATATGGCATAATTTATTAAAGGATTTGTGCATGCATGAAAATTGAATATGACAGCCATATATTTTTCTTCAGATCACATTCAAATCAGCTATTTTTTCTATGGGTTTAAATGCTCAGGAATTATTTCCTTTTAAATGCCTTTTATGCATAGCAGAAGAAGAATGGGGGAGAGCACATTCTTTCTGAACACTTTTCAATGGAGAATACAGTGTTTGTGAAAGGCTTAAAATTAGCATGTTTGAATGAAGATTTAAAATACTATAATAAATATCATCCTTTGTGGTTCCATAAAAGAACAGCACTTTCAAGTGAATTTAGTGCTTATGGAAAGTATAAAATTGACTGGTACAGAAGTAAAACTCTTATTTATTGTTGCTATGTACAGAAAGGCAGAGGCAGAACAGGAGTTCCCCTGAAGCAATGCTGTATCTTATGTGTGATATGGAGGGAGATTTCCAAATATTTTATCTTTATATCTCTGCAAAACCGGCCAATAAGGCTGTTGCATGTGCAGATAAGTAGTTAATATAGGCATGTAGCTATCAGAAATTCTGATAAGAACTGTGCCAGAAAATTAAGTTAATAGGTTTGTACACCCTGTCAAGCACAACTTGGTGACATCAACTACTGAGCTTTCCCTTCTGACTACTCCACAGTGCCTGAAGGAGAAAAGCTTTGTGATCACTTCTCTGGTGCCCAGATAATGGACTCATGCTACAGGGGACAATAAAAAAAATGCATATTCAGCTAGGAACACATGCTAAAATCTTACTCTAGCTTCTTCAAAGCCCCCAGATTCCCAAACTGTTTAATTACTTTGCCCAAGATACATCTTTTAATTCTACAACTTTCAGTTCTTTGTGATCTGGTACATTTATACTATTTCCCTCTGTTTGCAACATTGCAGGTGGGTGGAGTAAAACATGCCTTCAAGTATTATTATTTATGCTTTCCAGAAATGTTGAAATTACTTACCTGTTCATTACATAGATAAGACTACATTGGCTGTCTAGCTCTTAAAGGCCTAAGGAGAAGCAGAGAAGATAATTGCCCTCTGGGCACATTCCTTCATGACAATGAAGACATCTGCTTGCTTCCCAAAGATAGCGCTGAAATATTTACACTATTAAAAAGAAAATTCAGCAGGAAGAAGAAATCAGCTACAAAGAAACATGCTGGGGAAAAAAAAAAGGCAAAAATACTGGTGGTATAACTAAATAAGTCAGCACTTGATAAGCTGTGCTGACTTCCACTGTGCAAGACCAAATGACAATGAAGAGAATAAACTGAGATTGGAAACCAAAACATTTAAATAACACATATATGACATTTTAAAAATCTTGCTAGTTCTCTTCCCCACAGGAAAGGTATCATAGTCCCTTCATGACTGTCAACTACATGCCACCAGTGCTGTCCCTCACACTGTGTGGTTCTCAGTGCCTTTAGGACTTTCCTGTGGTGATGATACTTATTTTCTATAACTAAGCAACTCTCTTTTCCTGTAAGGTTAATGAAAGTTCATATGTTAACACTATGGTCCACTGGCCCGCAAGTGTCTTATTGCCACATACACAGAAATATTTGGCTGGACTGAGGTATAGGTAAAGTTGTAGAAAGAGTATTTGGTTGTAGAAGATGGTGATGTCACTGTTCTCTCTGGTCATATCTGGGGAAAAATCTGGTACCATATTCAGACAATATACAGAATAGGAAAATGTGGATATGAAACAGCAGAACACTGCAAAACAGTATCTCAGTTTATTAATTATTATCTAATCTTATCTAATTATTGTTTTTTGTTAACAGATCATCTAAATATTTTGCATGTATAATTTAAAAAGTATCACTACAGAATTTTTTTGGGGCTGCATCATGATCCCTTGTTTCACGGACCATATACCCAGAAGCAGGATTTCTCAGGCAGATGTCAAGCAGCCCAGCTTTGGGATTAGTACTGTTTTGTTACTGCATTCCGTTTTGACTTTCTGTCTTAGAAAGGTCACACAGCCCATGAAATGAAAACAGTGAAGAGAGAGAAAGAGACTGTATAATCTGTGTTTGCCAGTTGAACAAGAGCAAGATACTACAGAATGGGAATTTGTGCATAGAATAGTTAATACTCACATACAGTTGAGCTACTGAGGATATAGATATTTTTACACTGTCTTGAGAAAAGGTAAAATGCAAGAAGTGGAACCCCTATTTTTTCAAGGCCAGTCTTTAAATTTGTCCCTTCCCATGATTTAGTGAGGACATGTTTTTTATGTTTCCATGATGCAGTCTGGATTCTTTCCTGAGCGTGACAGCACTGACAACTGCAAAAGGCTATAAAGAAAACTTAGACCTTTTGACTACTGCTGACAGATTTGAAATGAGGTCCCTTTCTATTTTTTCATGGACTGGACTGAAATGTAAAAATACTGTATGTTTTGCATATGCACTGATATGTTGTATCATGCCGTACATTGGAAACCTATACTTTATACGAAGTGTACATTCAGTACAGCAAAAATTCTTCAACAGTTTTTAGAGATAGCTCTCCAAATACCTTAACTTACTTACTTTAATTTAGAGAGATTTAGAAATATATGCTTTCAGAAGCTTTAAACATACGTAATCTGCCTCATCACTGTTAAACCCTAATCTATCCAATGAGATAAGCATCAAGTACCAGTATTTTCTAAATAAACAAGAAGATTTTTTAGGATGACAAATCTGAAGTAGAGAAAAAAGCCAGTCCCTTGAGATATGAAAGTTCTGAATTTTTGTTTCCAATGTTATATTCATGGCCGTGGTGACTTCTCCTTATGCTAAGCAAATGAATGGTCAGATTAAAACCATAGTTTGGCTTTCATTCTGAAGAATCTTAAAACATTTTGTATAGGCCCAAAGACATTTAGAAATATACTATTTTACAATTTAATTTCTACTTTATAATACAGTATTAGGAAACCCTACTTTATATTAAAAACTTTAATTACTATCTGAGTTTTCACCTGTTTGTAAGAAGCTCCATAATATCTTCTTGGTTTTGTTAGGCCAAAATTATAAAATGCTACTGAAGTAATTATTTTGGTTTTGACAGCATCCACAAGACTATATGCATTTAATTGTATGTTTAGCTGTAATTAGATATCAGGTAACAATTCTTGAAAAAACATTTTAAATTATTTTAGCATTCAGAGCATTTAAAAAATGGGAAAAACCCAGACACTCAGCAAGATTTTAATAAAAACAAGGTCAAAAAGTAAAACGAGGAAGCTGCTCCACCAATGAATTTATACTGGTATACATTTTACTTTTCTTCTGGTTGGCCGTGACATTCTAACAGCATATTGCCTGAGATTTGTGTAAGCATTGCTGCATTTCAGGGAAGTGTATCGCAGTATATTACCAAAATATTTACGTAAGTCTAGAATTTGAAATGCCATATTTATCTTGCACATATTTGTTAACATAACAATATGGGGTAGGCTACTTATACAATATTGTCATTTGTACCACAATAGCTTAGGATCTTGTCAGGTCTTACATATAATTCCCAATTTTCAGGGGCTTATAATTCATCAATAAAACTCTGCTCTGGGTTGAAAGCTGGCATGAAAATTCTGTATTCAGGATCATATATTTTTGCTGCAAGAGGGACATCGTAAAATCAGAAATTATTTTATTGGGGGATTAATTTCCTCTTTTATTGTTTGTGGGTTTTTTCCCATAATAGCTGATGGTTATCTTCAGAATAGCTGAAGATGTAACAGAAAAATGTCAGTCCATTTCTTCCCACTCTTCCACCAATTTATACCAATATGTTGAGGGCAGCTGAATCACGCTTTATATAAAACTAATATAATCCCTTGTAGATACATGCTGTCACTTCCACTCTTTCTATGGTTCCCTGTGGGGTACCTATATTCACTTTCACTGCTCAAATTTCATGCACTAGAAACATTTTGGTGGGTCGTGGAACTTGTAAAGATTCAAAATGAGATGAATTAATGAGTGTTTGATTTGCCTGAGATCAAACAACAGCTGTCAATTCATTAAAAAAAAACAAACAAACCCAAAAAAACCCCCCAAAAAAACCAAAAAACCAACAAACAAAAATACCAACCAAACAAAAAAACCCCACACCCAAAAACCAACCAACCAAATAAAAGGCAACAACAACAAAAACCAAACAAAAACTAACCCAACAAACCAACCCTTCAAACCCCTCCCCCCCCCAAAAAAAAAAAAAACAAACCTAAAAACAAACCTAAACAGTTAGAGATGAAGGGAGAAAGAAGAAGTAGGAAGGGAATATAAGATAAGAGGTGAAGCATCTGCATGAACCGCAGAGCCAGGAGGCTTCCAGGGAGGAAAAGTGATGGCAACTGAGCGATGAAGTGAGAGAGGTTCTGCAGCAACTATTTGAAGCTAAGGCAGAAGGAAACAAAGCTGTAGTGGATAAATAGGAAAGATGAATGTATGTTTCCATGAACAGCATACGTAAGTATGACTTAGACACCTACACAGACTTTTGAATAACATGTTACTAATCTCTATACGTAGATAAGTATTCTTTCTTCTCAAACTAGAGTTCATCTAATAAAGTACATATTAAATTGGTGCTGGAGTATATGTTCATCTCATCAAAAAGATGCAGTCCAGTCTATCTCAGACACTACAGGCACCACATAGACTTTGATATTAGAGGCAATCAGTACATAGCCATTTGTATGGCCCTATTTTAGGACACATTTTGTATATTTAATTTAGATATTAATATGTATACTAATTTAGATGCAGGAATTCTTCTTTTCGGATGTATACACTGTAGGTAACTTAAACTTGGTGAGAAGACACCTATTCATGTACATTGTATTAAGATGACATTTATCTATCATACCACTTGCTATCATAACTACCACATCGTGTATTTAAATTAATGAGTTTTTGAAGCATGGAATTACGGATTTTTCACTCACATCAGGGTCTCTTCAAATACCTATTTCACCCAGGTCTCAATCCCCCATTACGTTTTTGGGAAGTAAAAGAGAGATACTAGTCTGCAGGGCCTTTTCTTCAGTTGATTGACTACCATCCTCCTGCTGAAAACCACTTTCCAAAATTATGTCTACATGTTTGTAAGTCAGCCTTAAGACACCTGTAAGCCCAGAGTCATTGATTGTTCCCTTGGTCTCCAGCAGCAGTCCCGATGCAGGGCAACAGTCCCAGTGCCATCACCAGCTGCAGCAGGCTGCAAGCAAGAGGATGGCACAAGGAAAATCCTACCTCCTTCCCTTCTCCATCTTCTGTTCTGACAACTGAACAATGCCAATATGCCTTTCAGATTTTCTTTTTGTGTTTTCACATGGGAAATAAGGGGGGTTTACAATTGATTTACCATTACTTACTTTTAAGGAAATACTTGTGACCTTAAACTAAACATTATTTTTTCTAAAAAAAGGCCAAAGAAAT
Organism: Pyrocephalus nanus; assembly: GCA_038380795.1. Classification (NCBI taxonomy): domain Eukaryota; kingdom Metazoa; phylum Chordata; class Aves; order Passeriformes; family Tyrannidae; genus Pyrocephalus; species Pyrocephalus nanus. Next base: position 40,684,009 of record CM076262.1, read on the forward strand.
GAAAGATTCAAGCAATGATCACTTGAATTATCAAAGTAACACATATAGAAAATGTGACACTGGCAGAGACCCTGTGATAACAGAAAGCATGCTTGGCAATAAAATAAAATGAAAATTATATCTATTGCAGTGCAGGCCTTTTCAAGAATGCCTTACTCCTGAGTGTCTAGCACACCCTTTTTCTATTTTCTGCAAATGCCAGTTGGGATGGAGAACTAAAACATAAATACCGGGTAAGAGCAGTGAAGAGTTTTACTCTTTGAAAGTATGTGGTGTTTCAGACTATTTGTGTACTAACAACGGAATTGGCAATTGATCTCTTCACAGTCACAGACTAATGATCTTAGAGCAAGCAGATTCGAAGGATGGTGTTTAACACTGAAGACTGTAATATTGATTTAAAATTCATGGTGGAAAAAATAAAAAGATAAATGCATATTTTAAAAGATGAGCATACAATATGCAAATCAAAGTATTTACCTTCCATTTCTCCATTGATATGGTCATATAAATTAATTTCAACATAATTATTTTACATACAAATTAAAACCCACATGTGAAATTATGTGAGCTGTTAGCAAGGAAAGAAAAAAAGCTTCTGCATGAAAGGAATAATTATGTTCTGTATTTTATAGCAACATTAACTTCAGTATTAAGAAAGATAATAGAAAAGACACCTGGATAAATGTCATTGTCCTATCATTACTGGCTATCCATTTTATATGAAGAATCAGTATAACTAAACTTTTATTTCACTTAAATAAAAGTAATCAATAATGACGGGTGAAAGAAAACACTAATTTTCTTTGTTCTGGGTTCCGAAATTTTGAATATCAAGAACATCTGTTTTGAAAAATGTCCACTGCTGTTTGAATGCCTTAAAGTGAAACAACTGAAGGGAATATTTTTTCTCTTGGCTTCAGAGCCAAAGTTAGTGCTGCAGTTAGGCTCATCCATCAGCTACACCCACCTGCATAAACAGAGAAGCATATCCAGAAACAGAAATTTTGTTTTGAAAAAATGATTCTGTTCTATTAAAAAGCACCAAAATATCCACTCAAGCATACACAAAAAGTACTATTATCCCATACAAAGAAGATTACAAATGATGCTTCAAATTACTTTTAAGAAGAAAAGCCTGTGGCATACTCTCTTACCATTCGTAAAGTAGACTTGATTCTAATTAGTTGATAAAGTCAGAGATTACTTTTCCAATTTCTGTATGTTTATAATATGTAAACCAGCAACAGTTGACTTTAGATCTGAAGTTTATTTTGTATGTGATAATCACTGTAGAATGCAATGATTTTAATAAATCCCCCACATTTTTCAGCACATTCCCTGCATGATCTTGATGGCAACCCTAGAAAACCACAAGCAGAACTGTGAAATACATGGTTGCAGATAGTACCAACAGGCATAATCTGAAGAAAGCCAGTGAACACTAGGATTGAAGAGTTAGTCCAGGGAGATAAAATTACCCAGTGAAGGGAAAATTCTGAAGTTTTATTCAGTTATTTGTCATAGTGCTTAGAGATAGAAAAGATATTTTTGGCCCTTGTATTTTACACATGAACTAGGAAACAGCAATAAAATATCTTTCTCATCTCACATTTTCATATGTTACTGCAAATTATACTCTTTCTTGGAAGTAATAGTAATTTGGGTTTAGATCAATGAGAAGATTTAAGCACTGCAATGTTTAGTATCGTACTAACTCTTTAAAGCATTTTGCTGCCTAGTAGAATACTCCCATCCCAGCTCCAGTGCTTATGCTTCTCAAATGCATGAAGAAAATTAGGTACCAAGAATTAAGGTAAATAACAGAAACAGGAGCTCATTTCTAATGATAGGATCCATTAAAGGCAGGAGGTAGCAAAAGGAGATATTGAGATACCTAGTAAGTCACTTTGAAAACAGGGCTTGAACCCAGACATTTAAGTCCCAATTACATGATACCATTCCTGTATGCTGGATCCTGACACTAGGTGCTTATTCCAATATCTCTGAAAGAACATGGCTAGAAGAGAAAGAGTTTGGTTTCCTGTCCTCCTTTTCTCATTGTTCCCTCCAAACTTCCACACAGTACAAAAAAAACTTATAAGGAAATAGGTTTCTGCTACTACTTCCTGTTGAAACTATCTTTTTTTTTTTTTTTCTCCATAAAATAAATACATTTTTGTTAGAGTAACAAACATAAAACCTTCCTTCCAGTATATAGCATACTCCATTGAAAAAAGAGGCTTGGTATCAGTAAATGATCACTACTCTATGTTAAGTATTCAGTAGAGCATATAATCAAAGATTCTTTCCCTATCCACTAGCCTGTGAAGTCATGCTTAAATATTGCATGCTGAACATGTCATCATTTTCTATGAGTGAAATAGCTAAGCCAGAAGGGACTAGAGTGTTGCTTTTGCTTCACTGGGCTGCAGTACAGAAGCAAGCTGAGTTAACACCACTGGCATGGGTATGGAAGGCAAAGGTGGGATGAATATTTAGATGGGACATGCCCAAAATCTGGAGAATCTGACTTTCTTTGCAGATAAAGCTGGAGAAAACAACATATCCTCTTATATTTTGTGTCAGCCAGCAAGTGTGTACTGAACTTGGCCTCACAGATCCTGTGGAAAAAAGGAACGAATAACTTTTTGTTGCTGTGTATATACAGTGTAAATATCTAAAAGCAGTGCCTGCTCAAGGAAAGCTGAGGCATTCTACAGCTGTAGGTGTTGAATATGAGGTTTTAGAATATAAATATGAAGTTTTGGAATATAAATTTTAGATTAGAGAATCACAGAATGGTTAAGATTAGAAGGGAGCTCTGGAGGTCATCTGGTCCAACCACTCTTTTCAAGCAGGGCCACCTAGACCCAGAGGCCAAGTAAGTTGCTCTGGTCACCTAGAGAAGATTCAGTCACCTATAGGAGTTTTCCAGATGGATTATGTCCTTTTGAGAGTTAGTCCCATCCTATTAATTTTTTAAACATATGTCAGGTACCAAACTAGTTAAAATAAATGTCCTTAAAAAGAGGATCATTCCATTGTTCCCAAAGGTAAGAAATTAATAAATATAAATGAATCATATATCTAGTAAAAAATAAAAAAAGTAGAAATAGTTTAATACTATTCCTCCCATTACTGTTTTCTTTCCCATTTCAATTTGATTTCTCTCATCCTAACAGAAAGGCCTACCTATTTAATGTTATTCTATTGAAACACACATGAATAACTGACAAAAAACTGTTGTGAAATTAATAATTCATTGATAAACTGAGGATGAAATCTGTTTATGTCCCCTCTGTAGTATTCTGCATTCATATACCCTCTCCTCCAAATGTTAAGATCAGAGTTTTCAACTGATCTTCCTACCAATGGAAGTAGCCAGTACTTTCCTCAAAAAGAGAATTATAGGCAGAGAAGTGTTCAGGTGATGGACATGACATCAGCACCCAACCTGTTGCAAGCCTTTGAAGAGACTTAATCATAAGTTTAGTGCAGACATTGAGGTAATCAGATTTAAAAAAAAAAAAATGTGCTGGATGTTTACTCTGTGTGAGACTGGAATAATGCTGACAAATCACAGCGCAAGTTTTGTTCCATTGCATTGGAGCAACAGCTACTGCCTCCTTGTCTGTAGGTAACCAATCTCTGTGGCCATAGCTTCTACCTAGCTTGTTTCCAGTGATTGTGAGATGTCAGTCCAGCTGACTTCTCTTGAAAAGAAGATTCCAGGTCTCAGCTAGGTTTCAGGGACACGGAAGAACACAGGCATTCGAAAATTATAATGATCGATAACAGTGATGATGGTAATGGAAGTAGTAGTAAAAATATTTTGAACTAGAGCAGTCTTCACTTGGACATAAGAAAAGCATGGTGCTTGGGCAATACAACAGCTGTCCTTGTTTCCCACGTATTCCCATCTTTTGACAGCTCTGTATACCTCTGTCCCTGGCCTGTCTCTAATCTCCATCAGAGGCCAATCTGATTGACAATTTAGCTGCTTCTTTATGAAATTTTTTATTCCTGCTATTCCTTTGATCTCCTACCCCTGAAAAGTCCTGTTGTTGCCTGCACTTTTTGTTATTCCTGATGAATGAACCACTCAGTTCAATACAGTGTTTCAAAGCTCAAAACTTGTCCTTAGCTGACAGAATTAATGTATTTTATTTTGCTATCTCTATTCAGCAGGATTCAGAGATTCTGATGATACTGGACTTCTTTACTGCTTTTAGCTAGACCATGGGAGATGATGAATCCCTAAGCATTTGGTTTTATTCTTTCTTGTCTTAGCAGAGAACAAGGAGATTACAGAGGGTATTGTCTCTACTGCTAATGCAGCTTGTGCATAACCTGAGTATGGAACTCAAGGACATAATAATAAGTCAGGTCCCTTTCAAATACTGGTATCTGATGGTATCTGGGGTAGCAGAGGAGTGTACTATGGATGAGGTGAGAGTGGCACAAGTAATCCAGAGCATTTCCAGATGTTAAACAAAAGTTTGTGGTTCGGTTCTGTGCCTATGACAGCCCATCTAGCACGTGCAGACCTGGCACAGTGTCATAGTGTCCTAATGCTTTGGTGTGCAAAAGATGGCAGGAACCTTCAGGTTGGAATAGCTTTACATGTGTCCTGGTTTTATTTGGGATAGAGTTCGTTTTCTTTCTAGTAGCTGATACAGTGATATGTTTGGGATTTAGGATGAGGATGATGTTGATAACAGACTGATCTGGTTGTTGCTAAGCAGGGCTTAGCCTAAGTTAGGGACTTTTCAGTGTCTCATGCTCTGCCAGTGAGGAGCTGCACAAGAAGCTAGGAAGGATCACAGCTGGGACAGCTGATCCAAAATGGCCAAAGGGATATTCCATACAATAGAATGTCCTGCCCAGTATTTAAACTAGGGATAGTTGGCTGGGAGGGACCATTGCTGCTGGAGAATGGGCTGAGCATCAGTCAGCAGGCGGTGAGCGATTGTATATTGTACATCACTTGTATTTCTTGGGGTTTATTTCTTTTTTGTTTTTTTAACTACTGTTATAATTCTTACTGTATTTAATTTTTTACCTCAAACATTAAAATTAAAATTAAATTAAATTAAATTAAAAACCCTCAATTGTTTTTTTTAAACTTTATTTCCCCCCTACTGGAGGTGGGGGGGACAGACACAGAGAATAAGGGAACGATCATCTGTGTGATGCTTAGTTGCTTAGTGGTGTTAAACAAGAACAACATGGGAACTCTAAAAGATTGTGATAGTTGTAACCACTAGAAAATTGTCAAAATTATTACTTTGTTGACTTAACCTCTTCCATTTACATTTTCTGGTCTACTTAAGAGATGCAGACTGTCATAGGTAGGGGGTATTTTTTCACCTGAGCTCTGGAAAATACTGTATTCCTTATTACTGTATTCCTTATTTACTAAGTATGTAAAATCTTTATACATTTTGAAGTTACTTCCAAACCAGATTTTTGTTTCAAATATGATTTGAATTTCAATTGACCTAAAAAAACTCAATGATGAATTTGCTAAAAATGCAAGCCTTTTTTTTCTGAAATTTACTTGGGACAGCAGGATACAGTATCATTATTCTAGTGGTTTTTGCTAGCTGAGAGGCAGAAAGGACTTTCAATTTGATATTCCTCTTTCAACCTGCCCCTTCCCTTCCCTTCCCTTCCCTTCCCTTTCCTTTCCTTCCCTTCCCTTCCCTTCCCTTCCCTTCCCTTCCCTTCCCTTCCCTTCCCTTCCCTTCCCTTCCCTTCCCTTCCCTTCCCTTCCCTTCCCTTCCCTTCCCTTCCCTTCCCCTTCCCTTCCCCTTCCCCTTCCTTTCCCTTTCCTTTCCCCTTCCTTTCCCCTTCCCTTTCCCCCTCCTCCTCCCCTCCCCCTTTTTCCCTTCCTTTTTCTTCTTTTCTTTTCGTCAGAATTCTTTTCTAAATTTGTGGACTGTGGGAAGAACTAGGTTACTACTTAACCAGGTTAGGGACTATGTTGGGTATGAGACTCTTTGTGTCTGTGGTTTTGTTTTTTTTCTTCTTCCCTGAAACATTACAACTTTCTTTTGAAGACAACAGCTCAGTAGCTCATTAGGTAGAGTATAACTTAGAAAGGAGAGTCAATATTAGGAGACCAAAACCAAAGGAAAGCAGATGGTTTATAGTACAGACTACAAATAAAGGAGATAAAATTACCATTATAAGAAAAATTTAGATTTAGACTTATTGTCAATTTATCCCAGATGATGAAATATGTCAGTCAGTGATGTTGGAGAAACTGGAGGAATATTTTTCATTTTAGAAATATCCACTGTTACTAGCTTGCAATTGTCAAGATCTACTAAATATGGCCTGCTGGCTTAGAAAACCCCTAACCCCATTTTTTTAATCTTTCAATCTTTCAAATATAATTCCTTGTTGGATATCTTTAGGAGACTAATTTTTTTTTTCTTTTGGTGGGGAACTGTAGGAGAAAGAACCAGCTAAAATAGCTGCAAGGCTATGCTCCAATATGAATTCAAAAGTGTCATTTGAAAATAAGCAAGCGTCCACCCAGACTGATACTCTCTTTTTTGTTTGTGGTGACTTCTAAAGAATGCAATTAAAGAGGCCATAACATGCTCAGTTGTGTTATAGTACAGCAGTAAGCATTTTACATCTGTTCCCATAGCAACAACAACACTGCACAAACAAGTTGTCTGGGCTACAGTCTCTGTCACATTGGTATGGGGAAGCTCTCCCTGGCAGGGTAATAACTATAAGTTTCTAGGTCTTAAAAGACATTGTTTAGAACTGTGCTACTAAACAGTGACGTACTTAACAAAGCTTTATGGTACCAAAGAAGGATGAACTGCAGATGAGATAAACATACTTCTATTCGTAAAAATAATTCAGTATTTCTAGTGACATCACTTTAAAGAAAAACAAAATAATTTTTCTGGCTATAGATACAGTAGGGCGTTTAAAATACCTTGGTATTCTGATCACCTGGAAAGCTCTAAGAAATGGTAAACAGTAGAAAATTACTAATCAGACCCAATTATGGCTTTGTTAAAATAGTGTTATCAATTATGGCATTGTGAGAACTATTGTTTGGTATGTAGATGAATGTTAATTGGTTGTTTGTTTTTAAAGAGTGCCTGTTTTTGTAGTACATGATAAGAGAAGAATCACTTTACACTGTCAGATTCATTATGTCAACTGATGTTCAATTAAATATTGACATTCTTTCCTCAAAAATAAACAGTTTATTAATGTTTATCAAATGTTTCTGCTATGTTTTATTAGAAGGGAACAGAAAAATGTTTTGTTAAAAAAAAAAAAAAGATAAGCCAAAGAATGACAAACAATGAAAATTTAAGGACCTTTTTATTCTTTCTTATGTGGAAATTCTTCCCATTAAAACTACAGGGATTAATTGTATTACCTAGCAGTTCAATAAAAGGTACCAAATTAGAATATATTGTCTTAACACACTTGTTCCATGGTTACAAACACAATAGTTAAGGATGCAAAATAGTTTCAGGTGTAAGCTCTAGTTTTCACACCTGCACAATAGTTTAAATCATCCTTTTCAGGGCAAACTTTCCACATGTTCTGTGCCCAAATTAGTTTTTATTTTGTTTGCAGTTTTTTTCAGGTTTAATGATACTCCAGCCAGCTATCTGCAAATCAAGGAAAATTACATGTTTGTAATTTAAATATTATCTCAATTTGTTTTAAAAGGCCTCTCTAGAAACATCTAGAATATGAAACAAGGAATTTAAGCCCAAGTCCAAGGAAGAAGTTGGACTTGGCAACACAATTAGGCAGATCAACTGACAGGCTTGGGACTTGCTCTATCCCATAGGAAATTTCATTAGGCCTACTGCCTCTCTTAAGAAGACTGTAAAAAAATCAGAGACAGACAGTTGCTGTGAGGGTGGACAGCTGGGAGTTTCATGTGTGCCCTTCAGTTGTATCTGGGACACATCAAGAAGAAAACGATTTTTAGGCATTTTTTCCCCATTTTTCTATTACTTCCATCTTGTTGATATAAACATCTTTCTCTTTGATCCAGTGAGCACTGGTGAATCCTACTCATAAGTGCTAAGTCACTGAGTGGCACATCTTCAGAAAAGGACACAATTACAAGCTTCTGTTTAAATTTGTTAAATAATTTGTGAACTTGAAAACCAATGAAGCTTTATGACTTAGCATGCTGTAATTATTTTTACTCAGATGATGAATTCTGATCAAACAGGGACACAACACAAAAACATTTACAAAGAATCTGTAAAAGAGCTATGTATAGATTGTTCTACCCCCTTTATACTCTGCCTTTCCTTCCAACCATACCAAACAACGTGAACTTTAATCTATCATCCCCTCTGTTCTGACTCTGTGATACATTCAGATTTGATAGATCCAGAATTTCCAGCTCAACAGATGATTACACTGATGTCGAGGATATGAATAAAGGAAAAAGGAAAATAGTTGTTCTGGTGGAAAGAATGGAGAGAGATCATTCCAAAAACTAATGTTTGAACATCTTAATGTCAAATTCAATCCACAGCTCTGAGGTAAGTCTCTGGAGTCTCAAAAACATACACAGGGGTGATGAGATTCCTGAGTAAAGGAGGCTGTGCAAGCTGCTCCAGAATGCAATAAGCCATATAAGCTGCCTGGGTGTTCACAGAGCTCTGGTCCAGTCCCATTTATTTTGCCCAGATACATATTTACACATATTACACATACCATCCTTCAGGATCATCCTTTTTCGTGGCTTTAACCATACCATTCTTCTAGCAATGCATCAGCTAGTCCCATTTATGAGTCTTTTTCTCATTGATGTCTCTCTCATGGCCTTTTCTCTACCCTCTTCCTTGCAGAAGTTTGTAAGCCAGAAGCTCTGTTCAAACAGTTCCAGCTTCCTGGTATTACCCCATATGCTTTAATAGACTGTCTTTCCTCCTTCTTGTTCTTATTCATTGAAATACCCCTTATCTCTGTTTTTCTGCCCCATGATTTACTGCCAAGCTTAGAACTCTTGCCCGTGTTTTATCTCATTTTCTGGAGCTGCAGTCCTAGCAGGCTTGCTAAGTCTATCTCTTTCCCTGTATTCCGGATTTGTGCTTTTAATATGCCATTTTGACAACTCTCTGCTTCAGGAGGATCCTTTACTCTGATCATGAAGGACAGTCAAAAATATGCCTTACTTCCCACACTCTGGTAGTGGCTGGTGTTGGCCAAAATTCTTCTGTTTAACTCTGCAACAGAAAAACCATGACACTGATGATATTGTTCTATGGTTGGGTCAGGCTCCACCCAGGAGGATAGATTCATTAAAGGTTGCATGTAATTACCATCAGTGATTCCTGCACTGGCAATTTTTCAGAAGACACAGCAAAGCAGATTTTCACAAGTAAAAAAAGCACTATTCTGACAAACAGCAGCCTCTCCTCCATTTCTAAGCCTTATGCCAAACAAAGAACATTAAAACTGCTAAGGACTAAGATCTCCAGAAGTTTTTATATATTGCCCGACCAGCTCCAGATTTTACTCAGAAACAAACAAAACACTCCCAATCATTTGCTAAGGACTTTGGGGCTTTTTTAATAACAGAGGGGAAACAGGGCAGAAACAACCACTTAGAGCAGGTAAAGGAGGAAAACTCCTTTTCTTTCATCAGAAAAGCAAAATACTTCTGATTCATATTGCAAGTTCATATTCTTAGTGATTAGTTCAGGAAAAGCTGTTGATAGAGTCAAGAGGGATTAATGAGAGGAGAAAGTTTGAAAGTGTATTCTTTGCCAGCCATTACAAGTGAAAGTATTTGGGGAATAGGTGGGCATGATAAAAAAAGTTATTATGAAGCTTCATTTTCTCTTGGCTCTGACAGAAAACAGCTACCTCAGTACTTCACTGTTATCTGTGTAGTCAAGGTAAGATGAGATTGAGAGGAGTTTATGACTTAGTTTTTCAGCAGCAGTAGTCAAAGTAAAAGGCAAGTAAAGGGCAAGAATTGAGCTCAGCATTTTCATTTTCCACATGGGACATTATATATTACATTTGCATTTTATATGTTGCATGCAATTTTCTGAGCATTTCCCTTCTGACATTTATGCCATATAAGATGGTCGAGTATTTGTTCACTTGCATTACTGTTATCACTTTTAAATTATGGTAAATTCTTGCTGACAGGAAGATACAGAACTTAACATGAAGCAAGCACAGCCAAAAGAGAGAGAGGAGGAGAGGAAGGAATAGGGGGAAAAAAAGCAGAAAGAATAGAGGGAGAGATGAATAGAGGAAGGCAGAGAGGAAAGGAGATAATATTTTTAACAAGTTTTCATTCCTTATTTGTTTCCTAACTTTTTATGTAATGATAAGCTACTTCAGAACTCTCAATCTTAGTTTCCTATCATTAAATGGCAGATAACATTACTTAAAAAACTTTCTCCAGTCCTTTGAAAAACTGAAATAATGAGAAGCTTGTACAAGAAAAAGAAAGGAATTTTCTTTATATATTTCTGCCAAAAGCTTCTTTAAATCATTCCACCTGAAAAAAAGCTATTCCCTCTTACTCAAGAAAAAGTGGAAGGTTGTTTTGAGAGAAGTCAGAACCACCTGTCTAGGTCACGTGCTATACCTTATTTTCTTTGCTTCAACTTTAGTCTCCCAAAAACTCTGTTTTCTTCTGACTCCATATTACTTTGGAACTGTTCCTATTCAGACCACTCAGGGAACTTTCAGATTTCTGTGCATAGAGAGGAATGTTGATAAGGTAATAAATTCTAATATATTTTTAGTAATGCTATTAGGTAGTATTGAAAAAAAGTGAGGGAGACAATTTACTAAACCAAGAGTATCTCCAGGTTCTCATAAGTCTACTAACTGGAGAGGGTTTATGGGTCATAGATACCAAAGGCAAGTGGCTCCGTGGTGAGAAGTCGTTGCTCCAGCTAAAGGAAATGAGTTTCCACTCACGCTTCTCAGGTGCAGGAGATTGTCAGAGAAATTCACACGATGAACAGATCTTTTAATGACTTTCCTCATGTGGGTTTTGTTAGCAATAAAAACATTAAATTTTCACAGTTTGCTTCATTGTATTTTCAGAAATATTTGACAGGTACATGCATGGTTGATATACTGGTTCTTGGGAATCCACTGAATTTCTTTATTTGCTTGTACATTGGCAAATATAAAATCATCCTTTTAAACTTCAAGACAAGCAATTAACTTCTGTTTTCATACTGATTAAGATGAGTCTACATAATCTTCCAAAAATAGAGAAACACTTTCAGGACAGCTAAAATCTTAGCTAAACTTGAAAACATGAACAAAAAAAAAAAAATCTGAGATTTTATTCTTAGGGTAATTAACTTATATTAAAAATGTTTTCCATTTTAAAAGTATTACAGAATCACAGAATCAACTAGGTTGGAAAATACCTCTGAGATCATCAACCTTTGACCTAACACCACCTTGTCTACTAGACCATGGCATTAAGTGCCACATCCAGTCTCTGCTTAAATACCTCCAGGGTATATATGACTCCACCACCTCCCTGGGCAGCCCATTCCGATGCCTGATTATTCTGTATGTAGAGAGCTTCTTCCTGATGTCTAACCTAAACCTCCGCTGGCAGAGCTTAAGGCCATACCCTCTTGTCCTACTGCTGATTGCCTGGGAGAAGAGACCAACCCCCACCTGGCTACAACCTCCTCTCAGGTAGTTGTAGAGAGTGATGAGGTCACCCCTGAGCCTCCTCTTCTCCAGACTAAACAACCCCAGCTCCCTCAGCCTCTCCTCATAGGGCTTGTGCTTGAGTTCATTCACCAGCCTCGTTGCCCTTCTTTGGACGCTCTCTAGCACCTCAGTATCCTTCCTAAATCGAGGGGTTAAGGACTGGACACAGCACTCCAGGTGTGGCCTCACCAGCACTGAGTACAGGGGAAGAATGACTTCCCTGGTCCTGCTGGCCACACTGTTCTTGATGCAGGCCAGGATACCATTTGCCTTCTTGGCCACTAAGGCACACTGCTGGCTTCCTACATAAGAACCTCTCTTCATAAGAACTAACAAAGATTTGCTTAATCTTTCTAAGATTTGTTACTGATAGCTCTGTACTGGGCACCCAAGTTCTTAAATATCACATGTCATGTCCCTCCAAAGTCCTGATATTTAAATAATGAATACATTTGAGATTATTTTTTTTTTTATTTTCTCAACTTGTTTGGTTTATTTTCAGTGTAGTTAGCTTTCTGTTTAAGGATTTTCTCTACAGGTGTCAAGACTTGCAAAGTTTCATTACAGAGGCTAAAAAGAGTCTAAAAGTCACTGAGTGCAACATTCTGCTGCTCTTGGTTTAGCAATACTTTTTTTCTTATAGGAGAAAGGATAAATGAGACCAATGTTTTGCTAGATATGATTATACTAATAAAGAGAAACTGTTTAAGATTGCCTTTATGGAAGGTAATTTAATTAAAACTTAATTTGAAAAAGCAGTCTTCCTACTTCTAGGGCATGAAAAAATTTAAAAAACAGAAAAGAGTTCAGTCAACTCAGAGAAGTTGAGTGGTATATTTTTGGGGACAGTAACCAAAAGCAAAAGTATTAGAGAGAGCTGATACATTTAAAGAAATAAAAGCAAGGGCATAATTAAAAATTATCTCATTGCAGAGGAAAAATAGGAAGACTATCAAGAGATCCGTTTGAATAAATCATTCACCCTTCTTAGAACTCAGACAAGAGAATGAGAAATATTAAGTATAGGACTAAGCTCAGTTTACTAAGGAAGAATTAAAAAATAAAGCATAGGTGTGTAGGGACAAAATTATAAATTTTAAAGAGAAAAAAAGGACATAAGGATGCGACTGGATGTGGCACTTAGTGCCATGGTCTAGTAACTACGGCAGTGTTGGATCAAGGTTTGGACTTTATGATCCCAGAGGTCTTTTCCAACCCTGTTGATTCTATGATTGTGTGACTGCCAGTGCAACTTTTTGGTTCATATATACATAGACATTAGAGATATTGACAATGTGGTGGGTTGACCTTGGCTGGATGCCAGGTGCCCACCCAGCCGCTCTATCACTCCCCTTCCCAGCTGGACAGTGGAGAGAGTAAGATGGAAAACAACTCATGGGTACAGGTTAGGCAGTTTATTTAAACCAAAAGCAAAGCAAAAGCTTGTGCATGCAAAAGCAAAGCAAAAGATAACACAGTTTGTTCTCTACTTCCCATCAGCACCAATGGTTTGCCACTTCCAAGAAACAGAGCCTCAGCACGTGTGACAGTCCCTCAGCAGGCAGCCATTGGAGACAATGAATGCCCCCCTTCCTGTTCCTTGCCTCAGCTTTTATATCTGAGCTGACATCATATGGTCTGGAATATCCCTTTGGTCAGTTTGGGTCAGCTGGCCTACTTGTGCTCCCTCCCAGGATCTTGCCCTCAGCTGAGGAAGGAATGTTCCAGTGCTGATGCTGTGCTCAGCAGTAGCCAAAACCCTGGTTGTTATCAACACCCTGCTGGCTACCAATGCAAAGCACAGCACTGTGAGGGCTGCTATGGGGAAATGAATTCCATCCTAACCCTGACCCAATACAGACATCTATATATGTGTATAAGAAAAGTGTGGCCATATTATTCAGAGATGGGTGATGTGTTCTTAAAATGATTTATTCCAAACTGATTCAGATGAAACATGGAAACTAGTTTAGATAGTCCTCAAAGATCTTCACTTGTCACTTCCCAATGCAATTTGCAGTTTTACCTTTGTTTTTTTTTTTTTTGTTTGTTTGTTTTTTGGTTTTTTGTTTTTTTTTTTTTTTTTTTTTGTTTGTTTGTTGTTTTTTTTTACTCCAATAAGTTTAGCAGTAAGGGAGAGAAAAGGATACCTGACTCTTAAGGAGGTTTGAGGGATAGTGCAACAGCAAGCTAAAAGCCAGGGCTTAGTGCATATACTGTGCTATGCAAAGTACTCTCTTGTGTTTTGCAAATCCTAAAAATTCCCCAAGGTTCTCTGCCTGCCTATGTCTACAGTGAAGTGCATTAGGGAGTGCAATCATTCCCTTTTCAGTTCTTAGAAGCTGCAATTCACCGAGAATTTTTTTCCGTGGTGCTTTAAGGGATTGTATCAATACCCTTGCTATACCAGAACACATGTTAAGAGTGATTCTACCCTCTGCATTAAGAGGTGGCGAACCTAAGGGAAAAGGACATACACTAAAACTTGCAGAATTCCCCAGTACTCAGCAAACCTTTGCCAACCTGACTTATGAAAGAGCAGACTGACCACCTAAATCATCATAAGAGTTTCCTTACTTTCTATAGAACTCAGCAATCACAGAAGGACTATTAAATACACCTCTGGGAAACTTAAGGTTTATTGATGCATGCTTGATGTGAATTTTAAGTCCAGCTTGTAGTACATGTCCAGAATGTTGATTGACTGATATGCTCTGCAAAAAAATCTTCAAGACCAAAGTTTAATTCTTAGGTGAAGGCTGTTATGAAAGACAGAGATTTTCTTTTTGTCATGATCAGCTGAATCAACAGTAACATCTTGTCCATCAGGGACCTGAAACCTACTCTGAGTAAAATGCATGGTTGCAGTTTCCCACAGCCTTCCTCTGATGACCGTAGGCAAAAAAGGAAGAAAGATTTTGGAAAGAATGGGAAGAGTCCTCTTCCTGTAAACCCTTTTCTGGGTTCAAAGGCTTGAATCCACAAATGATGTATCATGCTAGCTAAATATTTAGATAAACATAAATGTATATAGACTAAAAAGTGCCATAGAATTTATATGCTCCATTTGACTTTCAGGCCAGTATAGTGCTTTGAGAATTAGGCATTATTTTAATTGTACTGATTCCTAAGTGAAATTGAGTCCTGACTCTCTATTAAAAAGAACACCCATTAAGTGCTTTCCTATATTTAGAGGAGGATAAATTTATGGTTTGTGTGTCTCATGACATCCCAGCCTCAAGTGATGAGCTGTGTATACCACTGACAAGGCTCTTCACATCAAAAATACACTTATACATTAACACTGTAAAAGAAAGGCAACTTGTGCAAGACAAATGTTGTTCCCTCTTTAATATGCGTCATACACTTGCAATGACAATAAAAAGGGACTAAAAAAAAACAGATGGCAAAGCTGTTATTTAGAAGAATGTTAACAAGTGTCTCTGCTTCCCTGGTTTTTGTAACACTTGTAAACATGGAGGAGCCTATGCTCATTCCAAAACATTAGGGTCTGGGAAGGCTAAAGTCTTGCGACCTCCAATTATGAAGCATTAGAAACAAATTTAATAAGAAAAACACTCTTGGATGGCAAAAAGAGTAGCAATGCTGAGCCACATATTATTGGTTTAATGTGGGATGTATTATATCAGCCACACATATATTCTCTTAGCCGTATTTCATAGCTTTCACTATGTTCAGACAAAATACCTCCAGACTTACAGTGGAATATATAAACATCATAAAGGTTCTAGCACAGAGCTCTAGCTTTTCTTTAACAGAGTTTTGCTAACCTCTTGCCTAACCTCTCCTGTATTTAGTTCACTAAAAAGTATAAGGGAAAAAGAAACAAGTAATAGACATCAGACTTGTTTAGCAGCAGAAGAGAGTACACAGACTTATCACCATATTCTTTATTCCTGAAATTTCAATTTGATGAAGTGCATCACAACTTGGCACAGGTGATATATGAACATTATCATTCTTCAAGTCATACTAAAATTGGAACAGTTGTGACTTGTGTGTTGGCTCTTTTGTGTCAATTGAGAAAATAAGAGTTGAGTTGAAACAGATGACAGTGACTGAGTGTTGCTATGGGCACATTTGACAATAAGCATGATATAATGGCTCAAGTTCTTGAATGCTGTCAGTAGCATTTACAGTTACAGGAGTTTACTGATCTGTTGGAGTAGCAAACAGAAACATTTCTGGATTTCCTCACCAGAGCAGTGAAAAAAAAAAAAAGCCATAAGCATAAGAGGCATTTTTACTGGTGTTCCAATGACAGCAGGGCCAATTTTTGAGAATGAATGGATTTCCATAATGAACAGAAAATAGCATATTTAGTAAAAAGTGATAGCTGTCATAATACAAGATCTACAGCACATTGTGATAATAGTGCACGCTGTGAGGGGAAGAAAAAAACACACAAGAGGTGGTATTTTACATTATGTGGCAGTGTTTTCCCATGTAAACTGTCTGAATACAAGAACTGAACCAATTTACAAGTCTGGCAAAAGATAGTAAAAGAGTTCTGACATAGATCATCATTTCATGGTTGCTCCTTGCTATTGGCATTTCTTGCACAGTTTTGATGCCCAGAAATCAACAGTGAGATTCAAAGACCTCACTGTAGCTATCAGTTCTAAATTAATTTTCTAGGGAATAAATAAATAAAATATAAAATTTTTTAGACTGAGGAGGCAGGAATTAGAAATAACAAAAGCTAGGAGTTCACAAAGTGTAGGAGGTGTTCATTGTGTTCAGGTCAAAACAAATGCTGCAAAAAATGTTTAACAAAGATGTTTTGCATCTTCAAAAATGTTGACATGTTATGGTATTTGGGTTGCATATTTGAGAAAACTGAATTTTCTGAAGAATTAGAGGTTTTTCTTCTGTCTGACTTTGGCCAGTGTTCCAGGATATATCCATGTGCTAAAATACTTTTTTATTTTGTAGATAATACTTCCCCTCTGATGAAAGGTTTTTTTGAGTGAGTTGCTGTGGATTAAATACTTGCTGATTCCCTTGAAGAATCCAAGAACAGCAACTCTGCTGAGCCAGTGGCAAAATGATAGAGAATATGGAGATATCAGAAGGTGTGTTCCTGTTTTTTTCTGGTAGGTCCTTTTGTTTACTGCTTAACTATAGTTGGAAGAAGACTTGCTTTCAACTCTGTGTGTTTCCTTGTTTTGTTGGGTTACTTTCATTGGCTTGCACAGTACTAAACAAAGGCTTTCCATGGTGTTTGTGAAAAAGTGTGTTTATTATTTTCTCCAAAATGCAAACAGTCTCAGAAGAAAATGTGGCAGCCTAACTACTGTTGAACTGCACCAAATTGTCTCCCAATTACTACATAATTCAGAATTACATATCATATGGGGTTGCTTTAAATACAAGTTTATGAAAAAGTTCAATTTCATGCTTAAGTCTTTCATTAACCTAATTTTCCTACTTTTCTAACTCAATAATAACTTAATGAAAATAAATTTTAAAATTGTTTTGGAGTATGCAGGTGCATTGTTTACAATGATTGTTTTCCAGTTGGGTGGCAGACTTGGAAAAAACTAATTACTTCTGCAGTTCCCAGCAACATTCATGAACCAGTTCATAAGTGACCAGGAGTCAGGATGTGGGATCAGAGAGGAACAAGGAATGAGCAGAGCATTGGCTTTCATTTAGATTCTTGGCTTGAACATTAAAGTAAGTGGGACACTATTTGCGCTGACACAGGCAGTGCTAAATAACAACTGGAAAGCAGTGTCACCCTGGAGCCTTTTGCAGTGCATGTCAACATTAGTGTTATTGGCCCATCATTCTTACAGTCAGTGTCACATTTTCTCATACCCAACAGACTTAGCAAACAGCTATAGCTCCCATAATAGTTGCTGCTATGGAGCAAGAGAGAAAATTGGGCTTCAGAGACCCTGTACCTCTCAGATCACATTTACCTGTGCATTTCACAGGACAGAATCTAGTTCAATAGGTACATTTGCAGTCATCCAGATGTTTTCCTAGCAGCTATAGATTCTACTGAGCCTTTGAAAGTAGGGCTTATTATTTCATTGATGCTGTCTGGAGCTCTGGGTGCTGAAGGAGTGAAGGAAAACTGGTATGGACCTAGCAATGGCATTTACAATAAGGCAGGTACATGATAGGACTGCAGCTGAAGGCAGAGACTGTTTAAAAGCTTGATGAAAGTGAGTGAAACCTGGAGAGCTGACACTGAGATGTGACGCTAGGAGCCAAAAGACATCAGAAAAACTGAAAAAATCAGTCAGGAATAGCTAAAAGTTGTGGACAAGAAATGTTAACAACCTCTGAAAATGGTCTGTCAGGGAATGCACCAGATATTTCAGGATAAAAAGAGAAGCTGAGGGAACAAAAGCTGTTGGGAATTTAAATATAGGCAGTACACTGGGGAGAGTGTGGAGCAATGTGAATAATTAAAATATTGAATTTACATCTATAAAATAATTCAGCATAAAATACTAATGAGGGCTTAATTATGAGTCCTTAACCTCTGATTGGCTAGAATTCAGTTGTCATTTACCGAAATCTTTCCATTGTTCTTTTTAAAGCAACAAATACATCCTTTAAAAGGAAATTTTATACGCGATAAGAATGCTATCTTCAGTTTTCAGTTGATTGTGATTCTAGTGATATATATGTGGGCACTGTGGCAAAAAAGATTCAGGGAAGCCTACTGACCATAGAAAGGAGACCCCACATTCATTACCAAATACTCAGTCTGGCATGTATACATCTGTTGTACAATTATTGAAAATGACACACTGGGCTGGTTGTGACTTTTTTTTCACCTCAGTCGTTGCTCTTACCATAAATCAGTATTGTTAGAATGGCTCCATTTTGTCTTTCTACCAGATCATTGTCTCTTGCTTACTATATTAATGTATGAACTTT
The DNA here is from genome assembly GCA_038380795.1 of Pyrocephalus nanus. Classification (NCBI taxonomy): domain Eukaryota; kingdom Metazoa; phylum Chordata; class Aves; order Passeriformes; family Tyrannidae; genus Pyrocephalus; species Pyrocephalus nanus. Next base: position 40,702,654 of record CM076262.1, read on the forward strand.
TAATATAAAAGCAATATCAGCAGAGATAAAAAGGTGATTTTTAGCTGATGTAAAACTACTTGGCAAAAAGGATCTATGTAAAAGCAGTAATTATCTAAATTGAGGGTAATGCTGTTACTTAGTATTTGTGAACATTACCTCCATTAGTAGAATATTTCTAAAAGAGAATAATGGTTTTTTAGTAAGGTACATCTGCTGACAGGGAGACAGATCACCCTTCTGTACTGCATGAGATCATAGAGTGTCATGTGTCTTTGTTAATACAGTAAGTAGATCAACACTGTACAGCTGTACAGCTCTTTTTTATTTCATGAAACAAACCCAAAATTACTTAGATTAATATGTTTTTTGAGCTTTACTGCAAATTTATTTTTATTATGAAAATTATATTTATTAAGTTAATTATATTAGTTCCCAGGCATGCTACCTGAAACCAGAGCCCTAATATGCCAGACATTGCAAAAATAAGAAACATAGAACAAAAGTTAAAGGCTGTTTGTGGAAGGAGGCTGTATAAAACTTAACAGTCTCAACTGGAACTTCAAGCAGGACTGTAGATTTCTCATACTTCACATTTCTGGTAACATCAAGTGGCCTCAGCAGCATGTCCTATGGATATCTATGCCTTGCATTAAAAGTTAAAAAGTGGGTCAGGGTTATAAAAACTTTATAAAGTTCATATATATATTTATAAAATACTTTAGCATAACCTGAAGAACCCAGAGTGGGTAAAGAGTAAGTACACCTGGAATACCGAATGGCTCACAGGCATTCTCATAAAATATAATTTTATCACCATGTTAAAGTCTCTATGCTCATTCTTGAACAGGAAGATTAGGATAAGATAAAGAACCTCAATTTTGCCATTTCTTACCTTGTTAGCTTGTTTTGGTTTTTGTTTTTATGTCTTCTGCATACGTTTTGAAGGAATTTTCCAGACTGTCAAAGCAAAGTGCAAAAATAGGTATTCCAATAAATATCACTGTATTAACACCAAAATGCTCAGAATCTTTAGGTCTTATATGTGGACCTTCCTTGTTTGGGTTTATGAAATAACTGAAAGTGGGAACAGGTTGGCATGCAGTAGGAAAGAAAAGAAGCACACTAGAAAACCATCTCAAATGATCCTTGTGTGTGTGTGTGTGTTCAACAGGGGTTTGTCTAGAACAAATAATGTCAGACTAATCTAATTCCTCTTTCTATTCCAGACTTATACAGATGAGAAACTGTAGGCTTTTGAGAGCATTCAGTGTTATCCTAGTAAACAGATGAAGCAAACATTTTCTAGAAGAAACTGTTTAAGGTTTGAATGAAACTGGTAAGAAAACTACATTTGGATAGAAGGTGACAATTTTACACTGTCAAAGTGGAAAAGTTCAAAGACAAAGAGAAAGAGAAAGGATAAGAGAGCTGGGTAAAACAAAGGCCCAAGCACATGTGCTATTAGTGTCATGTTCTTATAAGTAGTATCATACAGAGCCATACAAACAAAAACATGGTTTCTAAAATACATAAAAATCAGTAAGCTTTTATCTGGAGTACCATGGGTATGGTACTTCAAGAGAGAATGGACCTATTTGAGTTCAGACAAAAAGAGCAACTGTAGTACAGGTCTCAAAACCATGACTTACCAAGATTAACCCATTCTGTTTGATTCCTGGAGTCCTTGTCATGTCCTACAATTTTCTTGTTTTCATTTTCCTTACTGGGATTCCACTTCCCTTCATTATCGACCTTCAGGAAATTTTCATCACCTCTGCCTTTGTCATTTTTCCTCCAGGTTTCCCATTCAAAATAGTTTTTTTCCTGTTCTCTCTTTTAGTTCCTGTCTCATTTATATTTGATTATTATAGTCACCCACATAGATTATTCCTAGGTACCTGTAACTAAGCAGAGTTACTGAAAACAGAGGAGAGAGAGTGAGATAGTCAACATAAGGTACTGAGATTCAGTCAAAGTAAAATCTCAGAGAATGAGAAAACTCTGAGAGTTTTAGTAGTTAATAAACCACTATAAAGCAACTACCATGTAACTGGTAAGACAATTTGTAAAGTTCTTATGAGAACAAAAAATATCTGCTTCTTTCTGCTGCATTCCCAGTTCCTGCTGCCTTTTGTTACAGAAAAAGGCAGACCACATTTCTATATGTCAAATAAAAATAAATAAATTAAATTTAGCCTGAGGCAGACACCTGGCATAAAAAATATTGTCTCTAACAATTTAAGTTTAGTAACTTTTTAAATAACAGAAATCAAAGCCATATAATGGAAAGTGTTGAACAACCTTAGTAAAAAGCACTTGATGTCACAAGCTCTACCGATAATAATTTTTCCTTAATGTAGCTGTATCATATCCTTCAGCTCTCCAGATGGAGGCTTATTTCACAAATATCTTTGCCATTCTGTATAAAGTTCAATGAAAAGAATTTTGTGAGAACAGTGGGTGTTTATAAACAGAAGCTCAGGGAATAACCATGGTTAGAACATTCTTTTTTAATCTCTCTGATATTATAACTTTTTTTTTCCCTGAGGCCACAAAAGATAATTTCTTTTCCTTAAAGTTTTAAAGTCTACCATTTTTAAATGATGACCCACTGCTGCACTCCTAAGAAAAAAATTTAACAATGAAGTGCCACTCTGACACAGGGAAAAAAAGAATTATTAGAGATATTATACAAGTATTACACATTAATGTAGTGAAGAAAATAAGCTGTCTTCTCTTGTGCATAAAATCTGTGCAGGAACAATTAAAGTTGTTTGGTTTTATTACTTCACTTCTCCTGATGTTACACAATCTTCAGTAGGAGCGGAAAACTGTTGAGTGGTTTGCTATCCTTCTCTGTGTGTGGATTCAGGGGGAGCTTTGAGCTTTGTGTTCTTCTGAGCAACAGAAATAAGACTCTGATGTTTTTGGTAAAATTTCTGTCTTTGCTTAATTGTGGCATTTGACTTCTTATTTGCTGCTCTGACAGAAAAGTTTTGTCTTGTTTGCAGTCCTATTCATGCCATGCTCAGATGCTTTTCACCTTTATAACCTGCATCTTCTATAGTCCTAATGACAACAGTACATGTATCTTATACCAAGATCAAACTGTAAAATATATTTTCAACAATTTCTGTTAAAATGTCATATAGATTATAAGATAATTACCATAAATCCATTGCAACTTTTACCAAGGTCAGTGTTTAGTTTCTTGCCATCCCTGCCAATAAACTGTATAATTCTCCCTTCCCCAGATATTGACTGTCATTCCTTCCTTCTTCGTTGTTACTTTACAGTTCCGTTTATGTAAATATACCATCTTGCAACTGCTAGAAATAATTGTGCCTCATGGAAAGCACACAATTCTAAGTTACGCATGAGTATAAGGAGTTTTTGACCTTTTCTGGCCCAAGGATGTCTGTATCTGTCTCCAACAAAAGAGGTCAGAAACCAAAATTTTTGCAAAGGTGATATTCTCAACTTCAGACAAAAGTTGAATAGGCTCAGAATAGCACTCTCAGAAGTTCCTGGTCCTATTTCAAAAGTGATCCATGGAGATACTCTATTGTCTAAAATATCAAGTTAGGGCTGAGAACAATTTATTAAAATTGTTCATGCCCTTTAAGAAGGAAGTAGTAAACTACCTTAAGACTAATCGGAATGTTTAAAAAGGTGATATTAATCTGATGCTGCCTGTTCTAGTGAGAATGTTTCTATTTATAAAATTCTTCAGAAATTACTCTGAAAAATATTATCTTCCTACATATGATTTATAAAATTTAAGAGTTGTATCTTGGAGAGATAAGACAGAGAATTATCATTTATTTATTGATGAATAAGGAAGCTTTGGACTCAGATGTCTCACCTTTAAAACTCTTTGACTTCTTCTATTTGATTTATAAACTTTGTTTATGTAAAAGGAGCAAAATTATTTCATACTTGAAACATGTAAAAAGCATAATGTGATTTGCCTTATTGGCATACATATGTGAATATGCATTTATACATACTTAGGCTGATGTATCTTGGCTCTATTTTGTGTAAGTAATATGCTATTCCAACACTAATCAACTAAAATATTTTCCTAAATTTCCTTTCCAGGAGGATTGCTTGATCATAAAACATGAAAAAATTGAAATTGTTTCCTTTAACTGAGTATTGAAATTGTGTAAGTGGATTACTTGTTGTCAGGACATTTAACAAAGGACTTTTTCCTTGGTTTAGATAATTTTATTATGGAAATTATTATGAAATATATTTTATTATGAAAATATAATGAATTTTCACTTTTAAATTGCATTGAATTCATAATTGTGGTGAATTCCAGAGGTTGCCTATTATAAGTGTACTGTATTGACAGTGGTTTATACTCAAGATGCTCATCACCTTTCAACAGCAGAGCTCATAAGGTCCTGTAAAAGACAGCCTGGATAAAACAGAATTAGAACAGAACTTAACCACCCAGGAAAATAAGGTTAAATACCATCAACTTCCACTAATAACTAGTAAATATTGTCAATATCTCCCTTGTTACTCAAGTGTCAAGCAATAACACAGGTCAGTTCGACTCACAGGTTATTTAAGTGCTTGTCCTTGATGCTTTCACCCATAGCAGAGCCCTTTGTATTACTCATTCACTTATCATCCTTTTCCCCTCCCATATGGATCATTTATGAGGACTGCAAATAAAAGAACTCACATAAATGCGCAGTGGACAGCAGCCTTTGAATATTTGATGCAGGTAATCTTCTAGAGTATTGAAATGTGTACTAGAAATTTAAAACTCCAAGTGAGGCCCAGAGAACAGAATATTGGTCAAGATTCTTATATGTTCTCCTATTGTAAACACTTTCAACCAACCTATAAACTATATGTTGTTTGAAGAACTCGCAGACCTTTGTATGGCTGTTTATTTGTGAAATATTCTCCTTAATGGGCAGTAAGACATTAACTGATACAAGCAGCTGTTATTCTTAGACTGAAGTTCAGAATGACTGTTGTCAACAACAGCGGGAAGTGTTGTTTTTTTGACATAGCAGTTCTGCAAATAAAAACCATAGGATTAATATCTCAGTATAAAGGAAGAGTGGTAAGGATGCAAAGAGGCACTCATAAAATGGAAGTAAAGAGAAATAAAATTACTTTGCAAAACCATGGAAGAACTGGGATCTCCACATTAAGTAATTCCCAAATAATTCTTCACTTCTGCAGGGCAAGGGAGGGGAAGAAAAGAGGGCTTGGTTAATCTCCTGCTAACGTTTGGCTTTTCAGAATGAAAATACTGAGACTTGGTAACATGGCTAACTGATCGTTTTGCTTGTGACACATATGATATGAAGACTATCAAAGGGACAAAATTCTAGCTAATCACTATATGACATTTTGGAAAGTTCCGCAGCTATTGTATATTATTTCTATCTAAAAATATATAAATATCAGAATTTCAAATCAGCAACAATTTTTAAGAAAGTTTACATAGCTATGAGGCATTTATTCAATGTTTGGAGTATCTTCTTTATTTTCTGCAAAAGAAATTGTTATTTCATAGGTTTTTGCTTGATTATTTGTTTATCTCAAGAAATTTGTCCTTGGTGCATTGTCCTTTCAGTTCAAATTGAACTCAAGATACAAGGTTACTCAATCTTTCTGACAGAAAGATTTATGTCTGTATAGCAAATGCCACAACATATATTCAATCTGATATTGCTGATAGTAAAGAAGGTAAATTAATCACACTTCTGTAATGCTGAAATTGTGTAACTTTTCTTAAAGTGATCTTATTGCAAATAACCATCAGCTTCCTCTTATCAAAATTCAAATTGACATTTTTGGTAGTTAAATGCTAATAGGTACATATTGAAATCTGTAGCTTATACTGTTTGCTAGTTTTATGTGTAACACTATAAAAATATATAATAATCAAAAATAAGAGCAAGAACCTATTTTACCAGTCATAATAATATAGTTAAATATCTGAAAAGGTGCATTTCACGAGATCCTGAATATTTTTCATAAACATACAACCATACTTAGTTCACCACAGTTATTGTTCCCCATAGCATCAAAATGACTAACTGTTGACAGTAATCTGTTTTTAAAAAAAGTCACACTCATGTCTGACTGTTGCATGGGTTTTATTTATAAATGTAGTTGCTTCAGAAGCAGCGAGTTTGGCCTTAACCTGGCCATTTCTGTCAAATGCTCAGATTACCAATGGCTGTGAAAATGTACTCACATTCAATAACAGAACTGCTCTCCTAAGACCAAAAAGGCAACCAAGTGTGCTAAAGTCACCATCTTGAAACCAGAAGGCTTTAAGCAGGATCTCTAAAACTTAGATTTATCTTGAGGCAAAAAATTTTGCAGAAGTTCCTTATGTTCATGAAAAACCAGAGCTATAAGTAGAAATAACTTTTTTTAAAAAAATTTTCAATATTTCCAACAGCATCATCAGATTTCATAAAAGAAATACAATTACATTCTCATCCCATCAAAGCATTAGGAAGCGTAGCCCATGGTTTAATTATTAAAATGCTGTAATTTTCAAAAATCAGCAAGCTATGATCCCCATTCTTTAGTGTATTTTTTAAAGTACATCATACACTAGAGAAACATAGATAATACAATACAGAATTCTAGGCAATAAGACACTAATTTGGATAAGGAAAACTGCATTTACAATAGTAACTGCATATGATATGCATATTCTAATTTTATACTATTAAATAAGGAGATGGAGGGCAAGTGTCATGACAAATGCTACATGGGAACCACAGCAGGTGCACAGAACATGAGTTTCACATGGTTCTTTCTGGAGGGAGTTCATCTTAAGTAGTACTTAAGCACTGCTTCTTAAAATGTCTTCAATTCCCGCAGTGTTGTGAGTTAACCCTGGCTGGCAGCTCAGCACTACCCAGCCACTTGCGCACTCCCCACGGTGGGGTGGGGGAGAGGGAGAAAACTTGTGGGTTGAGATAAAGATAGTTTAATCATTAAACCAATGCAAAGCATGGAATTAATTTGCTACTTCCTGTTAGCAGGCAAGTGTTTAAATATTTCCAAGAAAGCAGGGCTCCATTCCGAATAGCAGTTACTTGGGAAGACAAATTCCATCTCTCCTAACACCTTCCCCCTTCATCCTTCTTCTGTGCAAGATGTTATTGCTAAGCATATCATATAATATGGAGTATCTATCTGGTCAGTTGTCCCTGCTGTATCCTCTCCCAAATTCTTGTGCACCCCCAGCCTACACAGTGATGAGACAGTATGAGAAGCAGAAAAAAAGGGCCTTGATGATGTGAAAGCTTAACAATAGCTAAAACATCAGTGTGTTACCAATACTGTTTTGGCTTTACAAATCATAGCACCATAGAAGTTACTATGAAGACTTACTACTCTATCCCAGACAAAACCAGTACACTTGGTAGTATAGTGTGTGAGAGTAGAGAGCATTAGCCTAATAGTTTACATAAACTGCTCCCTTACAGTGTGCTTGTGGTAAAAAAACTCAGCTTCATGCTGCTGTTACCATGTGCAGTTTCTTTTTCAGAATCAGTGTGGTCACATAGCTTTTTCTTGCACTTTTTTACATACAGGAGCATCTGCAGGCTTGTGTATTGTGCTTTAGGTACTTTCTGTGCATTTTGAATAATTATACTAAGTTTTCTAACTACATAATCATAACTTCCCTTATCTTGAAACTGTTCTTCTACTAAAAACTGTGTGAAAAAATAACAGATGTAAACAGAAGATACTGTGGGAAAAAATAACAGATGTAAAACCTTTAGATTATGTATTCTAGTCTGCTTTTAACTATCAACATTCAAATTTACCGGTGTTACTGCAACTTCTGATAAGCATTATATTATAGAATCATAGAATTATTTGGGTGGGAAGAGACCTTAAAGATCATCTAGTTCCAACCCTCCTGCCCTGAGCAGGAACACTCTTCCACCTTTACACCACTGCAATCCATTTTTTTTTTTTTTTTTTTACTGTTTACATGCAAATTCTAGTCTGCCATCCTACATATGTACAAGATGTATCAGGATTTTTCTCTAAACTGTGTGTTAACTTTTATGTTATTAACAGTGCTTTCTCATATATTTTAAATGCTGTCATATCTTGTGTCATTTTCTAGAATCTTAGCTATTACATATATCATTTTGCTTTGAAATTTAAGCATATGCTAACACTGTATAATTTACATTATAGGGCCACATTTTAAAATGTGCAAAATCTGCAACTTTATATGCAGAAAATCTACATTAGCAGTTCACTGATAACCCTCTGAAAATGAATGTGCAATGTCTTGGGTGATTATTTGCAGATAAATCTGAGTTAGGTGGATGTAAACATTAAACATGGAACTCAATCTTAAAAAAAATTCTGCTCACTGATGAGAAATAAACTTTCAATTTGGAAGAGTTTATATGAAGCCTTCCCCGTGTCAAGCCATGTGGCCTCAGTGGCTTAGGATCATAACACAGAAGACACATCAGCTTCAAAGGACTCTGTCAGAGTCTGGATTAGCACACGAAGAAAATCAATACCACCTACCCACACCATGTGCCAGATAATACAGCAGAGCTGGGAAGAGAGAGAAAGGACTCATCTGATGTGACAAAATTATGAACTTCTGTGATGGGTTGTCCTTGGCTGACTGTCAGATACCCATCCAAGTGCTCTCTCCCTCCCTCAGCAGGCCAGGGGCTGAAAATATGATGGAGAGGCATGTGGTTTGAGATACGGACAGGGAGGTTACTCACCAATCACTATCAGAGGCAGACTAGATTTGACTAGCAGAATATTAATTTAGTTTAATCCTAATTAAAAAAAAATATATTGAAGTAGGATAGAGAGAAACAAAGACAAAACTAAAAGCACTTTCCCACTATCCTATGCTTTCTTCCCAGGCTCAACTTCACTCCTTTGTTCCAAAATCTTGTACCTCCTCCCCACTCTACTAGCAGGAGAGGGAATATGGGGACTGGGAGATGTGGTCAGTTCATAACATTTTGTCTGTGCTGCTTCTTCCTCCTTACACTCTCCCCCTGCTCCAGCATGGACTCCCTCCCACTGGATACAGTCCTTCACAAACTGCTCCATTGTATGTTCTTCCCTTGGGGTGCAGTTCTTCATGAACTGCTCTAGCATAGGTCCATATGCCAGATTCCCTACCACAAAACCTTCTCCATATGGTCTCCTCTCCACAGACTACAGCTCTTGCCAAGAGCCTGCTCCTACATGGTCTCTCCATAATCTGCAGCTTCCATGAGGACAGGTCCACATGCTCTGGTGTGGGTTCCTCCACAGGCTGCAGACGGACAACCATGGCGCCTTCACAGGCTGTGGGGAAATGTCTGCTCTGGTGCCTGGAGTGCTTCATCCTCTTCCTCTTCACTGACTTGGGAGCCTGCAATTATTTCTCTTGCATTTTTCTCACACCTCTCTCTCACAGCTGATTCACAGTGTTTTTCTTATCCTTTCTCATGGATGTTTTCCCTGCAAGGCTCTGCCACTATTGCTGATGGACTCAGCTTCGGCCAGCAGCAGGTCTACAATAGATGTTTCCCCAGACTTTAATTAGGAAAGGGTAAATGGAAGCAATGACAGTCACTGTTGAAAAGGCATGTTCTCATTGATAACAATATAATTTGTATCTGCTTTCAAACTAAAGTATACTTAAATGGCTAATTAGAACATCCAAATAAACACTTTTAGAGTAAAAAGCCTTTTCTTCCTGTAGACACATTTCTCAGGGATGTCTTTACTGCTGACTGTTCTTCAGGGAATTCATGTTTAAACAGATAGATAATTAAAAATCTGTCTAAATATTCCTAATTTTTGTTATGCTTAGCTTTTGATTAGCTTTAATCATTATCTTTGCTTTGTGTCTGTGTCTAATACCCTGCAGGACTCTGCTGAAATGCATTTCTACAAAATTGTACCGGGGCAAATACTGCAACACAGTGAGTACAAGTATTTCACTGAATTTAGAAGAACTTTTTCTCAACTATATTATGCTTTCAAAATAAATATTTAAACAACTGTGTTTTCAGTTTTATACACTTTTTTTCCCCTGAATAGCTTTTTATACAAGTAAATGCACTCTTATACAGGCATAAACTTGTACTTTCCTTAGTTTTATCACTGGTTCTTCCATATTGCTTGGTATTTATTTTCCCACATTTTAATAGGCATTAGGCCTAATAACAACAAAACACATATGACAAATTAGAACAAGACATGCAAGACAGTTAAAAACATATTACAAGTTGTAATATACTTCTTCAAACTATTTATATAAACAAAGCTGTTGCTTAGACTACTTATGTAATAAAACAACATATTTGTGGAAGCAGAATGGGTTTTACACAAAAAAGGGTAAGTTTATTGGAAAACTTGTTTGTAATGAGTAAATACAGTTTCTTTACCACAGTACTTGGCATGTAGCTCTTTAAATCTAAAGAGCTGAGAAAATGCAACTAGATCTGTATTTATTTAAATAATTTGGTTTTCTCTAATTTTTGCTTGTTTTTTTTTTTCCTATCTTCAGTTATTTACTGTTTTGATGGTTTTGCTGGATGGGGGTATTCAGATTTCAGTTTTAGTCATCCAAATTCCTTCTAGCATGACTAAAGAAGGGGCTCACTGAACATGCAGTGGTGCCCTTATGAACAGATGGCAGAAACTGATGCTGTTAGCATCAGATCACCCATTAAGCTCTGGTGAGACTGCAGGGGCTAATTCTGCATCCATCCCTATAGAGTATTACTTCTCAATGCGCTGATTTAGCTATGCATGAGAAAACTGAAAGCAACTGCTGGAAAAACTTACTTCCCCCTCATCCTTTGATCATTTGAGCTTCAGATATGTTAAAAGACTGTATCATCCACAGGTAGAAGACTTCAGTCTGATCAAAGAATTTAAGAAGGAGAGCTGTATCTATCATTCTAGTAAAGGATCAAATAAATATATCATCATGCAGAGGAAAAAAAAGTTGTTGTTTAACAGTATATTTGGAGATAGTTGAGCTCCTCTACTTCTTTTCCAACAGAGAAGATAGGCTATGGCTTTAGGTGGAAAGTGAATACTCTGTTGTAGAGCCCACTGCCAAGGCCTGTGATTAGAAAATGAAATAACTACTTGTTCACTTTTCCTGGACTTTTAAAAAAAAATTATTATTCATGCATGCCTCTGCACTTTGAGTTACATGTTTTCTCTCAGTGATTATTTATTTCTACCATATAGCATGTGTAAAATCCTGCTGCCAGGGAATGGGTCCACAGTAAGTTAATCATGTATATTATACTGCAGTTACACTATGACCCTGTCTGCTTTTCTACCTTGTCAAAAGCGATTTAAAATTCCACCTTACACTTACCAGTAGTTGGGCTTGATTTCCTTGTGAAAGTTTTATTCATATCTGGTCATTCTCTGAAATAAGTAGCTACATGTTTGTTTAATGTATCCTTGGCATATGGATTAGCTCCCAAACTGACAACCTCTTTAGCACTCATGGCCTGGATTTCAGAATTCATTGCCAGAAATATATCAAAACATTTTCTCCTTCTTATCACAAGGGGAAAATGCTGCTTCCTCAAGACACATTTATATTGGCTTTAGCTGCATATTCTTGGTATATTTTGAAATAAGATGTTTTATCAAACAGTATATTGTCTAATTTAGTTTTGACAGCATCTATAATGAAACATTATGGCAGATACTTTAAAAGGAACAGACTGTATTGCAGAGAACTTTCACACAATATGTTGTGTACTATGACATGAGTGCCATTGAATTCTGAACAAACTATAAGCATGTGACTAAAATAGAAAGGATTTATAAAAATTTCTTTAGAGAAGCAAGTGTGACTGAAGAGAGTGAAGAACATTTTACCACATTGAACAGAGACTGTGATTTGCATACGGGGTAAAATGGGTGTTGGTACTCATAAGAACAGAGGATGTACTCGATTCTGTAACCATTTCTCACTGAAATCTTCTGCAGGAAGCAAGGCTGGGAAATAGTTACCATTTAAGATATTTATTACCGAAATTAGTTTATGGTGTTAGCCTTCAAGGATATATTGAAGAAACTGCTTTCCATAGGCTTATTGAGGTCAAATGGGAATGGCTTCCAGAGGAAAGCTTTATGACAGTACTATGTGCTTACGGAACTGCTTCTTACTGGATAAATCAGACAGCATTAACAAAAGTAGAGCTTCTTTCTGGTAGTAAAGTAAATACCTTTCTAAGTATTTCAAGGTGTATGTAACCTGTAGGTCACCCAGTCTGATAATACCTGTACCAAGAAAGCTATTGGGCCATATTTCCACTTGCTGTGGACCTGTGTGCTTGGTTTCCTTTGCATACCAAAGAAGAAATGGGAGCAGAAATCACAGAGAGGAAGATAATTAGAATAGCAAATGCTCTTATCCTGTCATGTTGAGGAACTGGGACACAAATGAGAAGACTTCAGGTCAAAAGCCATCTCAGCATAAATCTCTGTTTTGAAACTGACAGAACTCTGTAGAACCATATAATTAAGAAGTGGTTTCAAATACTTTCTTCAGGCACCTGTATTATTCAACAGACTGGTTTGCTGCTGAATGTGAAAAGTCCTTATGCCTCAAAACATCCAGAAGTTTCCACAGTAGTGCTGTTTAGCTCCTCCAAATGTTACAGCATCTTTTGAGAAGCTGTTCCTTGAATTCTATTGCCTTTGGTACGTGCTCACAAAGTCTCAATCCGTGTAAAAGACTACAAAGAAAAGAATTTTAGACGGATGTGCATGCCCCCATTAGTCGATGATTATTTTATTATACCAGCATTTGGAAGACCCCAGTTCAAAGCTTTATATTATTTGATATCTGATAACCAACAGTCCAATCTGCAACATGCTGGTAGCTCAGATAATGGCACACTATTCCTCACCATGATCTCATTTGTTGCTCTGGTGTGAGTGTGTTTGCATTTTCATTTCTAAAGAGTCTTTAATGTGTCGAAGTCATATTTATTTTATATAATATTTATTTTTATCATTTTATCATATTTATTAGCAATACAGTGTTCCCAGATTCTCATGAATAGGACATTTATGGGGATATATGTCATCTAATTTATGTCTCTGTTACAAAAAAGTATTTACTTGCACAAAATGGACCAGTTTCGATACAAAATCTCTACATAGGGCCTTTTGGAAAGATTAATATAGTTAACAGATTTTGAAAGGGGATGTGAATCCTAGTGTTTATTCTTAACATCTCCTCATGAGTTTATGTTTTCTTGACCATTCTGACCACCTCACTCAATGCCTGTCTTGGATACATTTCTCTTGCTGTGCCTCACAGCTCAGGCAGGTTTCAGTATTGCAAATTCTTTTACATGCCTAGGCTTAGTCCAGTCAAAGTCCACAGCTCTCAACACTTACAAACCCCACTGACAACACTACACCTTTAAATTCACTTTAAAAATATCATTATCTGTTCCTGAAATGTTTTTCTACTTTAACAGTATGATGTGGCAAATCATTAATCTTGGGCATAACTAAGTGCACATAACTTTCTCATTTGTTGAGAAAGCTGTCATCAAATAATTATTCACCACTAAGCTTTCACTGTCTTTATGTGTGTATTGTCATCACTCGTCAATAGTCAAACTGAATTTAGTAAAGTTCACAAGAAATTGAAATAAGCCTCCGTGGCAGGAAAACTTAGGTTCCAATTTTTGAAATTGCAATGCTTATCTGTAAGGTTTTTTACTTTATTTTGCATAATTCTTCTTAGTATCCTATTCCCCTTGACATACGCTTTCTACCACCTAAACTGCAAACAACAACTCAGACAATGTTTAGAAGTATAAATTTTACCATAACACATGAGCAAGATAATATAAAGCTGACATAATCAGGAGAAGGATTTGTTTACCTTTGTTTACAGATTGCAGGAATATCCATCTAGACTTGCAGTTTTTTTAGAGCTAAGCATTATAATTACAGAATTCAAATTAAACTACTGAATTCCATTACCACACTCATAATGTCAAAAGCACACAAATTCTGAAATCCAAGTACTCTATACAACTAAAAAAATTCTTCTCCATTTTCATTTACCATCTCCATAATTGCTCATGAAAACAATAGATGAGCTAACATATCTAGTCCCTCTCCCTCATCAAGGTATACTGCAAAAGCATTTATCTTTCAAATTGAATCAATGCACTATTAAAGGTCTTACTGATATAAAATGAATGCATAGGAGCCAAGCAGCCTCAGTTTCATAACTGAGCAGAAAAATCACAAAGAAGTTGAATGTATCTTTTGAGAAGAAAAATGAAAGATTCTTCTGGAAAATACAAGCTGCAGATTCCGTGTCTAATTTGAGTCTTATTCATGATGCCTACTTTTACCCTCAGAATATGGTTGGAATCAACAAACAGGTAACAAGAATGGGCCGTTCTGTAGCATTTTTGAGCTATTCTGATAAAAGCTGACACTCAAACAGATGACAGAGATGTTTTCAGCATTTCAAAATGTACAGAAAGTATGGGAGGTGGTTGCACTGAATCTGTGGAAGTGAGGTGCTGTTCTGTTAAATGCTTACTGGTCCTGATAACATTATGAAAAAGGTTTGAGTATAGCATTTGCAGAGAACAGTTCTGTTATTCCCTGCTTCCACCCCTGCAAATGATCAAAGTACATATGAGGGTATTAGTCTCTTCAGAAACTTTTACTGGTGGAAGCTTTACACTTTTTTTTGGTCTTAAAGACAATACCATTAACATTATTCAATCTAAGAGTGCACTCTAGTTCTTAAGAGCTTAAGAGGTAATAGCAGAAGTGAGGTATCAGATGTCCATGCTTTTCCCCCAGCATGAATGACATTTTGATAGAAACAGTCAGCAACCCATTTTAGGTCAGGAGAAGAACAATTTCAAGTGCTGCATATGCCGAAGTGCTTTAGTCTTGTGAAACACCACCCTGCTAAGTCTGTCTTGCTTGTCTCTGATGTTTTAATGTATGCCACTTGTTCTATTACCTCCTTTTAAATATAACAGTCCCATCTTCCAATGTTTAAACCTACATGTTGTTCACAGCCAGCTGTACTTCTTTCATGCACTCATACTGGCCCTCAGGCTATTTCAAAATCTGCGCTGAAATAAGCATTCAGAGTCAAAACTAAAAATGCAGTCTGGGGTCTGCATTTTGACCAGATATGCCTTTCAATTTCTAGCTGAAAACAATTGGTAACAGCACACATCAATTCCAACTTGATAATATACTTACAAAGTGGAATAAGAAACCTTGGAAATTTGCATTTGAACACGTATTTACTAGTTCATTGCTACAACAGATTCCTTTTCTTGTCCAGCAGACTTCAAATAACTTTTTAGAACTGAAACAGGGATGAACCACCTCTGGAAAACACTGGTCTTGCCAGACAACCTCACTTCTGCAGAGCTGCCTTTGGGAATTTCACCGGGAAGAGTGGCTTACCCATACAAACCAGAAAAAAAACTAAAGAGATTTCACAGAGACATATGTCAATATGCAGCCTTTATCTTAGTGTTTTAAACTGTTTAAAAGATCTGAGGTCTTCTTAGGTACAATATATGTTAAAATATTGGACTGAGAAAACTGAGATATAGTTATAAGGAACTGAATGGCAAGAGAAGATACCAATTTTTTTCCCCTGGTTTTACACAGTGTTATGAGGGCACAGAGTACTATTGTCATATTAGCACTCAGCAGCAAGAGATGATTTCAGAGAGAGCAGTCCTACTGTGGCTTCCAAAAGATATTGACAAAAGGAGTTGCATAAAATAAAATCCGAATGAATGAATCTGAGTGACACATCTATGTAATTTCAAAAAGTTAAATTAGGTTTTAACATGAAATATTATTTTCTGTTTGGACCAATATGTAGTGAAACAGTTAAAAAAATGCTGTGTAATATTTTTGTACTAGCTTGACTGTCTAAATGCTGGAAACTTTTCTAAAAGAATATTCTTTTCCTATCACTCTTATACTAGTCTTACAGAATCAATGCAGGAAACCTAGAAGTTTTGGAAAATTATTTTAATATTTGGCTTAATACAAAAATTATAACCAAGCTCATCACGCTTTGGAAGCAAACTCACCAGAAAGTGATGAAAGGAGAACACTTTTCCCCCTTATCTGGAAATTTTCTCTAATTTAACCTTCTGTAATTTTCAACTTTTTCCCATCCTTTACTGTATGTATAGATACATTCACTTTAATCAGAACCTTCATTTCTAATATAAAACTCTTAACTGACCTGCTAGAATTCTTAATATTTCAATATCTTAATTCCATGACAAGTATCCTATCTGCTGTATGCAACAGTTATCATCCCTTAGTTTAGCAATCTGCCTCCTGGTTCTGAAGAATATTATTCCTATGAACAGATGTAAAAGCTTATGATGCCTCACAGAAAATAGAAAGAAGCAGTCCATTTTTATTAGTAAAGCATCATTATCTGTACTATCTTCTTATAAAACAGCCCTTTTCTACACGGGAATTTTGTACCTTATTTTCAAGTAGTGTTTTCCTCAGCAGATGTTGAGTGTGAGACAATGACAAACTTATTTTATTATAATCAATGAATAGGGACTGAGAGTGTGCACACATTACTAACTTTTAGATTGTCAGTCTGCAGTAATGCTACAGCTGGGGACTACAGGCAGGTCTAGGTGTTATCATAGTAAAACAAAACCCATGTCTTCCCTTTGCATCTCTTTTGTCTTCTCAGTTAAAGTATTAAAAGACTTGTGTTCAGTCTGCAATTTTCAACAAATCCTTTGTGCATCAACACTGTTATCCAGCAGATATGCTGTGACAATTGCTGAAGTCTTTTTTTCAGCAGAACACATTTTGCTCCACTCCATATGCAAGCATTTCCACATATGCTTCTGCTATCACATTTACAAAAGATATAAATAAATGTAAAATTACCATATGTTCCTGCCAGGATTGAATCCTTCCTAGCAATTTTTCACAAGATTTTCAATTTTTTATATGAAATCCAAATAATATATACCATAAAGAAGAGACATTATTTAACCTCTTGTTTGGCCCGTCAGATGGTTATTAAGGTCAGAGGTCATTCCTAATAAACAGCAACAGGGTTCCTTTAGGAATTTGACATTGCAATTAAACAGGGTAGATCTGGATATTCCAACACAGGAACCATTCCACTGACTATGTCCTAAAGGCACTGATTTGAGTATTCAGTCTTTTTTCTAGGTATCCGCTTCTCAAGCTTGCATCCTGAAATAAGAAGGAAATTATAAAGTAAAACCAGGGACTGAATCCATTGCATGAGTCCTTACTTCTCAGCAAGGAAATTAAAAAGGGCTCAATAAAAGGTAGAATAATCAATTTTTGGTCCATAACGGCTGTAAACAATTAAAAGGCACTATTGAATGTCATTACAGAATAAAGTTGTAATTAATACATTAGCAGAGAACCTAAGAAGCTGCTATCCTGTTGGAAAACTGATTATTTTTAGAAACATTAAGAAGTCACAAATACTCCATCAATTAATGTTAAATGTGTGTTAGCAGTCAAGTGTTCACCTGAAATTTTGTCTATACCACTGTGGTATTTTTGGCTCAGATTAACACTCACTCCTAGCCAGTGAACAAGCTGAGACACAGCTGAGTCTCAGTTTACGTGTGTGTAAACTGTAAATGCAAATCATAGGGAGAGTTTACATGTAAGTTGAAGTCAGTGAAGGGATGATCAGAGATACCTCTTTCATCATGCAATGCCATCCTCAAGAGGCAGAGGTTACAAAGCAGCAGCAGTTCTTCACTGGTGAAAGCAAAGGAAAAGGGGAGACAAGGAAAAAAAAGAACTGCAGTTAGAATTGCTGCTAAATAACATTGTATTTGCTGTCTGTCTGAACTCCGTGTCTTCCACCTCCTTCAAATCCTGATTTTACTTAGCAAAGTGAATAATTTATTAATCAACTAGCCTAATTTGCTTGCTATTACTTGCTTTACTTTACTTGTTACAAGTAATCTTATACCAAGTTGTCCTGTAAACAGTCAGCAGAATCATTCATAACTCTATACCCACATACAAAAAGGAAAGGAAGCTAAAACAGGAAGAAGTGATCAACTTAATCAGAATGAAAAAAAGTTGTAGCATTACTGAGGTCTCTGAAGACATGCCTTCTTACAGCTAACAAGGCTGGGCTGGGCATCTTTTGTCTTGTTAATGAAAAAAGAATAAGTTCTGTATTTCTGAGTATAAGGGCATTCAGGGATAATTTACCATTTCAGATCTCCTCTGAATTGTACTGATCTTTTCCCTTGAAACTCAAAATATTACCGCAAAATGATTCCTTCTGAAAACAGCATTACAACATAGCAGTTTGACATATCCCCGGTGAATCAAAAATTCAGATGAGAGCATTCATCAGCTGGCTTCACTCTACTTGTTATTAAAAACAACAATACTGGAAAACGAAACTTGTCTCCTCAGTAAGTAAAATAATGACTTAATGTTATCACCCCTTTGTAATTACTAATATGTAATTTCTAAATTCTAAGGTGCCATCAACAAATGTTAAAAAGGATATTCTTCATACCAGAAAGAGCTTTCTGGTGCCCATTCTGTTGTCTCAGAATTAATTCCATAAGTATGGCATTCCTTTAATTACCTATACTGCTTGGGAACCTGTTCTGCTTCAAAAACATTTCTGATCCCATAAAAGGCAGATGATCTTCCCACCACTTTGTTGATTCTTCTTTTATCTAGTTACAACCCAACAGATCATAGCAGAGGCTTCTGTATGGAGCAATTCTGAATAGACTGAATGAAGAGAGGGACAAGGTGGCAGGAGTCCATCACTATTGTTACTTACAGGTAGCTTATAAGTACATGCAGCTGCCTCCAAACCCAATCACCCCAGGCTTTGACATCACTTAAAGCTATAGGAGGACCAACTGTCTATATTGCTGTTGGTCTGTTTTGGTTTTTGTCTGAGGTAATTTTCAGTTTGTTATTGGCTATTAATGTCTGACAGGAGACAGTAACCTTTAAGTTACTGGGCTACTATGAGCTGTAGTACTTATTTTTTCTAAACTGTAGGCAGATCTGAAATAGATGCCATGTTGCAATTAATATAATAGTAATGACACATCTCCAGGGCATTCCCAAACAGTATATTCAAAGTTCATATTGTTTAATGGAACAATTAATGCAATAATTTTTACTCTAATGTATCTTCACTAGTAAATCAGCAAGTCATTAACCTTAATGAAGCCAACCTGCTGTCATTCATCATGCTTATCTGAAGTGCTTGATACTGCAATAACACAATACTTCACAGTATGAAATGTTTGAATGCCCCAGTGAAACCTGATAAATACATCAGCCTTTTAATGCACTGGGAGTACTTTGTAAAGAACAAAGACAAGGTGAAAAGATACAAAAAAGAAAATAGGGCCAAAAAAACCCAGGTAATGTTAAACATAAGAAAATGGAAGGTACTGATTGTGACTATTGTACCTGAATTATAACACAAAGCAAGTATACAGGAAATGTACAAAACCAGAACATCTTGGCACAAAATAATAAACTGAATCAAATAGCTATTGAGTGTAGACAATATATGTAAGTATTCCCTTGTTACTGAGCAAAACAGGCATCAAGATGAGTATGATTCAGTAGCTGGAGAATACAGTGTTTGTCACATAAAGCAGTACAAAACAATGCTAAAGAATGTTTTTCTATTGCAGTAATTTGTGAGATTTTTAGCCAGAAAAGTTTGGTCATAAAAACTAAATCACATAATTATAATGTAGATACTACCTCAGCTCTTAACAAGTCAAACTCCTTTTTACTGAAAACGCTTAATCACAGTACAGGTTTTCTATTTCAGTTCCCTTCTTAATTATGAACTAACTCTAAATGTGTTTTGTTTGCCAATAATTATTGATTGATATATTCAAAAAGGACTAAATAGCTCCCAAATGGAATAATAAGAAGCACAACAACATATAAGAAAAGAAATTAGAATTTTTTGTAATAAGTGAATGAGTAAAAAGAAAATTTGAATCCTGTGAATAATGAACGGTCTCCTTAACAATATCATGAAGAATAATTTCAGAACTTTATGACCAAAATAATGCTACAAAAAAAACCAAAAAAGGTTCAAAAGGAATAAGCAGATTACTACAATAATAGTTGTCCATTGCATACAAAAAAGGCAAAGGTGAGAGTGACTATATTCCACACTGGTTTAGGGGAAAGAAATCTCTGAAAGTGACACCTTAATAATACTTTACATTTTCATTTCATTTCATTTACCTCTTCTAGTCATCAACTGTAAGCATTACCTCACTTCATGCTTATGAAGCTGCACTGGTTATACAATAAGCTGAAAGAAAATCTTGAATAGCAATTTCTAGAGGACACGGAATACTACTTAAACTTACTGGCCCAGATCAACAACTGTCACAAATCACTGAAGTTCTGCCTAAATTAACACAACTTAGGTATCTGACTCAGATTTCCAGAGGGAAATAATCATATATCTATGAATATCAGTCCGACAATGTCTCCTGGCTTATAAGAAAGGTCTATAATTGGGCACAATCCCAATTTAGATATATTAAATTTTTTGAGATGCTGGCTCAAGTTAAAAGTCCATCTGTTACTATCTATAACAGACACTTGGCAAACAATCTCAACAACATAGCAGATTTAGTATTTCATATGAAATTATGGTTTGCAGCAGTTCAGTGCAGGATAATCTCCATAGTATTCAGTCTCACAGCATGAGAGAATAGTTTGTTAAAAAATAATATGGGAGTTGAATTACAAGTAAATTATGAGCAATAACCATAAACAGACCTTATTTTAAGCCATAGGTTTCACAGTATTTAGTACTCTATCAGCACTAACCTTCCACACTAGCTGTGATTTCATTAGTCCATGTGCCTTAGTTAAAAATATGTGAAAAAATATCAATGTAATATATAAAGTATCAACATCCAACTGCATTCAGTTGGTGGCCGGTCACTACTGCTGTCCCTCAGGGGTCAGTGTTGGGCCCAGTTCTGTTTAATGTCTTAATATTGATGATCTGGATGAGGGGATTGAGTGTACCATTAGCAAATTTGCAGATGACACAAAGTGGAGGGGTAGCGTTGGTCTGCTGGAAGGCAGGAGGGCTCTTCAGAGAGACCTGGACAAGCTGGAGAGATTGATCTGGTTACAACAGGATGAGGTTCAACAAGGCCAAGTGCCGGGTCCTGCACTTTGGCCACAACAACCCCTGCAGCGCTACAGGTGGGGACAGAGTGGCTGGAGAGCAAACAGGAAGAAAGGGACCTGGGAGTTTGGATTGACAAGAAGCTGAACATGAGCAGCAGTGTGCCCAGGTGGCCAAGAGGGCCAATGGCATCCTGGCCTGCAGGAACAGTGTGGCCAGCAAGCTATCACTCTCTATGACTACCTGAAAGGACATTGTAGCCACATGGGGTTGATCTCTTCTCCCAGGCAACCAGCAACAGGACAAGAGAACACAGTCTGAAGCTTTTCCAGGGGAGGTTTAGGTTTGATATTAGGAAGAAATTTTTTACAGAGTTATCAGACATTTGAATGGGCTGCCCAGAGAGGTGGTGGATTCTCCATCTCTGGAGGTATTTAAGAAGAGACTGGATGTGGCACTGAGTGCCATGGTCTAGTAACCACAGCAGTGTTGGATCAAGGCTTGGAATTGATGATCTCATAAGTCTTTTCCAAACCAGTTGATTCTATGATTTTATGATCCCTCATAGTCATCTAAGCAGACTGGATTTTTTTCCCTCCCACATGTCTTATCACCAACAGATTAGTAGAATTTGCTTCACAAGATACACATATGGGGAGAAAAAATTAAGCCAGCATTGCAAACATAGCTCCATGGTTCCTCAATCCATTATTGAAAACCTTGATCTAGGTACTAACACTGCATTGGAAGGCCCAGTGAGGTAGCAGAATCAGAAAGAAGACCCTTAGTAACATTAAAGCCATAGGATTTTTGGTTCCATTAGCCAACTGTACCACCAGGTATGCAGTTCTACTTTGGCAATGTAACATAGCATTACAACACCTATAAATAAATTGTTTCAGAATCCTTCTGAGTGTCCTTCATTGCATTCATTGAGTTTCAGTCAGAGTCTCAGAGAGCTTTGTCCAGTCCATCACTGGCTTGGTAACAACACTGTATTGATGTATTGTGCATTTGGCAAAGTTATGTCATTCTTGCAAGTGACTTTCTACACTTTCAAGTGCCCATAAAATGAGTATAGAGACATATTGTACACCTATGCTCTTCAGTGGACTGTGATGCAAAACAGCCTAATCAAAACAAATTTTTATTTGGCACACTTCAGTGCTGTGCAGGCAATCCACCTCTGTTTGGAAAACATCTGGGCCACCTTAAATCAGAATTGTCTGCTCTGCTAATGCAAACATTTTTTTTCTGACTGCAGTCAGTTTAGTGCATGGCATCCACACTGGTAGGTCCACATGTCTGAAATCCTGGAAACACAACCTATGTCTGCTGATGAGGTCCTGGTCAAGGCAGGATGAGTTCAGCCTGTAAGTCATAGACATGCTGGACTGGTGAGAGAGCATCAGAACACCAAGAACCCTGGAGACAAAAGCTGCTAGTCTCCCTGGACGGGGCAAATGGATCTGGAAGTCTCCATTTTCCTGAAAGAGTTTAAGAACTTCGAAGGGGTTTGAAAAATGAATTATTTGAAAAAATTTGTTTCCATACCAGGTGAAAACTTAGAAGACCAGAACTATAAAACAAAAACCAGTGAATAGAAAGTCTTGGTCCAGAAATTCATGTTTTGGACATACATTCCAGTTCTTTGCCTGTTAAATACATGCAATGTAATCACTGTAATATGTGCCCAAAATAAAAATGAGAAGTAAGTAAATAATAAACAACTAAAAAATTCAATGTATAAAGTTGTTAAAATAGCAAGACAATATCAGAAGTTAAAGAGCGAATTCTCACAATTTATAAAACATAATAAATGTACATCATAAAGCATCCATTTTCCACATTTTCTACTATTTCTGGTGTTTATGATGGCAATAAATATTATTTGTATTCTAATTATTACAGTACCTCAGAGATAAAATTTCATAGCAGATGAAATATTACCTATTAATTAATTATTATTATTTATTTATTTATTTATTTTAATGTCAAGGTCTTTGGTCTTTTTTCTTGTTCACAGCCTGGAAATTTTAATCTTTAACAATTATTGTCCATCATCCACCATTTCCTTTAATTTTAGTAATGTTTATATATGTTAGTTCTTTTTAGAACTAGCATGTGCACATCAAGGGTATATGTAGCATAAGCTATGTTTTCTTTTTACTGTGCAACTCTCATTAGTAAACCAGTTTCAGTTTCCAGGTTCTAATTTCGTCCTCAATGAAATTAGAATGAAAATAAAAATAAATTCACTTAATTCAGTAGAGTTAAAATGCTATATAAGTATGTGAAGAGAATGAGCAAATCTAAATTTAGATGCTATCCTATGTTGTAGGAAAATGTATAAAATTGTATAAAAATGTGGAGAGTGTTACAAAGACAACTCAGAGCAATACCATACCCAGAACCTGACGAAATTCCACTACAGTAAAAGCCCATTTATACTTCTGAAAAAGTTTCATCTTTGTGAATGGCACAGAGAAACTAAATCTGCTCTTTTTCTCATGCTCATGAATGTGTTAACTTCATAAGCAGTTCTACTGATTTCCCATTTCCCTTGAGAAATTCTCTCCAGAAATGCCTCATTCCTCCTATATTCAGCTGTCTCCTCCTAAATGTCTCCATATCACCTCATATTTGCCACCCAGCTGTTCAAATTTTGGAAATCCTGCCAACGTGATAATATGCCTTGTTTCTTAGGACATATCTCACCTTCCCTTTCGTTTTTCTTTCCATACATCTGCATTCATTTGCTCTTCCATGTCCTTTGGACAGCTTGGACTCAGTTCTACTCACAATGGTACATTTTGATAAGTATTTACATTCTAGCTATTTATTTTTTTCCTGTAAAAACTATGAATGTTCGTCTGATGATGGCAATCTCTGACTTATGTATCAGTGTCTCAGAGAGTATGATGATCAGTTTCTGTAGGGTAGGACTTTGCATACTTGAGGAAATCATGCAAATAGTAATTTTAGTGGATAGCCCAAGAAGTTTTTGAAAGGTGGAAAATAATGGCATTAAAAAACTGGAAACTGTATTAAGGTTGACAGACAAATTCATCATAATAATTGTTAACAAGCCTGTTGATCAAAAGTGTATTTTCTTCTATACTAAACGCAAAAGCCCTTTAGTCATATGTATGAAAAAAATAGAAGACCCAAACCTCAACTAAAACTTAATCTGGCTACTGCAGACAAAGACAATAAAAAATGTTTATGTAAATACATCAGCAATAAAAGGGGACTGAGGACAATCTGCCGCATTTATTGTATGCAGGGGAAAACATAATCACAAAAGATAAGAAAAAAGAAGAGATACTTAATGGTTTCTTTGTCTCAGTTTTTTAGTAATGAGACCAATTGTTCTCAGGTACACAGACTCCTGAGCTTGAAGACAAGGACAGAGAATAGAATAAAGCCCCCATAACTGAAGGGTAAATGGTCAGTGACCGGCTACAGCAGTTAGACACACGTGAGTCTCTGGGGTTGTATTGGTTCCATCCAAGGGCATTGAGGGAGCTGGTAGATGAGCTCACTGAGACACTTTCAGACATTTACCAGAGACCCCATTTGACTGGAAATTAACAAATGTAATGCACATCTACAAGGAGGGTTGGGAAGAGGATCTGTGGAACTACAGGGCTTTCAGCCTGACCTCAGGACCAGGGAAGGTCATGGAGCAGATCATCTTTTGTGACATGATGCAGCATGTGCAAAACAACCAGGGGCTCAGGTCCAGACAGCATGGGTTTAGGAGAGGCAGGTCCCGCTTGTCTGACCTGATCTCCCACTATGACAAGATGACCTGCTTAGTGGAGGGAAAGGCTGTGGATGTTGTCTACCTGGACCTAAGTAAAGTCTTTGGCATTGTTTCCCACAGCATTCTTTTGGAAAAACTGTCTGCTCATGTCTTGAATGGGCATATGTCAAGGAATACATTAGTGCAGTTGACAAGCTGCAGTGGGAGCTGCAAGTTGAGCTAAGGAGGACAAGAGCACAAGCCTGAGCAAGAGGCCGTGAACTATCAACCCTTTGCATAACAGAGGGCATGGTGACCTGCAGTCCAGTCACATGACTGGACACTCAGAGACATGCATAAACCAAGAACTCCAGACTTTCCTGTGCTTGGACTGTAAAGGCATAGAAGCCCAGGGGTTATGTTGTTCAAAGTCCTTCCCCAGAAACACCCAGCTGTTATTTTGTTACTTAGTTTTTTCACGAAGATTTAATTATTTTAAGGAACAAGAAGTCTTAAACTCTGCTATGAGAAACTTGGTGTTGAGCTGGTAAGGAAACCTGGTCTGGCTGAGTGAGAGTGGGGTGTGTAGCTGTGAAGGGGCTTTGGTCTCAGCTCAGGTAGCGTGACTGTGACTACCAGAGTGGCTCCTGGATGGTTAAACAAAGTTTCCTTAACGTGTGCACTTTGCTGGGTGAAAAACTAGCTGGATGGGCGGCCCCAGGGATTGATGGTAAATGGAGTTATATCCAACTGGTGGACAGTCACATGTCTGTGAACCTCAGGGTTCAGTATTGAGGCCAGTCCTGTTTATTAGCTATACCAATGATCTACACAAAGGGATTGAGTGTACCCTCAGTAAGTTTGCAGACAGCATCAAGCTGGGCTGGAGGATTGTTCTACTCTGGAGAGTAGGAGGACTCTTCAGTGGAATCTGAGCAGACTGGATCAGTGGGCCAAACCAAGTGTATGTGGTTCAATAAGGCAAAGTGCTGGGTCCTGCACTTTGATTACAACAACCCCATGCAGTGCTACAGGCTTGGGGCAGAGTGGCTGGAAAGCTGCCCAGTGGAAAAAGACCTGGGGAAGCTGGCTTACAACCATCTGAACATGAAATCCTGTGTTCAGTTTTGGTCCCTCACTATGAAAAAAGGATGCTGAGATGCTGAAGCAAGTCCAGGGAAGGGCAAAGAAGCTGGTGAAGGGTCTGGAGCACAAATCTTATTGTGGAGCAGCTTAGGGAGTTGGGGTTGTTTAGTCTGGAGAAAAGAAGGCTCAGGTGGGCCTTATTGCTCTCTACAACTACCTGAAAGGAGGTTGTAGTGAGGTGGTGGTCCAACTCTTCTCCCAAGTAAGAAGTGGTGGTACAGAAAGTAATGGTGTCAAGTTGCACTAGGGGAAGTTTAGATTGGATATTAGAAAACATTTCTTCACTGAAAGTGTTGTCAAGAGTTGGAATAGGCTGCCCAGAAAATGGTTGAGTCAATATTCCCAAAGGTATTTAAAAGACATGTAGATGTGGCACTTCGGGACATGATTTAGTGGTGGGTTTGGCAGCGTTAGGTTAATAGTTGGACTAGATGGTCTTAAAGTCTTTTCCAGTCTAAGTGATTCTATAATTCTATCTTGCTGAAAGATAATGTGTTTACTACAAAACCAGTAAAAATATCAGAAATCTAGATTAACAGGAAGAAAGAGACTAGAAGAACTTATTTGTCTTAAGTTCAGAGTTATTGCTGGAAGAATTATTTAATGGATCATTTATTTTAATATTAGCCTTTTACAAGATTTTATTTCCTAGACATTTCTGCTTGCTTCAGAGAAAACCTATATTCAGAATAGTAGTTCTGAAAGAAGTGCAGGATGGAATATCAGTTTCCATCCATGGTCTTCTGC
This sequence comes from Pyrocephalus nanus, assembly GCA_038380795.1. Taxonomy (NCBI): domain Eukaryota; kingdom Metazoa; phylum Chordata; class Aves; order Passeriformes; family Tyrannidae; genus Pyrocephalus; species Pyrocephalus nanus. The sequence continues at coordinate 40,729,527 of CM076262.1, forward strand.
CTTTTATAAAGAATAAATCATCTGTGGAAAAAAAAAGATATGACTTTATGTGAACTTCAGTATTAGAGCAAAATGTTTTGTGATGGACGTTTGAACACAGTTTTCCATGTTAAATGAAACTTTCTTTTCCTGGACTTTATCATAGTGATTCAATAATATGATATTTTAATAAACAGAAATGCTCTGATGCACAGAAAAGTAGTATGAATAGTGACTTCATTCTTTTCAGTACATAAAAAAACACTTCATATATTAATCTTTTTTCTGGAGTAAAAAGCCATAATCTGCAAAATATGTAAATTTTTCTTTGTTATGCAAATTAATGATTGGCTTACAGAAAAGCTTGAAATTGTAATGGAGTAATCCTACATATAGAACTTTACAAGTTGAAAAAGGCTTAAACTTTACAATTTAATTTCAAAGAAATTGAGTGAAATTCTCCTCAGGATATAGGAAATAATTTTCAGAGATTTACAATGAATTTTCAAGATACTTTGCTATCCTGATTGGTTTTATTTTTTTTAATGAAGACATTCCGACAATCCAGAAAACTGAGTGACACAACAATTCCACTTAAACTACACTTCATAAATATTGAAATATCTTCCCCTGATTCATAAAAATTGGAGTGAATAAAAGAATTATACTTAAATGCATCCAATCTCTGTTTAGATGTTTAAACCTCCTATAACTCTGTTGGTGTATGGCTCATAGCTCACCTTTGATGAGTCTATTAACTATAGTATGGTGGGTCATTTTCTCTGACAAAATCTGATCTCTTCAAGCTACCAGCATTCCAAGACAGAGAGAGTGCACAGGTTAAAATTCCAGGATGGCATGAGTCTTAAGTTACTTACAAAGAGCAGGGTCTGTTAACTACATAAGAGGGGCAGAAAATAAGCTGAATATATTCCTTCTTGATTCCTGTGCTCTGAGTTTTGGTCAGTCTTCTTCCAGAACCTTACTGATGAAAGCCCATTTATTTCCCACTATCCCTCAAAGATCTGTATCTTTCAGAGAACTCAGAGGAGCTCCCTAATGACACATAGTCAGGGTTACTAACTTTGGATACAACAGAAGCAGCCACACTGACCTAGACTTTTTGTATTATAAAAATTTGCCTGACTGAGAGAATCTAGAAAGAGTTTCTATATAGCTATTAGTGCTGATGTCTAAATCAATACAGGATTAGACTTCCATAGAGAGAGCTGTTACACCCTTCTTTTTTCTGTCTCATGAAGATACCGAATAATCAAATCTCCAAAACTCAGCTTTTATGCAAAACAGAAAAAAGACACACATGTTTCACAGGCCCTAAACAGAGTAAAAGTGACAGAATCTTTACTGTTACAGGAGTTAAAAGATTTTGAAAATCAACCAGTTAAAGGGAGATAGATTCTCTCAAAATTTTTATCCTAGATTTGACTTTTTTTTTTTTTCAATTGAGACGAGAACTTTTAAAGCAATAAAACCCCAAAATGTGCAATACTGTGACAAATTACTCAGTGCCACACTCAAATATTTTTTCCCATATCTCCCATTACTCACTGCAATGGGCAACAACATAATCAATCAACTTGAAAAATAAACATTAAGAAGAGTTCAAAATGGCCTTAGAGAAGCTTTAAGAAAGCTGTCAGTGTTTTATACCAGCTTACTCATTTAATATTCTAGAACACCCACAAGTGCATGATCATTTATATTAATTGACTCATTTCCATGGCATCTTTCTGAAGGCAATCATGTGATTCAGGGCAATGATTAAATCAAGCAGCAAGAACAAACAGATATTCATAATCAACCTTAAATAAATTATCTTTTTGTTATATTCTGAGCTCTTGCAGATTGCAGAGTAAGCTGGCATGGAAATACCCTTTCTACCTGGTGACTGACAACTTGCAGAAATTGCTAAACTGTCAATGATAAATCCAATCATTCAGGTTTTGGAGCATCAGTGACATGTATGGACTGGAATATGGATGCCTAAAGTAAGCACAGATCTGGATACATGTACTCAAAGCAGACCACATCTTTCAAAAAAATAACAGTTTAAATCTACTTTTAAAAAAAGAAGTCTCTGACGGTATTCTAATGTAGTTGTAATGTGATAATAACATCAAAATCAGATTGATATTTAAAACATAAAATTACAGTTTTAAAGTCATCACTTAAGAGGAATAGCTTCATTTTTTCAATTGCAAATGACATCTAAAATGTTAGATTAATATAATATTGACTTTGTATCATTTATATGCTTGGCATATAATGAAAATTGTAGATGTTTCAAGATTTGTATTGGTGAGTCCATAAGCAATGCTTACTCCAACATGATCTTGAGGTTGTAAGAAGTTCTGAAAATTGGAGGATATTGACCCTTGAAATGTAATCAAAGCACAACCTCTGCCTATATACTTTCTAGCAAAATTCAGTGTTTCCTTGGGATTTTTTTTTCCTTCTTTCTCAAGCACTCCAATTATTTCTGTAGCATGTAGAAAGCAAGTGCTGTAACAAGCTGCTCTCAGTAATATAGTACCAGTTATCTAATGAAAAATTCTCTTGCACTTATTTGAATATGTGTATCAACAGGGTTGATATATATGTATAGGGTTGATGAGAGGCCAGTAAAACATAGTTTCTTTACCATTAAGACAAAAATACTTATGTGTCCAAAACAGAATTTGGCTAAGTACACGTCCTGAAAACATAACAAATTTGATCCTGAAAAATGTCCTGACTAAATGCAGTTTATGTAGCTTGAGTGGGAAATTTAGAGATATTGGAAGCAAAAGAAGAGTTTAAGAAAATTAATAATGGTAAAAAGTTGGGGGGTTTTGAGGTTGTTTTTCTCCAGGAAATAGAAAATTATTTACACTGTGTACAACTCAAGGGAAAATATCTAATCTTCATAATTATATATAAGCCTCAAGAACAAAAGGACTCCCCTGTAATACACCTCAGACTTAATATACACTGAGATAAAGCAACAACCAAAGGCTTATTAATTACTTAGATTTTCTCCTCTTTTGGCTGTAGATATAGCAGATTTTCTGAATTCTGATACTCAGTAAGTGTGAGGCTCATACAGACACCAAACGAATGTCTTGCCTTACACTTCCAGTGCCAGAACTCACATAGGAGGATGTGTCTTATAGGACAACATATGATTTTGTGCATTATATGCTTATGGGTGTTTCAATTCTCATTTGCTTTTCAGGAGTTTTCTAAACATTAGTAACTAGATTAAAAAAACAACTAAGCATTAAGACTTATAGAGAAAATACTGAATTTTATTGGAAAGAAACTAAATAATCTAAAGAAACATCCAGTCCAAGCTTGGTGTCTTGTAACAAAATCTTAACTGTGTTTTTTATTTTTTAATAATTTGTAGCACTCTGCATTTGAATTGTGGATAACAATATTTTCTTTATAATACTGAATCAAACTTTCAACACATATTGCAGCTATCTTCATGGAAAACTTTCAATTACAGCCATATGAAATCAAATCCTGTAAGCAATGCTTAATTTCTAGGATGAGCATGCATGCAATTATGTAAGTTATCCTTTTTTATGGGGGGGGCTAAGTCATTGAACTTGAAAATTCATTAACAATTCATTAATCTTTATAAGATATATCTCCCATGTTTGTCTGATGGAGGAAAATTTCCGGGACTTGCATGCTACCATTCATTTCAAATATGATGCTAAACCTCCACTGGGCTTAATTTATGTTTGTGCTAAAATCCATCACTGATGAACTCAATTCAATGATTTTTTCCTTTTCAGTTTTAGAAAATGTAGTGGAATAAATCCAATACCTTAAAATAGTGCAATGCAATACGTAGTGAAAATAGGATGAAGGTTGTTGCAGCGAACTGATATCTTGAAGCCACTGTCTAGGAGTTTGAGATTTTTCTCTTTAATTATACTGGTAATTAATTGCAGCCAGAAGAATTCCATGTTCTCTGCAGAATATGAAGAAGAAGCTCAGCAGAGAAGCTGCTCTCTGAGACAAGACAAATTCCTCAGGAGAACTTGATGGAGATGACTATATACAGCACTCCCAGGCTTCTGGTAGTTTTTGTTCTATTTAGTTCAGTTCTCAAGGACTCAGGATATTGTCACTGTCTCCTGAAATCAAGTTTCATTATATTGACCAATGATTTATTAAAAATTATTTATTATTTATTAAAATAATATATTTTGTATATATGCATAATACTTGCATTGCAAGTGTTTTGTGATTTCCTTGTTTATTGCTTCTATTGTTGGATGTGGCAGCAGTACAAAGGTGGCATTATTTTGGTCTGTTTTGCCTGAGGCTATAAAAAGAAATATATATATATATATATTTAAATAACTGTGCATATATGTATGCTACAGGTGTGAGAACTCAATCTCAAGACCTGGATGTGCAGAGAGTGGGAAGTTGTCTTCCCTCTTTTTTGCCAGACTTCTTAAAGCAATGACCTGAGTTCATCCCACCTTGTCTTTTGGTACTTAACGGAGTCAATTAATTTAGAAGCCTAATTATTGAAAGTGTCTCCTATGGAGACTTGCAGACATCTTGACAGAATGATTCATATCTTACACAAGCTGACTCACTTTTTGGAAATTAATATCTTTTTGCACTAATAATAGAGGAAAGCCTAAGGTGAACAGGCTCCTAACTTAGGCAGCCCAGCTAAAGACACAAAATTAGATGAGTGAAGTTAGGTCCACCTAATTAATTTCTAGCTTTCTAAAATGATCTCAGTCAAAATTACCTCATACTGGTGTCTCAAAAATGAAGGCATTTTTTAATTCAGAAGTGGATTTAAACAAAAACATGAACAAGATATTTCCATTTTGGGGAACATTTTTTAGCTTAGCTCTTTTAGTGATGACAAAAAATTTATTTGTTTTTTCTTCCCAATCAGATGAGGAAAAGCAGGGTGCTTCAGTTCTGGAAGTTCTATCATTGCCTCCAGCACACATCCAGTCATTCAAAAGTTCCTGAGCTGTCAAATTGATGAAGTGAAAGAAGAAAGAGCTAAAAAGGGGATCTGTATCAGGGGAATGAGTACTTTCTCATTCGGAAGAGTTGAGAGTGAGGTTTAAATACCTGAAAGCAGGAAAAGAGGGACTAATCCATAACAAGAGGTTCATATATATAGGAGAAGACAAAAGGATACGATCATAGCAAAGGGAACTTTTTTGAAAAGTTGTCCTACAATACATTTATTTGAGTATCTCTGGTTAATGTCAGTGCTGCAACTCTGACACTAATGTCACAGCCTTTCTTGTTCAACTTTCCAGGGAAAGATGAGTTGAACACTCCAAATGCCATGAAGATTCAAGGCCATTTTTAAGTTTCAAAATTACATTTGACCTTTGGATACACGACCCTGTGTAGAAGCAAGCAACAAATGTTACTATGGATAGCAGTCAAGGTAAAGACATATGCTATTCACGTTTCTCCCCCACGCAGTCCTAACTTGAACTGCATTGCCCACTGATTTGTGAGAGGAGATAATGCAGTCTTAGTTTAGATTGCATGGTTACCCTAAGAGATGGGTGAACAAAAAGAATTGAGGCAAGGACCTGCAGTTATTTGAATATATGTTTAAAACCACATTTTAAAATATTTGTTGGGGCATTGTAAGAAGTTCCAAAACACTTTTTGCTTACATTTGTCCATAAAAATCTGTAGGATAAGTTTTCACACAAAACTACAACTTTTAACACCAAACGGGCAAAACACTCACTGTGAAACACATTTCAAAGCAGCTTTTGTGGAAAGAGCCTGAAAAAAACCGAAAGAAACCCACGAAGTAAACAAAGAAAAACATTTGAAGGAGAAGAGGTTGGAAATATATGCTTCTATTCCTTACTGTAGTACTCTAAAGTGTAAGGGAAATAGGAAAAACAAATGAAACACAGCAAAAAAAAAATTCAACTTACTTTTAATTCAATACTTAAAAGCAAACATTATCTTCATCCTTGCAGCAGTGTTTCATCCCTCAAATACATGTATAAGACTATTTTGGCTCTCTACTGAGTGACTGGTGTTTTATAAAATGGCTATATTATTTTATAATTTCTCTCACAGATTCTGCTCATAAACTCATAACGTAAACCAATCAATTCCATTCTGTTAATGTATTCCCTTAATTTCGGATTTTACATTCCCCATTTTTTAGTATGTAGATGATGTGGGCCATTCAGAACATACTTGTGCTTACTTATATTTAATTTAATAGTCTAGAAACAGACTTAAACAAAATTAAAACTTTTAAAATTCTGGGACACTAACCTAATTCACTGAATTCCTATGCTTGCATTAGTCCCCATAAAAAAGTGTGCCATAAACTGATGAGAGTTAATTCTAGGGACACAAGCTAATTATATTGTCAGATTTAGCAGGCATCTGTGATTATGTAAGGATTTTAAATTTCATATATTATTTTCCGAATCTTTTCAAATTTAGGCCTATAAAATGGGAGGAGAACAAACTCACTATAAAAGCCAAAACCCCCTTAATAAATGCCATGTATTTATTTATTTATTGGAATCTCCTTTTTATATATATATATGTTGTCATAAATATTATAATTATATCCATTTAAAAACATTGGAAGAATAGTGTTTTCATTTTCTTTAGTAAGAACAGTTCCAAAGAAGACACTATGTGCAAAGAACACTGTCATTTCATATATGCCTGAGCATTCAAAAGTCTTATTTGCTTGTAAAGATGCAAAATTAGTAACAAAATATTCATTATATTCACTAAATACGTTAGGACATACTATTTACTTTAGTCTGTAGGTTTCCAGTGATTATAAGACTTTCTTCTCCTAGGTACTTAAAGGCTAAAACACCAAGCGAGAATTATAGTTTGGGAGTCAGAATGCAAGCGTAACAACAAAGTAACAACATTGCATTTTATGTGAGTGACTTGAAAAAAAAAAAAAGGCACATGTTAAACTTGTATGCATGTTCTTCTGTTTTCTCTAGAACATGAGACAAAACTGAAAACATGAGTATTTGTACATCAGGATAATTCCAGCCAAGGGTGAAACTGTATAGAACCATATTACAGTGGACATCCATGTAGGAAAACCATTTGTGCAAAAACAAGCTAAAATTTACAAAATGTCAAGCTTATAACTTGATGCCCTGTAACTTTAGGCTCCAGTGAAGAATTAGATGCTCACAGGAGAAGGAAGGATGAATGCTGTGTCAAGGGAAAGAAACAGAATATAGATGGGCAGCAGGGAGGAACAAGTGAAAAGCAAAAAACTTTTCTTGCTAGTGAATGAATGTGCTCACAAAATCTAAGAAGATGGGAAGCAGTAGAGCTGAGACAACAGACTACCTGACACTTTTTCAAAGCAGAAATTTTGTTTCCACAGTCCAGTAAATGAAGTGCTTTCCATTTACTTCACAGAGGACATTACCTTACAGTTCACAAGGTATGGGTGAAGAGAATGAGTCCCAGAAATCCTTCCATGCATGCCCAGCATAAATAAAGGATATTATCAAGCCATTCTTCTTCCTCTCAGTGCTGCTGAAGGTCCTTCACTATGAATGCTCATCTTTAACTCTATAAATTTCCAAGATCTTTTTATGATATATGCATCGTAGCTGTAGAATATATGTGTGTGGAACTATTGTACTTAACTGGTGAAATATGAAGAAATTAGAAGGTAATGTTTAACCTCTGTACTGGGCTGTTGCTTGAAAGAATTTTAGGAATTTGCATATCTTAGGTAAAATCATTACTGGGAAAAAAACCAAACCAAACAAAACAACAAACAAGCCACCAACTGTCACTGAAAATTTGATAGTCTTCTTTAGAAATATTGCCTCAAATATTTAGAGTAAATTTGTATTTTACTATGAAACAGACTAGTGATTCTGTTCTAAGTCCAAGACACAAAGTATTCTGAACACTTGAACTACTATCATTGCATCTATAATAAAACTCTGGCACAATGTGATTAACAACTTTAATTATTTATAAGAAAAAAGACCTTAAGGAACTAGAAATTATATGCAATTAAGCAGTAATACTAGTCTTAAAAAAATCACAACATATTTTTCCAAGTGGTTAGATGGCTGAAGGTACAGAATTTCTTTTTGTCGTGTACTCATGCAGTGTTCATGATTCATTTCTTAAGGTTTTAGGTCAACAGCTTGGTATGCTGTTAGAAAAAAAAAACTGATATAACCATAGAACGAAAAGAAGCTTTGATGCTGGCTTTAAAACACAACATCTAAACCCATTTTTATTTTTGTCTCTGATTCAGTTTTTCCCATGATATTGTTGACTGATTCCACCCAAAATATTATTCTTACTGCAAATCAGCCAGATTGGTAACATTATGCCAGCTGTATGTATGTTATGCCAGACACTTTCTCTACATGCCTGTAAAATATGGTTTAATAACAGAAGTGTGGATAGTGTAATAAGGAAGACATTGATTATTTAACTAAAAATTTGCTATGACTTGCAGTGGTTTGTAGTAGTAGTGATTCTGAACTGTCATTTGAGATTACGTTTCAAGTATTCAGTGGCCACTATAAAAATTTCTTACACTCCATTTGGGGTACTCAGTGTTCCAGTTTAGGTTCTCCTATAAGGACAAGTTATATGTCACTGGAAATGGCATTGAGTGTTTCTCCGGAAAAAAAAAAAAAAAAAGAATAAAAGAACACCTAAAATCCAACCACACACACCCAAAAAACCAAAACCAAAACCAAACAAACACCCAAACCCGAAACATCCTTCCCTTGGAATACAATCTTTCATTGAAATACAAGTATTCTTAACCTATCATTATGTATTCTAGGAAAACTTGGAAAAATGCTACAGACACAGGGAAAAATTGGAGTGAGCTCTTGCTAACATCACAAAGCTGCCTTGACTATGAAGTCATACAGGTTTACAGCCTGCCAAGTGCTGTAGGAATGACAGGGAAGAATAACAAATGCTTACATAATGAAGTGCTTGGATATTAAAATGCCTGAAGATGGAAAATAATAGAAAAGGGATGAACTGAGACTGAAGCAATTCTGAGGCCCTATTTTCGTTCAGTATTCCTAATATAACCAAGAGTAATTAATGTCTTGTGTTCTTTCCATCTCTGTCATTTACACAGTTTGGAGATTCCCATGGGGTATGTATTTGGCATGGAAGGGGCTGGCAGGAATAATAAAATTAAATAAATTGTTTTACATGTTCCTGGATTTTTCCATCCACATTCCTAAAGGATATGACCAAGTGCTGGTTTTATGACATTTATTAAACTATTATGGCTACTTAAAAGTGGTCTTTTTACACCTAATTTTATTTGGACTCTTCTAGGAAAACAAATTCACCAGATCATTTAAGTGGTTTCTTTGTACTACTTCTGTTCTTCCGACATAGACAGATAGGACACTCTGAAAAAACAACTGCCCTTATTTATCTCCATTTTCCATGGAGACCTAAGCAATAACTCCTATTTTTATGTTTCCTTTATCTGTTTATTCCACTTTACTTTACACAGTAGAAGCTCTGAGTATCATCAAAGCTTACCAGCCCTCATTAGATCATAGCAGCACAAGGATGTAGTTTACATTCTCTAGTTATTTTAGGAATTGCTTGACTTGCTGAAAGTACCTCATTCCTACATCCAGCACGAGATTCATCTGATCTGATGCAGGCATCTGCAATACATGTCTATCTGTGCCTGAGACCACAGTGTATATTCCCTTTATAGCCAATGGAGAGAAGCAAGCATTTCCAGAATGCAGCTCACCACTGCTTAATGTAGATTCCCAAACTAGGTCAGATGAATCACACCTTAAAAATTGATGTACCTCTCGTCTGTGTGTTAAGCATGTTTGGTGACTGGTTCAGATACAGATAAATGTAAGCACTCTTCTCTTTCCAAACCTGGCAAAGCTCATTTGCCTTATTCTTTTCAAGAAAAAGGTCCTATGGATCTAGTTTTTAACTCTATTACTTTTAAAAATAAATTTTATCTTAGCTTTACTTTCCACAATAGTGTTAGTTAATGACATTTAATTTGCTGCCTGCCTGTTTAAGACTGGTCATTGTGTTAGGTCCAGGGTTGATATAGGGGAAGAAAGATGTTCAACAGGCAATTTCATAGACTAATTAAGTATGCAAATGGGTATAAATTAGGGCATGAGTTTATAAATGTTCCTTGACTGGTCCTTTCCTGAGACTACTCCTTTCTGTGGGATAGAAGCTAATGTTTCCAAGCCTTGCTCTTTGAAAAGAAAGGGAAAGAAATTATATCATGATGATATAATTTTAAAAAGTTAGGTACATAACTGGTTGAATGAGTTCTTTGAAAACTCTCAGATTAAAAAGAAAATTCAATCCAGATGCTCAAAGTAATAGGTTATTCGGTAACAGGTGGATATTACTGTTTCCTAGAAAATAACATCAACAAATAGGCAACAAGCTGTTGTTGCCTATTCTCCTTCCTGGCACATGAAGGAAAGAATCTCTCCTGGACCTGATACTTACAAACAAGGAAGAACTTGCTGGCATGTGAAAGTCAGAGATAGCCTTGATTGCAGTGCTGATGCTCCAGATCCTAAAAGGAGGGAGTAGGGCAAGAGGCAGGTCTGTGATCCTGGTTTTCTGGAGAGCAGATTTTGATCTTTTCACAAACCTGCTTGAGAGAATCCCATGGGATACAGTCTGAGAGAGCAAAGAAGTTGAATAGAGCTGGCTGATGTTCCAGGATTGCTTCCTCCAAAGCTCAAGAAAGAGTTGTACTGACAAGTAGGAAATAAAAACAGCATGTGGACTGCATAAATGAGCAATGGTCTTTTAAATGAACTTAGGTGAAAAAGTATATCCAATTTGAATACAGGGGCAGGTGACTCAGAAGGAGTATATAGTTGCTGTCCAATATTGTAGTGATAGGGTTAGGTAAGCTAAGAGCTGGCTTTCCTGGAGTTGAATCTAGCAAAGCCAACAAGAAAGGGCAACAAGTACATAAATAGCAAAATGGAGACTAGGGAAAACCGTACCCCTCTGCTGAATGAGGAATGGGATTTAGTGAAAGATAGCATGGAATATACTGAGGTACTCAAAGACTTTTCTGCCTCAGTTTTTACCAGTAAGACCTGCATTCAGGAATACCAAGCGTCAGAAATCAGAGTGAAAGTCTGGAGCAAGAAAACCTTCCTTACTCTCAGTGAAAAAGGATGAAATTGGGTAATGCTTACACAAACTGAACATGCATTGGAGGTTGTGAAGTCTCCATTCATGGTGATATTCAAAACCTGTTTGGACACAGTACTGGTCAACCTGCTCCAGATGACCCCTCTTGAGAAGGGGTTTGGACTAGGTGGTCTCAAGACGGGCCTTCCAACCTAAACAATTCTATGACTCTGTGATTGTAGCTTTAGGCACCAGCTTATAGGAAAGGTGGACAGAATAAATTAACTTTTGGACTAAAGCTGAACTGCAGTGATGCAAAGAGTTCAGGACATTCACAAAGCCACAATTTCTAGACACAATAGCAGGGCCTGGCCTGTGTAGGTTTCTGACACAGCCAATGGAAAGATAAATTTCTTCAGAGATAATTCAGTGTGGAAAATTAGCTGAAAGAGTTGTGATCCCTCTGTGGCCAGAGGGAACCCTGAGAAAACATACAAACCTAAAGAGGTTATACAGCAGTCCCCAGCTAGGGGTTTTTCAGTTGCTGCCTTAGACTTCATTGTTAAATCTCACCAAGCCCTCCTTCAGGTCCTTTTTTTGGATCTAACCCAGAAAACTTTCTTCAAAGCCTGAATGGTGAATTAGAGAAAATCTTTGAGCATAGTTGTCTCATTAAGCACCAAGCTGCCAGTTTAAGTTCAGAAATATTAGTCTGATGTTCTTTCATTTGCATAGATACATTTTTACAGGACATTTGGTCTTTTTCATTTCCAGTTTTCTAATAAATATTGAACTTCACAGGAAGAGAGAAGGGCTGTTCTGACTGAGAGAAAAGAACAACACTGAGGGAGTAACTCTTTCTCCAAAAATTGAATCTCTCTGACTCAGATTGTTACATATATATGATATCAAGAGGAGAATGATTGACATTGCAAAAAGAGAAAAAGACAGAAACACCTCCAGAATACCACAGCATTCCTCTGCTATTTTAGATTGTATGAAGAGTCTTAGTTAAGTAAGAAATATACTTCAATTAAAAAGGTATGCAATTAAAATGACCAAAAGTCATAGGTTACATTTTATATTACATTTGTTTTCCCCCATTTTAAAATGTTTTTCATTAAATTTATAGCCAGGCATTTCTTATTGGACAGACAAATAGACAAGAAGCACTTGGACTTATTCTTTGGCTCTGAGCATTTCCAAAAATTCTTCAGTGAAACATGCATCCATCAACCTAATACTTTTGCAGTCATAATCATCCCACTAGTTCTACATTATCATGGTGCCTTTATTTGGCAATCAGCTGGATAATTTCAGTGTACATATTCTTTTGTTTAAAATTGTAACTCTTTTTTTTTTTTTTGGTAACAGGACTCAAATTAATTTAGTTCCCCAATTCATCTTTTTTTTTATCTTTTGCTTTTTGTGGGGTGGGATTTACTTGCCCAGGGACAGTAGTTGAATTAAATAGGAAGTTTAAATAGTTCCAAGTTGAACACATAAGTTAGCTGTGAAGAAGAAAATGGGGTTGGGGAAAGTCTGAGTGTCTTTAATAGACTTGTTTTTAACCTCTTTGATACAGCAGTCATGGATTTTTTTTAAAGAATGAGAGTACTTCATACTGACTGTTATAACTATAAAGAATGTAATTAGCTAGAAAATTACGTAAGAGAAGAAAGCATACCAGCATTCATAAATGCAATTTGGTGGGTTGTTGCTGGCTGGCAGACAAGAACCCACACAACCTTTTTTCCACTGCTCTGGCAAGGGTCCTCCAGAGACTGAAGTTCCTTTGGGGTTTGCCCATGGGCCGGGGCCCTCTTGGTGTGTTACCAGTTGTCCGGCTCAGAAGTGTGGCTGAAATATGGTGGGGTTTGCTTCATTTTAGTTTTACAGGGAAACAAAATTTTGTTTTCTGCAGGATTTTATTCCTTGCGAAATCTAACTTTGTGACTTTCTATTTTAAAATATATCTGATTTCTTCTTCATTCAGATTTCATGAAGCATAATACTCCCTCAGTAGCTATATCTAATTCCAAATGCTATGTACTAAACTAGCCCTGCTCAACATTCAGCAAATTGTAATGCAACTATCAAAGGATTTGGTCCCTACAGTTAGTTTTCATGATGCCTCTCAGTTGTGTTGAGGTTGTCATTATATGCAGTGGGGATCTAACTGAACCAGTGCACAGTCATGGAAAATTGCAGTCCTGATAGTGAAATAAGAGCTGATGCAACATTGCAGCAATACCAGCACTATTCAAATCTCATAATGTTAGAGGAAGGAAATTGTCAGATTCATGGAGAGTACTCAAATGTACACTGAAGCTCCTATAACTCTGCACGTTTGATATCTACTCTTACAGTGGAACTTTTATATTCAGGGCCTTTCAGAACATTACTTTATAGATAAAACTATGTTCTTCAATGACTTGTACCTTAAAACATTTGGGGATATTCTGGATATTTTTCCAAATCTGAGAACTCATCCAAATTTTATTATCACTACTTTTGTGTTTTGCTGTTGTTGTTTTGGTTTGATTTTCTTTTTGTGTGTTTTTTGTTTGTTTGTTTGTTTGTTTATTTGTCTGTTTGTGGTTGTTTGATTTTTTTGTGTGTTTTTTTTTCACTTGTGCCTCCGTAGATCTCTAGAAATACAGGAAAAAGAGATTTTTTTTTTTTTTTTCAGATCATCTAAATTCACATTTCTTACTTTTTCTATTGACCATAACTAAAATAGAGAAATAAATGCCTCTGAATGTCTCAAAATCCTTAAATATTCCTGAACATTTCGGCAGACATTTTAAAAATTTCAGTGAGGAAAATATAGTCAGTTATAGACCTCTACTCTTTCTGATAGATTTAGTAGCTGAGAATATTCATAGACAGTAGGTTTGCGTAATACTAACAAAATAGAGTGTAGTCTCTATATCTGAAAATTTTTTTAGAATATATTGAATTAATCTCTGGTGTATGTTTGTTACAAATCTCTTGCTGGCCCAAAGACTGCATAAAATAGTTGAAGGTTAGATGTGAATTAGACAACAACTGGTAGCCAAAGTCATAAGTTCTTGGGCAGGTGAGATGGAATTGCAAAAATGAAGTAGCAACATTACAAGTATCTTTATAAGCAAGAATCAGAAGTCTCAAGAGTGTCAGAGTTCATAATTACTGATTTATGGAAAGTTCAGGCTACAAATTTTAAGACTGAGTCCAGAGGAGGCCACCAAGATGGAGGGATGGAGCACTCTCTCCTATGAGGAAATGCTAAAATAATTAGGATTGTTCAGCCTGGAAAAGAGAAGGCTTTGCTATCTCCTTATTACGGCCTTCCAGTACCTGAAAGAGGCTACAAGAAAGATGGGAGAGACTATTTACAAGGGCATGTAGAGATAGGACAAGGTGCTTCAAACTGAGAGGGAATAAGTTTAGATTACATATAAGGAAAAAATTATTTACTGTGAAGGTGGTGAGCAACAGGTTTCCTAGAGAAACTGTGGAGGCCCCATCTCTGGAAGTGTTCAAGGCCAGGTTGAATGGAGCTCTGAGCAACCTGGTGTGAAAGGTGTCTCTGCCCATGGCAGGAGGGTTGTAATTAAATGACCTTTAAGGTCCCTTCCACCCAAGCCATTCTATGATCTGATAAATGATGCTGAGCTTAGCTCCTAATCCTTTTAAGATGATCTAATTATGCCCAGAGCTTCATAAATACTTGTGCAACATGGCCAAAAAGCTTCTGAGGTAGGCACATAGAATGAAATACTGATTAAGTTAAGTACATGTTTAGTCCATTTGCAGAGTTGGGTGTCTCTGAATCATGTCTTAGAACATCAGCTCATTTGTGAGGAGCTTCCTAGAGATTCCCCAGAGGAAATGTTTAGAATTGGGGTTTATCTGTAGAGGTTTTGGGTGCTTCTATCCTCTTGAGGTCCAATGTCCATTAGCACTCCTAAGTCTAAGAACCTGTGAAAAATGGAAGAGATCCTAATGTTAGAAAATGCAATGTTACCTTTGCATTATTAGAAAAATAAGTTCCATAGATAATCTGCTCTAAAAGCAGGTTTTCAAACTTCTCATTTTTTGAGAAAATTTACTCCCTATCAAAACTTCTGCTCTTTCAATACTCCCACTTAATCTGTGTCATTATGCAGAAAAGAACACATGCTGCACAGGGAGAGCTGGTGTCTTAGAGGGATATCCCAGCTTGCTGGCACGTTAAAGAATGGGGTATCAAGCAAGAAGGATATGCTGCATAGACCAGATAGGGCCTTGGATACTAAAGAAGGTGTCTGAGTTCTCCCCCAGTGAATATAAATGTCTTTTAGGTCAATTAAGAACCACTTATTGTCAGACACAAAAATAACTCCTGACTATTAACCCTTGTGTTAGTAACTTTCAATTGCACTGAAAAGAATCAACTGTTTAAAACTTCTTCACATACCATCTTTATTTAAAAGGTGTTTCAAGACTGATGAAGCCTAAAGCTTCTTCCTTATTTCCCCCTCATTTTAATTTATTGCTAGACAATGTTCAAGACAGCCTCATGGTATCTGACAAAGGTTTGCATTCCTTAGTAGGTGAAAGCTATAAAATCAGTTGTAAACTCTTAAATAAAAATCGACCCTGCGTCATATCAGAAGCTACACAACAAAACAACCAGTCCATAATAGCCTCTCAAATATAACCCTAGCACAGAGCTGTGTAAAATTCATATACCATGGAAAACACTTGAACTGTTTTGTGTTTGCTCTTGAATCAAGTTGACAAGATGACAAAAAGTACTTTTCTTTGTTCTCACCATATCTAGGGCTAGTAATGTCTCTTGCGCACTTAAAAAACTAATAGAAATTATTGCTTTCCACTACAATTTCCCCTCAATCTTCTGCCTATGCTGGACTAATCAGGTCACTGCACAGAATACTGCAAAAACATTGCTGCCATGTAACAAATTATTATGGGCAGAGTTGGAACAAAAGTTCCAACATTTACCTCAGACGAACCTATGAAAATTTTCTAGTGTTGTATAACCATTTTAGACTGTCAAAAAAACCAAAAACCCCAGGAGTTATGAAACTCCTATTAAACAGTCTGTTAGAGTTTAAGCATAGTAATGATGCTCCAAAGATACAATGGACAAATGCTATGCTAAGCAGCTTCAACTGCATGTTCAAGAGCTCTTTTGAAAGCCTCTTGTGCAGCTGCACAATTTAGAAAAGTAGTACAACTAAGAACAGCAACTGGAGCTTTACAGTCTGTCTACCAAATTTTACTTCACAAAATTAAGATGCCATAAAAGTGCTTGAAATCTCAAAAATTTAATGTTTTGCCAATTACTAAATCAAAATGACAAATAGCTAAGTAGAGCTATTTATATCTCCCAAACTGACAGGCTAAATTTCAGTCTCATGAAGTCTGAAGCTGCAGAAATATTAACATCACCCAAAAGAATATTAATGATAAGAATGTCAGTGGAGTTTGAGCTACAGTGTTGGTGCCAGTGGCAGAAATGTTTAATGATTTTTCTAGTGTGGCCAATTCAGAATTAATACTGCTGTAATTTTAATTCATGTAGTTTCAAATTTTGTTTTTAAATTTATTTCAGTGTACTCAACACTTGAAACATCCTTACAGCTATACCTAAATCTCTATATTTTGTTTAAAGATGTTTCTAGGTCAGTTTTCTTCAACAGTCTGTACTGCATTAAGTGTAGGTAAGTTCATTGTTTCTATTTCATCATCACATGTAAAATGTCCGTGAGCAGTGCTCTATTGATTTTAAGCAGTTTTGCATCTTTGACTGAATTTTACTTTTGATCAAATGTCAATTTTCTTTCCTCCATTACTGGTGAAGAGTTTTAACTTTCAGAGACAGAGAAGAGAATAAAGTTGGAATTCTACAGCTACCACAGAAAGTGATTAAATGTTTGTGTTATCATACATAAGATGTGTCCATCTGTGAAAATTTGGGATTTATGTTGTGATAGAACAGCTGACTGGAGCAATTCAGTCTTCTGAAAAAAACCCAGGCAATTCCTTCCATATTATTTATTTCCTGTGTCGACCTTCAGTGAGTTGAAGTTAAGCAGGCAGGTCCTATCTGTCCTATGGGAATAATACTGTGGGAGGCTTACTGTCTTTTTATACCCTACAAAATAACTCCTCCCCATTATAGTTACAAATAGTCCTGATATAGTCCAAAGCATATTCATCACTGTGTAAATAATTTGTAAATTGCTGGAATAACTGGATAAGTGTTATCCCGTAAGCTTGTTGTTTTCCCTTTCCCCCTCCGTTTTCTGCTCAGTATTTTTCTTTATGGCAATTTGTTTTGTAGCTTTTTACTAGTCTGCTTTCACAGTGAAGATAGTGGAACAATACTGGGCTGGTTTCTAAAGCTTCTCACTTTTCATGCCCTTTCCTGCAAATTTATTACATGAAATAAGTGTCTATGTTACTGAGTATACCAGCACCTCATTGTCAGCTGCAGAAAAACTAATCTTGGCCTTGAATGAACACACCTAGTGAAATACACAAAGCTTGGAGATAAATGTGTGGATTGTACAAAGAAAGAGACAAAGACAAGCACCAGGAAGCCCACACAGTTAAGCAGGATTTGTAGGAAGTTTGGTTTGAGTCAGCTAACAGGTCACAGCAGGGTACGCCAGCACCTGCCACAAGCTGCCACTGGTATGTTTCCTTGAGTTTCTCATTGCTGCTTCCCTATCTCGTGGCCAACATGTCTTTGCCTGTGGCCTATTATAGCCCAGGCTCAGCACAGCAAGTGGCTCATACCACTCTGCACTACCTTGGGGTACACTTGTGCTCAGTGACATTGATCTTTCAGGACAGAAACTGAAGAAGAAGGGATTTAACTCCCTTCTCCTTGAAAAAGTCCCAGAATTGGCCCATGAGGATTGTCTGATGACAGCCATTGACAAT
This sequence comes from Pyrocephalus nanus, assembly GCA_038380795.1. Taxonomy (NCBI): domain Eukaryota; kingdom Metazoa; phylum Chordata; class Aves; order Passeriformes; family Tyrannidae; genus Pyrocephalus; species Pyrocephalus nanus. The sequence goes on from CM076262.1 coordinate 40,747,638, forward strand.
TTCCATTGTCATCACATGAAGTTTGCTTATATTTAGTGTCATGTACTTACTCCTTACAGGCACCAGACCAGTGAATCTACCCCACAGGTATTCCTATTACCTGCTTCTATGTTACTGTACCTACCTGGGAAGAAATCTCAGATATGGTAACTCCTCAATAACTGCTGGTTTGGCTCTAGCAATCCTTCTGCTCTGCCGTATTATCCTTGCTTTTGTCATCCTGTTGTAACATAACTTAAGCAAACAGTGAGCTTTGATGTATCTATATTTGGCTATATACTTAATTACCTTCCACATCAAAGATCTTTTTTATTTCCTTATCAGATTCCAGTACAATGTGAATAAATCGCTGTAATAATTTTAACTTGTCTTGTGTGTTCTTTAAATCTTTGCTCTAATGGATTTGCTTGAAATACCCCCATTGTGCTGATTTTTGTCCTTTTCCATCACTTTCCTTCTTCATTTTTTTTTAAATCTCCTTTGCTTGTTTTTATAATCTCCCTTGTCTTCTCCAGACAATGTTTGCATTATTCGCACAGTTTTACTACCTTAAATATTTTGTACCTGCTTTCATAGAAATACTACATTTTAGTACACTCTGTGTCTCTCTTTTCTGTTACTCACAGGAATTTTGCTTGTAGCTTCTGAGGTAATACAATTTTTCAATCTATCTTTCTAATTCTTTATAGTCTCTCGTAGTACTATCTTCCTTAACTTTCAATTTCTTTTGAAATTTGATTTTCTAAAGAGAAATATTTATTGTAGGCGAATCTCTAATAAATTCTTTGTGCTGAAAACTCAAGGATATATATTAGAGACTAGGGGTGGTCATGTCATGGTTAGTTTACGGTATTAAAGCACATCTTCATAAAACCAAAGGAGCCCAGAGAAATAATGACAGATGGGGGAACTCCAGAAACCTCATGAGACCAAAGGGAGACCATGAGGCAGCTCCTCCCCAGGAGGATTTCAGGGGAGCCTCAGCCCTTGGCCTCAGGTTGGCCACCAACCTGATCCTTTTGTCAACCAGTTCCAGATGATAAGAGACTTTGGGAATATGGGAGGTATTATGGGATGTCAGGAAGAGCCTTCTAAAATCAAAGGCAAGGAAAGTATCAAAGACTCTGTCCTATTCTCTCATTACACTCACTTTAAAACTATTTTCACAGGTGCAAGGATCTCTATCCTGTGTGCACATATGTGTCTGGGGATTTGAGTGCACCAGAAGGAGTGGGATAAGGGGTCTTAGAGAGACTGTGTGTTTGTGGTGGGAGCAACTGGAGAGATCTTCGAAGGGGTTCATTGTGTTCAGGTGTGTGTGCCAGTGTGTAATCAGTGGCGTACATCAAACTGGATTAGGTGCTGAGTAGGAGAAGAGGTTCAGCAGCTGGATAGCAGAGTGGCCTGAGAGTTGATCCAAGTTGCACATGCCTGTTTTCCAATAACAAGCATTCATCCTGATTAGCTGGAAAGGGAAACAGGATGAGTCCATCTGCATTGTTTTTGATTTCTTGAGTGCTGTGTTTTCTATCTGGTTTGATCTGCTTGTTCACAGGGATGTATACATGTGTTCACGTCCTTGGTGCATGTGCACGTGTGTGCCTCTTGGGGAGCTGGACCTGGAAGCACAGAGCTGCAGCATCTTCCCTCTGTCAGGCTACCAGACTAGGCAGCTCTTCAAAGTAGCGTCTGAGAACGGTATGCTCTGAGTGGGATTTGCAAAAACTCTTAATGCTCTGTTTAATGAATGGAAGATGTATCATTTGCTTCAATAGGCATGGATTCCAACTAGGGAAGTCTTAAGAGCATAAACAGCCTGAGAATCAAAGCATTTTTCAAAGTAGTTTTTTTTAAAAAAACCCACCTGTCTGTGAAAATAGACCATATGTTTAAAATGTGCAGTCTCTCTCATTAACACCCTGTCCTGTTATACTATTTTGGATTTTACTCTCTTCAGACATATTTTGCAAGCTGCATATAGTAGAATAATTCTTTATTTATCCCAGAATATCTGAGAAAATAATCAGTTCCTATATATTTTCTATTAACTGGTTGACAAGAAGTCTATACTAATTAAACAGAACAGTAACAGGAGCTAAGTTATCTGTGGTTTTAACAAGAATATTGGTATTATTCACACTGCATTTTTGTCATATAAACACCACTACTGTTTTCAGATGTTCCAAGCTATATAAGATATTTCCTTTTGCTTTTTTTTATCAACACTAAAGAATATATTGGGAAATGTGATCACCTTGTGTGTAGCAAAGATTACAAAATAATTTCTGTCCCTTCTCTGGAAAGCCAGAGAATTCATTACTGAATTATAAGACTATAAAATATCTCAAGTTGTAAGGGACTCATAAGGATAATCGAGTCCAGCTCCCTGCTTCTTGCAGGACCACCTAAAACTAAACCATATAACTAAGCGCATCTTCCAGATGCTTCTTGAACTCTGTCAGATTCCTGGAGAGCCTCTTTCAATGGCTGACCAGTCACCGGATGTATTGGGATTGTTCAGTATCTCCATGGTGGGTAAATCTAAACATGGAAAATGAAATTATTTATTTTGTCTGATGTTTTACAGTGTCCTAACACTCAGTTTCTCTTTACTGACAGTTATCAGAGATACACCTTTCTCTTGCTCTTCATGTGCATATACACGCATATTCCTTGAGGACTCCAAATGTTTATTTAATTCCTTATTTAATTATATAAAATATCAGTCTAGTTGCAGATGTTCCTGGAGACTTCAATTTTCTGTCAATATGGCAGAGTCTCAAAATGTAAAAAAAAGCAATTCCTAGTTGTAGAATCTCAGAAATATTGTCCGAGACAACTTTTTTAAGTGTCTTTATAATTTTCACTTATACTGCATTTTAAAATATATACAACTATATTTTTATTAACTTTCTGTTTGTGTGTATATTTTTTTTCATTACTGCAAATGATTTGGCATGAAATAGTGATATATCTGCAATTAAAATTTTAAATTGCTTGATGTATTGAATGTTAGGATAAGTAGTTTCTAACTGCAGTCTCAGAGGCAACAAATAGTCTTCCACTTTGAATTATATTAGTTTAAATTCCTGTAAAAGTTTTTGGGAATATTTTATTGAAAGTAATTTATTTTTTCAATGTCTTTGTTTTTAAAGATAGCATGAGAAGATTGAAAATGTTTTGGTTATGTCCAACACACTTGCATTTTGTTTGCTTCTTGTATTCTTAAGGATATATTTTAGAGTTCTACATTTGCAAGTTATGCATCTAGTAAGAATTTTTGCACTTTGGTTTAGCAAGTAGAGTTAATATTTTCATTGCTGTAGCAACAAGCCATGCTTAGTAAAGACATATATTAATTGAGAAACTATTTATTCATTAATCACAGAGTCACAGACTATTCTGATTTGGACGGGACCCACAAGGATCCTCAATTCCAGCTCTTAAACGAATGGCCTGTACAGGCATAAAACCCACGTGTTGGCATTTTCAGCACCATGCTCTAACCAACAGAGCTAATGTTCAGAAAGCTCTCTCTAACTTCAAAAGAAAAGTGTCACCTCTCTCAGACCCTTTAAATGCCTTATGAATGAAAATTTTAAAAATATTCCTAAGTTCCTCTTCTTGAAACTGAAGAAAAAGCAACAAAAAATTGAGTGTGACTTTCTAACATGAAGGGACAGCTGAAGGTGCACTTTTTTAATTCCAATGGCATCACTCACTCCAACCGTCTCAAATGTCTGGCTAATTCCATAGCAGAGAGATTTGAACTGAGATCAGATCACATTATCAATAAGCACCTTCCTACATTACGCCCCCCCCCTTCCTCACTTTTAATCTGTGTAACTTGCTCACCAAAAGTAGTCTAACTGCAGTAGCACAGATCTGCATGGTGTGTTGTTTATTCCTAGGAAGACACACTAGGGCACATTTGGCTCTTAGCATGGGAGGAAGGAGTAGGGCCTGGACCCAGTTAGCTGGAAGCAGGGACCAAAACACAGTGTGTGAAGTTGTCTGTTGAAAGGGTAGGTACTGAACAAGCTTCTCATAGGTAGACCTAGGAGATTCATGTCTGACATCCTATTAAACTCATGTCCAGGGTGAATGAGTAATCAGGTCATCAATTAATACAGGGATTGGTATGGGGTGGGGTACACGGGGACCAGAGCTGCTACTCAACTTATTGAACTCAGTGCAGGGATAGTGGTTAGGTGCTAAGGGATCCTATGCTCTGCAGTCTGTGGCATGTCAGAGGTCTGATTCAAAACTGCTGTCCCAGAGAAGTGTCAGGGAGTGGCAAAGTACACAGATTACTGAGGTCATATAGGTACACACTGCTAAAAGAAGTTTAGCAGCTACTGTATATAATTACTTTAGATTTAAGATGAAGAATTTGGAATTGGAAGGGCTCTCCTGAAGCATGAAGACCAGCCTCAGCTACCATAGCAGGTAATTGTTTAATCACAATTCTTTTAAACTAGCTTCAAAATAGAGCTTAATCAGCTTGTTAGGTTTGAATTCCCTCCCCTCCATCCCCCCTGAATATGATTTCTCTGATGGTTAGAACTGTTATAATTTACAACCTAATTTAATTTATAGGCAGTTTAAATTCATCATATTCTTGTGTCAACATCATCTTTTACCTAAAATACAGCCCTTTTTTTTCCTGAATTTAAGTATGCAATGTAGGTTGTGGAAAAGTGATTTATCACCTCAGTTATATCTTCTCTTATGCTGTGTTTTGCAGGCAAAAGAAGGAAAATAACTCTTCTTCAACATAGTCATCCTGTTCCTCACTATGTTCCTAGAAGCATTATTGTGTCGAATCTACTAAAGTATGAATAAATCTTTTGCGAACATGGGTGGCCAGTACAGCATACCTCACCAGTGCTTTCACGTACACATTTTTTTCCACTTGCCTCATCTGAAAATGCTTTTTCTGGATGCAATTTGTGATATCTCTTGTAATTTTCTTTTTTTTCATTCTGATCTATTAGAATCATTATTTGTAAATGATATTGTGTTTGTCTTTGTTTGAACAGCTTCCAAGGCTTTTTAAGACCATATTTCCACTTTTTCAAAAATATTTTAGACTCCAGCCTATTCTCTAGCACTTACCTTACTAGTGTTCTGTAACATGCCAGCCTCTGCCTCTCTTCTTATCTTCTTGTTATTTAAAACACAGAGATTTAAAACTATTACTGAAAAGTACTTGTTGTGGAAACTGCCATTCTCTTTGACAATCACTGCCTGAATGGAACTTTCATATGAGTTTTACATCCATCCTTTCTGAAAACAAGACCCTGCTTCCTATGTTTGTCACATGAAATGTCACATGAAATAATGTCAAAAGCCTTACTAATATCAAGATATTTGAAATCCACTGTTCTCCAGTATTCACAATGCCTGTTACTCTGTTGTAAAAGCAAGTAAGGTTGGTCTGACACCATGTGATTTTAGCAGATCCCTGTATGCTCTTACTTATCACCTTGTGCTCTTGTAGGGTTTACCAAATTGTTTGATTATTTATGCCAACACCTTTTCTAGGAATTGAAGTTTTGCTATGAGTTTATAAATACCCAGATCCTGCTTTTTTCACTTTTAACGGATGGGTGCAATATTTTTTGCCTCTCATGACACTGTTAAAAACTGAAAATTCATTAAATACAGTTTCTACTTCATCTTTACTGCCGTTAAGGAAATAAACAGATACATCTAGAATCTGATGCAAAACTACCTCCCTGATAGCACTGAGTAACGAGAGAGAAGTTAAAAAAAAGAAAAATATTTATTCAAGGACAGAGATTTCAGAAATGACAGGAGTATGGCAAAAAAAGTTCATTCTTTTCCTTAAAATTAATCTCCAAAAATAGTTTGCAGTAGAACATGTTTCAAAACTGGTATTTGCACCGTATGTATACAGGATGAAATCAGTGCACCTCTGAAAATGCTAACTATAAATGAAAATGTTATCAGTGTCAGGACAAGATTAACAAAACTTAAACATTATTACTGAAAGACATGAAATCTGAGCAATTCATCAGGTAGTGCAATACAAAGCCCAGGCTAACCCACCACCATTTTGTCAAGTTATATGCTTAAAGAAGAGAGTATACAGTCAACATCTGCAAGTTGTTTACACATGGGGCTGCTGAGAGCTTTAGGTTGGAGAATTTGCCTGCCTTTTTGGCACTGGTGGAACCCTATTCCACCACCTTCAGTCCCAGCTGTCCCCATCAAAGCACTGAAGATTGTCTTGTCCCCAAGGACTGACTGTGGTTTTAACCAGGGGAGGTGTCATAGACAGATAACATGACATGCTAAAATAATTTGCAGATTCAGCTTTTGGGAATGAACAGGTTTGAAGGCCAGTGTATCATCTTCATTCAAAACCAAATACATCCAACACCCCCAACACCCCCAAATATAATGAATGTGTCAATTTATTTCAAATTACTGTACCGTAACAGAAAATGCAGCCCAAAGTTTAGGTTTATCCTTTAAGAAACCCCACCAAAAGAAAATTTATTATTTATTGTTTGCAGAATCTTTGGGATACACATTTCCCATTTTTCATTCTCAATACATTTCTCATTTACATTTAAACCTATTTTTTTGCCCAAAGAGACAATTCACCTAACTTAATATTGAATTTAATCACATCTAAAAGACAATTTCCTCGGAAGATATGTTGAAGAAATAAGATAGAGGCTGTATGCCAGATCAAGTTCAGCAGTAGTTTAAATAATGGAGTTAATATATGTATTCTAGTGAAAAAACTTATTATCAATATGGTTTTTATTCGGTTTGTTAAACAATTGTAATTTACCTAAATTTGGTGCTCTACTAGTGGTAAATATATTTTTATTGTAATGTAGCTTCTACTAAATCTCATAGAGACCACACTTGCTTGTAATGTCCATAGGTTTAAGATTGCAAGGCCATATTAGCTTTTTTTTCTATTAATTTTTTTTCTTCCTTTTTCCCAGTATAATTAATTCCACACTTTATCCTTGAAGTTTTAAATTTGTACAAAAAAGTTAGAGGTGATACAAACTAATTTGTGTCTGTACACAGAAATAGGCATCAAAGAAATATTGGAAGGACCTGCCCTTCCTAGACCCGTGCTGACTGGGTCCGATCCCTTGTTCATCCTGTAGGTGTCGTGTGATTGCACTCAGGATGATTTGCTCCATAACCTTGCCAGGCACTGAGGTCAGGCTGACAGGCCTGGAGTTTCCCGGGTCCTCCTTGCAGCCCTTTTTGTGGATTGGTGTTACATTTGCCAACTTCCAATTGTCTGGGACCTCCCCAGTGAGCCAGGACTGTTGGTAAATGATGGAGAGCGCTTTGGTGAGCTCTTCTGCCAGCTCTCTCATCACCCTAGGATGAATCCCATGTGGTCCTACAGACTTGTGAGGATCCAAGTGGCTCAGCAGGTCACTAACTGTTTTCTCCTGGATTACAGAGGACTATTCAGCTTCCTACCTCTGTCTACCAGCTCCAGGTACTTCTCCAGGCCACTTGTCCTGAGGACAACCTGTCTTACTGTTGAAAACCTAGGCAAAGAAGGTGTTAAGTACCTCAGCCTTTTCCTTATCTTTGGTGACTATGTTCCCCCCAGTGTCCAACAAAGAATGAACATTTTCCTTGCCCCTCCTTTTGCTATTGATGTATTTGTAGAAGCACTTCTTGCTACCCCTAACAGAAGTGGCTGGATTAAGTACAGATTGTGCCTTTGTCTCTTTAATTTTCTTTCTACATGACATAACTATATTCCTAACTCTTCATGAATAGCCAGCTCTTTTTTCCATAGTCAGTAAGATCTCTTTTTTCCCCTAATTGCCTTTAAAATCTCCCTGTTCAGAAAGGCTGGCTGTCTTCCCCATCAGCTCACTGGGACAGCCTGCTCCTGTGCCTTCAAGACTTCCTTCTTGAAGCACGTACATCCCTCCTGGACCCCTCTGTTTACAAGGGCTGTTTCCCAAGGTACCCTCTGAATCACTCTTCTGAGTAGACCAAAATCTGCCCTGCAGAAGATCAGGGTAGAAGTTTTATTGATGGCCCTCTTTGCATCCCTGAGTATTGAAAACTCTATTATTTCATGGTCATTGTGCCCCAGACAGCCTCCAACCACCAGACTTTCCACTAGCCCCTCTGTTTGTGAACACCAGGTCTATCAGGCCCCACCCCTGGCAGGCTCATTTACCAGCTGAAGCAGGGAATTATCCTCCATACACTCAAGGAATCTCCTGGACTGCCTCTTTTCTGCCGTGTTGAGTTCCCAGCAGACATTCAGCAGATTAAAGTCGCCTACAAGAACAAGGGCTGGTGATTTTAAGACATCCATCTGCCTGTAGAATAATTCATCACCCTCATCATCTTGTTTGGGTGGTCTATAACAGACTCCCACCAGGATGTCAGCCTTGTTGGCCTTCCCCCTGATTCTGATCCACAGGCACCCAAACTTTACTGACTTCAAGATCTACAGAGTCAAAAGACTCTCTAATATATAGAGCCACCCCTCCACCTCTCCTACCTTGCCTGTCCCTTCTGAAGAGCTTGTAGCCATCCATGGCAGCACTCCAGTCATGCCACTCATCCCACCACCTTTCTGTGATGGTGACTACATCATAGCTTTCCTGCTGCACAATGGCTTCCAGCTCCTCTTGTTTGTTACCCATACTGCATGCATTGGTGCACATGCACTTCAGCTGGGCTGCTGATTTCACTTCAAACTCAGGCTTTCCACTCTTAGGCTAATCTCTGGTGAGTCTGGTTTTAACTGCTTCCCCCTTCAAACCTAGTTTAAAGCCCTCTTGATCAGTCCTGACAACTTACAGGCAAGAATCCTTTCGCCCTGTTGTTGGCACAGTATTTACATCTGAGTTATCTGGAACTGGTTAGTCTTGTTAGATATTATTATCTTTATTCAATTAAACTTTAATTTTAATCCAATTTAAATTACAAAAATTGTTACTCTTGTAACTTACTTTCTAAAATTATTGAAGGATGCATTTTTTTTTACCTCAGAGCCTGGGAAAAAATGAGAACTCCTTTCAGTTCTTCCTTACCTCCCTCCCAATTACCCTTAGCTAGTATATAGCTCTCCAGGGAGTAACTCCTACATCTAAAATAGTCCAACACCTTCCCTGAGAAATGGAAAGAATAGGATAATTGTCATCCTATAAACTTTTGCTATTCAGAGATGTGCTAAAACTGCCCTTACACAAACTTTTCATTCTTGATGTCCATATACTTAGTCATTCTTCCACCTACTATTGCAAGAACCAAGTTATTTTTAATGGATTATACTTCCTACTTCTTAGTATAGTCACCATTCAAAAATTATGTACTTTGAAGTACTTAGGATTACTAACAGGAAGGGGAAGATTCAAGAACAGGACTTAACCAGTAATCTCAAACAGTGACATTTCTAGTTCTCATACTTCTTTTTATTTTGAAAAACATATACTTCAGCATATATACATGCTACTGAAATAGTAGTTAGCATGCCATTAGCTCCTGTGTTTGAGAGTTGAATTAAAAGTCTTTGGAGTAAATGGAAATGGCATAATGAATTTGAATGGACAAAGAGCCAATTTTTGTAAAGCAGAGGAAAAAGGCAAGCCTGACAAAGATAATAAAATTCAAAGAAATCTTGCCTGCTTGTTATTCTTTGTCTACCACGGGTATAGGATTTATTCCACTGCTATCAATTTGGCACTTTGTAGTGGTGTTTTGTTCACTTCTGGAAAGGAAAAAGAAGAAAATATATTTTAATAGTGTCTTCTATGCTGTTGAATTAGAGATTGTAATCTCATCATGGAATGTGTATTATTTTGGTAATGGCTATCACTTAAGTTCTGTTACCTTTCTGCATGTTGCTTCTATAAGTATTTTTGACATGTCCAAGAGGAATGTGTTCTAGGAATTCCTATAAAACTAAATGAAAGTTTAATTTCCATTAAAAAGAATGAAATACAAGTTGGGAAAAAAACCCCAACAAACCAACAAAACACTTTAGCCCCTTCCAGCTGAACTTGTAGTTATTATGAATCTAAAAACAAATAAAAATCATTGCTAAGGAATTCACACATACTGCGGCTCTCTTACTGCAAGAAAAAGCACGATGGAATAAATTTCTGAATAAAGTTGTAACAACAAATTGAGGTCTGATGTTTGTCTGAAGGATCAGGAAAACACCTGAAATTTACAGTGTATTCCAATAGTAAAGACAGAGGTATTTTATTCAACAGGTATTACTTCTGCAAAATGTAAAGTAAAAATTTTTGAAAACCTCCATAGAGAAAATTGATGGTACATATTTACCATGAAATTTTTAATATTATAATACTAAATAAGGTTTCTCAATACATACCTCATCAAATTGGCCTGTGTAAATTTACCAGGGCTAGGCACGCCGTAGGTTCATAGACACTGTCTTGATCTGCAGAGTCGCTGTCAAGCACCCATTCCAAAAAGGATGGGACTCTGTATGTTAGCCATCTACATCCTGACCTCATTTTCTCTTATGCCAGCTCTAGTGCAAAGTGAGAAGTAGTTCTTTTCCGTTTCCAGAGTTCCACTAAAATTTTGAAGATTACTTTTTTTTTTTTTTAAAAACTCTCAGGGACAAGACAGCAATGAAAGATAAGAAGAGAGTAGTTAAAAGATATCTGAACAACCACAGACAATTCACAGAGAAGTCCAGGAAGTATGTAGCCTTTTGGAAAAGCACTAAAAATTTCCACTCAAACCCCAATCCCCAAACACCTACATTGCTTTAAGTTTTATTCAGTTCTTTCAAGATCTTAGGATATATGCAGAGCCCTTCCTCCTGCTCTCTTTTCTCTTTACCAGTATCACTGTGAAGGCTTTTCTTTTGTAAAGTCCTGGATTCCTTAGTCAAGTGATTATATTGAAAGACTTCAAGTCCTTCAGCAGGTGTTCTGTTGGTTCCTTATAATCTTCCCCAAGACAACACTCTCTTTGCTTTCAGCTTAGTCATTCAGATAGGGGGCTGTAATTTCAAAGGTAACAATAATGTTTTGTTATTGGCTCTCTGCTAATAATCTCTCCCAACCTAGAGAAAAATAGCAGATACACAAACATCAGCAAAATTCTTCTATATCCCAATGAAAACATTTTATACACAAAAAGCACCCACCAAACAAAGTGAATTATAATATGCATAAATGAGAACCAGTAATGTGTAACCTACTAAAAATTTGTCGGAATATAACTTTTAAGTTCTAGCATAAAGAATTTCCAGTACTAAATCAGGAAAATACAGATATCAAACTTTCTATCACACTTGTTCTAAGAAAACTAACATAAATCACAGAAGGTAAAAAGGTTTTAGGTTTCTGATGCCTGTATTGCATAGCTTAAGAGAGGGTAATACAAACTGACTTCATACTTCACCTGCCATATACGTGGAATTTCTAAAACTTTAAAAAAATTATTTTAAGTACTGTTGTGATTTTGTAGACATATAAAGAAGCCATTAATTGTAACAGACACAAAGTCATAAACACTAGAAGTCTTTTCAGAAAAAGAACTAGTTAGTCTAGTAGAACGATTACTTTTTTATATAATTTCAAGGAGAAAATTTATTTAAAGCCAAAGTGGTCCCCTGAGCTGCAGAATGAGTGACAGCTGGTTTCCTACAGGCTGTGTTTAGGTCTCCTTAATAAGTCCCTTGCTGTAATACTGGGCTAGTTGTATCTTTTATTTTTTAGAGTTCCTGTGTCAGGATGTATTATTGGTACCTCAGAGGTATATATGTGTTGATCTTCTTGGAATTATTCTTGGAATTCACACCTGTTTTTCCTTATTTTGGTTTCTGCCCTCTACTTACCTGGACATTTCCACAAAATGTGTCAAAATTTTTTCTCTAAGAATTCCACTTCTTGATTTGTTTAGAAATTGCCCACTTAAATTATACAGAGAGACACATAGTCAGAGGTACCCAGTATAGTTAATTTTCTTATTAAATCAGGGATCAAGGCTCCACTACTAGCTTTTCCTCAAAATATTGTCTTGCACTGGGGGGCTCTAACTTTGATCCTGAATAAGAATCAAAAAAAGATGAAGACTAACTTGCTGATTGAGAACTGTAGTAAACAGTACTGCTATTTTGTACTTTTTTATTGGCCAGAGAATTTTATTCTTTTTAAACTCCATCTATTCCCTGCCCTTTAGTGTCATTTCAGTCAATTTACTTGGAAAGTTACCAGATGTTCCAGAAACAATTGATTTTTAGCAAGATGATCTTGTATTCCTGATGACTATAAAAGGAAGTACACGTGTTAATTTGGAAATACACAATGATTTCTTCACTGTTTTCAAATTATTTTCTTCTAAGTGTAGTTTGAACATAAGAGAACAAGAACTCAGCTCAGCGTAGTGATATCACGTGTTCTGTACATTCTATTTTGTGCAATACCAGTGCAAAGTACTTTGGTAAATATTGAATCATGTTGGACAAATGAAAAACTTTCTAGAATTGGCAAATTAGTTTTCAAAGCAAAATTTGGAAATAGCTGTGAAGAAGAAACATTCTCTACTGCAACAGTGGTATGTTGATCTGTAATAAGTGAATTGTTAATTTCTAACTCTATATGAAACAAAAACAGAAGCTGACCTCAAATAATCGTAAATTGCATAAGGAAAACTGGAAAAGTCAGAATTTTAAAGTGAATGTTTGGAATTCAGAGCTTGCATATCCATTTTTCTAAGAGGGATTTTAACTTCCATATGCTTCTTGGTTTATAACTTTTCAATACTGGGCCCTTTTGGAAGTGTAGCTGAATCTGTGCTCTACAGATTAGCATACTTTGTATTAAAAAACCTACTTATAGTCCTTTTAGACCGTTCTTTTTAATTCATGTTCACCTTTACTGCTTTGAGGACAGAATGGCAGAAATACAGCTAATGCTATGTGTCTTTTCCCTTTTTTCTTTCAGTGTTCAAAAGAAATAATTCTCAGTCCCTCATTTAGATGACTTGCTTGTCATTTCTCTGTGTCTGTTTGCAGGAAATACTGTATGGATTTGTAATCTCTGTAATCTTCAGAATAATGAGGATTTAAAGGATTGTTCTACATTTAAAGTCTAGATAACACGATCTTATTTTTTCTTCAGGCAAAAAAGAAGCAAAGATAGAAAATGAGTGAAGATTTTATCTGGGTAGTCCTTTAATCTTCTCCTTATAAAGAAAAAAATCCTTAGCTACTTCTCTCTCCTTTTTTTATCTCAGGAAGAAAAATTGACTACAAAATCCTACCATTCAAAAGGTACTTTCTCGTATTTAAGAAGCCATAAAAGACAATCTAGACAATATTCTTTTCTTACAATCTACACTCTTAAATGAGGACTAGGTTAAGAATTTTTTTTTTTAATTTGGAAAGATGATTTGTTTGTTTTCTACTCTTGTTAGACAGAGTAAAAGTAATTAGACTGGGATTGACATAAGAGGCCTTCTTTACTGCCCAATCCTTGTGGCTCCTGTGGGGGACCCACGTTGGTACAGCTCATTTGTGAAGGACTCCCATGGAGGAGTGACCCATGGGACAGCAGTTTGGGAAGAACTGTTGCCTGAGGGATGGACTCACACTAGCAAGGTCCATCAAGGACTGTCTCCAGTGGGAGGGACCCCACAGGATCAGGGGAAGGACTCCTCTCCCTGGGCAGAAGCAGAAACAACAACTGATCACAAACTTCATTCCCATCCCCGTGCACCACTGGGGTGGAAGAGGGAGAGCATGGAAAGAACGAGGGGTGGGGGGAGGGTGTTTTTAAGATTATTTTACTTCTCACTCTTTTGTTCTGATCTGCTTTGTCTGTGATGGTGATCAGTAAGCAAACCTCTCCCAGATCTTAACTCATTAATCCTTCATTGGTTTCCTTTTTTCTCTCCTCCGCCCAGTTGCAGAGGGCAGTGAGAGAGTGGCTGTAGTGAGTACCTGGCATCCAGCCAGGGTCAACCTACTACACACCCTTAGAATTACATTAGCTCAATAAGAAAGAAATTAATTATATGGATTAATACATAAAGGAAGTAAATTGAAGTCTCACTTGTAAACACTTGCACCATTTGTTCTAACAACTTGCTTTCTGCAATTAAAGAAGCCAAACCATGGAATTTTATACACCCAAAAGCTCTGAATGAGATTTGTGAATGGGTATGTTGCTCTTCGAAAATCATTGAGAGGAAAATTATCTTTAAATGAACATGAAAGCCACACTTTTTGCAATTTCTGCTACTTCAACTCTTATATAGTATAACCTGTATAACTTGCATTAAAACTGACTAAGATGTTGCCTGTTGAATTCAATTTGTTTGGAACTTTACTTATGAGAGAGCAAATAGCAGGGAAATACAGAAAATGTACAGAAAAGTATGTTTTTCCCACACTCGATTACTCCAATCCTGCTATAGTGGAATGAGCATGTATTACTGCTGTGTGCTTTTTTCCTGTCTTTCAAAAACCATTACTTAAATACAGTTTCAGGAATTGAGTATTAATATGCAAAATTCATTGTTGACTTTTACCTCCTGGTTTAACAGTTTTTGGAGAGAAAACTGACATAGCTATTAAAATAATTGCAAAAACTCTTCTGAATTCTGAAGGATATTGCAATGTACTGAGGAGTTAATACAGAAGGCTTCTGATTTGAAATCACAATTAGATCCGCTGGTGAAATTGGATTATAAACTTTAATGAAGTTCCAGTTCATATTCTCTTTAGCACATTTATATTTTATATTTGGAGTGGTACTGATCCTTCCAAGTATAGTTCACCTAAAAGGCAAGGGTCTTGCCTAAGGTAACTGGACTTAGATCTTCCTACGCTCACAGAGGAGAGAGAGGGACCCCATCAGATAATTAATTTTGTCTTGAAACAGAACACTAAGGTAAGAGAAATGGCAGTGTGGTCTGTAGGTACCCCCCTGTGGATATTCTGTAATGAGGCTAATAACCTGCCAGATCTCAGAAGGCTCAATGAAGAGTTAGAGACTCTAGAAAATGATCCTGAGCATCCAAGTTGAGCCATGGAGAAGCCTCTGCCTTTCTGTTGGTTTCACAGATATTAAATAGCAAGAAATAATGAACTTTTGACAAATCCTCTCCTTTTCCAGTGGTTTTATAAGGTAGCCTTGGTGACCAGCTTATAATAGATGCTCCTTTTTTTGAAAGCTAAAATTAGGAGACATGAATCCTTACCATAGACCCCTCTCACAGAAGGTTTGCATTCCAGCTGTTGCTCTTTCCTATGTATAAGCATTGCAGAATTGAGCCTAAAGCTGTAAATTATAGTTCCAACCTAAATTTATATTCTGCCTTAAGCGCTTGCTAAAATGGAAGAATCCAGGAATTCAGCTTTCTGTTTCTTATGTATATCAGGGGCACCCCTGCATGTACAAGTAAAGCTAATCTTGAAAACTGGTAACACCATGGAGTGAAAAGCAACAGCTCAAATGAAATGATGGGAAAATTATCTCTGGGAAGAAAAGAAGCATAACTCTCCCTTCCTCCTTTGTTCTAAGTATCAGAATCTTGCAATATCCCTTCAGTTGTATCCTATAAGCCTTTTTCTTTAGGAATTGTCAATTCCATCACTGATCTTTCTGTTTTTTTGAACTTTGCCCATAAAGTAAGTTGGAGAATACCTAGGATATTTTATGAGTTTTAAAAGGTATTGCTTTTGCCTCACTGTGTGATAACAATAACTGAGCTTGCATTTTTTA
Organism: Pyrocephalus nanus; assembly: GCA_038380795.1. Classification (NCBI taxonomy): domain Eukaryota; kingdom Metazoa; phylum Chordata; class Aves; order Passeriformes; family Tyrannidae; genus Pyrocephalus; species Pyrocephalus nanus. Next base: position 40,763,393 of record CM076262.1, read on the forward strand.
ATGCTATGGGAAAGAAACACAAGAAAACAGAGTTATAAATTACTACAAAGAGTTTCAAAAGAGAGGAAAAATAATGATCAATAGAAGAAAAAGAGTCATGTAAAATACTGCTCAAAACATACATTGCAAATGCTCATAGTCACTCAAAGGGCAAAGTGGTTTTTACTCCACTTAGCAAGCAGTTTACCTGCTACAGAGACTCTTCCTTTATTTGTGGGAAAACAGGAATAGATATCAGCAATTCTATAAATGAGCAAACTTGGCAACCTCAATTCAAGTTGAAAATGGAACCATAAAACTGAACAAGGCTTGATCATCTAGTCATGTTCATATGCATTAATATAACACTGCTATGTTATTTGTGTAATGGTTGCATAATTTCAACTTTTACTTTGTAATATTCCGATTTCAGAACAAAAAAATGAACCAAAAGCAACAAGACAACTGTCTTTACGTTTTTGATAAGTTCCATATTTGTACTCTATTAGGAAATAAGGGAGAGGGAGTTGGACTTATCCTAATGCGGCTTAATGAAACCAATGTATTCAGTTAATTACATTTTTATAGCATTGTTCAAATGTGTTTTTCAAATAACTGGTTTTGTATCCTGTTGTTCATTTCTGGCTTTATGCTCTATAATCTATTGTCACAGTTTTCTCTTTAGGGGTTCTGCACTATATGATTCTTTTTGTTTGTATTAACTCAGCAGGTGGGTCTCCAAATCATACACATGCAGAATTTGTGCAACATTTAAAGCACAGCTGGACATGGTCCCTCTTCACTGTTATAATGATACAGTTGCACTTTACATGATTGGGACAATAATTACCTCTTTTTGTTGTGTTTGTTTTTTGGTTTGTTTTTTTTTAGAAGAAAAGAGGGAGAAAATGCACTGCAGGACAACATTATTGAAAAAATTAAGTAAGAGAGCTGTGATTAGTAAATGTGAATACATATACCTTTTTTCATGAGGAAGTTAGATTGCACTGTTGTATCCCAGCAGAGGAGCTGCCTCCTATATAGAAGGAGGCCTCTGGATAGAAGGAGGCCTCTGGAAATGTAAAGTTATAGAAAAAAATATAACTCATTTGTGCAGAAATAATATATGAAAAAATCCAGTTTTAGCTTAATTAGACAGTACAAAATTCTGAATCCTTGCAAGAAAACAGGTCTTCTAATCTTTGGTATTAAGGAATTGCTTTGAATCTGTGTGGGTGTCAGATACTGAAACAGTTACTGACTTACACATTCTAGGATCACCGAAAGACTTTTGCAAATTGAAAAGCAGCTGCTTACCCAGAAAAGCCCACCCCTTCCCTAAATACTGCCAAAGGACTTTCAGACCATGTAAGTGGGTGCCATTGTTCAGCTATCCTGGGTGCAGATGCCTGCCTGAGGCTGTAAACTGGATAAGGGAAGAGGCTAACAAGAGGCAAGTCCAGAAAAGTGGGAAAATCCCTTTTATCATGCCAGTGTCCTCTCTTTGCATGATAACTCTGAGCATCTAGACTGGGTTATGCATCTCAAATATTGGACCATGATGGGTCATGACTGATGCTGACACAATAGGCAGCTGCAACTGTCTTTGGAAGTCTTGTGACATGGCCTGTGAGACTATCCACTGTAAAACTCCCTGCCCCGAGGAGATACAAGGCATTCCCACCTGAGCTGGAAGACCTCATAACTTCTTCAAGTGTGTGGGTTTCCCTCCCCCACCCCCAATGGATCAAGATCATTGCTTCTGGAACTACCAAGTTTCATTGCTGGACCAAGTGGGCAATGACTATATATGACCATATCCATTTTTCAACCCTTATCCTTTCTTTCCTTTACTCTTCCTTACCCTTAACCTGTCTTTCTCTTTCTTTCCCTTATGCATTTCCTTAAGTGTTATATTGCCATGCTTTAATATTGCCATATAGCTATAGATGCTCTAATACTGATATGGTTTAATAGTGCTGTATTGCTATGCTTTAATATTTCTATATTGCTATAGATGCTTGAAAATTGTTGTATTGCTATAGAATGATAACACTCAAAACAGCAACATACCAGTTTACCTTTGAAAAGAAATTGTTCTAAAAAAACCCCCACGTATATATTTACAAACACTGATTATTCAGTGTCGTTTCACTCTAATACACCCAAAGGGATTTATTGGTAAGAACCTGGGTTACCCTCTCTTTTCTTGGGTGGGTTGCAACAGTGGGATTAAAAATGGGCTGAATTCCGCTTGCAGCTACCTAGCAGTATATGGCTTTCTTCTGACCCTTTGTTCCTATCCCTGGCTCCAGACTTTCTCTGTGAAGTGAAACAACACATTGATACAATTTCTATCATTTCCTTCCTCAAGCAAATCTATTAAATGTTTATATGGCATACATTTTATAAGCATTTTTTCATATCAGTAAATATACAGTTTTGAAAATGGAACAAAATCCCCTTGTTCAATTACTTCAGAATGGCCTTTCATTAACTGTGTGTTTCCCTGAAACACTGGTAAAAGACAGTAGAATGTATAATTACTACGATTCTTTGATGTCTTGGGACTTGGACAGTTTATACTATAGCAGTTGTTGGTAGCTGAAAGATCTTCTCAGGAAAAATTATGAACTCACTATCTTCACTTGCAAAAGGGGAACTAGTTTCTATAACTGCAGACTATGATCATCAGCTGTTAGATTCGATTGAGAGAGAAGGGTAGCATAATGTCATTCATTCATATTTGTGAACACTGATCTTTCCTGCAGATGTGTACTTCATTTGCACAGACACATCAGGGCCCCGAAAACTTGGGCAGTTCTGTTTTTTTCAGTAATATTTTTCTATCACAATCTCTTGAGTCTGGAAACTCCATGGTTCATATTCTCATGCTCTTTTCTAAGGTGCAGAATTATGACTTTGCTTAGCTGGTGTTCATATTATTCATAGAATATTTGGTCTCTTATAGATTCTTAGACTCCCTGAGACAACATCCTATCGAGCTCTTCTTTTCTTCCATTTCTTAGAGAAGGTGATATTTATCTGCTTTTTTGAGCACATTCTATCTAACAAATGTTTCTGTAGAGAAAAGCTTGGCACATTTCTGAATTTAAAATGCCAGGATTGTGGTGTTGGTAGTCAAAATTCTGTCTTCATATTTGTATTTCTATCTGTTTCTTCAATTCTTTTCTGTGCTGATGTACCTAGTTCATATGATTCATAAGTGGTCATAAATTCAACTATCAGCTTTGAATTTTATAATTTTATCTTTGGTTTTCTAGAGTGACTAACAAAGCGAAATTGTTACATCCTAAAAGATTATCTGACCCGAGGGTGTGTGATCATGACTGTGGTTTCATAGGATTCAGTAATATAAAAGAACACAGAAGCTTTATCTTCTAAATTTCTCTACTTTATTACAGGTTGCCTCAAATACCACAAAAATCTCTATTGGAAGTAATCTACCACAAAATCACTAGTGGTAAATGTATTTAAGATTAATAAAGCAAACATATATGATCTACTATACCTAATAGATTATAGTTTATTTAATCTGAATCAATAGATTTTTAAAAATTATGCCATTAAAAATTATTATCCTAAATTAATAATATGGTATCAATCAAACTATATGGCAGCAATCAGTAATAGCAACAACCAACTGTATAGCAACAACCGATAGTAACAACAACCAAGTAGGTATATACTAGTACAGATCTCTACAAATTTGTCATTAGTGAAGCAACTTGTTAACAATGCAGATATGCTTATGAGAGATTGCTTACAGAGATATTTGATATGCTTATCAAGTGAATTAGATTTCAGGAGACAAATGATCCCAAAGGGGAGGACAAGCCCGTTCCAGGGGGAACCCAACCATCCCAGAGATGGGAGGAAAAGCCAAACCAAGCTCTTGGAAACATGAAACAGTGAAGAAAATGCAAAACTCAGTATGCGATAGGGCTTGTGATGCAAACATGAAAACCAGATGGATTTCTTGTGGTTTGTGTTGACATGGCATTGGGGAGAAACCTGGAGCAAAGTGGAAGCCATTCAGTCTTGTTCTAATTCATACCAGAAAGGTTTTGTACAAACTAAGTAAACCTCCTACCAAGAAATATGCTGTACAGTGCAAGTACAAAGAATGGAAGGTTTTACTACAGCCACCACAAAACATTTTGCACAGTAGTGATTAATAGGGTATAAAATGCACCCCAACTTCATACCTACCTGGGGGATGAGAATTTGGCACAAAATTCATCAGCAGGTTTGTCCTTCTCACCCTCCCCGAAAAGGATATCTTTTGGTAAGTCCTGCATCCTAGCTATGTTGAATGTTGACACAGGAAAGGAAACTTGTGATTGCAATCATATTATAAATGCTGTATATAGCTATTCTGCAGTTAATGCATTTTCCACCAGCAATCCAAAAGATTGTATATGTTGCATTCAATAAATGGTGTTATTTGTGAACCCTGCTGACTGTTTTGAATGTGTTGAGACCCATAGTTAATAGACTATTCATGTATCTGGAGTTGTGCATATAGTTACATTTTTGCAGGAAGGGAAAGAAAAATAATAAAGTTTTATTTCAGAAATTATCTGTGTCAGAGTCTGGAATCATCCAGTCAGCCCCAGTGACAGTCCAAGATCTCACAGAAAGTTTATGCTGAGTGTTCAACATGTTTAGGAAAGCAAAATTATTTGCAACACAATAAACTCTGAGAGAGAGAAGCTTTATTTAGGCCAAAACTTAAGTCACTGATATATCAGAGACATAGGAGGGTGTTGGACGTCACAATTTCAAGCAGTTAACAAATGCTGTAATTTTGATTTTTCATCTGTAACTGCCAATAGATGACTGTTTTTTATTTCTTGCTTCAGTCCAATTTTGTTTTCCCAGGCTGTTCCCACTTTTACAGATGATAAATTGCCCTTACAGTTTCTTGAGTTTGAGCTTATCAGTGGTATCTCTGCATGTGTCTGGTTTCTAGGTACTTTGTACTGGGGTACCTAGAAGAAATCAGCTGCATTTTTCAAGGATATTTCTGGTTTAAAGGCTTAGTTCCCATGTGCTCAGTTCCCAGGCTGGCAGGCAATTTCGATGTCAGTACTTTTCAGCAGACAATTTCTTGGGTTCGTTAATTTTCCCTTTCTAATCAGGCCACCTTTATGGCTGCTCACATCATATGTTTACCAATGATCAATTTAAAATCTCAGAAGCCTCACTGCTTTCTGTTTAGTTGTCTATTTGTCTTGTGGTCCAACATAGATATGATACTTAGGGATGTGGTTTAGTGGTGAGCTTAGCAGTTTCAGATTTGTGGTGGAGCTCTATGATTTTAGAGGTCTTTTTCAACCTTAACTCTATGAATCTATGATTCTATTTTTTATTTTGTAGGTGGGTAGGGCACATGAAGAAAACAGTAAAGTACCTTCCTCGGTAATATTGTCATAGTCTTCTTGATAACACTGAACAGAGCTGTCCTGGAGCATGAAAACTTAAGAAATTAGATATCCATGACACTTCTTACAAGCTCTCAGTACATCGCCCGTTACCTAGGTTGTGCTGTTTCTTAGAGTGAGGAGGATTCCTCTCATTTTAATGTAGCTGTATGAGTTTTTAAACTGAAATAGTAAGGGTGGCTCCTCTCTCAAATGAGGGAGGTAAACAAATCTGGAGAGAGACTTGGCCCATGTATAATCATTGCCTAAATGGAATAGTCAGAATTCCTTTCTGGGAATGTGTGTCTTTCCATCGAAGAGAAATTAAATGTAGTGTAATTTTCAGTCTGCTAGAATTTTCTGGTTCTGATATAACTTTGGTATGAGGTATTATGCGTCTTTTATATCTTGCTGCCCTTGTGTCATCTTTCAGGTTCTCTGCTGTGGTTTTTAGTATACTGCAACTTGCTGTAAAATTCACCTTGTCAAATTACAGTGTTACTGTCCATTCCTTATCAGCTTCTTTTTGGCCATCCTTCAATTGCTTAGAAAGCTGTCATTCAATTGTTAAAAGATAAATTGAAGTCTTACTGATTTTTTGTTCCATATGTCTATTATGTTTGGGTCTCCTGTCAGATACTTAGATTTTTATTGGGATATGTGTCTCTAAGTTTGTCTCCTTACCAGTGTGTGATTCCTCAGTAGCAACGCAATCTGGCTGCAACCCACATCAAAAAATAGAGAATTTTCTGCCCATCTATCAGGTAGAGCAAGGTTCAGTTTGCATCTGAGCCTTCTTTGCAGGACATATCTAATATAAAGGTTATGTATCTGAGCTAACATACACTTGAAAATCCATTGCAGGAAAAGTAAAGAAAATAGACAAGTAGAAAGAACCTTGTGGAATTCTGGGAAGATAAAAAGAAATAATTAATTCAGTTGAAAAATGTACAGAAGTAGGCAACCTGGAAAAAACCATTTGAAAAATGCAGAAAAAATAACTAAGCTTCACCTAAATATTAAACTATACATTACAGGAAGAGTACACTGAATGTGTGCCCTGAGGACAACGGATGAAAAGATCTGCATTGCATCTAGAACTTTTACAAACTTTTACTTCTATTCATCAGTGAGACCAGATGATTGGTGGATCTAGTGGAATTATCAGAAATAATAGCCTAGTTTTTCTAAATATTTAAAATAATACATTGCTTATTGTATTATATCTCATAAAAATAAAATTAGATTACATTTGATGGATTCTATTCTATCTAGATTCTGGCTATTAAACTAAAGATATGTATTTGATTTAGATTGTTTTTCTTTGTCATTTTTGAGAGAATATCTTACACTCAAAGTTGATCTTGTTAATCATACCTAAAAATCTTACTATTATTTATGATTGGCAATTATTGAAAACCAAAATCCACTTTTTGGTGACTAGCCTAGAGAGTAATTGTGTAGGACAAGTTGTGGCAGTAACCTCCAAATGATAGGTTTGTTTTGATGTCATTTAAGAGCTTGAATCCTTTGTGTAGACCATAAATAGCAGCACTAAATGTTTTTTTGTGATGTGGCCGTGAAGGGGTCAGTTAGCAGATCTATTCGTTTCAAATTGCTTCCACTGACACCAGACCTGTCCCTTCGTCACCACCGAGGGAGATGAAGAGGAATAATGAATGAACTAAAAATAGAGGAGTGAATCTATTTGAGGATGACCTGATAGAAAGTCATAGAGAGGCAGAGGAAACCATCTGGATATTTTCTGAACAGTAACCTGGGGTGACATTTGCCTTTGTTGAAGATATAGAGTCTTTTGACTGTCCTCACTGTCCTTAGAATTTCCCCTTTACTGTCTCAGGTTTTCAATTCTTCTTATTATTACTTTTCTCCCCACTGCTACTGAATTGATCTTTACCCCTCCACATTTAAAATTAAAGAAATCTAATTAAACAGAAGTATGAGTTTTCCTAATAAGAAGATTTTAGGTTCGTCGCGGTGCAGATACATGGTCTTATGAAAAACTTAGATAAAAGTTGTGGTAACAAAGTTATAAGTGAAATATTTTGTTCTACCTCTGTTACTTAGATGGAGGTAATATTGAAGGACAAAATGATCATGGCTAAGGGGCAGAGAAGCTTGAGTTCAAATATGATGTATTTTGGAAATTACAAATAAATCTAAAGCAATGAAAGAAGCTTAGGAACTTGGAATTTGATTTATCTTTTACAGCATTATTTAATCCTATTGAGAGTAAGAAGAAAGGGGAAATTGAATTTTTATTTATGGAGTAAAGCATTCCAAAAAGTTATTGAAAAACAGACAAACCTCCTGCATAATTTCAGTTCAGAATAATTAAATATTGGAGAGGCCCTGATTTCCAACAAGAACTACAACATAGCATTTTGAGACTTTATTATGTACACACTTCTGGCAAGTATGTGAATAAAATGTAAAATTGAGAGAAAATACTTAATTGTATGAGGAGTATGAGGGCAGGAACACCTGTTTAAAAATGTCTTTGCATTCCTACCAGAAAGGATTTCTTAATCAGAGTTCATTTTGTCACTAGTAACATTAAACACTCTCAGGCTGAGTTCATGGTCCAAGTAGTGACCAAAACAAAAATTTATGCACCAAACCCCAAGAAACTGGTCAAGAAACAACATCTGAAAAATGTCAGGGAAATTGGGCTAGATCTGGCAGCACAGAAGAGGGGAGGCTGCTGTGACACCCTGCCCTTGAATTCATGATGAGCAAAGGGGAAGATCACCTCTTTCTACACAATGCAGCACAGGATGCTTCTAGCCTACACTGCCATGTGAGCAGAAATAGCTTCTGAGTTTTTCTCAAAGCTGAAATTATGCACTCTCATAATATGTCACACTCTTCAGCAGAAATAAAACTCCAGAGAACTGACGTTAGGAAGGCTAGAAATATGGAAAAGAAATCTGAATGTACTGCTCACACTGCTCACATTAATAGTTTGTCTCGGGACTCCTTTCTTAGTTTTCTTTTCAAGCAACATTATTTTTATAGCTCCACTTTTGCTATATTCTCAAAAAAAAATTATGGCAAATTCATTCATATATGCAACTGAAATCTAGGAATGAAAATGAGAATGAACTAAGAGCACAGAAAAAGTCCTCAATGTTTAAAACGTACATAAGTGTCAGATATAATTTTGTACCAAGGTGTTCCAGCATACTGCAAGTCTAGGCAGCCATTGAGAAAAATGTGGCAGGAAGCTCCCCAGTTCAAGAAAGACAAGGAACTGCTGGAGTGAGTCCAGCAAAGACTATAGATATGATTAGGGAACTGGACGATCTCTCCTAGGAGGAAAGGCTGAGGGAGCCTTTCAGCCTTGAGAAGAGATGAGAAGAGATAACTGAGAGGGGATCTTATAAGTGCATGCAAATATCTTCAGAGTGGGTGTCAAGAGGATGGGGCCAGACTCTTTTCAGTGGTGCCCAGTGGCAGGACTATGAGCAATGGGCACAAATTGAAACACAGTTAGTCCCATCTGAATATAAGGAAAAACTTTACTTTCCTGGCAACAGAGCACTGGAAGTGCCTGCCAAGAGTGGTTGTGGAGTCTCCTTGTTTGGAGTTATTCAAAACCCACCTCAATATAATCCTTTGCTCCACATGAACCTACTAGGTTGGACCAGATGATCTCCAGAGGTCCCTTCCAACCTCAACCGTTTCACGATTCTATAAAGCCTTTAAAACTGCTTGGAAGGTTTTCTAAAGTAATACTTTTAAATGTGCACATAATTTTTGTGGTGACTGAAGTGCTATAAAGCAACTCCAGTACAATCAAGTTTTTACTTCAAACACTAATATTTTTCATGTAACATACAGAGGAATAAATTTGGACCAAAGTGTCAACTTAAGTGTTTGTGGCTAACATGGGAAATTTAAGAAATATAAAGACTCTCTAACTACAGGGAAAAAAAAAGCCTGACTCTTGGGCAACGTATTTGATCTTTAATTTTGCTTTGTGGTATGTCTAGAGTAAACACTATCATTTTTTTTCTCTTGGCTGTGAATAATTTTTCAACAGAGGCAAACTGATATTACTGCTTCTAAACACCTTCATAATAATAATAACAACAATAACAATAACAATAATAAGAAGAATAATAAAGAAAACAGGATCTATTCTGCCTTTATTCTCTGACAGCACAGAAGTGTAGAATCAGCTATAGACTCAGCAAAAGTTTGACTGCCTGACTCAGAGCAGAAACTTGTTATTAGCTACTTGGCAATAAAGAAAAAGCGAGAGTAGTTGATCAACACCCAAAAGTTTCAGCTCCTAGAAATCGGTCCCACTGGAAGCATGCATTTGATGTTAAAAGATGCTCCATGTTCAGAGGGAATTTAAAAAAAAAAAAAAAATCAACTGCTTAGGCAGTGTGGTTTAGAGAAAAGAATATATTCTGGTCCAAAATGAGTTAACAGGCTTAGTTTTGGAGATAAGCAAGGAGTGATCTGAGCATGGCCAAATTAGTGCAATTTTCCCATCCATCTGCACTTCAGTGTTTCTATAACTTCTTTCTTACTTTTAATATGAATTGGTTTCCTTTTCATTTATAATTTCTTTAGTTATGACAATTTTATAGAATTGGTGAGGAAAAATACTTGAAAGGTAGGAAAGTAATTATCAGGGTTTGAGAGGAGATTTTGTTCCACTTTTGGAAAGCTGTGCGAGAAAGAATATTTTATGAGTACTGATTCATTGACAATTATATAAAAGATCATACTACATGTACACTTTTAGTCAGAAGAGCAAAAACATGTTTCCAAAAGAAGTGAAAACTGTCAGCTAGAACTTTGGAAAGTATAGTGGAAATCCTGGATGTAATCCTTTGAGTATCCAAAATTAGCAGAGATGAGCTAGGTGATTTTTTCCCCCCTTTATTTTCACTGAGACTTAGAATCACAGAGTCATAGAATCAGTCGGGTTGGAAAAGACCTTCGAGCTCATCAAGTCCAACCCTTGTTCCAACAGTGCTGTGGTTACTAGACCATGGCATTAAATGCCACGTCAAGTCTCATCTTAAAAACCTCCAGGGACTGTGAATCCACCACCTCTCTGGGCAGCCCATTCCAATGTCCGATCACTCTCTCTGTAAAAAATTTTTTCACAATATTCAACCTAAACTGCCCCTGGCACAGCTTGAGACCATGCCTTACTTGTGGGCTATTCATGAGCTGCATTAGCACAAAGAAGTAAAAGGCTCTAAGGTATAATGCACTTAAACTCATGCATCCTATAACCATGAATGAAAAAGGTGTGTGGTAAATTAAGTCACGTGGTAGCCAAGTTCATCAAATGCTTCTAGCTGTTCTTCAGTTTGTGCAGATATTAAAGCTGATGTTTCTCAGCAGGATGGAAAAATGTCAATGGAATTATCAAAATTGATATAAAGATATGAGTCTGCCAAAATTGTGTTGAATGTAATGAAAATAATTCTATTGAATCTAAACTACTAGATATCATAACTGTATATGGTTCCCTTCCTTTGTAACTTCATACTGGGATATCCTCAGGAAGAGCTCTGATATCAAAAAGAGTTTGCCTGAGTAAGGGCTGTGTCAGGCAGTGTAAGGATCAAATTATAAGTTCTATATTATAAATAAAAATCCTAATATCAGTGTTACTGACATACATTCCCACTAAGAGTTAGCTTATCAGATTTCTGTGTTAAAAAGAGTAAAAAATGTATCCTTAGTAAACCCAGTCTTCTAAAAACAGTCCAATACAGCAAAAGTGAACATTAATAATATCCAAGTATTGTTTAAAAGAAAAATATCCTTGCCCAATATTAAAACCAATCATATAATGAATAAAGAAACGACCATGATACAGTGGAATTACTATAATACTGTCCTCATTGCTTACTACTAAGGCTGTGCATCTTTTTAATCACATAGTCCCTGAATCAGAAAAGTACAACACATGGATTATTTTTCTTTCTTGTGGGTAAATTGTTCCTAAGCACTGGTAGCCTAACAGCCATTTTTTCAGATTTCTACTAACATTAGAAATGAGGTAAATTTTTCATTTAAAGAAATAAAAATCCCCCAAACAAGACAAACAAAAGTACAGGTAAGAGTACCATCAGTAGTCAGTAATTTGGTTTGTAAATTTAATTGCAACGAATATTTGGGGGAGTTTATTTAAATTTTAAAGGCTTTTTTTTTGTTCAATTTTGTTTTATCCTCCTAATATTTCATTCCACTATATTAAACACTTGAAGTGTTAGAGGAAGGATTAATCAGTGAGATTCTTTTTTTCTCTGTCCATATGATACAAGAAAGAGGAAATGACAGGGCAGTGCGCTCTTTAACCAGTACACCGATTTTAAACATACTGCAATAGGTACTGGTGGTCTTTGGCAAAGCTGTGCAGTTGTGGGACTTCACAGAGGATGTGACCTTACCTTTGATTGTTGGGGCCAACATATACAAGCACATTGTATACATTAGGTGACAGACTACATGTGACATCTGTAATTGTTTAGCTGAATGAGGGCAGTGCAATGTTCACAATTCTTCTGTGATGCATATGGTTAAAATATATGAGCTTTTTTGGTTCTAGTCTGAAGCAGCATTTATTTTGCCAGTTAGATATGGAATATAAAGCAAGAGTATTAGCTATGTTTTAAAGGCTGAGGGGAATGTGTTAAGAAGGAAGCCTATGGTAGATCATTTGAGATGAATAGCTCAGCACTTGTAAGAATTTGGTGTCTATTTTTTCCATTCTTCAGCTGGGAACTAAATGACTCCTTAATCAATGTCAAGAAGAGACTATTCCATTACAGAAAAAGCATTTTGAACTCAGATATTTTGGTTACTTCAGCAGAAAGGTTGAGGAATCACAGTGATTACAATTCACAATGACTGAAAGAAAAAAATTCAGGATAGTCAGAGCTGGGGTTTGGCATGTAAAAATGATACTCTAAGAAGGATTGAATGATGATTGTAAGCTATAGGATTGTGAAAGAAGAATCATACTATTTGCAATATCTTTATCTATGTTTCTAACATCTTTCATGATGTAATTTCTAAAGCTTTGTATTTGCAACAAGATTGTAATTTGTATTACTTTTCACATTTACAAAAAATTTTTTGGGAATTTTTTTGTTTGCTTATTTATTTTATTTGCTCCACTTTGGAAACTTCAGCTGGATAAGAAAAAGTCCATATTTAGTCCATGCTATTTTTATACCGTTTGCTCTGGTGATGGATTCATAACACAATGGGTGTTTCTTTTTAGCCAAAAACTTGCTGTTTAAAGTCACTTTTTTAGCAGAGATATGTTTTTTGTATTTGGAAAGTTTTATCAGTGTCTACATTTTTGACCTTACATGGAAAAATACGTTGATGCTGAAGCAAATGTATTTTAGCGCACTTAGATCCTAACATGTTCAATGTCCAGAACATTCTTCTTCTGACAGTGTCCCTTTATATGTAGATATCCATCTTTCAGCTACCATTTCAAACATCCAGTGTTGCCCCATCTCAGGTGCAGAATCTAGCACTTTCCCTTGTTGAACATCATATGGTTGGTGACTGCCCAGTTCTCCAATTTGTCAAGGTCTCTCTGCAGGGCCTCCCTGCCTTCGAGGGAGACAACAGCTCCTGCCAGTTTTGAGTCATCTGCAAACTTGCTTAGTATCCCTTCCAGTCCTGTGTCCAAGTCATTTGTGAAGATGTTGAAAGAGCACAGGGCTTAGGATGGAGCCCTGTGGAACCCCACTAGTGACAGGTCACCAGTCTGATGTTACTCCATTCACTCTTACCCTCTGTGCTCCACCTGTGAGCCAATTGCTCACCCACCACATGATGTGTTTATCCAGCTGTGTGCTGGACAGTTTGTCCAGAAGGATCCTGTGAGAGACTGTATTGAAAGCTTTACTGAAATTTAAAAAGATTACATCATCTGGTTTCCCTTGATCAAAGAGGTGGGTTATGTTTTCATAGAAGGAAATCAGGTTTGATATTCAGGAGTTTCCTCTCATGAAGCCATGCTGGCTGTGACCAGTCACTGTGTTGTCTTTCAGGTGTTTTTCAATACTTCACAGAATAATCTTTTCCATAACTTTACCAGGCATTGAAGTGAGACTGACTGACCTGTAGTTTCTGAGGTCCTCCTTCTTGCCCTTCTCAAAAATCAATGTTTCCAGTCAGGGGGGACCTCTCCAGATTCCCAAGACTGCTAAAAAATCATCTTCGAATGTTATTTGAAAAATCTGCAATACCTTGTTAAAGAAAGGGTGTTTTTTAATAGCATGGGAAGGACATGCAGGAAAATGCCTAATGAAGAGGAATGGAAATGGACATGGAGAGCAGGTGTTTCATATCAGGTAGGCATTGCTAGAAAATGAAATTATTGAAAATTACTGTTATAATGGTGTCTAAGACAGGAATGCTATAAAAAGATTTATGGTAAAGAAAGATGATTCATGGAGGAAATATTTACTATCATACTTAGCCACTTCATATCATAAAACGGAATCAAACATGTAAGTATATTTTTCCCTGGCATAGCAGTTGATTCACATGGACCCAGGTTGCATGTACAAACTGAATCATTTATTGAATACAAACTTTTGTATACATAGGGTTTGGGGAAGGCAGGATAGAGAAGGTATTTTCCATTAGTTCATAGTTGGGGCAGACACAAAAAGGAGTGTTTTTCTTCAGACAGAAAAGCAGACAATTTCTCATTACAATTACAAAGATTGATGGGGCAAAGCTAGGCTATAAAGAGGTTTAAGACAGGAGGCTGCAAACTCTGTTTGTCTTGCTTATCACTGATTAATGCAAGAATTTCAAGGAGTGAGGGTAAGCAGCTCTTCATCCCAGGGTTTCTTGCTAAGATATCTGGCTATTTCTACACTGTCATTAGGAATTTGCATTCCTTCACCCTGGTCTTGTGGAAACAGTTGTGGAGCTGTAAAATGAATTGGTGCTACTCTTACTAAGTTTATCTAGAAGTTTGTCTTCCACTGTATGAAGACAAGTGGTTATCCAGGTGAAACTTAATTTAATGAAGCCAAAGAAATGTATTAATTTAAGCAAAACTTGCTCTGTCCAGAAATTTGTGAATGCAGTCCAGATTCCTGGGAGCATCATATGGTACAAGCTGGCATAAACATTTGAATGACAATTGGTTTGCCAGAAAAAGAAATTTTAGCAACAGCCACCATAAATTCAATTGTAGCATGGGAACTGGGAAAAAAAAAAAAAAAAAAAAAATCTAGAATACACAAGGTAGCAAACTATTTCCTTCTACTGTTAGGAGTGGGAGGCACAGCACTATTAGGATTATGATTCAGACAACACAAACCCTGAGCCTTACCAGTATCAAAACATATATGTGAAAGTGTGACTACACAGATCACTCTCCAATTGTGCCTAAATCCAAAAAGTAGCAACATCCATAGTCCAGTAGTGTGCAGTATTGATCACATACAAAAACATTCTGGTCTGGAAAGAGAGGCTCCTAGGATGCAGTTAACCCATTTGACAATCTAGAATTCTGTCACTTTTCTACACAAATTTCCCCCAGGCAGGGCACTCATAAGCAGAGTGATAAAATCAGAATCATTCAAGATGAGAAGAAGATAGAATAAGAGCTGCTCTTCATAGCTTACCTAGTAATTTGGCAGGTGACATCTTAGGAGCTACGGATTTCCTCACCACCCAGTGAAGCTGAAGTTGTTTCCTCTAAGATGACATCTCCAATGATGGAGAAGCCTCTTCCAGAAAAGGAGTGCTGACCTTCTGCACCTCTCCTGAGAAAGCAGTCCTGCTGCCTGACAGGAATGCAAAAAGGCATGTTGCCAACTACGAGTGATTAGGCTTAGCAGACAAAGACTTCAGGTCTTTGTCCATATTCATTTCATGTCTTACTTCCATTAATGCCTGTATGACAGTCAATGAAAGGTACTGTCATTAAAATACATAAATAAACAAACAAACAAATAAATAAGCAAATAAATAAATAAAGCCAACATAAAAGCAAAACCCAAATAAGAGCTTTCTTTTTCACTACAATAACAAACCAAGATCCCCTTCAAACTATATTTTTCACAAAATCCTCTGGCTTTTCCTGTGAACTTACTGTTTCTTGACTTATTTTCTTGCAGAAAAATAATTAAGTCAAGGTAGATAAGAAGAGGTATAAGGATGTAACCTTTCAGCCACAGAGGAACATTAAACATTTCTTCTAACCTCTGACAAAGCCAACACACTGAAGTATTTTCAGAATGGGCATAGTGCTTGTCTCTCTAAATTGCTAGAGCTTGTTAAAAAAAAAAAATTATTTTTGTGTCTTGAATTGAAAATACATTGCCTCTAGAGGTAATAAAGGAAAAAGATGAATTTGGGGCAAATGCTTTCTTTGTGAGTGTTGATCCTCAATACGTTTACCTTGGGATGCTTTCTGTGAGATGATGCGGCTCAGCATGAGCTCATAAGTGATCAAGAGTATTTAATCACATGAAGCCGGACATGAAAGATAAACTGAAGCAAATGAAAAGAAGTATTAAGTACAGCAATCAAGATGTGCGATGTGAATTTGCCTTGATTGTGACAGCTTAATGTTTTAGAACTGAGTTTTTTAATTTCAAATGAAGCAAATAAACTCTTGTGTTGATTTGCTGGAAAATCTAGGAACTCCAGAAAGTCTGCAAAGCCTTTCCTTACTTCTAAGGAACCTTACACAGTGTGAACAATTAGATTTCAGACTTGTGTCTTCTGCCCTAACAGTTAAATGGATGAATGTATTTCTCAGATTTACATTAGCATTTCCCTTCAGTGCTACATGGCAAAAAATAGGTTACTACATTAATTTAAAAGAAAACAACATTTGGGAAGTTTCAGAATAATCTCTATCTGTAGTCCTTTATGTATGCTTTCAATGAAAGCAAGTTGATGGAAGGAGGAGAGAATGGGGAATGTTTCAGTTCTGCTCGTGTGCCTAAAGGGGGAGAAATTGTTTCATCCTCGGGACTGCTTTGAGTATTGCCAGTCATGATTATTTCATTATGCAATAAAATAGAGTGGCATTTCTTTTAATTTTCTTCCAAAAGAAAATTAACTAAAACTGATTAACAAGATTTTACAACTCCACAAATTTACCAATTTCACAAATTAAATTTTAAAAATTAGTTAGAATTTTAAAATACATTGCATAGAAATTGACATTAGAAAACTGATGGAAGAAGATTTTAAAGGGTAAAAAAAGAAGATATTTAAAATAAATATTAACTTCTAATTCAAATTCTTTCTTTCCAATCTTTTTTTATATCTATATTCACCATCTCTTGAGACACTGATGTATACAAAGGCATAGAAATGTAAATATCCTGTATAAGTTTGAATTAATAACAATATTTTTCCTCACAAAATTCCACCACAAATTATCAGCCACTGTTATTGATTATCATCCTTATTCGTATTTGTTGAAGCAATGGAAAATTCCCCATCAGGCAACATATATATGCAAGTAATTGATTTCCAGCACAATTACTAAAGAGGAACCTGAGGATGGGGTATTGAGGTTTGCATCCACTCATGTTGAAAGTGGAAAACCTTGCATATCGGCACAGTAGAACCAATCACTTTCTCTAGCACACCATATTCCACAGCTCTCTCTGAATGAAAGAACTGCCAGAGGCTTTGATCCAAATTGCAAATATAATGTCAGACATCTCTTTGAAATCAATATTATGTCAAACAATCTGAAACCCCTCAGCTTCTTATAATTTTATATATATTACCTATTTACTCTTGCATATACTAGTTGTTCTTCACATAGACAAAAGGAGATTGTCCAACACGATCCACAAAGTAGATAAATTTAGGGTAGACGTCTAAAAATGGAGAATTTGATTTGATGCCTACCTAGTTGGTACAGTATATTCAAACTTTTGTTTACTGAGGGACCTTATTCTCTTCATTAGTGCCTGTCAAATAACTAACAATAACATATCATGTCATGACTCGTTATCCTTGTCTGTGTTCATAATCATATCACTAAATGAGCCAGTAGCAGAGTTTTTTTAGGTAAAACTCAAATGCAGAAAGGAATAGATGGTCACATTTGGATTACTCAGAATCGATTTAAGCAATGTTTTTCTAACAGTGTTTACAAAGTTGGAGCTCTTTGGAGGAATGGGATAGTTTGGTATTCCCTTCTATCTTACACCTAAAGGATGGATCTTAAACTCATATACTAACAACAGAAAGTTACTTAAATAGTTGATCTCTCAATAATATCATACTCTTACTCAAAAACATGAATTATCCAATTCCTCCTTTCTGCTAAGTCCACACACACTTTTTCCAGCTAAAGTACTGAACATACCTACTGTATTTTTTTTTTTGCTTTTAACTCAATCAGATTTCAGTGATTTGTAAAGAGTTCTATAAAATATACTCTAGCAATACTCCCCTTCTGAGCTACAACACTTGTAAATAAATCGAGTACAGAACTTTCAGTAAAACTTAGCGATTTATTTTGATGTTTTTATGGGAGCTTTGAAAATATCACGTAGAGGTTTTGATAACTTTTCATAGAATCATAGAATTAACTGGGTTGGAAGAGACCTCTGGGATCATCAAGTCCAACCCTTGATCCAACCCCACTGTGATTGCTAGATCATGGCACTCAGTGCCACATCCAGCCTCATCTTAAAAACCTCCAGGGACAGTGAATCCACCACCTCTCTGGGCAGGCCATTCCAATGCCTGATCACTCTCCCTGAAAAGAACTTCATTCTAATACCCAACCTAAACCTCCCCTGGCAAAGCTTAAGCCCGTGCCCTCTTGTCCTACTGCTGATTGCCTGGGAGAAGAGAGCGACCCCCACTTGGCTTGTACAGATTTTTTTAGGTAAATATTTAAAATTCTAGGTAAAGAATTTTTTAGGTAAATATTTAAAATGCAATTTTAAAATATAGCCAAAATATGAGCATTCTTTAAATTGTTTAAAACAAAGACCTTTCTGTTAAGTTTCCAAATAATTTTTTGTACGTAAAGTCAAAACTAGCACATCTTCAGTCCTCTGCTATTCAAAGCCAATGAATTTTCTTTACAGAACAGATATGTAGCATATACATTCCCTTTAAAACCCCAAAATATTTGTTGTCTGAACAGCTGGAATGATTAGAAAAAGAAATTTGTAGGTAAATAAAATCTTATTAAAGAGTATTAAAGAGTAAAAAAAGTCTGGGTCTGATAAAATTTTACTTATCTAATACACATATGGGATTAAGAAATCATAGAATCATAAACTCATAGAAGGGCTTAGTTGGGAAATCACCTTAAAAGTCATCTAGTTCCAACTCCTCTGCCATGGGCAGGGACAACTTCTACTATACCAGGTTGCTCAAAGAGCCATCCAACCTGACCTTGAACATTTCCAGCAATGGGACATCCACATTGGATGCTTCTCTGGGCAACCTGTTCCAGTGCCTCAACACCCTCACAGTAAAGAATTTCTTCCTAATGTCTAAATCTACCCTTTCATCTTAAAACTGTTCCCTCTTGTTTTATCTGCCCTTGTAAAAAGTTGCTCTCCCTCCTTTTTGTGAGTCTCCTTAAAATACTGGAAGGCCTCAATAAGATCTCCCTGGGCCTCAGAAATAGTATCACTGAGTTGATGCAGAAACATTAAACTTTATTCAAATATTCTGACATAACTAAGTTACCTACAGAGTCAGACCTGTGTCACAGGTCCTACGGCAAGCCCATATTGAAGCTGCAGCATATGAAAAAGTACTGCCATCTATGTGGAGGGATGACTTTCTTTCCCTGAAATTTCTATTTATTATAATGTGCCCTTAATCCCTGTTAAAGGTGTAGATACCTAGATAATCAGTCTCTTTTTCTCTGAATAGGAATCTTACCATTTGTCCTCAGGTTGCATTTATGAAGAGCTACACATTTTACAGTTCATTATGTTAACCTATATTAAGAAATACTACTTTTTTCCACTAATATCATGAAAATCAATTGTTCAGCTGATTTTTGAACACATTTGCTGTTAACTCAAAATAGAGTTGCGCCAACAAGTGTCAGCATATGAAATCAGTTACAAAGAATAACATTGTAAATCCAGTTGAATATTAATGCCTCAGACAAATGAGTTGTGATTAAAGGTTGATAGTTTTACTGGAGGTAGCTGAGTAAGACAGTAGCAGCCAGCCAGCAGTTTAATCAATTAACCAGATTTCTAAAAATACCCTGACCTTTTTATCTTCCTTTTAACTGGGAAGATAATCCTCTGATATTTGAGCCTAGGCTTACATGGGCTTTAAAACCACTTGTTTAGGGATAGAAATGCATTGGAATTTGATTTTGGTGTTTGGCTTGGCGCCAAAAAGATCTTGCCCTGTAACTACAAAAAAACGTATGTCACATGACTGCATTGGAGTAGTTCAGAATTTTAGAAATCTTTGCACAGTCTTTATTCAGGCCCCAGGGTCACTCACTTGCTCATTTTTTATAATCTGTTCGAATTTCTGACAACATAACACTTAAAATGGTTAACTCAAAAGAACTTTTGGAAAGTACTATTTAATATATAGTACAAAAATATCAACAGGCTGAGACAATTACCATGTAGTACATTCCTGAATCTGATTACAACACAATTTAAGGAGTAAATGTAGGAAGAAAGGGCTGATGATTAGAAAGGGTGTAGGTGAAATGCTTTTTTAAAATCTGGATACAATTATTTTATTATAATTTTGTAAATATTATTTAAATAAAAGACTCTCCATTTTTTAGTTTTGAAAACTTTTTTTTAAATATTCCATCTCTGCATTAAACAGCCAGTAATGAAATGTTAGCAGTGGCATAAAATATATTGCATAAAAAATTTGATGCTCTTTTGTATTCTAGATACAAAAAGTACTCCACTCATGTTAAGACAAAATGAAAGGGAAGTAAAATTGTACAACTATAAGATTAGAAGGGAGCTTGAAAAATCACCTAGGTCATCATCATACAGTGAAGACATCCTAACAAATATTTTTCTAAACTATTCTTGAGAACCACTGTGGAAACAGTTTTATGACAACATTGCTTTATAACATTAGAAAGAAAGTTAATATCTTATCTATAGTTTTTTGTTGCAAAAGGAACTGAATTATACTTGCCCTTACCTATGGTCTTCATTACTTCTTCATAGAAACCCATTATAACTAGAAGACTATGTCTTCCCACTTCCTGCCTCCAGTAAAGGCAATTTGATTATTTTTTGCTTCATGCACTCTCTAACATGCTTGCCATATATGTCATCCTCTTTGAAGGCTCACTTTTTTTTTTTTCTAAAGTGTGGTGCCTTAAACTGACTGTGGTATTGTAACCAAGGATCACTCGTGCTAAGTAGAGCTGAATAATTGTATTCCCTTTTGTAGAGAGTTGAGAGAAAATTTCTGTCAAACAGTGGTTGGCATCCAGTTGTCTGCTCCGCTCCACTGCCCCATTATGGTCAGTGGTAGGGTACATTGTGTCCACATCTTAGCCTTTCACACATACAGACTTCCTTGGTTTAGTTTAAATGTACATTTATTTAAAAAGTTAAGATAGGACTTTAATATTTAAATATTTTTCTTAAAATATTAGCTTTCTTTACTTTTTAATAATCTAGATGTAGCAACTTCCAGAACTTCCAGCACTTCCAGAACTGTTCTGGAACCAGTGTTGACTAGTTTTCAGTTCTCTTGTCTCTCCCTATCTTTGCAAGTTTGAAGATAGGTCTATGATTTTTTTTCCTCCATTTTCAACCCCCTAAGGCTTTTCCTATTGCATTTTCTTAAAGTACTATTAATGTTTCAAATTCTTCATACAGTGCCATAAACATTTTAATGTGATTTTACTCGTACAACTTAAATACAACTATCACCAATTACTTTCTCTTTCCAGAATCAAACCTATATCATCATCTTCTTTTTAAACATTGCTTTTGCAATTGAGTTTCAGCTCAGATTTGAACAAAGAAAGAACAGAAAGCTTCAGCTGTTATTTGTGGGGTTTTTTCTAGTTAGACTTGGGCCAGTACTTCTAGCTTTTCTCTTATGCAGTTTTAGAACCTGAGCTTTTGTTCTTTTATTTCTCTTGTTAATTCATACTCTTATACTCCCCTGTATTTCTCTATTTATCCTTACAGCTATGGTTTCTTTTTAATCTTACTCAGTTATATGACCCACAACCATAGGACCCTTTAATATGATTTCTTCTTGCTTTTCAAGTCACTAAGTACACCCTGAGTAGTTAAAAAGCTCTCTAACCAGGCTTACTGTCTTCTTCTTGCATTAATTAGTTTGATATTGTGTATTAATATGGATTCTTCCAGTTAAGATTTAGTTCTGCCTAAAAGGGAGAATTGATTGAGATGTCAAATGTCACTGTAGTATGGGATGAAAGTAATCGTAAGATTTCTCAACTCTTAATAAAGTCTAGACATAAACATGATGAATATATATACAGTATTTCTCTCCTTGTCTTTCCCGGAATATCAACTCTCCAAAGAAAAAGAATTGTTCCTCCGAATTTCTGTGATATTAATCATGTTATATGAAGTGTTTTACCAAGATTTCTATATCTTTCATTCAATGTCATGTTCTTGTGTTTCATTTCCAAGATGTGTCAACTTGGTATTTTACAATCAGCCTTAAGTTTGCTCTGTGATTCTCTAAACTCTGTACTATAGCAGCAGTTGGTACACTGCTACTTACACATGCAGCATTTCTAGTGGAGAAACCACCACTACTGGAAATTCTTTAGCTGAGAATCACTTCATCATATCCACAAGACTTTTATCTTGGATGGAGTTTACTCATCGATAAAAAGGCCAGGCAGGTACATACTTCACTCTCACAGCACAAAAAAAGAACAGATTTCCTGCTGGGGAAGTTGTTCTGAGGAGCTGACCTGAACTGTCAGACAGCATTTCTGGAATTTTGTGATAAATGTATGAATAATTCCTCAGTTCATAGACTTACTGAAGAACAATTTGGGTCATATTCTTAGCTAACATAAGTAATCATTCTACAGTTTACTTCACAGATTATATTACTTAATCTAAAAATATGTTACATTCTTTTTCCATATAACATGTAAAGGTTTGCAATGGTGTTGCATGGTAGTTGCTCATCTAAATGAAAATTATTTACTTACATACAGTGTAGCACTGGACAGTAGTGACCAGGAATGCAGTTTACAGATCTGAATCAACTCAAAGTAAATCTGACAGATGCCCATTACGTATAACGGGAGTTGGATCAACTCTATCACAAACAGGAAAGGAAAATACTCTTCAATAACATTTTGGGAGCTATGTCTCATGATAAAATATGACTGTAACATAAAAGATGAGCTGAAAATATCTTACAACTAACATGCTCTAAAGAATGACCTAACAGTAACACTTTTGAAGAAGAACATGTAATTTCTATTTCATACCAAAGTACAGAAATTAGTGCTTCAACAAAATGGATAACTCAGCACCATCTCTGTGGTCCCTAGTATGATGCTCGAGTGTTCACTGACGTGAGAAGAAGGTCATCCTAAACGTGTCATCTCAGATGTTTCGCAAATCAAAGAAACTGGTGTTTCCACATAGTAAGGATCTAATTCTGCCAGAACCTAGCCTATATATAACTGTTTCCTGAGCTGCAAAGCAAAAAGAAGATTATAATTCTTGCACATAAAATCTATTTTCTCTTTGTTGCAGAAAGAAGCGAGAAATAATCTGTGCTTGTCTTATATTTGGTTTAGGAAGATTGCTCAAAGGAGCATCACAGTCTTTGCTAGTCTTCACTCTCAGTTCTACCAGTTTTTGTCCCTTTTCCTCATCTGTCTAACCACTTGCATATATGCAGAAATTTGTTAGTGTAATTACACTTTGTTTTCTCAAAGATGTAGCAATCTGTAACAGTAACAATGAAAAAAATCTCACGTACTGAAACAGAACAAGCTGTTCAAGGAAATATGTGTCAGACACAGAAAAAAACCCAAATAGTCCGCAAAGAATCTTTTTCTGTAACCAGAAACATTCTAAAACAGTAGTTACAAACCAGATTGCAGAATCAGTTCTGTGAAATACACAGCCAGTTCAAGTCTTAAATAATGGGAACAAGTTTTCCATGTTCAAATAGATATGGTTCAGATTTCATCAGTATTTCTACTGTAACCTCATACTTCCACGTGCTTATAACTTGGCTGTACATACTGGGAGTTTTTACTGGGGTTCTTTTTGCACTGAAGCTTAGATTTTGTATGCAATTTGGCTAACAAAATATTTAACCTTATAAAATACAGAGGTTTAGAAACAAATTATAATACTTTCAGTGTGGTCTGCTCAAAGCCAAAATGGGCTTTGAGCACATATAATAAGAGGTGAAACGTTGGTTTCAGAAAATAGTAACTGGGAGCAAGTGAAATTTTGCATTCATGTCAATGAATCTGTACTTAAGTCAGTAAAGCATGTGAGATTCCAATTTAAGTGCATTTTAATGTCCACTGAAGTAAGACTGAAAGGGTGGGCTGAGTCAAGCTTTTATGCAGGTGTACAGATGTCTAAAACAGAACTACAGGCATCTTTTTAAATGTTGTTATTTCAGGAAGAATTTATAAAAATTAATGACTGATTGAGGTACAGGTTTTCCAGATAGGAGATAGCAGTTAAGAAAGCTAAAATGCCTTTCTCACTCACTTCCGTAGCCCTGACTGGCACTGAATATGTCTTCTCCATTATTTGGCAGACGGTCCCAGCTGTGGGACTGTTCTCCTGTTGAGACTTTGGAGAACACTATGATTAACTGCAAAACTTGTCTAATGGATCATGTATTGAAAAATCTACCACTTATTCTAAAACACACACTTTAAGATACAGTTAATAGCTGTTTTGTTCAAAATCCACATTGACTAAATGTATAAAATAATTTAAATATTTTTAAAGGTATTTCAGTTGTATTAAAAATGCTTCAGTAGTAGCATTCTGCACAGTATTTATGTTAGTAAGTATAATGATTTACATTTGTCTACTTGTTTTTGTCCTATGGGACCTCTGAGTTGTTTACAAGTATTAATACTATTTGTTTTAGTGGTTTTTTATTTTAATTTAAAAAGAACCTAATCACATGTTTACATTACATTAATTTTGTACTTTGAGACATTTATGGTGTACCTTGACAATGCTAAAAATAACCTGTATAGTTTAATTTAATTTTATTGCTGTTGTTTTCTATAAGTAACTGGTGTAAAAATAGTTTAAATCAAATATTTCCAGCTCTACAATACCACTTGGTTTATGATTTAGTTTCATACTAGCAGCAGCAGTGGCAGCAGCCACTATGGCATGCTGAGAACAGCAGGAGGTTTCAAGGTCTCTGGAGGCAGGTCGTCCCCATGGCCAGTCCAAACCACAAGAAGCTCCACTGAAGTGGCCCTTGGGGAGTGCCAATGACCAGGAGAGACATGAGCAGATCATGCCAACAGGGAGAGAAGCCTGAGAGGAGTGCAGCTGATGCAAGGGGGGGCACACTTTGCCAGCTGCCAAGCTCCTGTCTGTTCTGCTCCCCCACAGGTATAGGCAGCAGCCCTTACAGTCACACCAGCCACCTATTGCCTGTGCAAGCCCACCCAGCAGCTTGAAGACCCCAGGGAAGTATAAGGGCTTACTAGGCAGCACTTTCACATCTTCAGAAATATGACACAAGGCAAGGGTTGTGCTCTGCAGCAGCCAGGATTCATCGGCCTAACCAGGCTAGCTGTGAATGACTGGAGGTGGCCACCAACACAAAGCTTCATGTTAGGGAAGCTGCTGTCCTTGTGGAGCACTGCAGACTACCCCATGGTTCTGAGTGGAGGAGAATACCAGCTCCACCTGCACAAGGTGTGCTCTGGTGGAGCCACCCAGGCTGAGGTTGGAGGAAACCATATTAATTGCACATATTTAAAGATGCAAAAGGAAGTGAAGTGTTCTAGTAGTAAGGGACTCTGCTGAGACATTCACTCTGAAGTGAATCTGCTGGGCTGATACACAGTCAAGAGAAGTTTACTGCTTGGTCAGGAGGTGAAATCTGTGATGTCACAGGGAAACTACCACAACTGGTTAAAAGCACAGACTACTATCCCATACTTTTTTCCAGGTGGGCACCAATGGCACAGTGAAACATAACCTGGACAAGATCAATAAGAACTTCAGAGCCCTGGTGGCACAACTGAGAAGGACAGGGACCTAAGTGGTCTTCTCCTTTATCTTACCAGATAGAGCTGCAGGCAGAAGTTGACACACCATGCAGGTCAACACCTCATTTTGTGGCTGGTGTCATCACCAGGGCATTGGCTTCTATGTTCATGGGACTTTCTTTGATGAATAAAAATACCGAGGAGAGATGGTATCCACCTATCTGGAAGAGGAGGTTCTGGAAGATTGGCTGACACTGAATTGCACTTTACACTAATAAACTTGGTGAATGGGGTCAAAATCCCTGTGTACTCAAAAGCAACAGAGTGGATGAATATACCTACCACAGTAGTGACATACACCCCCCAACCCTCCAAAAACATTGCACCAAAAAAGTGAGACAATCAACAGTCCAACCAACTGCATCTCTATTCCAATGCATATAACAAAAAAGGAGGAGCCAGAAGCCACTGGCTAGAAGTCTATGATCTGATCATTATCACTGAAATTTGGTTGGATGAATCACACCATGGGAACGCTACAATCAATGGCTATAAACTGTTCATGAGAAACAGAAGTAGAGGGTGTAGCTCTTTACCTAAAATTATGTATTGATTGCACAGAATCTGTCTTTGAAGAACAGTAATGAGTTTAGGTCAGGAGTTTATTAGTGAAAGTTAGAGACCAAGACAACAAAGGAAACCTTGTGGTTGGTATTTAGTAAAGGCTTCCTGATCAGGGGGAGGATGTCAATGAAATGTTCTCACTTCAGCCACAGGAAGCATCATACTTGCAGGCCCTGTGATTTCAGCCACTCTGACATTTGCTGAAAAAGCAGCATAGCAAGCTACAAGCAGACTAGGTGACATATTGAATGTCAAAAAATGTTAAAACAAGTTTAAAGAAATCATCTTTGACAGGACGAAGTTAATTACCCTAAGATGTGATGTAATACTTTGCTTTGCTATCTGGATTCATCTTCATTTTCTCTTCACTGAAATATTCCTTCCTTCAGAAACACAACACTATAATCTACACATTTACCTTTATGTGACAAATATATCCTGAAACAATTTCTCTGTTAGATGTTTCCTTCTTAGCTGATGTTTTCTTTCCAGAATATTTGTTGCATAATATTCCATTCATGATGTTATCTTTCAGTAATGTCAATACTTTAAAAGACCATAACATATTTCCTTCATTTTTTTGCAAACTCTCATGGATACCACAAAAGCAGAACATGAAAGTTTCTTTTTAAATAAAAGCAGGTTGGAACATCAATTACAAAAAGCAAAGAAACCTGGGCATAAAACCTTGGGTTCACTACTACACAGAACCTTAGAACAGTTATTATATTTTACTATGGGTTCCGATAACAAAGGGAGATATTAGTTCTGCTTAGCCAAGGTATCCTATTAATTTGTATGAATTGGATAATGGCTTGATTTCCCATGGATTTAATAGCTGCCATTACAGGAAAAATTGGCTTGTTGTCAGCCAACATCATTAGCTTTCCCTGAATTGTGGTTAAAGGTCATAAAACAGCACTTAATTTGATTTATTTTATTAATCAAAACCATACATGTTTTATAAAGGTCTCATGATCTTGCATTTGCTATCTGCAGTTGTATGTGAATCCATCAGCCTTTAAAACCTTCAGCATCTTGAGGAACTGTTCTTGGATACTGCTGGCATTTTTTTCAGAGAACACACATTAAATGTACCCTTGAATTTTTCAAAGTAGAAATGAATCTTACTTAATTTCTAATAGAAGTAAAAATCATAAACAATTGATTAAGGCTGTAAGGATTTGCAGAGACATAGATATTGACAGGAAATTGGGAGATTTGGACCTAAAAGTCCACTATTCTATACTAAGCAACCAACTGCGTCTGTGCTAAAATTTCCATGACCTATGCAGAACACTTTGTACCAATAAAGGGCTGTGATGGTTTTGGTCTAGGCCTTCCGGTGACCAGTTTGTAACCAAGGAAGTGGCCAAGTACCCAGTATTCCATAAGATTTTTACGTAAACCAGAGTATAAATGAGTTAGAGATTAGAGGTCTCTCTCTCTTCTCTTCTGGTGAGGTTCGGGAACAATGAGTCCCTGCGTTGGTCTCATTTATCTAAGGCTGAGGCCTGCAGAGTCCACTGTCCTGCCACTTGGAGGTTTGGAGAGTGCTGGCCGTGTCTGCCAACACTGCTGTTTTAAGGTACGTGGTGAGATTTGTTTTACTAGTTATTTTACTAGTTCTCGGGTTTGATTGTGCATATCTATTCGGTGTCCCTTTTTTGTTCCCTCTTGTCCCTTTTTCCCCTTTCCCTATCCCTTCGGGGGGTTGATTCCCTTTTACTGTGTATATAGCATCTTAACTGTATATAACTGTGATCTACGTAAATATATATATATTTATACAAGCAGCTTGACTTTGGGTTCTTTAATTTTTATAGTTTTTTTTTTTTTTTTCCTTTTCTTTCTTTACCATAAGGGAAGAAGGAAGGGGGAAGGGGGGGGAGCCTGCTGACTGGAAGTTTGGGCATTTGGCAGGGAGCCAAGGTCCAAACTATCACAAGGGCTCAATTAACTTTAAGACCATTTTATTAAGTTAAAAGGCATTTTTACTGAATTATAAAGAACTAAAGTTTGTCCTGTACTTTTCCCTAAAGTCACACTAATATTTCTCAAAAAAAAAAAAAAAAAAAAAAAAAAAAAAAGACATTTGCAAGTAATTAAAAAACTTCTGTTCCTTGACTTAACAACAGAGATAACTGAGTAATAAGCCTATGGTTAGATAATACTGCTGAATCACAAAGCTTTTTTTTTGAAGAACAATAGCTGAAGTTCTGAATTCAATAGACAGCTGTTCTCAGGAAAAGGGAAATTTACATGACATAATCGCAATTTAAAACAACCCCCCCAAAACTTACAGAAAGAAAGAAATAATAATCTCTAGCCTGTTATCTAAGAGGAAATCTTCAATATGAAAATTACTTTTTAAACGTTCTTTTGCCTTTCCCTATAATGATATCTATAGTTTTTCTTCAGCCTGAAATGCAAAATATTGATTTAATAATGGTTATTGAGGACAAGATCCTAAACGGAACATGGCTAAGCAAGAACTGTCATTCTGATTTTGAAATTTCATTCCTTAAACCAGAATCCTCTATACTTATGAAGTTCAGAGATATAAATGAAATTATGCATAGATGGAGTGGATTCTTTTGTACACAAAACTGTGGAAATGAAGCTTGCAGTAGCATGCAGTAGGGAAAAGAAAAGGACTGCAGCTGCAGTATCCAAGAAAATAAAGAGTGTATTTACTGAGAAATTTCAATTCTAATATTAAGGTAATAGTATCATTTCAAAACATTGAACTTTAATTACCTAATGCATTGCACTGAAAGTAATAGTTACAGAGCTGTTGATTGTCTAAAAATATTATCTACTTTTCAGTTCTTGCTCTGAAAACATATGATTTCCAGGAACCCTTTAAACAATTATGTTATATTTTAGCCCTTGTTTATATAAAAAATAAGGCAGTGGCATACATTTATGCACAATTTTTCTAACAAATATGTGATGTTCCTGAAGCTGAACAGTTAGTTTGTGTGGGGGGAATATTCTGCAAATTACAATGCCAATATTAACAGTACTGGAAGTACTGCAATTACATTCAGTGTTAATAAGAATAATTTCCAAGCCACCTGCTCAGAAAATGGTTTGCTACATGATGTCAGTTATGTCACTTCCAGTTTCAGTCATTAGTCAGACAAAAGGCAAAGAAGAAAAGCAATTTCCTTTAAAACCTTTGAATTTGTAAGAGTTTTTGTTTCCAGAGGTAAGTAGAGCTGGCAAGAGGAATCAAATCTATCAGTTCTAAGAAATTTGTTGCCTAAATAATTACATTTCATTTTTGAGCAATAAGTTCCTTTTTTTGTAAGACTGTAATTTCTCTAGGCAGAGGAAGCTTATTGATCCTTCTGAATGTGTGTTCAGTCAGTCTTATCTAACTATTCACTTGTTTGACCTATATCCATGCAGTCTATAAAAATTTTGATGGCTTTTTAAGTTTTACATTCAAAATTATCATAAATTAAATAAATATAGAAAAATTAATACAGAGATGTGAGGAACAGATTTTGTGAAAAGATGAAAAGTTCTGCTTTAAGTTAGTCATCGCTACAGAATGCTGCAGTGCCGGGACAATAACTAAGATAGGAGTAAATGAAAGGGGTAAAAAACAAAAAACAAACAAAAAAAACCCCCATAAAACAACAAATTGAAGGATATGAATACGAAATTTACTGAGTTTGATTTGATTTGAGTGGAATGCAGTTAATTTTCTTCACATGGGTCCATATAGTGCTATTAAGACTGGTGACCCAAAGTGAGCTGATAATAGACCAGTGTACAACCGATCACTGAACAGTCTTTGCAGTGTCATTGCTTTCTGTATCTCCCTCCACCCATCAGTTATAAGGCTAGGAGTGGGCAGGAACTTGGACACATCTGGGAGAGCTGATCAAAAATGGCCAGAGATACTCCATGCCATGTATCATCATGTTGAGAAATAAAATGTGTGTGTTGCTTGGGCACTCGTCTGGTGGTGGTAATTGAATACTTTTGCACCCCTTGGTGGGGGGTCTTCCCCTCTCTCCTTCACTTACTAAATTGTCTTTATCTTAATCCATGAGTTTTCTTACTTTTTGCTCTCCTAATTCTCTCCCCCATTTCGAGGAGAAGAGGTTAGTGGTGAGCAAGTGACTTGGTGGGGACTTAGCTGGGCTTAACCCGCAAGGTCAAGGTAAGAGCCATTGCAAAACAAGAATAGGCAACAATCAGTGTAATTTTTCTCCTCTATCTTTTTAAATGGGAGGGAAGTCAGTGTAATATAACCACAGATGAGTCTCAGAACTCTTGCTCAGAAACTACCCATGCTATTAGATCTTACCTTTTAATTTAAAGACTGAAGGACTTGGCTGCAAATATAGGGCAACATTATGGATTACATTCTAAAAATGTAGATGTCATGGAAATCAGATTTCTGGCAATTTCATTATGCTTAATTCCATTGACAGATACGTATTAAAGCCATGGCTTCAATGACCAAATCATTAATATCATTAAAAAAGAAAAAAGCTTCAGCTTTGGAACACTGGTTATCCATACTACCTAAATTTTAACTGTGTTGAGTTTACTGTCTCTTTCCAAGAAGATTCCCAAACATGAGTTTGGGAATAGCACATGCCAAAGATTATTCAAAACAGACAGCATGGATAAGTCTATAGTAGTTTCTTTCTCACTGCTGTGTAACCTTTCAACACTATTTATTTCCACACTCAAACATAAAAATATAAGCAAAATAATATTCGTGTGTAAGACCCACCTGAAACTGAGGGGAAATCCATGGTTGTGTGAATTAAATGAAGCCAGGTTATGCCGCTTGTGAATTCTAGGCTTAGTGGTACCTTATCCTGTGCTATTTGTCAGTATGGAGCTGATGTTTCCATTGGCAATTTACCCTAAGCATGCAATGTCATGAATATTGCAATATATAAATAGGAATATGAAGTTTTATCAGGTTAAAAGACACGTTTTTAGAAAGAACTGAAAAACTCTGATGACAGTGTGATGACTTTTGGTTTCCAAACTGCTTGCCGAAAGAATGACTACTATTTTGTACTGAACATTCAACAGAGTTTAAACTAATATTTTATTTTATTTATCAAGTAACCTTAAACAGTACCTAAGTTTTACTGTTTGCTTCCTTTCTTCATGTTACAATAGTTTAATTCATCTTTGTATAGACCAGTCTTAAGAGTAAATTTGGTTTAATTGTTCTTCTGACTAGAGCCGTAATGCTACCCGTGTCTATACTGAGGTTACTAAAGTCATATGGCTCAAATTGATTTCCTTTGTACTGCCAGGAGGGATGGAGCCATGGGTGTGAACCAGTCCCCTTTGGGATCTGAGTAAGTCTGACTGTCCTCACAAAAAACTTCAGTTTATTCGGATTTAGAACTAAAATGTGATCCAAAATGCAGAGGTAGGTGATCTGGGCTCGAGTGTGTGCTGACTGCGTGGATGAGGTGAGCCGCTACTTTTTTGTTCAATAACATTTACATATCTCTGCAAGCCAGTAGGATCCTAGTCATTGGTAGTCATTGCTAGTCATGTCAAAATACTATGTAGAGCAGAACCATCTGAAATAAATTTGCTTGCAATTAAACCATGACAATGGGAAACATCAGACTGTCTTTAACCATTTCAGAAGGTGTTAATGACTCTACATTCATTTGTTCTCTTATACAAAAACCACTGAGACTTGGTAGAGTACCAGTTACAATTTCCTAAATTTTCTTTCTTTTTGTGTATATCTCCCTCCTTTATAGTGGTAATTCTCACTTTTTCTTGCATAAGTACAGTTTAAGCCAGCAGCTGGTCCAGTTCTTAAAGAAAACGTCTGTAGACAGTATAAAAGGGAAGTACAAATATTTTCCTCTCTGCAAAAATTTCATGCAAGTTGCTCTTTGTATTACATCTCATGGGCAACACCTTCACAGAAAATGAGCTATACTGTGTTTGGCTGATTGCAAAGGTTTTATTATCAGAAACAAGCTCCTTTTCCTTTCTCAGGTTCTAGCTTTGCTACATCACTCACTAAATTACCTGTCAACTTGTATAAAATAGGCCTAATCAGCTGACCAGGGGCTGGAGCTGAGGTCATTTCCAGGAGATTTAAACTGCTGCAGGGAGCACGGCAACCCAGAGTGTGGTGAACAGGAGCAGGCAAATGGGCGTGGCACATCAGTGAGAGTGTGGCACGGCAGTTCGCATGGCAGTTTGCACAGGTAGAATGAGCAGAAAGGGCACAGCCACCCTCCCAGCTCTCCCTGTTGGCTTGTGAGGTAGGTGTGTGGCTGTCAGTTTTTGTTTTGTTTTTTTTTTTTCTTCCTGCAACTCAATTCGACCCAGCAATGGTTTCCAAATGGGGAAAGCCATTACTGCTGCTATCTGAGGGAGCGTGCTAATGCAGACAGAACCCCCCAGGAAGGACGCAGCTGTTCATGTCACCGGCTGCACAGAGTGACTAAGCCTGGTGTCAGTACCAGAGGACAGAGTGAGAGATGCCTGCAGGTGAATGGTTTGCTGTGCTTAGTGGTAGAGCTAAGGAAGAAGTGGAGAGGCTAAGAAGTATTAGGGAGAGTGAAAGGGAAATAGACAGGTAGAGTTGCACCCTTTCAACCCCAAAAGAAGTCCAGCAGGAGATGGTGAAGCCCTGCCCCTCCTGCCATCAGGCAGTTGGAGGGGGGGAGTGGAAACAGGTCCCTGACTGAAGATGTAAAGGAATCCCCTCCCAACCCCCATCACCTCCAATGGTTCCTTTAAAGAACAGGTATGAGGCCCTGGACCCAGAGAGTCAGGCAGAGGGCAGTCAAGAGGATCTGTCTGGAGGGTCTCCTGGTTACACCCCATCTACAACCACAACTAAAAAGTAAAAAAGAAGGGTAGCTGTAGTAGGCAACTTCCTTCTGAGGGGAACTGAAGGCTCTATATGCCAATTAGATCCATCCCATGGGGAGGTCTGCCGCCTTCCCGGGGCCCCCGTTAAGGATATTAGTAGGAGACTCCCTGAGCTAATCTGGCCCTCTGATTATTACCCATTGCTGGTGGTCCAGGCTGGCAGTGATGACAATAATCAGGCTAATTAAAAACGACTTCAAGGCACTAGGTCGATTAGTTGATGGGACAGGAGCACGGATGGTGTTTGCCTCAGTTCCTGCAGTAGCAGGGATGAATGAGGAGAGGAGTAGGTGTCATGGGTTCAGGTGGCTAGATTTTGGTAGTAGGGAGGCCATAGGGATGATTTCAGTTAAAGCTGTTCAAAGTTTCACTGTCCTATGAAAAGAGCCAAAGACAGCCAGCTCCAGGAGGGACTTTCCTGTTGCTGGCTAAGGCTGAGCTAATCAGAAGTAATGATATAACGCTTCTGTGATAACATATTCAAGAACAGAGGAAGAGAAGCCTGTGTCGCAGAAGAAATTCCAGCCCAGAGAAGAACAGAGGAGTACATGAAATAACAAGCAGGTTCCAAGGTCAGAGCAGCAGCAGAGGGAGGAGAGGCCTGGGAAGGCCTTCCTCTTCCCCTCTAGCAAAGAAGGGAAAGACTGAGAGTTGAGACCCCTGCCCCTCGTGGAAGACCTTTGGGGTTCAGAAATTTTCCCCCCTACAGCTCCTGGAAGAGCACCATGCTGAAGGATAGAGCAAAGTCCCGCAGGATACCTGTGGCCGGTGGAGAGGAAAACCCCCAGTGAAACAAGTTTCCCCATGTAGGACTTGTCTGGAATGACCCATGGGGCAGCAGATTGAAGAGAACTGTTGCCCAAGGGGTGGATGGACCCACGGGGAGAAGTCCATCAAAGACTGTCTCCCATGGGAAGGGACCCTACAGGAGCAGGGGAAGGACACAGAGCCATGACCCCCTGTAGCTGTGGTGAAGACTTTGGTGATGCAGATTGCCCCCTTGCAGTCCATAGAAGACCGTCAGGGTGCCAAGACACCCCCCCCCCCCCCACCTCTGCACTCAATGGAGGAGTAACCCACAGGACAGCAGACTGGCAAGAACTACTGTCCAAGGAATGGACTCAAACTGATTGCAAAACCCTGCACTGCTGGGGGGTGGAGAAAGAACTCAGAAGAAAGAGGAGGGGGGAGAAGGTGTTATGTTTTGAGACTGTTTTATTTTTCACTCTTTAAGTCTTATCCTGTTAGCAATAAATTTAGGTTCTATTCTCTTTGATTCAGTTTTGCCTGTGAAAATTAGTTAGCAAGCAAGTCTCCCAGATCTTATTTCTACTAAGGAATTCCTCAATTTTTATTTTTTTTTCTTCTCCTCTGCCAAGTGGCAGAGGGAGGGTGATTTCAGTGATGTAGCAGCTTTTGGTGGGTGTCAGAGGTGGGCCAGCAGGAGCCTACAGAGAATGGAGAAGAATGCAGAAATGCTGCCACGAAGACTCAGAAGAAGAGATCTATTTGGAAGTCCTCTAGCAACTGCAGCTCCTTCATGATCTGCAGAGGAGGACCTCTGCAATCTTCTACAGACGGCAGGAGTTTTTTAGTTTTAGGGAGAGAAAGAGAGGGGGGAAAAGGAGCCCCCGCTTTGGGCTTCTCTTCTCTCTCCTCCAGCTGCCAGCTTTGACCGTGGAGGCTGTGCTATCTCTGCCTGGAATTCCTTTTGCAGCATATCTTTTCCAGGTTCTTCTCTAAAGTTTTTTTTCTCTACTCTGTTACAGGAGAGAAGGGGACCTGGCCCCCCTCGCTCACAGACTTTGCCCAAGGTGGGGGGCAGACGCCCAGGCCCGACAGGGCTGGCTGCTATGCTGGCTCTTCCATTTTTCTTCTGTGCAACCAGCTTCTCTTCTGTTTTCTTAAATTTGTAATTGGCAGAGACGTTACTAAAACTTTTGATTGGCTTTGTTCTGGAAATTTACCTGGAAAAAACAATTTTCAGCCCCTAGGGGGGGCTGGTCGGCAAATCCACAACATGCATTTATATTCTAAAGTGGTGAAACCTGAGGAAAGCAGGTTTATGAACTGTGCTGCTTGCATTCTTTGATTCTACTACAGAATGTCAGCTTACGCTTCAATTCACAAACAAGCACAATGGAAATTGTAACATGGCCCTTTATGCTTTCTTCCAGTGTGGGCTGAATACTAATACAATCAAACAAGGCGAAATAGTTGTCTTGAAAACCCTCAGAAGTGTTAGCTTGGTGGTATTACACATAAGTCTCACTGTTCATTTGCTTGTACTTTTCTGTCAATTGAATCTCTTCACTCCAAAAAGGAAGGAAATAAAATAATAAGGAAATTTAAAAAAAAAAAAAAAAAAAAGGGAAAGAAATCTATTGTCCTACAACATCATTCTCTTTCTTTTCCAGAGTGAAGGTTTCAGAGGAGATTTATAAATCAATTTGCACATTTTGTTTGTGAGAAGGTTTTTGATTAAAGGTACTCTTCCTATTTCAACCTGGCTCATCAGTGGCAATTCTGTAACTTGGGGGCTGAAATCTTGGAACCTGTTTTTTGCTCGCTAGAGCACTTTGAGCCTCTTCTTGGGGACTGCCCTGACTCAGCTGTGGCTGTTCTTCACTTCAGCTGCAGCCATTTTTCACATCAGACCAGGGTCACCCTGGCCCCACCGGAGCCATCCTGTCATGACCAGCCACAGCTGACAGCTCAGAAATTCCCTTCCCTGGAGCCACAAAAAAAGTTGCTGCCACATGGCCCAAAACTGCTGGACCCCAGCACTGACCCCAGCCCCGCCATTATTACTCCACAGAGTTTGCTATGTCAGAACCCACACCACTCCCTTGATGGTACAGAACTTCCCTTCAGATGAAATATCCTCCCAGGTTTTTTTTTTATTTTAATTTAGAGGGCAGAAGGGTATCTAGGTAATATTTACTGCTATTATTGTTTTGTTTTTGTTCTTTCCATTTTTAGTAAAATTGTTGGGTTTCCTTCTTCATTCAGACTCCTCGTAATTTTTACCTTGTTTATATTGGGGGAAGGAAATAAAAGAAAATGGAGGGTTCAACTCAATAGAGATCTCACATCTCAAATGTATTGTCATTAAACCAAGACTGGGCTTAAGTCATCAAGTTTAAATAACCTAAATTTTACACTACATGTATGTCAGCTAGCTATCTTTCCTACTATTGCCAATGCAGGAAGGATACAGCTACCTAGAAGAATTTAGTGTCACTGGAGAAGCCTTAGGATACCTGAGACATCCCCACAGAACTAGAAGATATGATCCATGATGTGCCGAAGAATCATACTTTCCCACATGAGAAGCTGGAGATCAGGAGAGATATTTCAAAGAATCTCATATGGAAATAAACACGTGCTTAACAAACTGAATCATTCCACAGACAAGTATTTTGCATCCAGATCACCCTCTTGGCTTCATCAGTGGTATTAACATGATCTCTATGGGTTATGATGGAAGGTTAGGTTATGTTTCTAACATAAATATCAACATTATCTTTTGGGCTAAATTTTACTGCCCATTGCTTGTATTTTTACTGTGTGAATCTCCACTGTACAGTTAGTTTTTGCTAAGAATGATTGGGATACTCTTGTCAATGAGGATCAGTTCCTTGAATAATTTCATTATTTTTTCACAGCTCTATGAAACAGGAAAAAAGTGTTCTAAAGTTTTCCCTTTTTTCATAACATGTATACTTCACCTTTTAGAGGGTTTATATTGTTGTTTTGTTATTTGGTGGGGTTTTTTTTCCCTTTTCCTTATGCTTCTTTATCTTCTCTGAAATCTATATTTTTTAATTAAAAAAAAAAGTATAAGTACAGTTGTCATGATTTAACTGGTTCTTGGAAACCAGGCAAGGAATTTTTTTTTCCCTTCCCCCTGCCCACTGCTGAAGAGCTACTAGGTAAGCACTTAGGAGATGCAAAAGAACTAGCTCCCTGGCTAATTGCTGAGAAATTAATCTCCTAGGAAACAGGGGAGAGGAGTGGGCTACTGTTTACCTTTTTCTCTCATCTCCTGGGCAACGGGGGGAGTAGTTGGTGTGCGGGGTGGTGGCTGGAACACAGGTCGGAGTGGAGGCTGGTGTCTGTGGCTCTCGACTTGCTTGACAGGGACGGATCCTGCTTGGATTTTTCATCAGAGAGGAACTGTTTTCCTGGAGGGTTTTTTTTCCCTTTCGCCATTCCCATTGGTTTTCTTTCCCTGGTGGTGGTCCTTGTGCACATCAGGGGGAGAGAGAGGATTGTGCGGAGCAGTCTGACCAGCCAGAGTAAGTGAAGGATTGTTTTTTCGTTGTTGTTGTTGTTTTCCTTCCCCCTCTCCCTCTCCCCTTTCCCAGTGTGTGGGAAGGGAAAGAAGGCCCAGTTTTTCGGTTGGTTTGGTTTCTCCAGCATACCTTGATGACTGGCACAGGACATTACAAGCTCTGCATCTCCAGTGACCCAACAGCACCCCCTGTTGACTGTGGTTGGAATTGCACCAAAGGGCGCAAACGGAACTGTTTACTTTTTCCCTTTTGCAAGTTTATCAGTTTGTTTTTGAAGGGGATTTTTTTGTGGGTATAAGAGTATTGTTTGGTTGTTTTACTTGTTTCATTTCATTGTTTCTGCTAATACACACATACCTATTCATCAAGGGCAGGTGTGTTTTTTTTCCTTTTCCATAATTTATTTTCCCTCAATTGGAGCCTCTTAATTTTGGATTTATAATTGCTTAGAGGGAGGAGTTTGGGTATTTTCTCGTAACTCATCCTCAGCAAAAGACCCGTGTCTCATTTAAACTGGAACAACAGTTAAGATCTGAAGAATGTCTTTGAAAATGCAAGCATGAGAAACTTATGAATGGAAGAACAAAAGTACAACAGTAATTTCTGCATCTGCTGTATTATTCCAAAGTTTGTACATTGCCCAAGTTACTCTAGGGCAACAGTTAATGTTATCAAAGTTTGCATCCCAGCTGTACAAATGTAGTATAAAAATAGATGGTGAAGAAAGACTGTTACTAAAACCAGATTTTTAATTGACTCAGTTCTGTCATAAACTTAATTAGGGTTATAACTATGATGACTAACTTGGTTTACATCATTTAGAGTATTCTTAATAATCAAACTCCTTTCTTGCAATAGATAAGAATAACTATTGTGATAACTTGTACTACACGACTTAGATAATTTCTAAAGATAAAACTTTTTCTTATAGCAAATAAGAATTTGCATTATGTTTTTTTTCAAACTAATACATGGATTAAAAAAAAATACTTTATAGAAGTCACTGTTTCCTTTTTGAAATGTGGTTCTGTTAGAAGAGTGATTTTTAAATAAATTTAAGTCTTGGAATTCCTCTGAAAAAATGCACAGTATAATATGCAATTTAAAAAGAAAAATAGCAAGAAAATAATAATATGAAAATTATTTGGGAACAGTATTTCAGAGATGAGAACTTTCAGCAGTTTTTGAAATCTTAGCAATTTATTGAGACAAAGTTCAATGTCACTGGAATAATAACAAAAATATTTTTTAAAATAATGTTCTTGCTTGTCAGTTCTTAAGATTTTGTTCAAGTTACTGAATAACAAGGAACTCTGAAAACAAGCAAAATTATCAATGCTTATGAATAAAGAGTGGAAGTGGAGGAAAACAAAAAGGTATTTTTCTGAATCATGTAAAATGTTCAGTGTTTTTGTTGAGCTGGTTCTGATAGCAAATAATGAAATGCCATTTCTGTGATAATTAGCAGCTAAACAGACAACTTCATTCCATTTTATATTTAAGATGACATAGTGTGATGAATAGGTCTATATCACAAGTCACGTCTCTGAACTCAATAGAGCTCCTTGTACAAATAATGTTCTCTGTCGTAGACTAAGTATCCAAATTTTGTTTTCAGGATCTGACTGCTTGGTTCACTGCTATATATGTTTTTAATTTCATCTTTTCAAAGCTGGATTTGGTCACATTAGGAGCAAGAGAAGAAAGGAAAGAAGTTTTGTTCTTATCATGAAGTTAACATATTTTAAGGGTCTCATACTTGTAAACTTTCCAAAGTGAAATGAGATTCTATGACAATGATGGAATTTTTGTCCTCTGCTAATCTCAAATATGCATAAATTGTAAATTGAACCAATATGTTGCTGTTCTATTGCACAGTTAAATAACACAGCACTGATGATGAGTTGAAATCCTAGGTCATAGTGAAAAACATTTGAAAAAAAAATTAGGTGCTTCTTCAAAAATGGTACATCTCATAAACTCTCAAATTATATGTAGGCCACAGACTTGATACTTCTGCTACTAATGATTCATTATGAAGGTTTTTTTGTGTGCATGCATGTGGATTTATTATTTAATTGTGAATTATTGAGTGCAATTGCTAGCAGCCATTGTTTCCAAATATACACTTTAGGTATTAAAACTCTTTGAAAACAATTTTCTATCAGTGAGCACTTTCTAGAACTCTATTTAGTTTAACTTCTAGGATTTAATCATCAAAAGCTTAAAAACACATATAATATTAGTCAAACACTGAGATTAATCAATTGAATTGCGTGTAGAAAACTCTTTGGTGAGTAATACATTTTAAGGCAGATAATTGCCGTTTATACTTTGTAGTGTAGACTGTTGAAAGAAGTTCTTGGTTTCCAAGAAATGTCTCTCAGCTTCTCAGATGTCCATCAAAATTTAATCACTGGAACCACTTTTTTTAAAAAGTGTGTATATTCACTCAGGTGATGGGCAAGCAGTTCCATTACAGTAAGATTCATTAATAATTCCAGTTAATTTTGGTGGGTTTTTTTCAAGCTTAATTAAGCTTGTATTTCCACAATAAACCGCAGAGCTCACTGTATTTTTTTTTTTTTAAATCTACATTTCATCAGTCTCATTTCATATATAGTTAATAAGTAGAAAATCCTCTTTGGAAATTAAAGAGCCTTTTTACATTATCTTTATAATTAACTCAGTATTAAATTAATAATGGAGACATAGTAAAACTCTAAATTGAAACTATGAAATACAGAATTACAAATAGGTAATCAAAAGAAAAATACAGATGAAAGAAATATGAGAGATGAGTCACGAAACTAAATGAGTGAATTTTGTGTGTATGTGTACAAATAATCTCCAAGCTACTGATATTTCTGAGTTCAGGCTATGAATGTATTGTGCTACACTTGCAGGCCGTATTGCCTAAGAAATTAGGAATATTTTATTTCACATGTAAGCCAATTCTGCTCTAAGAGAGCAGTTGGACTTCTAGTGTCCCACTAGAGGCATCTTCTAATACTTTTTATTCCAGCAGAATAAAGGTTTAGTCTCCACATACTCTCAGCTATGTGATTTATAGCATGGCTGAGTATGCGTCATAGAGCCCTCCACACTCCTAGCCTCTCAAGCAGCAAGACTGGGGAACTGTTGGAGCTCCTTCTGACTCTCATATGGATTTTGCACCACTTGGGGTCAGTGCATGAGTCTGGAAAAGAGGAAATCATATGTTTCCAGGATTTGCTGCTTCACAGATTTGGAGCATGACATCTGTTTTGTGTATGCAAACAGATGAACTATAAGTCTTATTCCTCAAAATAGACATTCTCTCCAGTCCCGTCCTTACTTCTACTTTTGCCATAGTAGGACTCTTCATATTATAGTGGGATTAATGACCCAAAAGATCAGAATCAGCTCATATTTCCAGAGGACTTTTCTAATACTGAATCTTATAAATACTTAGCTTTTACATTCCTTTCCTAGCAGAATTTACAATATTGGCATAAATCCTGTTGAAATATCAGTTTATTCTAAAGATAAATTTTACAACAAACCTTCTCTTAACCTTTGTTTGCCAATACTGTAATATTTTTAATATTGAGATATCATCTAGGTTTCGAATGATCATGTTTAATTTTTTGTTTCTTTTTCTGTATGTCAATAAAGCTGAAATGATTTTCAAATCTTGTCTAGGTAGAATGCTAACTCAAACTTTAAAAGGAACTCTGTAACATAAGAGGCAAACCTGCAACATATAGGGAGAGAATTAATTTACTTCTTTTTCACAGAATAAACAAATCTGTATGTGAATAAAAATGTATTATATTTCTAAGTGAAAAGTCAAAATCCAAACCCACGACCTAATAGAACCAATTCATCTGAAAATCTCAATTGTTAATGTAAATTACATGCATAGTAGCAACACCTATTTCCTCTTAATTCATATCAGTTTTATTTTATCTCTCTTGCCAAGTGTCATGGGTTATATAACCTTTACAGCTGAAAGGGAAGAATTTAAAAGTGAAAGCAAAGCATAATTTGAATGTAAATGAGAGACTTTAAACACAATTCTGAGGGGTGATTCTGATACTTGAAAGACTTTATAAAATGGGATTTAGGTTGATACAATCAGCATGCTATTGGAATGTAAAGGTTTAAGAATGTTCATTTGCAATTGATAGGATATCAGAAGTAGGCCCAGAATAAATTGCCTGAAGACTTTGAATTTAAATTATGATTAACAATAGTTAATAATTGATAATGATTAATAATAATTATGATACAACAATGTTGTTATATTTGCTGTAGCTGTTATTATGAGAGACCATAAAATAATCACAGAATCACAGAATATGCCAAGTTGGAAGGTATCCACAAGGATCATTGAGCCCAACTCTTAGCCTTGCACTGGACCATCCCCAAAAGTCACATCATGTGCCTGAGAGAATCGTCCAAATGCTTCTTGAACTCTGTCAATCTTGGTGCTGATGATTCAGTGAGAAAATTAAAACATTGGATTATTTTGGAATGGACCTTACAGAAGCTGCTAGTGATCAATCATCCCAACTGACTTTCTGCACCTAGGTCCCTTGGTCATGGTTCCTCCCATTGAATCTTCTAATTCTATGAGTAATATTTACAATGCAAAAATTCCTAGAAGCCTT
The DNA here is from genome assembly GCA_038380795.1 of Pyrocephalus nanus. Taxonomy (NCBI): domain Eukaryota; kingdom Metazoa; phylum Chordata; class Aves; order Passeriformes; family Tyrannidae; genus Pyrocephalus; species Pyrocephalus nanus. Next base: position 40,805,517 of record CM076262.1, read on the forward strand.
ACAACATCCTGTCCTTTAATGTATCATACCTCTTGCAAAAGACTTATTACCTCAGGCAAGAGACCATTATTGAAGGTAGAACAGAATCAGAAACAGGAGAATGTCCCATGCATGCTGATCTGGTTTAGCTCACCTAACTTTAGACCGAATGTGTCCATGAACAGAGAGAAGTTGTCATAAACTCCCTCCATTTTCAGTGGGAAAAGAAAGGCATCTTCTCACATTGGCTCGCTGCAACCTCAGCTACCAAGAGACTACACAGGGAGCATGAGGAGAATATTTTCTTGGTGGGATTTTTAATTAATACCAACATGTTCAAATTTTCCTTATTTCACCTTGTATGTATCCACAAATAAACATTTTCTTTGGATTATTTATGATAATTATTCCAGTGAAAAGGAAATATGAAGAAGGAGAAACTGGACATTTTGTTTATCTGACTGCTAAGTGATATCCCAAACCACTCATGGGGCATCAAATGAAGCTCAGATACCTCTTACGGAGAGATAATCAAAAAGATGCTATACTAAAACTGGAAAAGTAAATAGGAGCAGAAAAAATATAAAATGTTTTGAAAGTTGAGTGGGTTAAAATGTCAAGCATGATACAATTTTTTATATTTCATACTTGCTCTTCAAACTAAAATAATCCCCACCAGACAGAAATAAAATGTCTTGGTTGAAAATAAAAAGTTTGCATGACATTATTTTATAAATATACCTAAAAATGCCAAGCAGTCATTATTTTCCCATAATTTGATACTGTTAGGCAGTTATTAAAGACTCACTGTATTGTAATTCACCTTTTTTTTGAACTCTACTGTAACAATTCTTTTTAAGATCCACTGTAAACTGTTGTTATCCTTCAAAAGAAAACAGAAATTTCAACAGACTACTAAGAGGATGAGAGGACAACATAATTCTGGAGAATATGCTGTGTAGAGATCCAAATTCTGAAGTTGATAAATGCTTTATATGACAAAACCATAGAGACAGTTTTACATATATATATATATATATATATATAACATCATGATATTAGCAAAGAGTACAAAACCAGAATGTTTTCTTTTTGAAAGAAATCTGGAAAACTACAAAAGCTAGTGCTTCATTTTGTCAGGAAAAAAACCTACGTAGGTTGAACTGTGTGTAGTGTCCATCTTGGAGCTGGCTGGTATTGGCTCTGTTGGACACGGAGGAAGCTTCTTGCAGCTTCTCACAAAAGCCATGCCTATAGCCCTCCTGCTACCTAAACCTGGCCATGCAAACTTAATACACCTTGAATTAAAATGTATACCAGATGTTGATTATATCTCTTTAAACCATTTGCTGTATATATAAATTTAGAATAGGGTTCAAGATCTTAAGGGCGATATCAAGTTTTTTCTGGTAACCACAAACTGAAAAATGCTGGAACTTCAAAGATTCTTGATGCTAGTGGCTGAAAGGAATCAAAACACTTAACCTCCTGGTGTTACAATTTATCCAAATGGGAAATAAATATAAAGGAGTAACCTCTCTTCCTACAACTAAACTTCTCTCTGTTCTTTTTATAATGTGCTGGGTTTCAGGAAGGCAATCTGAACTTTAGAACATGTATTTTGAGTGGAATATTATTGAGTGAAGTATCTGTACTTCTATGGAGTTTACTTGAGTTCCCCAAAGATTCTATTAAGTAGAGTCTAATGTATAAAAGAAATAGTTTACTCATTGTTTTTCTTCAGAGCACTGATATGGTAGCAAGGATCGTATTAGATACATTCTTGAAATTTATAATTTTGATAGTAAAATGTTTTATTGCAGAACTTTAGCTTTCAAAATGTTATATTGGAATTTAAGATGGTGTTTTTAAACTCTACAGTAGCGACTATATAATGTAATTCAGGGGAACTCCTTTACAGAAAAGACAGAAGTTAGGTTCATGGTGTTAAAGATTCAATATGACAATTACCTAACCAAGCTTCAGAGGTCTGCCAGAGAGACATCTGTGCTTGCTGTTACCATGTTATGATCTACTTCCATAGGCTCAGTGGAAAGGAACCAATATTTTTATGGTGTTATTCACACAACCTGTTTGAAATTATTCCTTTAGTGACATGAATCACACATGTTCTCTTCAGAACTTAAAAAAAGTTTTGTGATGTATCTGAGGAGTGTTTCTGTTTTACAGTATTTTGGAGAATGAAACCTTTTCAAATGATATGTGGCTCCTTCTTAGACACGTATTAATGACAAAGCTATCTGTGGCTGCAAGAGATGGGACTGGATGACTTATGTTATTTCATTGGTAATGTCTATACAAGTAAATAAAACTGTTCCAGAGTGTAAGCCTGTGATTGTCCACACAGTTTAAATTTTAGCGTAGTCCCTGCCATGTGCCAGTCACTCAGACAATTGCTGCATTGTCCAGGTAATTGCATGTGCCAGGTATCATTCTCACTTTGGCTCTTTCGAGGGAAAAAAGTGCTTGATGATACATTATTTAACCTGACCTTAAGGGCCAGAGAATGTTTCTGGCATGTTTAGATTTCTGCTGTAGGCATTCCCTTTCAGACCTACATTTTTATGAGATTGAAAGCAATGTAAAGTCAAAAAGTTTCAATTTCCTCTAAACCATTTTGGTACAAATCTTCCAAGGAATTTATAGAAATCTAAGGTTTGTGTGATATCATATAAATTTTACAGGAACTTCTCTACCAATTTCATGGAGTTTCTGTATGGTATCTGAAGAGACAATATGCACTTTTTATGAAGGAGAAACTCCTATAGACTCCACTGAGAGTTCTGCCAATGGATGTGAAGAAGAATTAGTTCACTAATGATTTTCTGTGACATAATTAAATTTTATATAATCAAAACCCTGTAGCGCTAAGCAACTTCTAACTCTAAAGCTCTCTTTGAAACACTGTAAGGAACTGCAACATGTAAACAACATCTCAAGGGAACACATTTAAAAGGGAATGGGGATTATGGGATTATGAAGACACAGTCCAAAATACAACTGTAGCTTTTTTTTTTTTTTTTTCCCCAAGTAACAAAACACATCAAACAGCAAAGGAAAAAGACAGAAGAGGGAAAAGGATTTCAAGCTTACACAAGAGGAAGTAGAATAGAATTTTGGAAATTATAAATATCTTTTTTTCCACCAGGAAAGAGGGGCAATATTGTGAGAAACTGAAAATTTCTCTAGTTGGGGTTGCAAAAACCAAAACTAATAACTATTTTTAATAATTCATGCACAAACTGATAAAAAGTAGTGAAAAATTATTAGACATAAGTGGTTAAAATTGCTAAGCAAAGTATGACACTATTTTATGAAGGTAAACTTTATGCACATTAATATGTTATCTATGAAATATACCATAAAAAATTGAAGAAAATATCCCAGCAGAAAATATGGCCTACCCTGGTATCAGCTAGCTCTCTGAACCCATGATTTGCATGCAAGGAAGTCTACACTGTATGAGATAAGTTAGCTCTGCTGAATGTGTCATTCCCCACATTGCTTTTATTACTACTTAACATATATCACTGAGTAGTATTTTAGCTGAGAATTGACAGTCTTTTACCTTAACATATAATCAGCCAAATACATTGGAAAATCAAGGTGGTGTTGCAATAAGGTGTGTTCAGAAAGGCAGATTTGCTAAGACTTTTAGGTAGTGGTATAGTAGCAATAAAGCAGAAAAGGAACACAGAATTGTCTGAATCATCAGTAGCAATTCACTGATCACAGCAAGATCCATCATGAATTTAATCCATTTCTTTCTTTTGCATGCGTACTTCCTCATTGAAAGTTTCTGACACATCTCTCCTGGTAGTGATATATATTGTTTAAACTACAAAAATTAGTTAATGGCAGATGAAAAGCTATATGTTCTTTCATCTCCATAGTACCCTGTGGCTTAAGCACTTCTTTCTGTCCTTTGTGTCATACCCCACAATTAACATATTTTCATTATTCTCTTGAGATTACTAAAATAGTAATGAATATGCTTGAGCTGGGTTTGACCTTGGCCAGTTGCCCAACAACCACCCAGCTGCTCTCACTCTCCCTTCTCAATAGGACAGAGGAAGAAAATAAGACAAAAATGTTCATCAGTTGAGATAAAGGTAAGGAAATAATTTGCCAGTTACTGTCACAGGTGTACTACACGCACAAAAAATGAAAACACCTTAAACCCACCTATGTCCCTTTTAATCAGTCTCAGCTGATAAAAATTCTCATCTCCCCTACCACCTTCCCATCTAGCCTCTGGCAGAATGGGGGAGAGAGACTGGGAAGTGGCAGTCATTTTATAACAGCTCTGTGCTGCTCCTTCCTCCTCATACTTCTTCCCAGCTCCAGCGGTGGCTTTCCATATTCATCTGGCTGCCCTGGCACAAGACATTCCATGAGTGCAGCATGGACATCTGCTCTGCTGTGATTCTCCATTGGTGATACCTGCTGCACCACTTTCTCTTCCACGGCCTGCAGGGGAATCTCTGCTCTGGTGCCTGGAAGATGCCCTCCACTTCTCCTTCTCTGACCTTGGTGTTTTTTCTCACTCTTTTTGTCACTCAGAGTCATCTGGAACTGCCTGTGAATGGCATGACACAACTCTACAGAGGCCACCCTGCTGTCCCCTCACCACCAAGCCTCACCACAAACACCCAACACCGTACTGTATACCAAAATCAAGACGTAAGTCATTATCGCAGACTACAAATTCAATGAAAACTTTGTGTGATTAAGACTTTTTATTATACAGCTGATTACAAACAAAACATCTTTTAGAGAATTCAGTTACTCATCAAGGGAAGAACAAAAGTATATGGATGCTGAAATAAAGAACCAAGACACTAAAAACTTTATCTAGACCTTTCCCCCTGACTGAGGTGTTAAGACAGTAATGGGTCATAGCTGACAGGCAACCAAGTACAATGAAACCACTAGCTCACTCACCCACCCACTGTGTGATGGGGGAGAGAATCAGAAGAGTAAAAGTGAGAAAAGATAAGGACAATTTAACACATAAAGTTGGGTGCACAAAGTAAAACAAGGAATCCATTCCCTGCTTCTTATGGACAGGCAGGTGTTCAGCCATGGCCAGGGAGAGTGGGGCCCCATCACACCAAATGATTACTTGGGAAGACAAACACCACCACTCCAAACATCCCCTCTTTCTCCTTCTTTCCCTCCCTTTATGTATTCAGCATGACACCATATGGTATGAAATACCCTTTGGGATAGCTGGGGTCAACTATTCTGGCTATGTCCCATCCCAGTTTTTTGTGAACCCCCAGGCTCCTCGCTGTAGGGGTGTGGTGAGAAGCTGAAAAGTCCTTGACTAAGTATAAACAAAGCTCATCAATAACTAAATCATCAGTGTGTTATCAATATTATTGTTATCCTAAATCTAAACCAGAGCACTTTATAAGTTACTAGGAAGCAAAATTAACTCTATCCCAGCTGGAACCAGGACACTGCCCACTGAAGAAATGAGAGGGGTCTTGCCAATGGTCACAAAGGATTAACTCTTTTAAAAGCTTATCTGGTGGGAGTATGCTGACATTATGATAATGACCATAGACTTAAAATCTGTATAAACAGTGAATCAGAAAGATAAACTTATATTGTTTACTGAGAATATTAGTTTAGAAAACAATAGATCCTAGAGTGATCTCCTTCATGTTTGCAGACAAAATCTTGAATATACGATGCACAAATTTGAATCTGAAAAATTTTTAAGCAGTAGGAAAAAAAACCAGACCCAATGATGACATTGAAAAAGTATAATTTCCTTTAGCAATGGTAAATTTGGAACTGGTAGCATATGCACAAATATAGATGAAGAAGAGAACTTCTATGAAGGTATTAACCAAGTGTTCCCTGGGCTATTGCAGCAGACAAAACAAAACAAAAACCATCACTACACAAATAAGAGAGAAAAATCCTAAAAGTGTTACTGGTGAAACCTAAGTTTGTAGAGTCTGTGCACCATGTATTAGCCTTGGAGGAATGTAAAGGTTGCAGGAGAGAGTTAATGTTGAGTGTAAGCACTACTGATGTTTTAGAGAAAATCTGTTAAGTGGAGAAAGAATCCTATTTGAAGTGATTTCTCTCTTCTCAGATTCCACAAGACCCAGTGCAGCAGTTTAGTTTTGTTCAGTAAACCAATAAAGCACATGTTTAACTCACAGTGATTACATTTGTAAGTGGTGGAAGTGCTTATAATTAAACATGAACTCTAACCCTTTGGTGAACATGGACAGATTTAAGTATTGTTAAGGAAACTTCCCTGTCTGACCATCCAGGAGTCACTCTGGGAGTCACACTTACACTACCGGAGCTGGGACCAAGGCCATTCACAGCTACACACTCCACTCTCACACAGTCAGACCAGATTTCCTTAGTGGCTCGGTCCAGGTTTCCCATACCAGAGTCTCAGATGTCCAGATCCTTCAAATAGTTTAATCTTAGTGCAATAACTAAATAACAAAATAATAGCTCAAGCTGGGTGCCTCTAAGGAGGGATCCCAAACAAAGGAATCCCTGGCCATTTATGCCTTCACAGTCTAAGCGCAGGAAAGTCTGGGGGTCATGGGATCCTGCTGTATGTATGGGTGTCCACTGACCTGGCTGTGCCACAAGTCCCTGTGCCCTTTGTGTGCAAAGGGATGGCAGTTCATGGCCTCTTGCCTGGGGCTCCTGTCCCCCAGAGCTCAACCTGCAGCTCAAACTTCAGCTGCACACCAAGCTACCTGCACTGAATGTATTCCTCAGCAGTATGTTCTTATTCAGCTGGAATTCAAACACAGGGTTGCTGCAAGGAGGCATCTCTGTATCCCAAAACAAGGTAGGGGATATAGCCCCCCTGACTGGCATCTCTCCTACCACTCTTGGATCATGTATTAAAAGTTCTGCTCCCTCCAGCTTTTATAGTTTGATACCCAGGTATATTTTCAGATCCTCCATTAGGAGGATCACAGCACAGTAATTCAATGTTGTATTTTTTGCAAGAAAAGGTGGTGACTTTCAAGCCTTTGAGTCTTGCCTTTACTTGTAAAGATTTTGCTTATAACAAAATTAAAGCTTGTATACGTATCATTTGTTTCCCATCATTCCAGACTGTATAGGCCTGATGTATTTCAGGGGAGTGGATCTGATCTGGTGCCACTGGAGCCACTGAGAAGCTTTATAATCCATTCCCCCACTGCATCTGGCTCCTGAAGAAGTTATGAGATTTGACAGAGTACCACAAAACTGAATAGATGAAAACTGCAATGAGCATGTGATGCTCCGCCTGAACAAATGAGTCTTCCCAGAACTGATTGTGCCAAGATATCTGAGCTGGTTTTCTCTAGTGCCAAATCAAGTTTGACAGGGTTTATTAGCTTAGGATCAAGGCCATGGAAATATAGCTATTTTGCTATAGCTTGAATTCTTAGCTTGAGGATTGTGCCTCATTTAATAAATCCTATAGAGTTGAGCTGGTGCCTCATAATGCCAGCTTGGCTGCCTGTATCCAGTTTACATTGCTTTGTTATGCTCTGTTTTGAGGCTTGATAATCCACCATTTTAAAGGGATGATGGATGATTGAATCTCTGACTATAGCTCACACAGTTTTTGATCAGGCAGAAACAAGAACCTGATTTTATGAAAACAAATGCTTACTGGTAGCAAAGGGCTCTCCTTCCCTTGATTTCTCCTTTTTTTTTTTTTTTTTTTTTTTTCCCCTTCAATGAATCAGGCCTAGAGAAGTCAAAAATCTTTATTGTGAGACATCCTAAAACATGAAGTAAGTAGGTATTTACTTTCTGTTCACAGTCAAAGGTGCACATAGCAACTTTGGTTCTTCCCTTTAATCTACCATTGTGTGTGTAGACTCTTAATTCTCTAAATCATTAATTTAATATTTTAAAGATAATAAATAATTTTTGTTGCATTTACAATTGTGGTTTAACTCGACAGGCACAAAGCCATTTACTCACTGCACCCCAGTGTGGTGAGGAAGAGAATCAGAAAAGACAGTAAAACTTGTGAATTAAGATAAAGATAGTTTAATAGGACAGAAAAGAAACAGCTTTTGATGCTAATCTGCTAATTTCTACTACTCACAATTTAACCGTCAAATTGTTGTGCTGGAGCAGATAATAGGTGTATGGCAGACATTAATCAGCTTTAGTATAAATCAGTTAAAAAGTCAATAGACAATGAAAAACCCAGCTCTATTAGTCCTAGCGTTCATTAGCCTACTGACTTTAAGAGGCATTATTTCACAGAATGTGCAAAGCTAGAAGGGACCCACAAGAATCATCGAGTTCTACTCCTTGATCTGCACAGGACCACACCCAAGAGTCATACCATGTGCATGAGAGTATCATCCAAATGCTCCTTGAACTCTGGCAGGCATGGTGCTGTGACCAGTTCTCTAGGGAGCACGAAACAGGGCCCAACCATCCTCTGAGTGAAGAATCTCTTTCTGCTGTCTTAACTAAACCTCCCCTGAAACAACTTCAGGCCATTCCCTTTGGTTCTGTTACCGGTCACCACAGAGAAGATATCAGTGTCTGCCTCTCCTCTTCCTCTCACAAGGAAGCTGTAGATTGCAGTGAACACAGAGACATAGAAGACTTAGAAGTAATTTGCACAAGGAAATGCAATAAGGATCAATTTGTTGATTGATCCCAATCTCAAGCTGTTAAATACCTTCCATATTTTTTTCTGTAGTTGGACACCTGAAAAGCTTTTCCTTTCATTACACATCATTAAGGGTCTTTCCTCTGAGTTTTTGCTTAATGGTACAGTAGAGGTTTATCAGCAGCAGATAGCTTTGCAGATAAAAACTCAAGTAGTATTTTTTATTAGATAGCTGATTAATAACAGTAATTATAATACTATTAAGCAGTTGAAGTTATTTTCTGTACATTTTGATAAAGCCATATGCTTATAAGTTGGAACTAATAATCAGAGGAAGATCTCTCTTGTTTTATTATTAAAAAACAGTCTTACCATTTATTATACATTAAAACTGTGGTGGAATATCTGTTTAGTGCAGGGACTGATTTGTTGCAGCCTGCTGCAGGAAATTTAATTGATGGAGAGTCTGTTTCTGAAAGCTCTGCAGAACCATGAATGACTCCAAAGGCAAGGTTATTAAATACCCTAGGACTGGACCAGAGTTATTTCCGTGAACAGCAATTAGGCTGCATGTATCAGATTCACAGCATATTCACAGCACAGCTGGAAGGGATCCACAAGGATCATAGAGTCCATCTCTTAAGTGAATGGCCTGTACTGGGATTGAACCCATGACCTATTAGCATCATGCTCTAACTAACCGAGCTAATATAGAGTCTAATGGTTTTACCAGCTATGTATTTTCACTAGAAATAGCCTCAATAGCCCTCATTAGATCAACACTGCTAAAATGATTCCTATTTAAAATAAGCAACTCTACTTTGTCCTTAAAAGTGCAATCAATCAGTGAAAAGAATGAAGTCAAAGAAAAAGCAGTAAGGAAACTAGCTTTAGAAAGCAACATTGAAATATGCCTCTGATTTTTCGAGCTATGACTTTAATGTGAAAATCTGTGGCCATCTTAGCCTAACTGGATGACAAAGAGAGAAGAAGTTTTGTGATACTAATTCCTGTCAAAAACCTGGAGACAAGAAAGCACTCTAAGGTGTTGGATGTTTTTTGTTGTGCAAAGACGGGTAGATCTTATATAACATACTTCTTTGCATATATGGAATTTTTAAAATGCATTAATGTCTTTAAATACAGGCATTGGGCCTTAATCAGCTCTTGGGTAAGGTCAGTAAGATCAGTTTGAATTATGTCAGTCATGCATTTAATTGTGATCCAAGAAACACTTACTCTTAACAATTCGAGCTAAGACATATAGAGAGAGGGTATGGAGACAAGAAGCAAATGTGAATAGTTTAGAAAATAGATAAAAGTAACAAAAAAGTCTATAGCTCATACAGCTGTCATTCATTGCAGCACATTTTGTCAAGTATTTGTGGTACTGATTGTTAGGAGAGGCATGATGCAATTATTTGTTACTGTTTAGTTTAGGTTGCCTGATAGACATCCATGTTCCTAAATTACTGTCTAGCCCAGCTCTAAACCTCCTTCTCTTTCTGCAGTCTGTTGGGGGAGCAAGAACCTGTTGTCCCACTTCAGCTTCCTAAGTCAGTCCAGTTTAACAGAAATCCTTGCTTCCAGGGGATCCCTTATTATTTCTTGAAGACGCACAGAAAATATGTTTTGCAAGTCATTTACCTCCCTTGCATTGGAAGAGCTGGAGACAAAAGGTCTCCTTCTACCATTCTAGTAGAGTGGCAAGACAGAAAATAAGATATTAAATGTTCATTTATAGTCAAATAGTAGCTACAGTAAAATCTTAAGCAAAGAAAAAAATATATGACAACTCCTCAGATGTAATATCCAGCAGCACTTTGGATCCTAAAAGGGGAAGTTCACCGTCTTAAAGAGAGGGTTGCAAAATGCTCTCTTCCCACTTGATATAGATTTTCATAGCTTTTTCTTGTCTCTATAAATGCTGGAAAAAATTATGAAAAGAGTATCAATCTAGAACACGTTGTGTTCTAGAGATTCTGAGCTCTGTCAAAAATAGCTTATTCCAGTGTACATTATTTGAATTTACATGCTTCTTATCCTGCTGATTGATAATGGAGATAAAAAACTTATTGTTGATATATCTTTCCAACTGATTTATGTAACTTTTTCCATGGGTAAGTTCGAGACCATCTTTTTGGCATTACAGTGGTCTCCTATAATTTGTGTAGCAGTAAGAGAGGAATTACAATGACAGAGAAAATCAGTAAGATATAATGTTTAGATCTGACTCATTGCCAGCTGTGAGTGCCCTGATCAAATGCTTTAAATTTAATATTTAATGAATAATGACTAAAATAAGAAACTAAATGACCTGAAAAAGGAGCAAATGAAAACCACTCAGGAGAACTGGCATGCTAGAAGGAAAAAATGGAGTAGAGAGAACTTTAAAAGTTTTACTTGTTTTCACTTCCTGAGTTGGTTGAAATGTCGATACATGATCTCTTCATCATGACCTCAGGAACAGCACCTGCCCACCAGGGTGCAAACTTAAGAGCTGTCACTGCTAACCCAGAAGTTTGCAGGCTATCCTCCATCTATTGTCAAAAAATGTATGAAAAAACAACCCTTTGAATTAAATCATAATAACTCCTAAGGAAAAAAAGTCATGCAAACTGGTGAATGAGTCATTTTACCACATTCTCATTTTACCTTATTCCAGGATTTGTTTGAATTATATCAAGATGACATCAGTCTTTGCCTAAAAACTGTGGGTTTTAGTGTTTTGAAATTCTGTACCTTTCCACTTATGTTTTTTTCTTCACTGAAATGCAATGCTCCCTTGTTGCAGTTTTATTTCCCTACATGTTACATGACAGTTCCAACCTTTCAAGGACTTTGACTATGTCACAGTTTCCACTGGAGTTGCATTTTGAGGGAGGAAATCCTTTACCTTCCTACAGAATTTTGTTTGTAGTTCCATCTGCAGACTTAATACTGAGATTTACATTTCAATTTTGATATGGCACTGCTGTATAACAATGTAACATTGTTGGCCTCAATGCAGTCTGCCTTCATTTTGATTCATCGTGAACTGATGTAGGCAAAGTGGTTTCACAGTGTGCCAGAATTAGATACTGCCCAGAAGGATAACTCACAGCACCACAAATAGACACACTCATTCCCTATCAATTTGATAGAGAAGTTAAGTTCCTTAGAAAGGTAATCTACAAAATCTATGGGTGCTGATGGAAAGCCACTCAGAGCGAGTATAAAATATAGTGGTGACTGAGAAGTCTGGAATTTCTCACCAGCTTTTTTGACTAACTCAGGACTTGAACTTTAAGCTCTCGGATCATTTGAAAGCTAAGATGGGTGGGCACTTAACTGAGCAAGGCTTACTATATTTAAAACCAGGTAAGTGGCCTTAAATCTCTTATTTAAAAAAAACCCCAAACAAATAACAAACAAACAAAAAACTCCAAACAAAACACACATAAACAAAAACAAAATCCACACACAAAAACAAACCCCTCCATTTCTGGAATTAAAGTAGTCTTCCAAAAAGCAAGTAATTAAGGTTTGCTTCCAATGTCAGCCAGAAATTATTCAGATGCACCCCACTACTTTCCAGAGGACTTTTTCAACTTCCAAACAGGATATGTCATCCCTTCATTCAGGCCTATAGAGAGGATATCTGGCTAATGTCTGTAATATATCAGTCTCCTCCACAGTGAGGTTCAGACTACAAGTCTCCAAATATAGGTGAATTTTTATGACAAGGAAGAGTCAGATCTGGTAAACTCTGACAACTGCTGAGGTTGAGTGGTTATATCAAAGTGGTCAGTGTCTTCTCACAAGTAAAAAGTGATAAGAGGAAATGGTATCAAGTTGCTCCAGCAGATATTTAGATCAGATATGAGGAAAAATTTCTTCACTGAAAGGGTTGCCAAACATTGGAACAGGCTGCCCAGGGAAATGGTTAAATTTTCATCCCTGCATGTGTTTAAAAGATATGTAGGTGTGGCATTAGGGACATGGTTTGGTGGTGGACTTGATAGTGTTAGGTTAATGGTTGAACTCGATTTTAGCAGTGTTTTTCAACCTCAGTGGTTCTATTCTGTTCTTTTTAGATATAAGACATCTTGTAGGAGCAATGTGAAACCTATTGACAATATAAATACCAACCTACTCAGAAAATTTAAAGATTTCACAAATTAGCTGTCTTTTACAGGTTTCACAATTAAGGTCTGATATCTAAGTGCTGCTGCTTAGAAAGGTACTTCCATGGTTGCCCATCCAGTATATTGGTGGGAGATTATCAATTCTGAATAAGATGCAACAGAAAGCAGTCTGGTCCTCAGCAGAACCATTCACAGCTCAGAGTTCACTAAAACAAACTGTCAACTTATGAGCTTCAGTCACTGTGCTCTGCTGCTCAACCCTTAAAAAATTTCTGCTATTTTTGGCAAGATAAAAGGCAGGACTTCTTAGTCTAAGACAATAAAAAGGTTTGTATAACACCACTTTTTACAAACCAGAGAGAAGGACTTTAGGATCTCAGATTCACAGAACGAAACTTGGTTTTGAGGTTGCTTTCAGAGGTGTCTCAGCTGCTATTTAAAATGTCTGAAGTATTCAACTTCTTGATATAAAGACGGTGTCCTAGGTCCCACTTGATCCTGCACAATTGATGCAGCAAGTCATAACAGAGAAAGAATCAAAGATTTTATGGCACACATAGAACTTGTATGGATTTCATGTTTACACTGAAATTCTAACTGGACAAAGTTGGAGGCTACAAGTCATTCTGATCTGTTACCTCCACTTTGATGTGAGAGTGCTTATTTTCCATTACAACTGTTTTGTTGTTCTGTTTACAAATGAAAACAGTTGGAAGTCAGGAAAAATGCTGCTTTGCTGACAAGCCACTCTGTCAGAGGTCTGACACAATAGTAAAGTACTTCTCTGTCCTTGACTTCTCAGTACGACAATAACCTTCCTTTGCTTCAGATTCCTCAGTGTTACATGGAGCTCTGATACCTGTCGCCTGAAGTCAGAATTTAGATAACTATAACATGGTGTGTGAAATTGCAGTCAAGACTACGGCATAGAAAATTTCTAAATAATGCAGACAGAGCCTATGTGAACATTACAGTATGATGCAGCATAAATTTGGCAGACTCTGTAAAGCTAGGCACCCTTCTAAATGTTTAACCCCCTTGATGTGCTTTTGAGTTAGCTGCTCTGTAGAAGTAACCAAATATATACTACTCCATACATATCTGAAAATGCACAGAATATAATTTAATAATAACATTTCAGGCTGGTACACATGAATCTTAACAATTTTACAATTCTCCTCTGTCACAATACCACAACATTTAAAAAGGTGTATTTTTAAAATGCATTGACTTAATGTTTCTCTTATTGGCTTGCATGCATTTTTAGATAATGTAAATAGTAAACTGCTGAGGTTAAATTTGATTTACATTTTCAGTATAGGCATGGGAAATTATAATACCAGGTGCTACTTCTCAGCTGGATTTATTTAATCAACATGCCCAGAGCATTGGAGGAAATACTTAATGATATTAGCTGCAAAAGGACAGTACCCAGAAGTGTCATAGCACAGCAGGACAGAGCCACCCTACCAGTCTCAGGAAGATGACTTTTTGTTAGCAGCCGCCAAGGAGAGGAAACTGCTTTGGCATGAGTGCAATGATATTTAGCCTTTCACTTGCCATATAAACATGCCTAGGAGTGTAGCTGGCCAAACCCCAAATACACTGCAGTGTTTGGGACCTTTTCATCAGCAGTGTTTTTGATAAAGAAGTGAAATGGATGCCTGGTATGTTTTGCTTTTTCAAAGGTCCTCATAGCAGAGCTAAAATTACAGAGTCATTGATAAAATTTACAAGAGCTAGATCTGAAAGCTACAGACCTGGTGATTAATTGAGGTTTTCAGAATCTAGTAGTACACAAATAGAGAGGGCACTGCTGGAGCATTCTTTCTTTCCCTAGTTCATTACTCTGGTCCAGATAAGAGAAAAATCATATAGCCCAGTGACTTGTCAGAAGGAGAGTTGGAAGCTCAGCCGCAAAAGTAAATTAGATTTTTTTGCTAGCCATGAAGATGATTTATACAATAGAAAAGTAAACCAAGAACACGTTTTTACATTATTAATGCATTTTCAAGATGACATAGAGCAAAAACAGTAAAAAGGGCACTTCAAGTCACACATTATCAACAATACATACAAAAATTTAACTACCAGATATCTTTCTGTGTGAATTAGACGCAGTAGCCACTAAGTATGTATTATTTTATTCTGAGAAGTTGTATGAACATTTCACTTAGGAAAAATTAAAATCTACTGGATAAACTGACCTGATGCAATAACAAATATGCAACCTTTACAGCAAATTATTAGCTTATGTATTAGAAACAATTTTTTTTTGCCATTTTTCTTCTGCCATGTAAAACCGGAAGCATGGGTCTTGACTGTTCAGGGCAAGGTTGGGAAGATAGAGAAACATTATAGTCTTAAATAATTATAATTAGAATAAATGTGGCAATATTTTATATAATGCAGGGCAAGATAGAGTGAAGTATGTGAAGAAAAGTGAACTGAGTCAAATTCCAGTCATTCCAAAAATTTAACCATAGATAGAAAATCCTTCTATATGGATCAGATGCATTACAACCAAGCAAAACATTACTAAAATTTCAGGATCTTTTTCTTTTCCTCTCTTCTACTTTTTGCCTGGTCATTGTCAAGTGAGAAACTCTGTGCTTCAGTTTGTTAAAAAAAAGTATTGGATAAAACTGAGTCAACCACACATGACATCACTTTTATCATACATTTAGTACATAACATGGATTTTGGGCCACAAAATTAAATTGAGCTTACCTTCACCTAATTTCTACATGCTAATGTGATTGATCAAACACTGCCTTGGGATGAATGATTTATTTTCTAAAAGTGATTGTAACTAAAAGAAATAAGAATCTTTTTCTAGTAACTAGTAACTCCTTCGAATTTTGAGGTAATGGTGTGAAAAATTACAGTAAAAATCCATTGGCATCTGAAAGTTAATGTTCTTAAGAATAATAATATGTGCTCTATCCTACATATGGGGTAAATTCTGAATATATGGTGAGATTACTCAGAGATTCTGCAATTAATAAGGAACTTTGGTGTTGCAGAGTTAAAGAATTTTTTCAGCTTTTAAATTCCCTGTTAAGAAACTTCTGGAACTAAGATTAAGCTACCATGTTAACAGATTCTGACATGAATATGTGTCCCCAAATATTCACAGGAGACTTTTTTTTCTTCCTAGGACAAATATGTATAAGAATCCAAATCTCAGTACAGTCCACAAAAAACATATCTTAATAAAATATAGCTTACTAGATATGACTTCAAAACCGACAGATGGAAATGAACATTTTTCTTTTACATGTATTTGAAAACCTCTATAATTTTCTAGTGTGATTCCATACAAAAAATTACCTAAACCATTAAGATTACTTTTCAAAAAGCCAACTGCCCAATAATATCCACTTTTCAGTATTAAAATCTTGTCCATCAAATAAATATGAAATTTAGCTTACTAAATTGCTTACTATATAGCTTACTTTTAAGAGTTAGCTTCAGAATATTTTTAGAGATGAATAAATACAGGAAACCTAACTAGACAGTTAAAAGCACTAAGCATAAATATCATGTAATTATTTACAAAATTTTTATAATTGTTCTTAACAATGTTTTAATTTTAAGAATGGTAGTAAGTAATATTTTCTCTGCAATTTTATGCATTTTGCAGCATAATGCTGCAGCATAATGCTGCAAAAAGGATCAGGAGAGTTTCTTCAGATCAAATATTCCTGATTTATGAGGAAAAGAATTTTGGCACAATATTTTCACCCTTCAGAGATTAACAGGTACAAATTTGCTAATCTGGAAAATGTTTCTTTAGCAGAGGAGATTGCGTTAGCTATAATGGGATTTGATCCAATAATTACTCAATTATCAACATATTTAGTTGTTTAATAACTGGAACCTGGGTCCTCTTTTACAAGTTTTTTTATAACCTTATAATTTTGGGCAAAATATTGTCAAATTCAATAGGAGTTGAAAGTCAAAGGTAAGCATCTTCATGATGCAGACTGGAAGTTTACAGCTTTATTAAAGATAATGGAGTCAAATTTATTTATGCTACCTCAAGATCACACTCTGGGATTCTTTTTTAGGTAATGAGATATGCAATTAAATGATATGTATTTACCACCTTCCCCAACATTGTAATAAATGCTTATGGTGAAAACAATTCAAGCAGGCAATGACAGAGCAACAATTGAGGAGAGACTCCAAGAATGCCACAGTAATCATGTACATTATTAGGCAGTTAAAATGAACATCTCAAACACAGAGCAAAGTCATCTGTCTTCAAAATTTGTAAAAAAACAGGCAATCACTGCAGAATGTGGTGTTTTGTTTTGTTTTGTTTTATTTTATTTTATTTAAAACCACTTTAATAGTCTCGCTGTTAGAAAATAGTGTCAGTAAATACTGTCATAAAGTGGAAAAATATATGGCTTTGTCTCATTTTTATTTTTTTTTTTTAATTTAGGGTGAATTTGCTGCTCCTTATAACTTGAAATGCAACAAATCCACAAAGGTGTGATGTGTTTGTGGTGTATTTTGAGTTTTACTGAAAGAACTTTCTTCCACATGGAATGTTCTGGACTATTAATGGTAGGCACAATAACAACTCCTCTAATACAGTTTAACTCTTTTGAAAGTCAAAAGTATATTTGACTAAAATTAGATTTGATAGGGAGGGGGAAAAACCCAAAGTTATTGCAGCATACAGTGTATTCAAGGGAGCTCAAACTGAAATAGGACTTTCTAAAATATATATATGCATTCAAACTGTTATAAACTCTTTCTCTTTAACAAGTGGTACTTCAGCTACTGGCAGAAAAAGCAGCAACATGAGGTTTGATAATAACAATATTCTCTGAATTATTATTGCTGTCATTCACAGACATAGATTTTCCATTGATTGCTGTCACTTTAAGTCCCCATATCTCATCTTAATTTGAGTAGCTGCCTAATGGAAGTCACGTGTAGACTGAAAAATTAGCCCTTTCCATCAGAGTGTTTGGGTGAAAGAGGGATTGCTTCTGTTACTGTCACATGTCTGGAGACTAGACAGGATGAATGCTTTGCAACTATGTTAATATTAAAAATTTATTATTCTTGGGGAATTAACATAGCTCTTTATAGTAAAAGAACCATATGTGTCTATGAGTGTGTGCACTCTGAAGGTGTGGATTCGTTTCACCTAAGTTTACCTGTGTAATTAAGATGTCTAAGTTAGTAAGAGTAAAAGGTTGCATCTGGTCTAAACTAGATCTTTGAACTAAACTGGATTATCCAAATAGCCAGAACTAACAAATCTCATCTTTCTTACAGGCAATAAGAAAATTAGGAGTTTCAGAATACAAATAATTTGATCCAGAAAGAAAAGCATGTCACAAAGTGTCTGCTTTATTGTCTATATAGAGTCTAGATGGTTGGATGATTTCACTGAGTCAGAAATTTCACTCCCTCTAAAAGTGCATCATTATTATCAAACAGACTAATAGAGGCACTGCAGAACTAGCAAATGCAGATACCAAGCTTGGTGAACCCAGATCCTTCCCATTTATGATGGTACAAAAGGAAATTTTAAAAAGTGCCTTCAAATTCCATTGCGCTGCCAGGAACACTGTCTCCTGAGGAAGTGTATTAATGACTAATGCTGAGAAAGAGTTATTGACAAGTGGATAATGACTATTGTGTGCTTGTGAAACAAATAATTGCCTGCTTTTTAAATCATGATCTCGGAACTCCATCTGCAACGTGTGTTGTCTGCATTTGTCTCCTCAGCCTACTTTGTGTTATTGTTTTTGTTTACTGTCTCAGGCCTTAGCTGAGAATAACAGGCATGAAAGAGTTCTTTAATTTTAGTATTTATCTGAAGTCAAAATAATTAATTTTTTTACAAAAAAATTCTGTCACAACCTGAAGTGTTTTCTTCTCATGGTGGATGCCTGGTACACAAACCTCTAGAGTGAGTTAATATTCTGCTGATGAGAATGTAGCAGTAATGAATCATTGGAATCTATGTCTTTGTCACAGAACAAAGATGAATCAGCTGAAATACTATCTGGAAGATTATAGGTCCAGAGTGATGGTTATCATTAGCAAAGTTAAAGGTTTCACAGTGATTTGTATACTGAAACTCTCAAACCTTACAAAACTGCTTACAATTGAGTTCACTTGGGTCCACTTAATAATTCGGAATATCTCACTAGCTTGTTGACAGCTTCTTGCTGAAGATCATATTCTGATGAAGCAGATAATTTTAAATACTTCTTTTGCCTTTTGAAACCTAATCTAAAATACTTCTGGGGAAAAAAGAAAGATGCTCCAATGCTTACTTTTCTTGATATATGCATTTGAGAAAAAAAAATGTAAAAAGTAATGATATTTCCTAACTGAAAGGTTACTCAAATATCTGAAAACTAGAGGTAAATAGCTGCATGAATTTGGGAGAGGTGAACTTCACTGGGCTTGGCAGAAAAATGCATCATGTGTCCTTGCAGATTTTGTCATCTGTTTTATTTGACTACTGCCACATACTATGAATTTTGATTAAAGAACATACACAGTGTTTTCTTACTCTTTTTGTACCATTTGTAAGATGAAATGTTTTCCTATTTTCCTTTGATCAACAATAAAAAGACACTGGAGAATTATGAGCCCACCAGTGCTTTAATATCTATACTTGCTGTAACATCTGAATAAAAATCAAACCTGAGCCCTAACCTACATTTCCAGCCAGATATAACACTACAGGTTTATAGTGGGCGGAGCTTGGCTGGCTGGCCCAGCTGCCCTCCCAGTGTTCCTCTTCAGCAGAGAAAGGTGAAAAAATAAGATAGAAAAGCTCCTGAATAGAGATAAGGATAGGGAGATAGCTCACCAGCCAACATCACTGGAAAATAGACATGAATTGTGGAAAATTAAATTAATTTATTGAGAGAAAAAAAATGGAGCAGTAATGAACAAAAATAAACCATCATCCAAGGCTCAGCTTCACTTCTTCATTCACAACACTTCTACCTTCCACAACAAGCTGTCCCAGCACATAACCTTCCAGTGGAGCACAGTCTTTCAGGAACAGATGACTCCAGCAGGCTGAAGTTCCTGCCAGAAAACCTGCTCCTGCATGAATTCATCTCCACCAGCTACAGCTCCTGCCGGTATGCTGCTCCAGCAAGGGCTTTCCATGGACTGCAGCTACATTCAGGGCATCTCCATCTGCTCCAGTGTGGAGTCCTCCAAGGCTGCAGTGCAGGTATCTGCTCCACCATGGTCATCAATGGGCTGCAGGGGGACAACCAGCTTCTCTATGGTTTTCTCCAGTGGCTGAAGAGGAATCTCTGCTCTGGTGCCTGGAACACCTCCTCCCCCTCCTTCTTTTCTTACCTGGTTGTTACTCTCACATTTTCCTCACTCCTCTGTCTCACACCTGTGCAGCAGTTTTGCCCTTTCTTAAATATGTTTTCACATATGTGCCACAACCTTGTCCTGTGGTGGGTTTGTTGGAGTTGTCTGGAATTGGTTGTGTTCCGTATGGGGCATCCCTATCCACTCCTCTCAGAGGCCATTGTTGAAGCCCTCTCACTACCAAAACTTTGTCAAGGACACTCAATAAAAGGTAAAAAGCAAATAAAAATCTGCATAAAAGCATTTCACATGAATAGTAGGGAGATTTGGCCTAAAGCTTGCAGTAACAGCATCACAAAGGCTGAGAGTCAAATCCATTAGCATTATTCTGACTGACAGACAGCCCTTTCCTTTTCCCTCTCCATGTGTACAAGGACAGTTCATTCAGCTCCAGCTTTTGGTTTATACAGTTTATTCTGCTGCACCTGCTCCTGTACCATACTTTAGATTCTACATATTTGGCACCTGAAACCACTGTATCTTTAGATAATGATTATTATTCCTCAAAACTGATCTGAACATCAAATCTGCTCATAGGTTTAGGATGGAATTCAGCCAATAAATGTGAAAAATTTGTACAACTTAACATTTCAAGTCAATGGAGTTGACAGTTCTAAAAGAACCAGAAAATCATGGTTAGTAGGACTATACAGAGAGACTATAGAAAACTTTTCTCACCACCAGTTGATTTAGAATCTGAATGCCACTGGATGGCATATGACTGCATGGGAGTTATTTACTTGTAGCATCATCTGACCTAGAAGCAACATAAAGCAATCTGGTGTAAATAATTGGTAATGAGCACAATATCAGGTATCTAATTTTGAAGACTATCAGCTGTACAAAAATGAATGCAACATTTTTTGAGTAGGACAGAGTTCCTTATAATTTCAGAATTAACTCTGCTATGATATCAGCTGTGCTATATATCTTTTAATTGTCTAATAACAGAATAATATTACTAAAGCTCCTTACAGGGTTCATATATTGGAGATAGAAGTGTGTGTTATCACATCCAAACACTTTTGTTTCAACATACTGAATCCCACGTGTTTTCTTAAGAGTCCAGTTAAAAATGACTGAGAAGGTATCTGAAAAGTTAGACAAGCACTTTAATATTTAATTTTTTGATTTGGTTTTTTTTATTGCTCCCTTGGTTTATTGGGTCTTTCAGATACTTATAGTTTGTTGCTTCTCGTGACACTTAAAACTCACAAAGAAAACAGTGACTTTGAATATTGAATATGGGAAATAAATGTTTCCAATTTTTGCCTGCTTTCTATTTTTTAAGGTATTGCTACTGAATAGTTTTAGAGTTAAGGGAAAAGAAGTGAACTGATGTCAGATAAGCCATCAAAATATCTAGAGTTCTGGAGAAAAATCATATGAGCATATCAATCTGAGAGGCAGCAGGCCTGGATTTCATGGAGGATGCCAGAAAACAGTAAATTAATTAGAAAAGAAAGGTTATGACCTTTAATGAATTTAATTCTCAAAAAACTTACAAGAGCTTTCAAAAGAATGTTTATTTATAAGTTTCTGAACATTGGAGTTAGATGTGGTGATTTAAAGTATACAGCAAAGTTTCAGATTTAAATTTAAGAAAATATCTGGCCTGTGACAAAACTCATATTTTTTTTCTCTTAAGCTTTTGATGAAGATCTGAGTTGAACAATTAATGATACAGATCTTGATGTTCAACAGAATAATGTCTTTGTACATGTACTTATAGGCAAGGCCTAGTGAAAACATGTAGGCCTTTATTATGGATAAAGAGAAAAGTGGTAGCTAAAGAAAAACAGGTGTATATGGAGACATATTTATGTTTCCAAAAGATTCTTTTAAAATGTTTAAAAAGTAACAAAGAAGTTAAACAGCCATCATCACTAAATAACTTGCATTAATATAAGTCCTAAGAGAGCCAATGGAAAAGGTAGAAGTATATGTTAAGAGGTGGGGCAGTAGCAAGACAAGATTTTCAGGGAAAAAGTAATATATTTTAGTATACTAATCAATGTAGTTGAGGAGGTGAAAAATCAGATGTAAAAGATGTTGTTCATGTTCCTATTTCAGTAGAATACAGTAAAAAAGTACATATGCTCCACGCAGCTTTATCAGATCTTGCGTCTCTGCCACAAAGTATTTCCCCTTGGACTTATAATAGATTTTAACTTTATCTGTAGATCTTGTTCCATTTTTTATCATAGCAAAATGCAAATCTTTGGGTAGCTTAAGTTTCATAAAAGATTTCAGATTATTTATTCTGTTTATAGGTGACATGGAAGTAGAAGTAGGCTACGATGTGGCAAAATGTTCTACTTAGAGCAGTGGACCCTGAAAAACGAGCGCTTTAAAAACACTAAAGAAATGGACTTCATGCAAAAAAAGGTTCTACAAGGAAGCAAAATTTACTAACATTTCTTCATAAAATAGGAAGTCAACATTATCTAGGGAAAAGAACATGACTACCATGGGTATTCAGTTACCAGAAGTTACTTCTTCCCCTATTTCATAATGGAAGAAAAGTGAACATTGAATAACACTTCAAAAACTGTACATGTAAAACAATTGTTAACACACACTGTGTGGTCTGGCTTCAAAACTTATTGCCACAGTTCTTGAGGTCAAGAACTTTCCAAACTCCATATATAAATTGTACAGTGTGAGATTTTTCTTGCAACATTACTGTGGCAATAACATGTTAAGAATGCATACTAACTCCTGTGCTTCACGGCTTACACAGAACTTTAATAATTGAGAAGAGATCTAAGACTGAGGTAGTGTAGTCTGCTGTGTATACTGTGCATATACTTTTCTCACAAGAGGCAGTATGGACAACTCTTAGGCAAGATACTCAGGAAAACAAACGAGTCATCTGATATACTATGGAAATTATTGCAAACTGAGAGATGCAATAGAGAACACAGCTCTCAGTATCACTTCTTTCCTTGCAATCTAGCTGAGTGCAAATGCTTTCATGCATTCAGATGAATACAATCAGAATTACCTTGAATTTGCTCGCTCCAATTCCTTACAATATAAATAGCTTGTCTTTTTGTTTTCCAGATCTTTTTGTACTTCATTTTTGCTACTATAATTAGGTCTTTCTCTGCTTGCAAGCTCACTATTATATTTCTAGTGGAAAGTATCATCTGTCAATACTTTTATTGATTCCATTATTGTCCTAATTTCTTTGACCTCACATTATGTTTCATTTAAACTTTCTATCTATTGATATACAGTTTCAGAAAAAAAGAAAATCCATGTAAAAACAGCAGTATCTCTTTACTTGAAGCCTCAGACATTGAGAATGCAGAAAGTGCATCAGGAAGAGAGAAAAAAATGACTGAGATATTTGGAGAGTGAAGAGATACACAAGCAAAGCAAAGTGTAATCAGATAGGAGCACATGGAGATACACAAAACTAGAATGAGACAGACAGAGACAGCAAAATGATAACCACATATTCAATAATAATTGCTTTTGGGTTATGATATGTACCGTGTAGTCAGCAACTAGCATTCTCTATTGGAAAATATTTAAATATGTTATACACTGCATAAGAGAAGAGTTTAGGAGGATCAGGAAATTAGGTGACTCCATATTTATCATGTGACTGGAATACTCTCTTTGAGTTTTTTATTGTGAACTTCTTGTGCCTGAAACTAAGAATGGCACCAGAGACCTGGGGAGTCAGAGAAATTAATCATATTTATTTAAGGAAAAAATTTTAAATGGACTCTAGTTTAATTTTTCACAATAAAAGATTTCAATGCCTCCCAATAGTCAGGATATTTCAAAATTTAAAAAAATGGTTTTAGCATCTAAAGATGTTTATACGTATACATATATATCAATAATATAAAATATATAAATATATGGCTATATCTATAGTTATATCTATAAATAAGAAAAAAACCTTCCACAAAGTGAAAATTCCAGTTTTCATGCAGCCATAATTTCTCTCTTTCAGGTCACAATTTCTCACTGGAATTAGTTACTTCACAATACTGATATGATGTAAAAGTGCAAGAAGGAAACAAATGCTGGTTGCATTAACAGTTGGTGTTCTCTTTTGCTAATCCCTTCTTTTATAGAAGATATAGAAATCATCTTTGGACAAGAGTAAAATGAGCATCTTTTAAAATTATTATTTCAAAATATGTATAACTTATGAATGAAAGTTAACTAGGTTTGATTACACTTATTCATTGATCTGCTCTGTTATATTATGGTCAGTTACTTCAATAATTACTCAAGTTAAGGACTCCAAAATACAGCTCCTGGAGTACTGCACTTACAGCAGAAGTCTCATTTACCTTATGCTAAAGTAGGCATAGGAGAAGGTGAATTTCTCTTGTGAAGTTATATTCACTCTTGCAATAAACATTCTGTATTTCTTTCTGATGTGTGTTTGTGTGTTTGCTAATACTATCCTAAGTCATTGGTATATCCTCAGGTACCTATGGAACATTTTGAGAACACCTTCCCAAAACTTATGTAGGCAGGGATCTAAGCAGATATCATGCTTCAGAGACATTCAGAAAGATGTCTATCTTCAGAAATAGCATCACACTAACTTTTAATGTTCACTAATAACACAGATCATGAATGAAGATATTATTTAAAATTATTCCCATGCAGTGGCTCTCACTTGCTTGAGTTTTCAAACTAAAATTTATTTCTCAATACTCCAAGTTATCATTAAACTGAGGGCATTCATACTTTGGAGATTTATGTATAGCATTCAGGAAGCCTTTGTAACATATTGCTGTGTTTGTCTCTAGGCATGTCTATTTACACCTTACATAGTAGTACCAGTTTTAGCTACACAGAAAACTACATGGAACTAAAAAATAAATAAATCTAGTTCAGCTCAATAACGCATTTAGTTCTGAAGAATTTTCAGGTTCAACAACTAACTAACTCACAGCTTTGGTCCAGAGTGAAAAAATCCACAACAAAGATACTAATGCAAGAGATCTTAATATGGTGGAGGAATGCTGGAAAGTACCTATAAACAAAGTGTTTGCGCACAAATATATAGTCACACACTTCCCTCAAGATCCTTAAAAAGGAATAAGAAATTTTGCAACAGGAATACTGGCCAAAAATAAATTTTGTTTAGGTTTTCTAATAGTGTGCTTATGAATAGCGCTGTAACACATCATAAGAAAGAAAACTAAAAGGACAATGAACAATGCCAGATTCTGTTAATGCTAACAGTACTCTATTAAAGATTCTCACACATGATTGAATGTGAGGGTCTCTCTAGCAGCTAATCCCAGTATTTAATTCAAATCTGGATACTTGATAGATATGCCAATATTTGTTCTTTTTCTTGTTCTTGTCCTTGACCTTTTTCAGTATGAAACTGTGTTGCACTGTCAGCCTTATGATAAAAAAGTTATGAATGAATTATGATGCTACTGTAGCAGCTTGTATGAATACTCCTTTACAACATTAAAGATTATCAACACCTCACATCTTGATCAGCATTCCAATATAAGACCACACTACGGCTGCAGAGTGTATATGCTTTCTCTAAGGTATACACAACTCTAAGTCATTCTGAATCTAAAATAATTCTATTAAATTCAGTAGAATTTAATTTCTGCATATAAATACCTGGTATAGCTGTATAGATATATAGATATATAGATATAGTAATAGATCTCTATCTGCTTGGTTCTCCTGTTTATCACTTAATAGTTAACAGATTTTCAGGAAATTTCAGTATGACAGACTTTTTAGGATATCTCCACAAGACAAATGCATATATTGAGAATGATGCTTTCCATTTCAAAAGTACTACAGCTTCTCACTTTTGTGTGCTGTGAAGAGTATATAGTGGCTTCCAGTGGAATTAATTCCAATTTAAATGAAAAGCACTTTTGGTATTTGAATGTATTTATGAAACTGTGAATATGGAGCTGTGCTTAGCATTGCACAGTGATCCACTGAAGGATTGTACTGAGACACAAGATAAATACAAGTGCCTAAATTAATCTGGCCACATGATATAAAAACAGTCAGAGTGGGCTGGTTTAGTCTGGAGTACAGTTAACTTTCTTCACAGTGGCTTGTATAGGACTGTGTTTTCGATTTGTGCTGAATGTAGGGCTGACAATAAAGAGATTTTTTTTTTATTGTTGTTGAGCAATGCTTACAGAGAGTCAATACCTTTTCTGCTTTTTGTACTGCCATGCTGGCAAAGAAGTTGGGAGTGTGTGGAAGGCTGGAGGTGTGTGGAGGAGACACAGTCAGGGCAGGTGGAACAAACTGACCAAAGGGATATTCCATAACATATGACATCATGCTCTGTATAGAAAGTGGAGGAAAGAAGGAGGAACTGGAAGGGAGGACATTTGTGATGGTGTTTGTCTTGCCAAGTAACTGTTACATGAGATGGAACCCTCCCTGCTCTCTTGGAGATGGCTGAAGACCTGCCTGCTCCTGAAAGCAGTGAATTAAACCTTTTTTTGCTTTGCTTGTGTGCATGAATTTGCTTTCCCTATTAAACTGCCTTTATCTCAACTCACAAGTTTTCGGGCTGTTACCCTTCTGATTCTCTCCCTGATCCCACTGGCAGGGGATTGAATGAGTGGCTGCATGGGGCTTGGTGGCTGGCTGGAGTTAAACCATGACACAGAGGGAAATGAAAATACTAATAAATACTAATACACAGTTCCTATTTATTTTTTCTCCCTTTAAATTTTTATTAACTGCATAGTTTAACTAACAATACCATGCAAAAAACCCTGTTTGCAAATTCTCCAGTTATATTGCTCATCCATATAGGAACCTCTTAGCTGTTATCAAATCAACTCTCACATACAGAAAAATGTTTATGTGAATGAATATAAATATATGTCTGGATATATTTGTGTATATATGTATATTTAATATTTAGCTAAATGAAACCCCATTACTCTTGAAGGTATCATTGCCCAGGCTGGGGATAGAGTGGCTGGAGAGCAGCCAGGCAGAAAGGGACCTGGGAGTCTGTATTGACAGGAAGCTTAACATGAGCCAGCAGTGTGTCCAGGTGTCCAAGAAGGCCAATGGTATCCTGGCCTGGATCAGGAACAGTGTGGCCAGCAGGAGCAAGGTAGTGATTCTATGATTCTTCCCCTGTACTTGAGGCCACACCTTGAGTATTGTGTCCAGTTCTGGGCTCCTCAGTTCAGGAAAGACATTGAGGTGCTGGAGCGGGTCCAGAGAAGAGCAACAAGGCTGGTGAAGGGACTCTAGCACAAGTCCTATGAGGAGAGGGTGACAGTGATGGCGTTGTTTAGCCTGGAGAAGAGAAGGCTCAGGGGTGACCTCATCACTCTCTACAACTTCCTGAAAGGAGGTTATAATCAGGTGAGGGTCTATCTCTTCTCCCAGGCAACGATCAGTAAGACAAGAGGGCACAGTATTAAGCTCTGCCAGGGGAGGTTTAGGTTGGATATTAGGAAGAAATTCTTTACAGAGAGGGTAATCAGGCATTGGAATGGGCTGCCCAGGGAAATGGTGGATTCTGCATCCCTGGAGGTTTTTAAGATGAGATTTAATGTGGCAGTGCCGTGGTCTAGTAACCACAGCGGTAGTGGATCAAGGTTTGGCCTTGATGATCTCAGAGGTCTTTTCCAACCTGGCTGATTCTATGATTCTATGATTGTTGAATTAAGGAAACAGATGAACGTATCAATGTAGGCTAGTCATTCAAGACATACATACCTCGTGGTCATCTGATGTTTTTTCTCTGTGGAGAGGAAGCAATGGAAAGCAATGGTCATATGGAGAGATATTTTTTCCCAAAGCAAAAGGGAAAAAATTAAACTTCTATGACTCATCAAACATCATTTTCTGTGTATAACAATGAAACACAGAGCATGACCTGGAAAATACCAAATTTCTTAGTCTTGTTCAAATTGTTTCTCTTATGATGAACAAATCTTATGGTTTTGTCTGGGATAGAGTTAATTTTCTTCAGAGTATGGGGCTATGATTTGGATTTGTGCTGAAACAGTGTTGATAATTCAGGTATGTTTTAGTTGCTGAACAGTGTTTACACAGCATCAAGGAGTTTTCTGCTTTTCAAATCACCCATCAGCAAGTAGGTCAGGACTGCACAAGAGGCTGAGGGAGGATACAGATGACATATCTGACCTCAACCGACTAAATGGATATTCCATACCATATGGTGTCTTGCTCACTATATAAATCTGCAGAAAGAAGAAGGAAGGGGAGATGTTTGTAGTTAGTGTTTCTCTTCCCAAGTCATCGCTATGCATGATGGATTTCTGCTTTCTTGGGGATTGCTGAACACCTGCCTACCTATGGGAAGTAGTGAATGGATTCCTTGTCTTGTTTTGTTTATGCACAGAGTTTTTGCTTTACCTATTAAACTGTCTTTATCTCAATCATGAGTTTTGTCACTGTTACTCTTCTGATTCTCTCCCCCCGCCCCCCAACACAGGGGTAGTAAGTGAATGGCTGGGTGGGGCTTGGTTGCTGGGTGGGATTAAACCATGAAACCATGGAACAAAGCCCACAATGCATGCAGTATTGCAAGATACTACTTGTTGAAGAAACCTTTAGGATTACTAATTTAGTTGCTACTTCATTTGTTTATTGGAAAGCTGGGCTACAACACACAAGAAGTCAAGAAGTTGCAGCGATGTGTGCACTGTTTTGAGAAAGACAAAAGGAAGACAAAATGGCTGAAGTCATTGGTATAAAAAGCCTTCTTGATCTGGGACTCACCTTAAAAAGGTAAAAATAGGTATATGATCTCAGACATGAGGGGAAAACAGCCC
Source organism: Pyrocephalus nanus (assembly GCA_038380795.1). Classification (NCBI taxonomy): domain Eukaryota; kingdom Metazoa; phylum Chordata; class Aves; order Passeriformes; family Tyrannidae; genus Pyrocephalus; species Pyrocephalus nanus. The sequence continues at coordinate 40,834,457 of CM076262.1, forward strand.
AGATATAAGTACTAAATGAAATCTTGCTGAGTGAGAGTGGAGGCCTATTGCAGGTGTCTTCCAAAATTAATGTCATCCAAAAAATTTCTATAAAGGAAAAGGCAGTGCATGTTTTATTCCTTGTTTCTTTCTTTAGAGGTCATGCAACTTCACTTTGCACCCACTTTTCATAATACTTTCCCCTCTAAAATATTTTTGGTGCCGGGGCTAAGAAAAAGGAGCTGTCATTTTAAGTAGAATTTTTTTTAAAAAACATGCACTATCTGTTAACTGCACTTTCACAAAAAGGAAAAAAATATGAGAAGGAAAGAAATATAAGAAAAAATAAAGAATTTATAACAACGTAAATCTGTGCATTACAAACACAAATTATACAACCTCCTGCAGTAATTAGGCAATGCAAGTGTTTTAAAACCTTCCTCATTTACTACATCAAACAGGCTGCCTAATACTGCATGCTGGAAATGCAAGTCAAGATAAGCAGTTCATAGAATCAGAGCATATCTCAAGTATGAAGGAATCCATAAAGAGCATTGAGATCAACTCCATGCTCCTTGCAGGACTGCCTAAATTTAAACTGTATGACTAAGACCATCATCCAGATGACTTGAACATCATCCTTGAACTCTAATAAGCTTGAGGCTGTGACCTCTTCCCTGGGGAGCCTCTTCCAGTGACCGACTACACTCCAGTGAACAATCTTTTTCTCATGTCCAATCTAAATTTCCTCTGATGTGGATTTATTTCATTCACTTGTGTTCTAGTGCTGCCCATCTTGAGGAAGCTGTAGGCTGTGATGAGGTACCCCTTAGCCTTCTCTTCTCCAGGCTGAACCAACTAAGTAACCTCAGCCACTCCTCATAAGTCTTGTCCTCAAGAGCTTTCAGGCATTGTAATAATTTGATGTCCTTCCTATATTGAGATACCCAAAACTGCACCAGGGGATGCCAAGGTGGGATGACACTAGTGCAGTGCAGAACAGGACAGACACCTTTCTTGACCAGCAGGAGATGCTGTGCCTGATGCACCTCAGGACAGGGTTGTCTGCCTAAGAACTTAAACTGATTAAGTGAAAACATAAAAGGTTCACAGCAAGCTACCCACTTAAATGGCCAGGGCAAATGCTAATCTGTAATTCAAATAGGCCCCAACTGATGATAGGCCTACACTTTTTTTTTTTCCACCCTAATTTGGACCTTTTGGCTACCAGGGCACACTGCTGACTCATATGCAAGTTGCCATTGACCCAGCCCCCAAGATCTCTCCGTGAGGCTAATCTCCAGCCTTGCCTCCCAAATTGTACACACTTGCTTTGTTAAACTTCCAAGCTGGTTGCCTCTTGTTAGCAGCAATTATCAGTGATCTTTTCCAAACTCTTCCTATATTTTAGTCCATGTGCAAAATCGGAAAAGAAAAAAACCCACAAAACCAAAACCAAAAGGAGCTTTTTTACTTAAAACTTTTCTAGTGTTGTTAGAAACAGTAGAAAGAAACTGTGTACTTAATCTGGAATTTACTGTGAAGCATTAAGCACTGTGGGGAGTGTTCTCCTCTTGGATACGGAAGGCAGAGCTTGATCATTGAAGTTTTCATTTTCTGCATGCATAATACTTCCTTTAATATCTTATGTAATCACATGTACTTTGTATTTTGAAATAAAGCTTTTAAAAAGAATTTCTAAGCAGCAGGGGAAAAAAATTACATTACAATAAATAGACTGCAGAACAGCAGCATTAATTTATAGAAAACACTTATAATTTGAATAGAGGAGTACTTTTCATTAAAAACTAGGAAAGATATACAGAAAAAAATGGCAGAGAGAAACAGAAATAGATAAGCAGATATCTCATATTCAGTGGATTCTGCATAAAAGCAATCCTACAGGAAATCATTGCAGATTTATTGTAGAGATCTATACTGAGAGCCCACCTAGAATAAAGGCAGTTCAGATACAAACAGCAGTTAAAACTGTAAACACACCACTCTTAAATGCAGACCATCTGTCACCTTTTTATTTGTACTGATGAGCAAAAGATACCTCTTCTCTTAGCATGTCTTTCTGAACTATCCTACAGACACAACCTTATGATACTTAATCTGCCAATTTAACTTTCAATTTGACCGCAAGTTTTGTTTTGTTTTCCTACTATGTTTTTAATTTCTTTGTTACTGTCCAGTTTCTTTGTGTTTGAGCATTTGAGTTCCTTCAGTGTTTCTGTTTTTAAAAAAAAAAATACATTTTTCTCATCTTTTATCTCCCATGTGCCAACCAACCGCCTGCTGGTTCTGAGTTGTTTCCTGCTGTCAGGAATGAGATAATTGAAAGGGAAACTGCTATTCTTATAAACTAATGAAAACAGTTTCAACTTTTTTCTTCCTTGAGAACATAATTTTTATTTTTATAGTCCCACTTTATGAAGATAAAAATTATCAATTCAAATTATCCTGAAAATTAATCTTTTTTACATTAAATTCCAAGTTTTAGAATGTGTTAACTGAAATTAAACGTCAATTAATCAGAAGTTTTGATTAATTCAATTTTAGATGCTGCTTATTTAACATTGGTTATATCCACAAAATGTGAATATGAAGGAAGTAATTTTGTTTTGTCATCTCTTCTTCAGAATGAAATTAGTGATGACAGTTAATTGCTGTATGAAAATTGTTTCCATTGGACTGAAATCATTTGTGAAAAAGACTTTGAGAAAAAAAGTCGAGATTACACTCAATTTAAAATTAAGTAGTTTCCAAAAAACATGATACAACATATCATAATTACAATTTTTTTTTTTGTTAGAAAAAGAATGCGAGGAGGATAACGGGGACACTTCCTAGCAGCAGAAGATTTACATACTCTTAAACATGTAGAGAAAACCCACACATAAAAGTCAGAAGGATTCAGCACAATTTTTTGCAGAAACATTGTCAACAATATCTAATATTTCATTACCTCTTGTGATAAAAAATAAGGTCTAATATTAATAGTAAAGAAAAAAATATCATAAAAAGACAAATCTTGTGAACTCAAGAGAGCCTCCATAAAGCTTTTCAATGGATGAACAAATAGGAGATTAGAAAGTAAAATGTTCAGCTTTCCAGGATAGGCTTTAAAACCTAACCTGGAATGCGCTTTTTCTGCTAGTTTGGCTCTTCACCTAGCAAGCATATTGATTGTACTAAAGTGAGGAAAAAGACCAAAACATCCAATCTCATTTTTGCTCTCCAAAGACATGAGTTTTGATCCAAAGATTATGCAAATAAATTGCAGCTCCAATGGCACTGTTATTTCATTCATAATCATTCATTTATTCAGAGTTGTATAGAACTTGTGCAAAGTACTGTGTCTATTAAAATGAAGTTTCATTGCAAAGAGTGATATTGAAAATAGAATCAAGGTACCTGACAATCTTCATATGAAATGCTCAGTTACAGAAATTAAACATATTTTTAACTTCAAAACTGTAGTAACTAGTAATTAGAACTCTCTACCGAGGGAAAATTATGTTTTAGTGTCATATGTCTCTTTAAACATTTTTCAGTCAGGGAGAGAAACAAAGTGGATAGACAGACACAGTAACATTTCTGTTCTGTCATTTTCATTAGAAGATAATGCAAGTACAATAAAATAATATCATACTGGACAACTGGATGACTGAATGGCACTAAATGTGCGTGAACTGTAAGACACTTTATTATTGCAGTCTAAATATGTATGCTAAAAGGGTCCTGGTTAAGGTCAAACAAGTAACGTGAGAGTGAGCTCTCATTTGTATTTCTCCCTTCCACTTGCAACATGGTATGGTTCTAATGTTCACACTTTCCTCTATGAAGACTGACATAAGAGGTTGTTCTGCAGCATCAGTAGACATATTAGGAATGGCTCTGAGGTTGAATCAAAGACTATTCTTGATCAGCATCCTGAATCCAATAGTTGCCAATAAACTGTGCACAGAAAAAGTAAAAAAAGGAAGACTCAAGCACTCAGGCACATGCTGCCTTACTTCCAGAAATCCTTGGGTCAAAAATTTCTGAGAAAAAGTGTAAATTGCTCAAGACACATTTTCAGTATGTGTCTTGGAGACTCTAAGCCGAGTTGCCACTTCTGGGGATGATGCTTCAAAGTTCAGTAGCCTATTCCTGTATCTCTCTCAACAGAATTAGGACAGTGCAATCCCTGTATCCTGAGTTGATGGAAAAGTCAATCCAAAAGAGCATGTGTTCCAAATGCTGATTCCTGTAACCTGGAGAGATGGTTGGAACTGGCTCTGTCCAGCATCGGGGCAGCTTCTGGTATCTTCTCCCAGAAGCCACTTCTGCAGCCCCTTCCACTAACAAAACCTTTGCACATAAACCAAATACATTACATTTCTTGCCTTTGTGAATCAATATTTAAGAATTGTCACTAAAATATACATTCATAGCACAATCTAAAATCTTCACAAACTTCACTTACATCAGCAAAAGAATTGTCCCAACAAAAATCAAAATAACATCATCGCAACATTTTTGAAAAAGGTGGGCAACTCATGCTCACTTTATCCCTCTTCCCTTCACCAAAGTTAGAACAACAAAAAATCCCCACAGTGTTGAGTATATGTTTTACCCATTGCTTTTCCCAATTTTTATCCTTAGGTCAAATTTCTTGAAAGCTCCACATTGAGTGTCAAAAAAGACTGTAGTGTGTTGATGTTAGATAGCTGCCAGGTGCTCACCAAGCCATTCTCTCACTCCTCCTGAACAGAACAGGGGAAGAAAATAAGAACTCTTAGGTTGAAATAAAGGCAGTTTAATCAAACAGAGCAAAGGCCACACACTGATGCAAAGGAAAATAAAGATTTATACCCTGTGTCACATAAGCAATAAGCACCAGCTACTTTCTAGGAAGTAGGGCCTCAGTACACTTAGCAGTTGCTTCAGAAGACAAATGCCTTAGTAAAAAATACCCCCTAATATTCATGGTTAATTAGACATTGTTACTTTTTGGTCTGTGTATTTGGCCCAGCCACCTGCAAGAGTCTGTTCTTTTCCTGCCAAGTTATGAGAAAACAAGAACTGATAAATGGACACTTCGTCCTTGACAGGAAACATCTTGTGTAAACTGAAATTAAGTGGGGCTTGGCTATTGGCCGACAGCTCTTCAATGACAATTCAGGGAGAAAGAGAAGAGGAGGGTGATGAAGTAGCAAGCCCAGACTCATTAGGAGAGACGCCCGATGTGCTGTACGCAGGCACAGGGGGATTTCCAGTGTACCCCCTCATGTGCAGGAGGGGTACCACTTACATAGCAGGGAGAGGGACTGGAGGCCTCTAACTGGACAGTGCTGGCAATACGCACCCAGGTAGATGTCATAGACTGACTGAAAAAGCAGACAGCTCTTGCCTGGAGCAGAAAGCATGCTTTACATCTGAGGACAATGTTTCATGCAGGGATGCCTGCCAGAGTATTTTAGCCTGCCAAGGCTCTGAGAATGAAGCTACTGCTATTGGGAATTATAAGCATTCTGGGATCAGTATGTACTGCGGCTGTAGATAGCTCATTAGTGAGTGAGGGTTATCTTAGGTTTTGTTTTCTTATCCTGTCTCTTGGTTTTCTCATTTTGTTTGCTACTTCTTTGTAATAAACGTTTTGCTGAACTTTGAACCGTGTAATTGTTTTACTTTGGCAACCTTGTGGTAACACCCCTCTCTTTCTTCTTCCTTTATTCTTCTGTTTTCCTTTTTTTTTTGCTTTTCTTTTCCTCTGCTCTGCACTGATGCAGCCTCACCTTGAATATTGTGTCAAAGGAAGGCAGAGAAGATGGTGAAGTGCCTTGAGGGGAAGCTGCATGATAAGTGGCTGAGGTTACTTGGTCTGTTCAGCCTAGAGAAGATGAGACTGAGGGGAGACCTCATTGCAATCTACAGCTTCCTCATGAGGGGAAGAGGAGGGACAGGCACTGATCTCTTCTCTGTGACGACCAGTGGCAGGACCAAAGGGAATGGACTGAAGCTGTGTCAGGTGAGGTTTAGGTTGGGTATTAGGAAATGTTTCTTTCCACAGAGGGTGCTTAGGCACTGGAACAGGGTCTCTCAGGAAGTGGTCACAGCACCAAGCCTGAGAGAGTTCAAGAAGCTTTTGGACAATACTCTCAGGCATGTGGTGTGACTCTTGGGGATGGTCCTGTGCAGGGCTGGGAGTTGGACTTGGTGATCCTTGTGGGTCCCTACCAATTTGGCATATTCTATGATTCTGTGATTCTTTTTCCTAGCTTTTATGGCTAAGGAAAGTCATATGGTATGGAATATCCTTTTGGTGAGTTTCAGTCATCTGTCCTGGCAATGCCCCATCCCAAAGTCTTGTCCACCCCCTGCCTTCTTTTTTGCAGGGGCGGGGAGGTGATTTGGAAAAACATTGTCTGTGCTTGGGAGCACTGCTCAGTGGTAGCTGCAACACTGGTGTAATATAAACATTATTCTATTTACAGATATGAAGTATGTCACTATGAGATCTACTGTGGGGGAAGTCTTCTAGCCAGACCGAATAAAACAAGGAAAACTTGTGTGAAATGAAGCAATTCCAAAAGCCTGCATATGAAGTTGTTGGCAGAGCTGCTCACTACCAGTGAGAAATTTTTTTTTTATTTTGACAAATCTGCAAATGTTGAGAATATATTATCCTCAGGCACTGAACACAACATATGTAAAACAACTAGACTATGACGCTCCTCTTAGATATACATATTCTTAATATACTATGAACCGTGTTCAGGCTACCACTGAAGTTCTTAGCATTAGTAGTATCAGGAAGTCACATCTTGGTATGAGACTATGATCTGTATTTTGAATACAAGATAAAAAATATGTCATGAAATGAACTCAATAAGATTAGGCAGCTGTATGAAAATCTTTTCTGCTTTACTAGATAAAGGTTAAATTTATGCAGGAATCAAGCACATGGATGTTTTAGAGGTTACATTGACAGGTGCAACTCTTATCTATGAAGGATTAACCAGCTTTCTAAGAGCATTAACTTCTGAGTTCTGGGTCATATTTTCTTCCTTTTTGTAAGGGTAAAAATGCAAAGAAGTGGACTGAGGCATCAAAAATAAAACTCTTACAGAGACATTTGTGTTCCAAATGGAAGATTTGTGGAAGTCTAAGCTACCATACACAAGAACCTTCAGCACGCCTTCCACTTTGAGCTCTTATACTCTCGATTCACATTTTATCAGATTAATGTGTCATATAAAAAGATCAGTCATGTTTATGAACCTGCTCTTTTGTGTGAGTCCTGATGATCACTATGTCCCAATTTTGACAGGGTCCTCCAAAATTTATGCATAAAAATCCCCTGTTCAAAGACATGATCAGCTACAGAAGTGTTGTTGCAGAAAAATATTTGCTTCTTTGATAGCAATGGTCCAGTGGTAAAGTTTATGAAATTTGTAACTCCTTTTATTTTAATTGTCTTTTCTTATGCTTGCTGCATAGGTGCTTTCCCATCATGACACAAATTGTTGGGTTAGAAATTGTTGGGTTTTTCTTCTAAGACAAAAGGAATCAGACGGAAGGCTGATGCTTTTTGACACATCTGTGTATTGGACCACTCATCGCCATCTCTTCTCTTCCTGTTAGGAACTGCAGTAAGCAGTCTCAGGGCACCAGAGCACAAAGACTCCCACTGTACTTTTGCAATTCAATTCACTTCTTCCCTACTACATGACCTCTTGTTACCTTCCAGAACATGGTGCCTTCATTGCAGATCAGAAGAGACTTCCTAAGAAATCTGTTCTTCAGCTTCACAGTTCCTTTCCTCTTTGCAGAAGACTTAAATGTGTTTGAGGACTGTAATCATGTTGCCTCTTGTTCCTCTCTCTGAACAACTACAGTCCATTTATTGTTTCCCCAAAGTTCAGGTTGCCATTATCGTCGATCATGCCTTTTGCTCTCTACCAGACATTCTCCAAGGACTCCACATATTTTTGGATTTAGGAACTCAAAAGTGGATTCAGGCCTTCAGCTAGGTTTTGGTTTTGTTTATCCTTTTTTGTTTATCTGTAGGCCAAGTAAACAAGTACTAGGTCACACGAAGAGATTGGTTTTTACTACCTGATGCCTAAAACACTAGCATGGGAACTTGTGCTTTGACAGACATTCCTGTAAATGTTTATATATATAGCTACACTTTGTCTATTGGAAAGAAAGTCCTGCTTTTATCTTCAGTTTTACTCTAGCACAAATATCCAACCCATCTGTTCAGTGCATTCTCCCTAACATCACAATTAAAAGCCTATAAACAATCCATTTAAAGCAGAAAGCTGATGGTCAGGCACACTTTTACCCAAAGAAACAGTAGTTTGATAAGTGACCCTGAATTTCTTCCACTAACATATACAGCAAAAAAAAGAACTGGCACCAACCCAGCTGTCAGGCTTTGATTCAGGAAAGAAGACTTTCCAAGGCAGGAGTTATCTATCAAAAAGGCAGTCCCATACTCAGGGAAATATATCTGATCTAAAGCTGATAGAGTGTGAAATCAAAGGTTGTGAATGGCTACTCAAGGGAAACGAAATACTTTTCTATGGGGTTGCAGTACAAATGGTGTTGGTAATAGGTTGTGGCAGGATAAAGGGCAACTGAATTAAATACCAAGATCTAGCACGTTAGCTTTACTTGATCAAAGAAGGGTAAGATGGCATACTGACATTATTAAAATTATCTCCTTAACTTTTCTGTACTAAGTCACTGATTATCACTTTACTTTGTCTTCATCTCATCAATTTATCTGATAGAAAGAGTTCATCCAAGAAATACCAGGAGAGAGCTCTGACTATATAATTATTCTGGTTGAAGACTCTTTTCTAACAGACTAATACTGTGAAGGACTAATTCCTTTATAGCAAATGCTGTCATCCAGGTAGCAGGTTAAGTACTGACAACTGTTCACTTTACCTGTGGTTTTTGAAGACCTTAAATTACAGATATAATATAGTCCATTCAGTGATATCTTCAAAACATAGAATGTAATAGAAGACAATAGTATACAGCAACTATGTGATCATTAATCAGTCTTTTTCATATGAATGTTTAAACTGTGGATTTTAAGGAAAGATAAATATCTTTCTATGTTAAGCCTGAGTAAGGTCCAAAGTGATTCAATATTGGTTTTTCCTTGGGTTTATGTCTTTTTTAAAGAGTATCTAGTTTACTATTCAAGAAATTCTGGACCAGAAATAGTAATTTCAAAAGCAATTACTTTAGCTAAGCGTATTAGTAACTAAGTCTATGTTTATGCAAATAAAGGATCTGCTATATATGAATCAAAGTGGAGAAAAAGATTTCTAGTAATTCTGCAATTCTTATAGTTCTTGTTAAACTGAAATATTGTTGCACTTAATTTAAACAGATGTAGATCTCTGAGGTATAAGAGTCAGTTCTTGCTTACATTATCATTCCTATAAATAGTCAGGAAAGGAGTTTAGGAAATGTTGGAGTTGAAATCTTTATTTTATATATTCTAATTTAATATACTATAAATTTAACATACTATATATTTAATATATAATTTAATGTACTATAAATTAATTATGTTGACATATCTTAAACAGTGTGTAGGTGTATATATTTCTCTTTAATATATCAAATCATATTAAATGGTGTCATATGACTTCCAAAACTTTATGGTTCAATATAGTAATAAGGACGTTGTTTTAATATATTTCAATGGGACAGCAAAAGTCCAGTGTTAATCGAAACAGTTTCCCTATTAACACATTGACTGTGAAGAACCTGGGCAGTTAGAAATACAGAATTAATATATAAGGTTCTTACTATATAATATCTTAGAGAAAGATTACCATGTTAATGGATGAATGGAATTCTACCGGTATATATATCATCCAGTACAGCCTTGTTATGATACAAAATCACTGCCAGAAAACTATCTTTGTAGCGGTGGGATAGAAGCTCTTACAACAGTGTCAGTATAAGACCCATTATTATTCCTTTTCCTTTCTTTCTTTTTTTTTTTTTTTTACACTCTCATTTAAAATCCATATTGCAAAATTAAAACAGAATTAGGAGACCCTTATAAACTGGTAATGTGAAAATTTTTGAATGAAATTTGATTGCCTTCCCATTAAAGAAAATAGCAGTATTTTAATATTCCTTCATGTAGTCATCTTTGTAATTTTCAGAAGGTACATTAATACATCATTTACTGATGAGGTGTTAGACCACAGTGTTTTTAAGATTTTATGGTATTATTTATTAAGTTATGTCCCAGTATTCTGAGAGAAATACAGTATAAATAAAAAGGCACCAAAAAAAAGTTGACATTGTGGCCATGATGCTTTGTTTAATTAAAAAACTTTTGGGGAATACAAGTAAATGAATAAGTAAATGAACTGATGCATCAATTTAATCAAACTCCTTTTTCCATAGACTCCCACAAAACAGTGCTATCTGCAAAATCATGTCATTTAAATACCTTACAATTTAAAAGTTTAAATTGTTCAGCTTAAAAAGAAATATAATTTTAACATAATCTTACTCATCTTTTTGTCTGCGTGCTGGTTTGAAGGCAAACTGTCAGGAGAAATTAACCCAACTAAAAAGAGATTATAAAAAAAATTTCATAAAAATAATACAGTAAATACAATTATACAAATGAACAATTGGTTTTAACCCACAAAAAGAGCAGATGTATAATCCGGCACCCTGGGGCATGAACAGAATGGTATTTGTTGCCCTCGCCCCCCACCCCCCCCACCCCGTGCTGAGCCCCATGTGGGCCCCCAGTCCAAAAGTAAAAGGAGATGAAGAACCTGTATGTGCGAGTAATGGTCACAGTCTGGTTGAGAGTGGTGTTTGCAGTCTGGCTGAGAGTGGTGGTTGCAGTTTGGTCGAGGTTCTGGTCCTCCTCTGGATCCCACGAGTGGTACCAGAAGTCCCAAGACCCCAAGATTAAAAACACTCAGGTTCAGGCAGGAATGCCCAGCCTCCCCAGGGCGGGGAGTTTCACAGTGGGTGATTGTGAGTCATGAGTGTGAGGACAGGAGCATCCTCTTGTCTCACAGGCCTCTTTGCATCCAGCTTGTAGCCTGAGGGGTCAGGTGTGCTCTGGGCAGCTTCTGCAAATGGTCTATTGTTAACAGTTTCTGGGAAATGACATAGAGGGTTTAGAATACACAGTTTGGGTTACACTCACACAGGGATGAACTGGTCCTGGCTGCACTAACTAGGACAGTCTGTCTCAGCTCTTAAATAGTGAAAAAACTGTTTTGGGTCTCACAAATAAAATATTGTAGTCATCATCCAAATATCCTAGTTATTCAATTTACCATCCACTGCCCATTGTTGTCCCAACTCTCTTTTCACCAGTAAAATAATAATAATAAAAAAGCTTCAGGAAGACTCCAAATAATTCTCTTAGTAAACAGAAGAAAAATTCAGCCATGGTGAACTTCTGATGATATCTCTAAACCTGACCAGCACAGTGTCCACTGCACAACTGGCCAAGCAAAACTTCATGAAGACCATCTTCAAGCCCTGAACAGCCTGTTTGTCTAAGTCAGATAGGAAATTGTCTTTTTACTCCCCTGGAATGTGTTTTGAACATATCTTTTGGACATTTGGTAGAACAAATTGGCCCTTATACTTGGTTATCTGAGTGCTATCCTTTTACAAATAGCTGTAACAGTACCATTTCTTAATATGGTATAGCTACTATGAGTAGTAGTAGCAATTGTGAGTAAGAGGTATTCCTTTTTCTTCTAGTCTTCCTTCTATGTAATAACTTTAAAAGAGATGGTTTCTCTGGCATCTATATAGGTCTTCGTAAAGGTGGCATAGAGATAAATCTTCTGGAAAAAAACAATTGGTACTACTGCATGAAGAGAATTTTCTTTCTTGAATGCTCAAAAACTTGTTTTGTTGGTCTTCTGATTTTCCACTATGCCCAGAGGTTTAATGGAAAGGATTATTTCTTCCTACAAACCATTCAGAATAACAACAATATGTTTCCTACAGAATGCCTGAATACTTTATCTGCCTTTTGGGAGTCAGTCCCAAATTTCCCTCACTCCATTCCAGAATTTTTGGTACTGTTGGCATATTCTGGTATAATAGTAAATAATATTAATTCCTTCTACACCGTTTAGCTCCTGAAATGCAACAGTTTCTGCTTATTATTTGAGGAATACTTTCCAGTACTACATTCTTTACATCATCCATGACAAAACCAGGTAAAAGCTAATTCCTCACCCCTCACTCACACATACCACACAAATATTTGTCTGGCAACATCAAGGTACCCCTATAGTATATGTGTCTTCTGAAACTATGCCAAATGAACAGAATTGGTGAGATTCCTAGACGCAGTGGACTATCACTATGCAGTGGCTCTGCAAAGAGCATATTTTGAAGATAAACATGAGACCAAAAAAAGGCAAATGCAGAATATTCCATCTCTAGAAGTGTAATAACTTACACAACACTGAAGAATATCCTCAGAAAAATAGCTAAAGAGATTTTCAGAACTGCTTACAAACACAGATTCTAGGACTTATTTCCCAGTGATATAGATGAATTATATTTCAAAAACAGAAGATTTGGCTTAATAGAATCAAAATGTTAATTTCTAGTCATGCCATTATGGTGTCTTCTGTCATAAAGATGATGAGCATGTTTCCAAAATTAAAACTATGATCTTAAGATAGGAGATCAATATTTATTGTGAAATGGAGAATGTGATAAACCTGACAAAGACATAATCGTAATGATGTTAAATGTTCCAAGGTTATTGAATGCTTTTCAAGATTCTAGTTATCCCTTTTGGAAGTTCTGAATCCCTACAATTGCTTTTCAATATATACTACATTTTAAGATCAGTACTGTGCAAGTCTTTTCACAGATCAATTTGAAAAGAAAATGTGTGGTTTATTCAGTTAATTTGTTTTAAAGATTTGAGACACTGAATTTTATTATACTAAAAATTGGATGGTTGAAATTTTCATGACAGAATAGCATTATTTTAGGGTAAACTGAGGCTCGTGGGTTTCTTTGGGGAGGAAAAAATGCATTTATAAATATTAGTTAGAGGTTAGTTTTCTGATTGAAAATACATAGTTACCACAGTATTAGAAAATGCCTTGTAAGACTACTCATCATCATGGCTAGGCTTTGCAAACAAAGATTTGAGAAGGGCTCTACCCACGCTTGCTACAAGCGCGCTGATGGCTAAAAAGGCCAATGCGAGATAGACAAGTCCGGTTGCAGAAGGCACAGCAGAAAGACTCCCCAGGAGATATCATTGAGACGCGATTCTTTCTGCGTTGTCTTTTCTCCTCGAGAGTGATCCTGCGTGTGTTCTCAAAAGCAGCAGCAGCGTTATAGATGGTGTGTCTCCAGGCCTCCCGATTGGAGGCCAGGGTAGACCAATGGTGGTGATCAATATGGCCAAGGCTGAGGGATTGTTTCAGGCAGTCCTTGTATCTCCTCTTCGGGGCTCTTCTCTTGTGTCAGCCAGTGGCAAGTTCCCCATAGAACACGATCTTAGGGAGGCGGTGGTCCTGCATCCTGGAGACGTGCCCTGCCCAGCACAGCTGTGTTCTCAGCAGCACAGCCTCAATGCTCGTGACTGCTGCCTGTTCCAGGACAGATGTGTTGGTCACACAATCCATCCAGTGGATGTTTAGGATTGTACAGAGGCAGCGCTGATGGAAGCGTTCTAAGAGACGCAAGTGGTGGCGGTAAATGACCCAGGATTCAGACCCATATAAAAGAGTAGACAGTACAATGGCTCTGTAAACACTGATCTTAGTACTTTTCTTCAAGTGTTTGTTTTGCCACACTCTTTTATTGAGTTTACCAAAAGCTCTGTATGCCTTTGCTAACCTGTTGTCTATTTCTTCATCAGTCTTACCGTCTGAGGAGATGATGCTTCCCAGATAATTAAGTTGCTGGACTGATTTGAGTTCTGTTTCACCAGTGATAATATGGGGATGATGAAAGATTTTCTGAGGTGCAGGCTGATATAAAACTTCTGTCGTTTTCAAGCTGACTTCCAGCCCAAAAAACTCAGCAGCCTCTGCAAAGCAGGATGTTAAACGCTGCAGAGCTATTTCTGTGTGGGCAACGAGGGCAGCATCATCAGCGTAAAGCAGCTCACGGACAAGATGATTTAAGGCCTTAGTGTGGGCCTTCAGTCACCTTAGGTTGAAAAGGCTCCCATTGGTACGATATCAGATGTATATTCCGTTTTCATCATCGAGGTCTGCCATGGCCCTTTGGAGCATCATGCTGGATAAGACTACTATCCTGTTAACATGAAACTTTTTTTTTTTTTTGAGAATACGTGATGGCATAAAATGATTGTAAATATGAACTTTTAAGGTAGTTTCAGAAAAGAAATAATGTTCTCATACAATTAGATTATGTCTATCTAGATTTTAATATTGACACTCATGAGAATAGTACCTGAAAAAGAGAAATTAGAAATTTTTTTTAGGATAAATGGATTTTCAGGCATCCAAAATACAGACTCTAGAGCAAGGAAGTTTTAAATCTGGAAAGTGGAATTTGTGTTTAATTTTTCTGTTTATACTACTATGTGCTGGCTGGAGACATGTTCTTCCCTTCTCCTCTCTCACTCCATTTTTTTTTGTTTGTTTTTGTAATGCATTATCATTCTTGCTTGTATGGCTCTGGTCCTGTACTACACTCAACTACTAGAAATTAGATTTCAGCCATCAAGTCATTGATTTGCCTTGCCTTGAAATATGTTTCTGGGAATCACCACTATCCAGACACAGTAGTTCTGAGAATTAAATTGCAAAGCAGCAGGTCAAATAGGAACAGATGAATAGGAGCAGAGTCCATATCCAGAGCTATGAATTCTTCCTTCTTGCTCTAAGAGAACATCTATTCTGCAGAATCCAGCACAATCAGGTTGTAGATCAGCTTGCAAATAAGTGTAAGTGGCAAAACCTCAAGTTTCTTGTATAAATAAGCCAATCTATAAACTGATTCGATGAGGATTATTCATGAGCAGAAAATGCGTCATGTAGGACAAATGCATTTTAAATAAGGATGCCAGAGTCTCTGAGTCCTTGACCAGAGACAGGAAAGATTCACGCATAGCCTGTTTCTAATCACTAAGATGTCTGACTCTTTGTATAAGGATGCTTTTCTTTGGCTATGGACTCTATGGAGTAAATCATATGTGCTCTCCAGGCACACAGAATGAGAAATTAGGGCTTTAGCTTGTAATAGTAAGGACATATTCACTTAGTATTTTGGACAAGGAAGAAGGATATTAAGATTAATTTACTTGTGGTCCATGTGACTGCTGTTCATTTCTGTATTCATTTTATGACACTTGGGTTCGGTATTTTTCCTTCAAAAATTTTTGAAGATGTATCTTATTTTAGCCTCATCTGTAATTATCTCTAACATTAGTATTCTGTATAATGAGTTTTATGTATTCTTTCTTCATATTTTGTTCAGCTTTATGAAATCATAAATTGGGCTTGATTGCAATGTGATCATGCTGTGTTATGCCTATATTCTGCCTCCTGCATTATTTCTACAGCCTTTTAACTGTAATACCCTGACACAGTGCTTCTAAATCACTTTAACTCAAAATCAAATTACAAGAAAAAGCTAGGGAAAAAAACCTCCACTCATTCTCCTGGATGATTCTGTTTGGTGCTTTGCCTTATAATATGTGGCAGCTTATTAATATAGCACATATATTTTATAGCTTAGCTGTGTTTGTTATAAACAAAGCAGATGAAAAATCCTGCGTGAATATAATAGTCTAATTATGCATTTAGAGAAACACAACTTAAGAATCCAAGAGATAAGCTTCTCATAAAAGTAATTCATTTACTGTGCACTTCTATGTTGTGATTTAACAAATAGATAAATAAAATAAAATGAAGCACTTTCATGGAATTTAGGATATCAAATAATTTTCTGTCCCAGTCATTAAAGGTTCATCACAAATTCAGTTCCCATGAAACACTGTATGTTTTAGTGTTGGTACTGAAATGAATATGAAAGTCTGTCAGGTCACAAGTAGTATCTTTATTTGCAGAGTAGGCTGTGCCATAAGAGACATCACATGAGATAAAATTTGAAATGGAAACAAAAAAATGTTGGAACAATATTAAAATATAACCAGTAAAAAGCAAATAGAATATGCATATTGGTTTGCATTTTATATAGTTATATAATTGCTAAAGTATTTAATGAAACATAATATAAAATCTACTCTGATATATGTACGTAAGCATATATACGTGCATGCTTTTAAATGTTTTGCAAAAATGTTAGATGATTCAGGATTTGTTAAAATGAGACAACATAGGGTCTTCAGTTATTCCAAGTACATTGTATCTCTCCTGTATTTTTTATTTAAATAGGCTTACTGTAGGATTTTCTTCTGTGTGCTTCAAATGCAAATTCAGATGCAAACTGTCTCAACAATATGCCAAGATTAGCAGCAACCAGATATAGATAGTGCAAAAAGAATGTGCAGTTTTCCCCAATTCCTTTATAAACTCACAAAACCCCTGAGCTTTCACTTGGCTGAATTTGAATCCTGGAAAAAAATTCTCAAGTCATTCGCAGTAGCTGATCAAAAGGTTTATCTGAGTTATGTTCTCTTTCTTAACTCCACCCTCCCCCCACCCCCGCAAACTCTGAACATCTTGCTCAGTGATGCAGAGGAGTTATTCAGACTTTCATTACCATTTACACTATCTTTTTTCTTGGCTTCCATGAATGGTACTCACCATTCAGCTACGCAGTTTTGAGGTCCCTCATGTTTCACAAAACTGTGATATATCTCTGATGATATGCAGCAGCAGAGGAACTCATGCATTCGTATTACTGCCTGGCATCACCTCTAAGTCACAGTTCAGATGTGCTGCTTCTTTTCACTAATAGCAAAAACTTACCAAATCAGGGACATCTCACATCATGGTCTTGCCCAAAGCTTCAGTTTTGTTGTTTTTAATGTACCCATGTGAATCCAGTCAATGACTCTTAAATATCTGGAGGAAAGTTTTTGAATGATTAAGTGAAGGCAAAATGCCACAATATCAAAACTCTTTTGTATTTGTTTAGCCAAATCCCCTATTTTTTTTTTTTCTCAAAGCTGCTTGTGATGCAGACAGGAAGGGGAACAAGCATTCTTAAACGGATGGATTCTTATGGAATGCTAACTCCATTTTATGTGTTTTTCAGCTCTCATGAAAAACGAAACAAAAACCCAACACATTTATCTTTCTAAAATGTTATTTCGCTTTATTCTTCCTCTTTCTTCTACAACTCAAAAGCAGTTGTAGAATATTTTTGAAAGTCATGGGAGGTAAGAAATTTGGAAAATATAAATTCTTAAGCAGATATTTAGAGTACAACATTGTAACATTACAGGTTATGAAGAAATTTAAACCAAAATGAAACTGTTGCTCACAAGAGTGACTAGCAGGGTTTCTTATATAAAATAAAAATGTGGTAGCAGTTAAAAGCCAACAACTGAGTAAAAGTGTCTTTTATATATTATTTAATGATTTTCTATTGGAACTATAGTGATGGTTCGTCAAATGTTTGTACAGGCATGACTGCCACAGTAGGTGATTTGTGTTAATATGGATTTAGTTTTGTACATATAATAAATGCATAATTACTGTAAGCCAAACATTTGTTCATTGCGGTAGAAATACAATAATTTGAATTAAATTCTATTGTGCAGACTCTATTCCCTCACCAAAGTCAATAGAGTCAGTAGTAGTTGAGTATGACAGTTGGGTATAGTTCAGTTACGTGAAGATAATAAGCATGAAAGTAACCCCTGCAGATTGGAGAGGCTGAGAACCTCAGATCCCAGTGCTTTCAATGACCATTTTGGAGACTCCACAGTACTGAACATCAGGCCCTTGGTAATTCATTTACTTAGTGGCACTGTCTAATGTGAACTAGCTTAGCTGCTGGAACAAAATTTGCAATGCAGCTACAAAACAAATCTTTTCCAAGTGAACCAAAGTGTTCCTCTTTATAAAATAGTATTCACTTGTGGAATCAGCATTCTTTTGATCAATCTTTATAAAGATTAAAAGTATTTTTTTTTTCCAATATGATAATTCTATTCAACTTTTTCTTTCCTACCCTCTCTACTTCCTTTGCTTCAGCTTTGTATCATTTGAGTTCTCTAACTCCTATAATTAGGAATCCCCTTTCCAGGAGTCCTCTCCTGGAAAGATGAATAAATGTATGGGAAACATAACTACTAGCACCAAGTAAAGTCAGAAGGGATTATCGTAATGAAACAACACAATGATTTGGACTCAGATATTGAGTTTTCCACCCTTTGAGGTCCTTAACATATCATATTCTTCCATGAAAAGCTAGGTTTACTAATTAATCTCTCTTATAAAATGAAGACACAAAATCCAACAATCCTGCTATATACAGAGCAGCAAGTTCACTCACTGACTTTTACTGGATATTCCTTTTCTCTGTCTTCAAAGACACTGGTTGTTTTTGCCACAGCACTACACTAGACTCTTTTATTTAGGACAATAATAAACTGCTCTCACTAGTTCCTTATCCAAGACAATGTTCTCCTAGGACCTTCTGCTCTATATTTCTAAAAATGTATTCTTTTTTTCTGGATTCTTTTTCCCCCCCTGCATTTGACCATATTATACAATCCTTTTCCAGGTTGTGCTGTGTGCTTCTTTCCATCATATAGAATGGAGGCTACATCTCCTATCTTTTTTTTTTTTTTCAGTTATAGAATAGAAATAGTTACTGGATTACCTGAGAAATTAATCATGTCCATCTTTCCTGTTTTCTGTATACAATTAAGAAGTCATCCTAGTATGTTCAGGAGAAAATTCTCCAGTATCTTTCTTAAATGCATATTTGGAATGAATAGTTGTTTTAATCATGAAAATATACAATGCTTCCTGGGTTTTGAAAACAGAAATGTCACTGTGTAATCATTATCCTACAGAGTGCACAGTAATGTCTAAGGGTTACCCCACAGATTTAAAGCTGTTCACTAGAAGAGCCTAAAAGAGAGCTCAAGTGTCTTGACTTGTGTTTGCTATGGAATATGTATAAACTACATGGTACATTATGGTAATTATGCTGCTGTTAAAAGGACCAGCAAAGATACAAAGTGAATATATGCATATATACTCTTTGAATTTATGATCAAACCTCTCTTACCTACAGTTCTAGAAATTAAATACATTCTTAGGAACGAAATCCCAGCACTCAGTTCAATATTACCTTTGAAGTCTAACACTTTACAGTAATTTTAGAAGAACACTTGTATTGAACCCTCAGACTTTTCTGGTCTCTTCTTAGAATTTATTCATCTTGACAGGTTTTACTGTTTTTCTTAGAATTTATCTACTGTTTTAAGCACCATAGAAATGGAGAAAGGTAGGTGGAAAAATGGAAGAGGAGAGAAATCCTTTCTCTGTGAACTAAACAGAGGGGTAGATCTCATAATTGTGTAGCCATAGTACTGTCTTATGGCATTGAGCATGTTCTCTGACATACTAAACTGTATGACTCCCTTCCCCACCAAATACATCCCTATATCACGTACATATTAATACTGAAAATGCAAAGTAAACATACAGCAGTGTAGCCCTGGCCAGATTTGGAAAAGTTAGAGGAGGATGTGCACTGAGGGGGACAAGAAAGCTGATTCAGTCAAAAGTTCTCCAAGACTACTAGGAAAGCCCTTTCTGCAGGCTAAATCTATGGGCCAGCAGGCAAGCATGATAAGTTTATCCCATGCTGGAGCTGTCAATGCCAGAAGACCTAGTCCTTCAGTATGTCCTTCTTCCCTCCAGTACTGTCAGAAATACCCCTTCCCCGGATGTTTTCTAACATGTAAGGGCCCAGTTATAAGAGGATGTGGTAGAAGGCAGAAACAAGGTCAGCAGCCTTCCTCTGGCCCTCTAGTGAAGATGTTTTCCACTGAGTATTTTCTTGATTTGAATATCATTGCAGTTAAAGCAAGGAAAGCCTTAGACATCTGGCTACATAAATATTTAATTCATCAGGTAAACAAGATAGGGAGGGAAGTTACTGGAACATGTAATGATAAATTATAAAGTTAGCTATTTCTTAATAACAGGCAATATGAATTTTACATTTTATCTGCATGGTTATGCTGCAATAGCCAAATAAAGTATAAATATATCAAATGGCATGCTGGTTATGAACTGTCAAAATATTGCTGCAGACCATTCTGCTTCTGCAGAACCCATGGAAAATCCTGTCATTAAGAAAAATCCTTCTGAGATTTGTTTCTTTAGGCAAAATTATAATTGATTTTTAAATAGTTAGGAGAAAAAATGCTAAAAATACATCTTGTTTCCAAATCATCACAGCACGTTTGATAGAAATGTAGTCTTGAATATGGAAATAGTACTTATTTAAGCAGCTTGCAAAGAACATTAGTCATGCTTCAATAAAATTTATGTTTGGTGCTTTTTAATGTTGCAGTTCATTTTGGGGTCTTAATGAAATTCTTTGGTATTTAATATGAATTTTGGAACTGAATTTTCAGAATTATGCAGAGTTTTATGATGTGAAAAAGTTGGCTTTGTAAAGTATTCACTCTGGATTTAAAGTTTGAAGTTCCACTTTTAGTATGATTTTAGTTAGTGTTTATTGACATGCTTGAAATTGCAAATGCCAGCCCTATAGGTTATATCTGAGAAAGGGCCATTGTAAGACATTTTTGTTGATGCAAAGATGTCATATTTAAATGGACTAATGGCAGAATGTGACTTATTTTGAGTAATGGCATAGAATTTTTGGCCATTAATTGTTCTCATCATTTGAGGACACAACAGTAATTCTTTGCTGCAAAAAGGATTTATTTCCTATATACTGCAAAAAGAAGTATATAGTTTAGGATGCATGCCAAAATATGAAGGAGTGAAATACCTGTAGCCTTGTGACATTGCGCAAAAAATTGTGCTGTTCATACTGGTATAACATTTGGCAGAGCTGTGAAATGAAGCACTGTTGTTCTTGAAAAAAAATTGTTGAATAGAAAAGATTATATACATAAGTAAAAAAAAGTCATAAAAAGGTGGTCTTTTACTGGATTTTTTTTCAGTACTGCTATTGAGAGATGTACTTGCTGTCCAATAGGCCACTTGGTTTGAAACTTTAAGTGAAACACAGCTGACAAGTCTACTTCCATCTCTTCCTGCATGCATTGTATGGCACTCACTAGAGGCTGGTGAATACAATGAAAAAATTTCTATGAGTATTTGCCTGAGCTTGAATGAGTTTCTTTTCTTCTTATACTTTTACTTCTGTTTCTTTCCAATAGAGGTATGTGTGCATTGAATGTAAATTTGCAGAAAGTGCAATTAAGTTAGAGTGTTGCAAGTTTTTATGTATGTTTTACATACTGGAATGGTAAACCACTTCAGAAAACAGAGGACAGGTTTCCATACAATAGAAGCACAGCAGTAATAGAATGAATCAAGATGGACAGGCTTGAGAAATCACACTTCTTGAATGCAAAGAGAAAATAAATCCCATCATTTCAGGCATGTTGCTTTAGGTAAGTCTAGTAGTAAATTCCCACTAGCTTTTCAGTCTGCCACCACTACCCATGCTAATTTTTCTCTCTGACAGACTTAAATCCTTAGTCATTTACTGCATACTTTTCTCCTAATTAAGGAGTCATGTTTCTGTAGTCAGTGATCAGACATCACACAGTGTGACTCTAATGGCCTCTCACAACTAAGCAACTTAGCTCATCTTCCTAACACCTACTGTTGAAGATTCCTAATGAGCCAGGTATATTATTTCATAAACAATAGTAGAAGTTACAGTTACAAATCTTTCCCATCCAGTTCTCAATCTTCTGTTCCTGAATACTCTAAACGAAGAACCTACCTCTGCCTTTGCTGGAAAAGAAATCACAAGATCACAGAAATCACATGTAACTAGATGGAGGAAGAAGGGTTCTGGGAATAGATGCTGGAGGGAGACTAGAAATAAGAGTGATGATGAGCAAAAAATACAAGTGATAACCTTTAGAAGAAATAAGTATACAACATAGTCTTGTTATAACAGAATGGAACTAGAAAAAGTATACTGCTATGGTAAGTTGAAAATTAATGGATAAAAATACTGCAAGAGATCATTGTGATCAAGTGACATCTGCTCCAGGGATGGTGTGATGTAGAGAAAAGAGCAGAATTGTTGTCTGCTATTTGTTCAGGAAATCTGGTAGTATAAGTTTTTTCTTATTTGTAAATAAAATGTTAGTCTTATTCAAACAGTAGTGACACTTTATTGCTACAAATTATAATGTCATTTTCTCTCAAATATCTTCTCCTATATATCTTTCACTAAAATCCGTTTTAAGCTTTTCTAAATACAAGCATTTAATTCTCAGTCTTCTTCATACCTCTTTCTAATCCATGTCTCTGCTGTCTGTGTCTGATATTCCTGAATGAAGCTTTACCTGGCATAGTAAAGATCTACTCATTCTCTAGCATTTTGGAGAACATATCATCTAAACCTAAATATCTACTTTATTCATATTTATTCCACAAACAAGAAACATCCCTATGAGGAAGAGGTTTACTTTTTGCCGATAAATTTGCTCAGCACATTAGTGATGTCTTCTTTAATGTAGTTCAAATCCCTCATTTCTTTAAACCTATCAAAACACATGATTGCTTATTTATCTACTTGCTACTCAGAGGTCCATGATAATAGCACTAGAGAGTTCTTTTTTACAACCTACATTATCAAATGTACTGATTGACTTGGGGCTGAGTGGCTTTCTTATTCTACCAAAAGTAAGTTATAAACATCCTAGATTAATGTTGAAGTGTCACAGGAAGTAGTTTAACACAGTTTCTTTATGTCTGTTTTACCAAATAAATTCCTCACTACTCAGAATTTCCCTCTGTTCCATGTATTCTTTGATTCCCATTCTATTGACATACCATTTGCTAATTTTTAAAATACTCCAAAATCTAACTCAGAATTTTGAAATCAGCTCCCAAATTTTGAGCTGCAAACCTAAGCATTTATTTTTCACATTTGCTTTTCTTATCTCCATATGGAAGACAATGACATGATAGAGTACACTGAATTAACAGAAAAAGTAAACTTTCAAGAATGCAGAGGTCACCATTCTGTAAAAATGTTGAGTAATTTTTCCATACTCTGGAATAACATTAACATATCATCACAGTCTAAGCAATAGTCTTTGCTATATTTTTGCCACACAAATACTTATATATATTTGACATATATATATATATTTTCCAGTCTGTGAAGCCAGACTTCTGAAACCCCACATTTTTGAAAGCTCTCTTTTCTCACACTGTAGCATAAAAATGCTTTGGCTTTTATTCAGGTCTGTCATTAGAAGTTGCCTAGTTTAAACTTAATGTCCATGCTGCTTTCATGAGTCTGGGCACTTCGAGAAAACAGATGAAATCTTTGTAGTTCTTCCCCAAGACAATTGCAAGCACAGCGATCACAGGTGTAGAGGGGCAGGGAAATGACAGAAAAAGAGGGTGCACCCTCTTGCTTTCCTCCATCATGTGAACTAATCTAAAAACTACACCTGTAACAATATAGTGCCAGGCACACTTAATTCATATAGTCCCCTATGTTTCCCAGATGTCTAGAGCAGAATGGGTCTATTGTGAAGGATGACCTTTAGTAACCTGAAAAAGGAATGACATTAACTTAATTTAATCATTGACTTTTTCTGCGTGGCATTCCAATATCCAAAGGTTTCTTTAAAATATTGAAAGCCAAATCTCTGTTTTCTTCTAAAAAAAAACCCCCAAAAATTTCTACATACTTTTTTTTCCTGACATATTTAGAATGAAGAAACTATGAGAATGGAAGATTAAGAGTAAAACACTGTGTTGGCTGCACTTCTAGGGATTCTGACTTCTCTAGCTAAGAAGGTCAGAGAAACCTGAATAAGCTTTAGATTCACAGTCCATCACTGCTTATTACTATAGTGACCTTATAAGTGCAAGGCTGCATGTTTCAGGGTTTTTCTTTCCTCAAGTACTTGTTCCAGCTAGGATTACCGTTTTGTTGATATGGCTTTATAGAGAAAATCAGATAGAAGAGCAGGAGTGGATTACTGTAGTTCTGGAGACCATATTTATTTGTGGAATTTCTAGAAACACAGCTCAAGGAGATAACACAGACTATTGTTTGGGTACAGAGGAGTATGTGCTTTGGAGCTGAAAGGAAGTTACCTTGCTCACCTCACTCTTGAGCTCAGAAGAATTAATCTCTTTTCTGTTGTCTCATAAATTTATTTCCACAAAAGCAAGACAGGGTCACCTGTGCCAAATGGTTAAAAAAAATTCAGAGGAACAGCTGTTCTTTTGAATGCTGAACAAGAAATGTTAAACAAAACAGGCTTACCCTGAAACTTACTCTCTTTGCTTTCTGAAGTCTTTGTGTCAACTAAGAGGTTTTTTTTTCTTTCAAAACTTGCCAAGTCTGCTTTTCTCTGGTCTCCTGTTATAATTGCTAAGAATGAAGATAGGATGACAGAGAGAGAGACTAATTATCAGTGGTGTATTCTTTCATCAAGCTAATGGTAATATGCCAAAAAGACTCAAATAAGCACCTACTCTAGAAGACTTACTACTACAATTAACTACAAAGTACCATTTACATTGTGGTGTATTTAGAAGTTGCAACAAGAGATCAGGTTAGGACTGATGACCATGAATTCAAGAAGCCTAAATGATAAGTTTTAAAAAAGAAAGCAAAATTATCGATATAGCAGTTGGAAAATGTTATGCTGATTGGAGGAGGTACTATGCACAGAGAGCCTACTTGGGCTAGGGAGAGAGATCTCAGTAAAGCACAGTGGCATGTGTGACCTATTGCCACACACTTCTGTTTTCACCGGGAGAGTGCTGCTTTCATTTTTTACTTCTTGCTTTTCAGTTGCCATTTTATTCTGTGAATTAAATGAAGAAGATGGTAGTGCTCCTGGACTTCATGGAACTTTTCCTTCATTGACAGGTAGGAGTGTTATTGGGATGGGATCAACTCTTCCTGTTTAATGGAGGTAAAATCTGTCTGGGGATTGTGTCAGTTTGTTCCATAAGCAGTGCAAAAAACTGCTGAAACAGTTTGGGAGCCACAGGAGACTGCACAGATGCAGGAAAATGGACAAACTGTTTGCATGCACAATTTTGCCTGTCTTCCAATATCAGAGGTGTTTGTTAAGAACAGTATACTATATTGCTGTCCCTAAAATGGTAAACCCAGACTTCCTGGTCAGTTGAAAAATGTGGATTTGGCTGTTTTGGTATACAATTATGATGGAAGGTCATATTGTTATTCTTACACATGTTGTGTTTCTCCTATCCTAATCATCAGTGAGAGAAGCAGCTGAGGATGTGTAATCTGAATGGACAAATTAGAGGCAAGAGGAATAGCTCTTTCATATTTATAAGGCTTTGACTGTATCAGGGCCTGTGATGAACCATGAAACTCATACTGTGTTTATAGATAGTTAATAGTGCTTTTATATCATTGCCTGCCTGCTCAAATAAGTGTTGGTTTAACATTTTTATATGCTGATTTTACTTGGAGAACAGGATTGAGCAGTAACAAATTCAGTTTAACCTTGGGATTATATTTGCACATGCTTGCTTAGCTGGCAACCATTTTTGGCATACATACATCCCTTCTTTCCAACCTTTTTCTCCCCTGACAATCTTAAAAATCTTTGTTTCATAAATGTTTGATCTATACAGTGATGAAATAGTTACCAGGCTGACTAAAAGGCTGGAATAATTGTCTTTTTGGACAATTAGCCTTATGCAGGGGGAGCAATTAACTTCTCTAGTTCCAGAGTAAAACAGCCTGCTACCATACAGATTCATGGTTTTTTAGTGCTCAGAGCACTTGATATTGCAGACTACCGTGTATTAACAATTCCCAATGAAGTCACTAGGAACTTAAATACATTAGAGAGTTTAGAAATGCAATATTTGGGATACCTTTAAGTTCTGAATGTTGAAATAAGCAACTTGAGTACAGGAGTTTAATACCCCACAGATGCCTTCATTCTGTATCAGGGAGGATACATCCTCCTGTGAATCAGATTTGCTTCTATTATGTGTCACATAAGAAAGAAAACACATGGTCACATACATCAATATGGGGAACAGACACATTGCTTGTCTGCTTTACATGCAAATTAATTATTTTGCCAATAGCCCATAATCTGTTTCACAGATCCTTATTTACTGTAGTTTGCAAATTTGCAGCTTTATTAGACCAAGATAACAGAACAACTCTTAACATTTTAATGTTTCCTAGGTTAGATTTCTGAGAAATCTAACATCTGGGAAACATAACCTTTCAAATGCAATAAAATCTCCAGAAACTATATAACCTCCTGTTTATTAGCAAATCAAGCAGGGAGCACATGGATGGCATATTACTTTTCTCAAGTTCTTTTGCTAATATTTTTTTTCCTAATCCATTTTTGCTGTCCTGCAAAAGTTGTACTGTTAGTAAATGATAATTTATCGTTGATACTTATTTCTTAAGTTCACAGAGAAGAAAGCAATAGTTTATCTACAGAAAAAGAGCCCAGATCCTGGTCACAATGTCAGACTTGCATTCTGCCTTGGTAGGTGCTGAAAAATTCTGCATAATCCTTGGTTGTAGAGAGGGAAAAGGAGTCTTCAAACTCAGGATTTGCTTTTTGGAATGGAATGATTCTTACAGAAGTTTGAGAATGGAGAAACAGTCAAGATGACTGCCTTATGCTCAATCTGTCAAAAAGGTTTGTCTTTTTCAACTGAATCTTTTCACAGTGTTCTGCGTGCTTTGAAATGGCTTCAGCTAATGCAAAAGGAAAATGCTGTTGGATGAATATGCTAGTTTGTGCCTGTGAGCAGTTATTTCAACAGAATTTCACCAGACCTCCATTAACCACCTTTCAAAATTCATACTGTAGGCCTCTGAAAAAAGTAATTTGTTCAGGTTTCAGCTGTAAAAATAAATATATTCAATACAGAACATAGGCAGAAAATAATAAAAAGAAAAACTGCTTCCAGTCCAGTTGAGTAGTTCATGCTGTGTGTTTGCATTCTAGCAGAAGTTTAGGCAAAGAATGCCTCTCATAAGGGACTAAGTTCCCTTTTATTAAAAATTTCCACCTGCCTTCATTCCTTCATGCTTATCTCCATACTTTGCGCATCCTATGAAAGATCTTCCATATTCTACCTGAATAGTTATCCTTACTACTCTGTAAACATCTCTTCTTAAAACACCAATTAGCTTGACTATATTCTAGTGTTTTCATCCATGTATGCACATATCTATGCATATGCATATACATTCTAATCTAATGACCTTTTCTTGATGCTGTCACACATCACACACACATGCTCTCAGGTTGTTCTGTGATTTTCTGGCAGGACTTTCTAACCCTGTGTTTATATATACACATATATAAACATATATATAACATATATATACATTTATATAAAATATATAAGATATATTCATGAAATGTATGTTAATCACGCACATGGTATGAAAACGTGGGTTATGTAGTTTAACAAAATGGCAGCTCCCTGACATAAAATGGTGGCCAAAACTTAATGGTGTTCTGTGTAGGCTGGGGAAGGGCCTCCCGGCTCTGGTGCTCTGGGTAAAGTAGCAGGGATGGCTGGTCCTTCCAGGCAATCATAACAGACAATCAGTGCAGGAGGATGGGAGTGACTGCTGGAGCAAATGGCTGGTGAGGTTGCTGGGAGGGAGGGAGGACTTCAGTCAGAAACTGGGGACAGGATGCTATCACTTGCCTGCTTATCAGTGGTATCTGTACTACTGGCCAGCACACAGAAAAAAACAGCAGAATATTCAGTATGGTGAAAAGGTTTTGATGGGTTTTTTCCCTTTCTAAAAAACTGTACCTTTTGGATGAGCCTTGAAAGGTCTTCTTTACCAGGACACAGAATATATTATCACAACTGAGTTTGCTTTCTCAGTCTTTCAATAACTCCATAGGCTGTTCAGTGTTGAATATTGTTTTACTATGTACAAGGCTAAATCAGGATAAATTTCTTAAAGTAGTTATTTGTTACATATGTTCCAGATATAAAATACATTGGTCACACAATGGGAATAAAAATTGAAGTCTGCATGATGGACCTTTCTGACATTTTTTGTGGAAGTAGAAATATTTTAAAATAATTCTTATTTATTTACATTTACAGTCAGTGATGCATGGAAGTAATTAAGTTATCAACAAAAAAATGTGCTTATATATTTTGAACTTCCAAGACTGTCACACATTCCCTTTGTTTGGTAAAGGGATAAGTTGTGTAAAATTGTGTGTTTAGATTGCATACTTTATTCTGTTGATCATATCCTCCTCTAGGAAAAAAATGTCCTGGAATTCTAAGACTAATCCCACTTCTGACTTCTGGATTTGATGCCATTAAAATTTGCTCTCATTAAGCCAGCTGCAGAATTAGGGTTTATTAATCATCTAAATAAGCTGAGCTTTACAGGAAAAAAAAATAAATTATTTTAAGACAGTCCCCTCTGCAAATCCTACAAAAACGCAACTCTTTATAACTCCACCATCCATCTAACCAAAGCTGATCTAGTAAACTCTATGTAACTGCCTCTGTTATGCAGCTCATTACCTCATTGCAATAAAGGTATTAATGACAATAGAGATTAACTACTTAGTGGAAAGTGTAGCACCTGGGTCTTTGCATTAGAGAGGAACACTTCACAAATTTTTAGGATCTCCTTTGTAATATATAAAATGAATTTGCTTAGAGTTTTGTGATATTGATTTTTAGGGTACTTATGCTAAAGAATTACCTAGTTTTCTGCCGAATTTTAGAATCCTGGAAAAGATGAAATGCTTTGTATTTGTAAATGCTATGTATTTTAAGAAAAATCAGAAAATCTGAAACTTAAATCCCAAATTTATTATACTTTATTTCTATATCACTGTTTCACAGAATGTCTGAAATAGTTCGCAAAATAATGTGAGGCATGCACTAATACCTCTCACAGTATTAATTACTCATTGTTTGTTATCCATTATGCAAATGTGGCTTGTTATCTGTTACTCAGTTATATAATTTTATAATCTTTTGTGTGTCATTCTACCTCTTACAGTGTGTTGTTTTGGACTACTTTTACCAGCGATTAAAAACAGCTGCCACTAAAACTCGTATTGAGTGCTTGCTTTATATTTCAATAAATCTACCAATCTGCAAGATGAAATGACAAGGAAGAAGGGATATATAATACGGTACTTTCTCAGGTAGTGTTTGGCTACTGGGATGTTTATGTTCTAAACACAAATCTCATTCATGCCAGTGCTATAGCAGCAATCATAATGAACTCAAAAGCGTATTAAAAGCCTGCTTTATCGAAAAAGAACAAGAAAACATCAAGAAACACATACTGAAAACCAGGTCTGTACAGCATGCCTGATCAGACCTAAAACAGAGAGGCATGATGAGCATTTACTCATGTGAAAATAATTTGATAGAGAGCTGCCTCAGATACATGTCCTTTGCAGGTCTTCTCTGTGAGGGTGGGAGGGAAGGTCTCGGAGCAGTACCAGCTTGCCAAAGCCTGGAGGGAGAGGTGAGACCTCCCTGGGCCTTCAGAAGTGTTCCTCTCTCTTGGTATGAATAACACAGCTAATGGTCATACGGCTTCACGCACCACTTGAAATGTCCAAAGGAGCTGAAGTTTCTGGCTTTACAGAAGTCTCTGACTGCAGTGATATTGACAAAAGAAATCTCTTTATTCTTAGGGTCAAATTAAAAACAAAACCCAGAAAAATTAGAGATCAGGGAGAGAAAGAAAGGAAAAACAAACTCCTGAGTACAGAACTCAAGGAGTGATACGTGTGGGATTATATTGCTCTCTGTTCTATAACATTGAGACAAACACAACCATATCTACCAATCTGGTATAAAAAGTAATTTAACTGTTACTCCAATTCCAATAAAGACATCTCAAGAGAAAAAACAAGCATGCCACTGACTTATCTCTGATCACTCCAGGTGTTTTTAGTCTCTCTAGCTCACTTGAAAATAATAGAAAAAAAAATCTTTATCAATATTTAAAGAATTTTTAAGCTCCTTTTCATATATAGCACATAAAGAAAGGCATGCAGCAGAAAATTAATTGGAGAACAGAATGTTTAGTTGTTACAAAAATAATTAAAAAACTCTTCAAAATCCAGTCAGCCGCTCTTTATCTCTTCTCTAATTCTGAAAATGAAAGTAGTTTCTAATTTCAAAAATTCTCATGTGAGAACGTCCAGCTGGGCTTTTATTTCCATAAGCAATCTTTGTTCTATGATCGGGTAGTAAACAAACAAGTACTATAAATTTTCATCAAGTATATATCTGCCATTTTAAACAAGCT
The DNA here is from genome assembly GCA_038380795.1 of Pyrocephalus nanus. Taxonomy (NCBI): domain Eukaryota; kingdom Metazoa; phylum Chordata; class Aves; order Passeriformes; family Tyrannidae; genus Pyrocephalus; species Pyrocephalus nanus. The sequence goes on from CM076262.1 coordinate 40,864,934, forward strand.
TGAGTAGCCCCTGCTGGGAATAATCAAATTCCTTAAACAATTAGACCTAGAAAGCAGTGCATTTTGGGCAAGTTTTAGTACACCTTGGGTAGTGGAATAAAACATTAGACTCAAGACCCAAGTGATTCTAGTCTACTGTGAAGTATAATTATGATCCTGAAATGTACAATGCCTAGAGCAGATTATTGTCATTATAATTTAGAATTCATGCAGAAAAACAATAGAGTCTCACTAGACGCCTTTGATAAGGGATTGACATTACAATAAAAAAGTTAAATCTAAAAATCTACATTAATTTTGCAATAAAGTGTAAAGACTTCATTCATTGTCACTTCTCTCGATACTAGCTTTGTTGTGTTTTTTTTTAAACAGAAAAGCTTCTGTTCTGGGCAATCACACAGCAGTTAGTTGACAACTGGAGCAGAATCTAAAGTCACGCACAGTCTTTTTTGAAAGAATACTTCAGATATGTTTTTATTGTCAGTGGTTTTTAGTTAAAAATAATGTTTCAATCAATGCAAATATAGTTAACAAGCTCTTCCAGAACAGAATGCTTTGTGGGTCATTTTATTTATTGCTTTTGGCCAAAATTCTGGATAAAAACATTGAAGTCCTGTCTTCAATATAATGCAAAAAGAAATAACAGTCAACTAACATTGTTTAACTCTTTTCTGCAGGCCTACCAATAACATCTATGAGATCTTACATTGTTATTGCAAGTGGATCCCAAGAACTGGTTGAGGTGGTTACGTCTTTACATGTGCCATAAAACACAGCAGCATAATCCTGCTGTGAAATACTAAAAACAAAATATTTGTACAACTGTTACCTGTGCTTCACAGCAACCATACCAACTTGCATGCACATAGTTTTCCACAGATTATAATTCTGAACTACTGATAGAATTAATCAGCCATTCATTACTTACATAGGAAATAAAAGTTTGTGATACTAGACTGGCTGAAAGAAAACTTTTCCTGGAATTGGATAAATAGACTCTTAAGAATGAGCCATAGAGATATTGCTGCTGTAAAAGTATTAGGATGGGTGACTATAGATACATAAATAATTAAAAATAAGTTTTGTCTTGCATTCATGCAGTCTTGAAGCAATGTTTTGGGATTTGATATGTCTTACTTAGGAAAATGAAAGGTGTCTTTGGAAAAAGGCATTATATTGATCCAAAATCTTTTAAATCTTTTTTTTTTTAAGTTGTGAAAGAATAACATGAGGGACATGCTTATAGCAAATTATACATTCATATTTTTCATTAAGACACGCTTATTTTTTTTCTTCTTCTGTAAGGTGTCTTATCTTTCGGTGGAAGAATCCTTCAGCAATTTTGTATCTTTAAACTGGTCTTTTGAAATTATTTGTTTCCAAAAGACAGAAATTACAATTTTCAAGGAAGACTTATGTGTGAGCAAGTAGTGGAAATTATTAGAAAAGTGATTAACATGTTGCTGACTGAGCAGAGAAGAATTCTCAATTATCAGAAGAATTAGACATATAATGTGAAACAAAATGAATATAGATGTCTGTTCCTCATATTTTTTAAAAAAGACAATCTATTACATATCTCCAAACATTGCAGTGAGAAATTATTATCAGATTTCCTGACTGCAGCATCTGAACCATATAGTTTTCCCTAGCTTAACTTGGTGAAAACCTACCCCCATTCATCCATGTCAACAAACATCTGTCAGCATTGCTTCTACTTTGGTTAGAGAATGATGCTGTCTCTCTACTAAGTTATCTTTTATTCATTAATGAGAGAATTTCCAGAAAGGTAGGCTGTGTATATGTGTTTGTAGTCATCATTTTAGTGAGGTCAAACTTATAGAGCTTGAAGAACACAGTTTTCATTGAAATGACAGATGCATTTAGGTAGTTTCTCTGAGACGTAGTACATGAATTGGGAAAATGCCTGAACTGTAAAAATGTTTTCCTGTGTTTTTTTATTCGGGTGAGGGGTGTGTTGCATGCTGAAGTTTTGCTGTCTAAATCAGTGGTCTTTCACTTTATAAAAAGTGTTAGGAAAATTAATCTTGCAAGAAACAATGCAAGCAGAAAATACTTGATTCTGCTATTTGCAAGCACTTAGAGGATCAAGGCCATAGGCAACTAATAAAAATATGCTTTTGAGATTTACATTTTTAAAATTATTTATGAAGAAATTTCCAGCAGTCAGTTTCTGATTTTCCTACCACTGTCATTTTATACATATATGTTCAAAATTGAAAATATAAACAAAAGAGTATTGTTTGAACTAAATAGAAAAGTGTCATCATTTTCATTGTTATGTGTAGTTTGTACTCCATAATATTAACACTGGAACTTTGTGTGGTCCGTTTCCATTCGCATTGTCTCACAATGCTGTAAAGATACTGTTGTCTTGCATGTCAGAAACTAAATGTAACCACTGTCAGCACAGTGGACCAAGCAAAGTAATCAAGGACTTCTGGAATTTACCTAAAAGATTCAGCTTTGGTTACTTGTGACAACCAACTATTATAGGGCAAAAGTATAAATTGCCTCTGAAGCTGTAAATCAAATATTAGCCTTACACATTCCTCCAGCTCCAGAACAGGAGCTTGGTTTACTTCTGAAGCTAAAGAATGCAAAACATATCTGTCCTTTAGAATTTCAAGAGTACTGCCAGGATTTAGTCTACAAGTATTCAGCCATGACACACTCCCCATGGAGAAGTGTATATATACATATATATATATATATATATATATGTATATATATATATACGCATATGAATCAGTACTATTCACAAAAAGAATTGTTTCCAGGCCAAATATTGAAACTGGAATGTACTGCAACCTGGAGACTTTTCTCTGTAGTCTGTGAGTCCTAGTCAGCAAATTCTGAAGCAGAATTAACTTGGGATCAGGAAAAATGTCTTTATGGAAGCTTTTGAACTGAGAGGCATTAATTATCTGTGATCAGCCCCACCAAATTCATCTATAGTCAAGTGCCTCCTGCCTAACTTCCGTGTTTTCCTGCAGGCCCTGCTTCATCTCAGGTAAGCCAAAGCTCGGGGGAAATATTGCCTATCTCAGCCTGGCATGCAGTTTGGACTCAGCAAAAAACTGAAATTGAGCCCTGGAGCTGGGAGACAGTCCTATGAAGAGCAGCCTGTGAAAATAATACCCTCTCCATGTTATTATACCTCTATGTCAGCTGATTTATAAAGTCTGAGCACACATTACCATACCAATAGGTATTTCTCCCACCATTTCTAAATTCACTTTTTCTTCAGTCCACTAAAAGAGTAGGTTCTGCTTCAGTGTTCAGAGCCAGATCCAATGTATTGCAGAAGATGAAGTGGTCAGATGTGGATTTTGCCTTTTTCTGATACAAGCAAATCACTGCCAGCATTGCACAGCTGTTACCACATAGCCTATGAAAGCAAGTTACAGTCAATTTAGCTTTCTTTATGCAGTAGAATTGCAAATGGAGTTTAGCATTCTGAAATAAGATTCTTGGTAACAAGTGGTTTGATATATGGACCAAGAGGCAAAGCTTGGGTTTTTTTCTGCTGTATCGAACGGAAGGGGCTGGAAGTCCTTTGTTTTGGCGTGTAGGCTTAATAAATTAAAAGTAACTGATGAGGAATAAAAGTATACAGAAAGTAGTTTTACAGTGACCTTTCCTATCCTATTTTCATTTTAGTAGTGGTGAACAAATACAAATATAAAGCAGACTTTGCAAGGGAAAATTTTCAGCAGTGTTGCAGCTTTTATTTTCATTGGCAAATACTCAGAACTAGTCAAATCTTCACCAAGATACATTTTTAGTATTTCACTAGCATTTAAGGACTTAATATATACCTGATTGCTAAAACTCAGTTAAACTATTGAGTTTCTTTCCCTGAAAGAAGGGCATCCCAGCTGGTATTATAATACTGGTTTTGTTATTTTCTAAAGAAATGCACTTTCTTGAATTTCTGAAATTGCTATTTATTTATTTTTGGGGAATTTTTTTGTTTGGTTGTTTTTTTCACATTTCAGCTGAGTGAGAAAGCTTTATTTATCCCAGGAAGATGAAGAGCTGAACTAACATAATTTCATTGTTAGGATAGTAGTTACTCTCCTTCACTGATCTATCAACCCTTCTGTTCTTTTCTTCTTACTTGGTACTGCAGCAGTGGTTTCTATCAACATGGATATGTGATTTTCTGGAATTATTCACTGGAGACAACAAAGTGGTATCTTAATCAGTGCAGTAGAAGGCTTTGTTCCAGGTTTTTTTCCCTGTTGTAAAAATATTCTGTAGGGTCTTCTGTTTGAAGATTCATTGCCTAGATGTGCCTTCTGTTGCTATGGTGGTTGTCTCTACTCCTGTGTCTGAGTTCCCAGATAGGAGATCTTAAAGATTATCCATCCATATATCTCATTGCCAGCATCCAGGTTAGTGCATCTGAGGTTTAACAAGGTCTGCATGAATCTCTGTACCCCCAGGTTTTCTGCTTCTGAAAGTTCCAGACATAAAGCAACATCCAGAAAAGCTGACCTAAGATCAGATCTCAAAACTCTGTGTTTAACCTTCAGAATATGTCTCTTTTTTTGCTATCTTCCAATTTGATGTCAGGAACAGGCAATATCTGTTCATTTAGTGTCTTTGATAATTTACACCATAACATTATTTTGAAATTCTTCAAATGACATAAAAAAAAACCCCTCATCTTCAGGATAAGGAATAGAGCACAAAATGTAAAACATTAGACATGATGCTGATACTCATCAGTTCATCACAGATCTGTACTGGGCAGAAACACTTCCTTTCACCACAGAAAAGACAAAGAGAACTAGAAAATTTGCGGAGGGTTGTAATATATGACCAAAGGTGTAGAATCTCAAGGGAAAACTTCATGACCATCAGCCTAGAATGACCCCTCAGCCTTAGAAAAGTGAAAACAGAATGAAAATGTATGAAATAGCATTGTATATGATTACACTCTTGTTTTTGCTCTTATTTAGAGTCAAACTCCTGATTATCAGCTTTTCCTGCATTTGACAACATTTAGCAAAGGTGTTGCTATTCCTGTTTCCAGGTCCAGCCAATAGCAGGACTGAATGTGAAATTTAGAGGGGCAGACACATGTGCATGTGCAGGCACACACATTCACACATGCACATGGAAGACTCAAGTTCACTAAGTATACAAGCAACCCAGTCTACAGTTGCTGTCCCTTAGACTTCACAAGACATGCACAAAAAGGAAAGAGAATGACAGTACAAAGCAAAAGTGGTGAAGCTCATTCATTCAAGTGTACTGATCAGCCACTTGCTTACATGCAAAAGGCCTCCTCCCCTTCTCTTTGTTTTTCATAGTTGTACTTCTCCTCCATACACCTTGATCCATCCTTTCTCCATCCTTTTCTCCTCCCAAATAAACAATGCACATGAAGTTGTTTGGCCTTTTCTCCAGTGGTCTCAGTTTTGCTATACTCTTATCCAAATTTGATATTACTGATGCTCTCACCTAGGTCATCTCAGCCTTACTTCGTATCACAAATATGGTTACTTAGGTGCTCCTCCTCCAAAGGTTCCCAATACTCCTCATGATTCTCTGTGAATCTTGGCAGTTTCTCACCTACTTCCTCCTTAGCCATCTGTGCAATTCAGCCATTCCTCACAGCACTAGCTGTAACTTCTGCCAGCTCCTTGCTGTGTTATTTGTGGTGTTCAGCAATTTCTCATGTCACATTCTGTAGTTTCTCAGTGTCTGTTCAGATAGTTAAACTTTGTGCCAGGGCTGCATATCTTAACAGTCAGCACCAATCGTTACGCTTTATGGTTCTACTCCTATCAAATGACATTGCTTAGTAACACTGGTGCAGCTGCTACAATCATTAAGTGCCAAGGAAAAAGAAAAAAAGAGAATAATTATTCTCATAGTACACTCTTACACCTATATCCATTGAGGGTGCTAAGTAGCATGTTCAGCAGTTCACTGGAGAGCAAAGCAACTTTTCCATAAAAATTAGTTTGACTGAAGGGGTAGGTGTGCAGGGACTTAAGAAATGCACACAAGGGCATTACATATGTGTTTGAGGTGAAAAATACTTTAAATTGTCAGTGCTAGAAGAGAGCAGTTATGAAATTTTTAGCTACAAAAGAGTTCCTCCTGACCAAATTGCAATTAGTACAAAAATGTTTTCCCATCATTATTAAACCTGAAAAAAATGGGCTAGCTCTTTAAGAGTTTGCAAATGTGTTTTAAATGGAAAAGAGGAAGGGAGGTTTAACAGACATTAAGATTATCTGGTACAAATTTGTGTGATTCACAACACATTAAGACACCTAGGTATAGCCATACATAGATCTACATCTGAGTTACAAACATTATCGAACTGACTTAGTAATCCTCCAGAATACCCTGTGTTTTCTACACAGAGAACAGAGAAAAGCATGCCTTCATTGGAGACTATGTGATTTCCAACAGATCTTGTAAAAGCCTCAGACGTCCTAGGATGAATGGCATTGCATTCATGGTTTATGTGTAGGTAATTTAACGCTGCCCTGTCTACAAGGACAACTTGTTCAGTGGACACCTGCTCATTATACTCAGTGGTGAAAAAACCCTCACCAAACAGTAAATATTAAAATATTCTTGCTATATGCCATGAAAAATATATTTTTGGGTTAGTTGTGCCATTGAGCCCAACTTTACAACCAAGATCTGGTGATAATTTTCTGTCTCTCTATGCACAGACTATTATATTTTTCTGCATAAATCTATAATGTGCATAGGTCCTCTGCATCACTTTTTTTTGGTGCCAGTTAGTATTCCACTTTCATTTGGGAAAATCCTCATTACTCTATGTATAATGCCAAGTGGGAACATGAATAGATATATTACCATGTAAAATTAAGTATGTTAATTCAAATTTTCATGTAGCACAGAGCATATTTATTATGATTTAACTGCATGACTTCTGAGCTAAAGATTTTTTGACAAGCTCTTCTCTTTTATTGCTGAAGTCAGTAGTTACAACAAGAAAGGATTTAATTATGAATATATATTAATGCCGCATTTCTATCAGATTCATTTGGGGTCTTTGGAAAAGAGAAAACAATGCAGGAAAATTCCCAGTTATAGAAAAAACTTATTGTGAAATAACATCTAGATTTTTTTTCTTGAAGTACATTTCTCACTGAGTTGCTTAGTAACTATCTTTAAAGTTAACAGTTATTGGACAACAAGCCTGATCGTTACTTGAGAATTGGTTCTGTAACAGCTTTTCTCTACCAGCCACCAATCTATGTAGGCTTATAGGAGGCTGGAGTTATATCTTCTCTTACTAGACCTGAACAACCTGTTACTTTTCAAGGAGAAGTTTCATCACTGAGTATACATTGCCACATGCCATTTCTAAATTTCTGAGGAGATGAAGACAACAATTAATATTTAAATGATTTTCTAATACTTAGTGACTAAAATAAATTTGTTTGTCACAAATGTAATGATTTCTATCCACTATAAATAGTGATAAGCATTAAAGTGTGCTCTCATAATTCAAGAATATAAAATGAGATGGCAATGTGGAAGGAACTGAGATATTTTAGTAGCCACATGGTAATTTGCAACTCAAACTAAAATCAAAACATTAAAACCATAATAAGAAGAGTAGACCTAATTGAATTACAGTAGCATTTTTATAGCTTTCCATAGACTCTCTTAACAAAAATGAAAAATTCTGCTATGTCTAAAACAGAACATGAGAAAGGGATGATAAATACCTGATGGATTATTGACATGACTACAATACAAATACCTTTCTACATAATATATCGTACCCCCACAGAAAACACAAACTGAAAATCATAAAATCATTTGTTCTTTTATGGACTTGTGAGGGTATATTTTAAGGCCTTCATTCTGTTTTCAGCTATGAAACCTCCCAGCACTTAAAGAAGAAAAAGATCTCCTACTGTCTTAAGAAGAAAAGCACACAAATAAAAAATAGATGAGGGAATCAAGACTGTACATATGAACAAGAATTTTGCAATTTATCTTCCTGATATTGGACTAAACACATTCTCTTCCACAGTGTGAATAAGGAAAAGGTCTGGGGAAAGAAGACAAAAATCCAGATAAAGTAAGCACGGAACTAGGAATATGCCTCATCTTCATACTCTTTAATGGAAATTCTAAAAAGATGACAATTAACATGGTAATAAAGACAAAATAAGTTTAAGGGGAACACTAGGTTGAACCAGGATTTTCTTTTCCCGTTGTAAATTAACATCAACAGTGGTCTATTACTAGACAGGATGTAGCTGTTCACTGCTCCAGGTGAGTTCCCACATGACAGGGGAATCACCAGCTAACATTCTGACACAATGAGACCAATGTGTGGATGAAAGAAGGAGGAATGTGGAGGTATCAGGGATGAGAGGATCTAGGGAAATAGTATACCTCTTTTGTTTCAGTTCACAGAAACTGCTGACTCCCTTGATAGGTATAATAATCACTGGATAGGACAATAATTATTATCCTATATGAGATTATTATTTCTAGAACAATACCATAAAACTCAGATGTGGATGAATGTGTAAAATGACAGTTATTCATTAACATTAAAATAAAAAATTACCCATTTTCCTTTGATGAATCAGCAATAATGGGCAATTAGTGCTTAGACGTCAACATGCTACTGTACCTAAGAACATATTATAAATTTAGTGTTGCCTTATTAGACACACTGTTATGCTTATTAATCAGTTTATTTACAGAGAGCAAGATTTGGTACTTTACAGTGCCATCTTCACCATTACAACCTTGTAAAAGACGTGGACATTTCCTTATCTCATTAGGTACAGGACTTTTCAGCTAAAGTAAACAAGGGAATTGTTAAATGAGTGCTGTCCTTCTCACAGAAACTGCATTACATCAGTATTTAAATTCATTAGACTTGGCATCTTTAATTCTAATAAAATGAGAAAGTACTACATAACACCTCATAACAGCTCCAACAATAGCAATTCACTTGGGCTTAATTTCAAACTGTTGAAGATCCATAATTCGTTTTTATTTCCTTGAAAGATGTTTTACAGTGGTTTTCTTCCCATTGTTCCTATTTAATTCCCAGAAGGATTATTTAATTGTCTGTAGAGTAATTTATATCTTAGCTTCATAACCTCACTACTCAAATGAGCACTTAAAAACTTGATGAAAAAAAGCTACATGGATAGTACTAAAGCCTATTTCCTATAGAATCCTTTTTCTTTATATCTTCTGCTTTTCCTAAAGTTTTTATTAGAGTGAAATTAAAATTATTCGATTGTCACATTCAATGATTATTTTTGTATGCTAGTAGTCCCTCTACTGAAAAAAACCCTATCCCTACAGCACACAGACCTGAATAATTTTTTAAACTTTTCTATTTATGGGCAATTATGATATACCAAAATATACCTCTTCTCCAAAAGCCAAATTGTATTACAGTCCTATCCATGCCTGTATTCATAAAAATTTAAATCGTGAAGTGTTCTTTCCTCTACAGAATCCTTTCTGATGGGAAGCCAATTTTATATTTATCTAATCAACACTTTACAAATAATTTTGACTAAGAAACCCAAAGACTCTTGCTAATGATATTGTCTATGAGCAATAAAACTACACTACTTAATTTAGACTCTTTTTCTGAGAGAACAGGGGTGAACAGCGTGTTCCTGGTCGGGTGAACACAATGTCAAAAGGATTCATACTCTGTAGTGATGTTCAGAAAAACAGATTACAGTGCAAGGTGGGTTTATGGTGTCTTCTATAAACACATTTTATGGTCATTCAATTCAAATATTTCTGAAACTGAAGTAATGTAGATGAAGTCAGCAAAAAAGCACTTAAACTGAGACAACCAGTAGAGTCTGAGGGGTGTATGACAATGTGGAAAAAGATGCTGCTGATAAGTTTAAGAATGATTTTTGTTCATCTTATCTCAACAATATTCATCTTTAGAGCTTCCTCAGAAATCCTTCAGGAACTTCAAGCTGTTAGTTGTTTTTTTTTTTAACTTTCCCTTCACTTATTAAACTGTTTTTTTTTCAACCCATGAGTTTTCTGGTTTTTCATCTTCTTATTCTCCTCCTTGCCCTCTGAGTCAGGGCAGGGTAATGGAGTGGCTGTGTAGGATGCAGATAAGGAACGACAGGATGTCTATGTTCTTACTAATACACATAATCCTAAAGTTACTGTAACTCTGTTTATTGGAAAAGGCAATTTGCCTTTCTTTGTCTATCTCAAGTTGGTAAAAATTCTGCTTAGGCAAAGGTCATCTGACCTTTCAATGAAATATAAACAGGCAGATCACTGCTTTTCTTCTGTGCACATGGCATAAGATATAGGACTCCCCAGATAAATGCAATCCGGAAAAAACCCACTATTTAGATTCTCTCAAAATCAGATTTTGTTTAAAAAACTTGCTTTTGTGAAAGATTACCATTTTTCCACATAAACTGCTAACTTTTCAAAGAACAAATTAATACAGTTCATTTCTTCATTTATGCGTTTTATCAGTCTATGTGGATACCTGCACAAATGCTTCTTCTGTTTGGTTTGCTGAATCACATCCTAAATGACATAGAGTAAGCCAGCTGGGACATGGAGTAAAGAAGCTGAGAAGGACAAGAACAAAAGAATGAAGAGCATCGTAAAAATTAGACGGAACTGAAGACTTTTGTCAGACTTGAGGAATTAAAGTGTTAGCACAGAAATTTATATCCTTATATTGTAGGAAATAAGCCAATCGCTTGATAAACAGATTTAGAAAGAAAGAACATTCTGTCCTCCACTGATTTTTCAAACATTTTTTATGTAGAATTGTTTTTGCTTCTTCTGAGGCATCTGGTACTGGCCACGATTAGAGATAGGTTGGCTGCAAAGGACAAATTAACAAAATTCAGCTGGCAGTTCTTACATTCCTATGACATCTGGTGTTTCTGCCATGTTACTGATATGTCATTTTGACAAATTATGTTACATCATGTGATAATAACTAGAAACATCATAAAATGTAAGTGATGTAATCTGAAGTGACTCCAACAATTTAAAACAATCTGTTATTTTGTTTCATCTGTCTGTTACCAATTTAGAAAGCAGGAAGGAATAAAAAAAGAGGTTAAGTCCAAATCTAACCTCTAAAATATATTATTGCTTCTACTCTGGCAGATTTACTTCTACAAATACAGATGTGAGCTACAAGCCATGAATGATGATTTAAGGATACCTATACAGTATGTAAAATCCTTTATGGAGTAAAGAACTGGAAGAAATTAATTTCTTGGCAGCATAAAATTATCGTGACTATATTCACTAATTTCATTTTGGTTCATGATCTGATTCAAAACAGAGAATGAAATTAGATGTTTCTCTGAACGCCAAACACATGATTTGAACTGATTCAAAACTGATTATATTGAGTGATTTTGAAGTCCAGTACCCAGTGTCCTGGGATTAAAATTTATTAAGAATGAAGATATTAAGCCAAAGAATTGGTATTTTAATTATGAACATGTAATTTGATAGTTAAAGAAAAGCTAATTGACCTTTATTTGTCAAAGTGCTCTTTTTTTTTGCTGTGACTTATTTAGAGTACATTTGAAGATTCATATTCCCTTATTTGCCCTGTTGTGGAGTTTTAAGTAGCTGATTGATTTAGAACTAGTTTTAGTGGTAAAATACATCCAGAAATGTCAAAGTACGTTATGCATGAAAATGACTGTAGACATGTCTGGAGCCTCAGATTATTCTGCCTTTCTATAACAGACTTAGGGGTGGTTTTCTTGGAAGGACGTAATTGAAATGGAAAGGAGTGACTTTGGCTTCTATAGTGAGTGGTCAACTGCTGAGCTGTAAAATAAACCTACTTTCATCACAGTTGTATCTGTCGAGTTTTTGAGAATATCTTGACTCACTGATTGTGTTTTGTATCAAACCACTTTCTAAATAGCAAGCATGGGAAAATCCTCCCCTATTATTATAAGTCAGTGCTATGATGTAATATTTGAAACAGTCTGACTGGAGAAGAAAATTCAATTTTCTGAGAAATGTGGAAGTTCTCACAATTTCACATTTGTTTATTGATCAGAACAAAATCTAGAAAATTTGCATGTTAATGAAATTATACACGTTCTTGATAATTTGGCAGTCTCACAGAATTAGAAACTGATGTTTGCAGGCAAATAATATATTTGTTAAAGCACTATATTTGTAGTAGTTTTGCACATCTTGAATGAATATTGTAACCAGTGAACCACTAAATATATAAAAGAATACTTCTATAAATGTTTTAATTTTGTTCTCTATTTTATCTTCCTCTAAAAAAATATATACATATGTTAAAAATATTAATTGATTGGATGCTTTTTTTTTTGCTTGTGCAAGGTTAGGGTGGGTACAATTGTGTAAAGACATTGCAAGAAAAAAAGGTAAAAAATCAGTCTATCCAAGGGGCAAAAATTCCAGTGAAATAGTTACTAAGTTATTTGAAAGGTATTTGCTTGTGTTTGGGATGTGGATGTGAGAGGGAAACAGCATAAGAAGAAATCAGTGTTCTCTCTCAGTTCTTTCCAGGATTTTTAGGAACATTTAACTGTTATACATTTCATGTTATGTAAAGATGTATGCAAATTTCCATATTTACTTCACAAAAAATTAACGCCAATCTAAACAAGTGTTTTGGAAAAATGGCTGGGAACCCCATGGAATGATGGCTGGAGATGAAGTTAGAGGAAACTGAGAAGTTATATTCACATCCACACAGAATTTATAATGGTACAGAAATTACAGGGTAAAATGCAACTGCTGCTCCCTGGATGGAATGCGGTTGACATGTTCCATGATGATTCCCCACACAACCATAAGTGACCACCTGCTGAAAGGAATGGAATGGAGTGTGGAGTGGGGACACCATGTCCAGGCTCTGTGGAAATCCCTGCAGGAAGGGGAACTCAGTGGCACTTTGCAGCTGATAACCCACATAACACCTGTCAACCAAGGAAGATAGGAGAAGATGACCTGCTGCTGAGTCAGGTGTGGCAAAACCTCTCTCCTTGGATGAACTTGGTCCATTAAAGCTTAATTATAATATTAACACACCTCCATCCCAAAGTTACCCACCCCCAAGGTATGACCACTCCCCCCTGGGCAGGTGCTCTCTATTTTTTGACTGCATCTTTAAAAGCAAAGCGAGAGAATTTTGCACCAATCAGTAACAAAGGTATTTAGAACCAAAGTCACTCAAACTTCACCTAAACATAAAGCAGTAGTATAAAAGTAAGCTGAGAATGGAGAAAAAAGTTAGGGAAGTCTCCATCATAACTGCTGGGATCAGTCGATGGGCTGAACCTGTAGGGAGCCTGTTGGGTAAGAACTGTACTCTACATGCACTGAATACTTTTATTGGGATTGCAGCTTGTCTGTGTATTGCTTTAAATACGCCTTTGCAGTCAGATACTATCACCAGTGATCCTTCAACCTTAACCTGCTACAATTTTGTATTAATTAATTAATTAATCCTGTAAACTGTTTATGTGAATCCTTCGCAGGCACTGGTAGTTGCTGACAGACACTCAAATGAAGTGGGAAGACCTGCTGAGGGGTCTCCCTTATGCTATTGGCTTACCTCCTTGAAATGGGCAGTCAAATCTCCCTCTGATCCAACAGGACTGTTTAGTGATGGGTCCCCATAACAGGACAAGGTTGGGCACAAGGGTCTCAGCTTTCCTGGGGCACCGACAGACAAAAAAATACTGAGGGTCAAGGAAATTTCCCCTTTTCAAGTAGTAAGTGTTTTAGCATGATACCTGGGAGTTTTGATTTTTTTTTTTAATTTTGTAGATCTTAGAAGTAATGTAGTAAATGTAGATTTTAGAGTAGCAGCATATTATCCCTTTACCCTTTAGCACACCAGCTACACATAGTAAACCCTGTTACTCATTCCCATATCAATTCCCCTAAATTCCACTGACCTGTTTAGTCTCATTTTCAAGGTAGAGAACATCCTAGCCCTTTGGAAGAAGATATAGCCATAGATGCAAAAACTTTCAGGCCTAGAACTCTGTAAGGCCTCCAAGAACATTACGTGCTCTGAGGAAGATGAAGATGAAGAAGAGGGGGTCCCAAAACGCCCCCAGACCCAGTTCCCAAAAGGCATGGTGAGGGCAGAACCTGGGCGGTGGCCGGACAGGGATTGGGTAAAAATCATTATAAAAACTGTGAATATCTGTATTTGGGAGCGTGCATTGGGGGTATTCCAGAAAGCCTGGGGGCTCATTAAAGCCTTTGTATCCTTATCTTATCTCCTACCTAATTTGGCTTGGAGTCTTTTTTTCCTCACAGCCATTTAGGCAACAGCAAAATTAATATTCTGGAACATGTTTTAGGCACATGAATTTCCGTACAGAAATCGGAAAGCTAAATTCTTTGCTTCTAGAATCTTCCAAACAAATTTGAATTAGACATTTAAGTCTAATTTGTCTTAAATTTTTCATTTAAGTAATATTTCTGTTGGCTGCAAAGTGAATTTTACTAAAGTCACAACTCATCTAGCACCATAAGATTTAGCAGTAAATTACAATAAAATTATAAAATTATATGTATATTTTTACAAAAAGAAGAATAGTGGATTCTCTTTCTTCCCTATGTTCATTTGGAGAACATATGGGTCAAATACTTCAAGTCAAAACTCTAGAAAAGTATTTCAAATGTCAACCACATTAATTTTTTTTTTAATGAGAGTGCTCTGCATTGTGCAAATAACTTCCAGCAAAATGGACGTATGTGCGATCTGGGTTTTTTTGTTGTTCGCTTGTTTTTGGTTTTTTGATTAAGGAATTCTGCAGACATGCTAACTAATGGAAATTTTAGATGTGATAGTGAAAGGATATTAAAAGTTATGTTGCATGAATTTCTTCTTGAACATAGAAGCAAAATTCTCACTTTATAGAAATAATAAATCCAAGATTTCACCTAAAATTTTTCAGATTAGGCCATCTGTATTGGGTTTGATTGGCCAGGCTGTGGTTGTGGGGGCAGGACTACAGGAGTGGCTTCTATGAGCAGCTTTCCCTATGTCCAACAGAGCCAATGTCAGCCAGCTCCTGGATGAACCTGCCACTGGCCAAGGCTGGGCCAATCAGAGATAGTGGTAATGCCTCTATGATAACATATTTAAGAAGGAAAAAGAAAAAGTAAACATAAAAAGAAAAGAAAAAAAAAAGCTTAGAGAAAAGAAGAGTGAGAATATGCGAGAGGAACAACTTTGTAGTCACCAAGGTCAGTGGAGAAGGAGGGGGAGGAGGTACTTCAGGCACCAGAGCAGAGATTCCTTGCAGTCCGTGGTGCAGACCATGGTGAAGCAGCTGTGTCCCTGCAGCCCATGGAGGATCACGAGAGCGAAGAGATCCACCTGCAGCCCATGGAGGAGACCCACACTGGAACAGGTGGATGCCCAGAAGAAAACTGTAACCCTGTGGGAAGGCTTAGCTGGAGCAGGGTTCCAGCAGGACCTGATGACCTGTGGAGAGAGGAGCCCACATTAGAGCAGCTTTCCTGGTAGGACTTGTGGCCCTGTGGAGGACCCACACTGGAGCAGCCTGTACCTGAAGGACTGCACCCAATGGAAGGGGACCTACTTTAGAGTAGTTCATGAAGAACTGTAACCTAGGGGAAGGACTCACACTGGAGAAATTTGTGGAGGACTATCTCCTGTGGGAAGGACCCCATGCTGGAGCAGGGGAAGGGCTCCTCTCCTTGAGCAGTGGCAGAAAAGAGTTGTGCTGAACTGTCTGTAACTCCCATACCCCATCTTCCTGAGCCACTGGAGGGGGCAGCAGGTAGAGGTAGAGCCTGGGAAGAAGGCAAAGGCAGGGGGTTGAACCTATTTGTAAGATTTGTTTTATTTTTTAGTATCCTGCTTTTGTTTTGATTGGTAATAAATTTAAAAAGTTTTCCCAAGTGGAGTCCATTTTGCCTGTGATCGTAATCAATGCATGATCCCTCCTGGTCCTTATCTCAACTTTTGAACTTTTTGTTATATTTTCTTTCCCTTGTCCAGTTGCAGAGCAGAGTGATAGAGCAAGTTTGGAGGGTACCTGGCATCCAGCCAAGGCCAATCGCTACACTATCCCAAAAAGGCGTAAAGGAGGTAAATAGTACTGAAAGAAAAAAAAAAAAAAGAGTTTTTTGAAGAATATGATTCTCATATTTTCTGCATAGTGCCCATTCTTCTGTCTCAACAGTAAGAATGAAAGCTGAAAAAGCTGTCTGAGAACTTTCAGAAGAGCTCTTGCACTCTTTAAGATTCAAGTTTTATGATTTAAAAGCTCAGATATAAATAGTTGCTTGACTGTTTGGATTCACAAGACTGGGTGTTATTATAAAGGTGTGGAAAAGGAAGTCTGGTGATTTCATCCTGCAGCTGATTCATAGTGGAACAGAGTATTTCCACTAATTTTTTTTTTCCTTCATTATTTCTGAAAGTATATCTGAACAGTTATAAATAGTACATTACATTTTTTTTTAAATACATAGACTAATGATAAATTAATTGAAATTTTTATGAGGTAATTTTTCCACATAACTAATTGTAGAAGAAAATAGCAATTCTTTTTAGTTTCTTATAATTAATAACTTTTATTCATAAAATTATTATAGACATCCATACAATATTTTTTCATTTGGTTCTCAGTTTTTCATACCATTTGGAACACCATGTAGAACTGCAGTACTTTCACAGTCACACAATCACAGAATGAGTAAGGTTGGAAGGATATTCTGATCTCCTTTCATTTCATAAGTTTCTATAAGCAATGCAATAGTGACCTTCAATTCTTCATTCCATCCTTGATATGGATGAAATACTTTGCCTCCATCTTTGCCAAAAATTTTGTTTGTTTCTGAAAGTTAAGAGACACAGAAATGTTATGAGGTTTATTGAATATTAAATATTATATTCCTTAAACATCTTAAAAGAGTCTGTATTGCAAAGCTCTCTAAAAATGTACAGGTATAGCTAAAATCCAGAAAAGGTCTTCAAATATCTAAGGCTGGAGTTTCATTATCTATTGACATGATTGACGCTGAGAATATTTCTACTGGGCTTCCCGGATTTGCAATTTATTAAAATGTAGAAATACCTACAACACAAAAGCACAAAATGTAAGCATTATTTTATTCCATCATTTATATTTAATGATGTGTGGTAATGTTATGGTTTTACTTGTTCTTGGAAACTAAGCAGGACTTTTCCCTTCCCTCTGCCCACTGTAGGAAGGGGATATTGAATGGATATGGTGGCTGTGGCTTGGGCAATTGACTAACATAAAAGAAGTGGCTGGTAGAACCACATTCCAAGTTGATGGCCCTCAAGATCTTGTCTGTGGGGAGGGGTGAGGAATTCTTTTTTACTTCTTTTTTCTCCTTTCCTGGAAAACGGCAGTGAGTTTGTTGCTGCCCGAGCTGGGATGGGGTCCTGATGGCAGGAGCTCCAAGGCGGCTTTGTTCTCGTCCTAGTTGCCAGGCTGATTGGTTTTTTTTGTTTTGTTTTGTTTTGTTTTGTTTTCTGTCTCCCTTTCCTGGCCCTGGTTTCACCTGTGACTTGTTTTTTTTTCCTAACCAGCAGGGAATCTGTTTGGATTTCATTGGAGAGGAACTGTTCAAGAGGTTCCCCTTCTCCATTCCTGTTTTTTTTCTTTGTTTTTGGCAGCAGTTCTTGTGCACATCGAGGTAGAGGAGAATGTGTTTTCAGCCACACCATGCGTTTTCAGCCACACCATGCGTTTTCAGCCACAGACAGTGAGTTCCCATTGGGAAGAACCTTTTTTTTTCTTTCCCTCCTTTCTTCATTTTCCTGGTGAGGGGGAAGGAAGACCTCCATTTTCGGTTTCTCCAACACACCTGGGAGGATGTCCCCCCACATGGCAACCACCAGTTATCCAACAGCACTCCATGGTGACTGATTCACAACACTGCAGGCTCTGCATCACCAATGTTCCAATAGCACCCCC
Organism: Pyrocephalus nanus; assembly: GCA_038380795.1. Taxonomy (NCBI): domain Eukaryota; kingdom Metazoa; phylum Chordata; class Aves; order Passeriformes; family Tyrannidae; genus Pyrocephalus; species Pyrocephalus nanus. Next base: position 40,882,960 of record CM076262.1, read on the forward strand.
TGCTGACTGTGGTTAAAATTGCACCAAAGGGCACAAACCAAACTGTTCACCTTTTTTTGTTTGTTTATTAGTTTTGAAGTGGGTTATTTTTGTGTATAGGATTATTATTTGTTTGTTTTATTTGTGTTCTTTTGTTGTTCGACCAATACATATATATCTTTTCATAAAGGGCTGTTATTTTTCCTTTTCCCATATTTTTCTCAATTGGAGCCTCTTAATTTTGGATTTACAATTGCTTAGAGGGAGGAGTTTGGGTCTTCCTCATCACTTATCCTCAGCAAAACACTTGTGTCTCACTAAACTAAGACAGGTAATGACTCATTCATTATTCAGTGCAAAATTATGTGCAGACATGTAACTAAATTGTCTACTAAACACACTAAGGCCTATGTCTACAAATCAGAAGCAGAATTAAAGCTAATATTAATTCAATATATAAAATTATTATGTAGTAATGGAAAGCAACACAACTACACTAGGCTCTCACTTTTGTGTAAACAGATGAGTTAAATTAGGAGGGAAAAAACCCAACTATTCCACTATATTAATCTCCTTTTAAAAATTCATTTGCTGAGAGGACTTACAGTCATCAAAACATCAAAACATAAGGAAGCAAGCAGAGTAGAAGAGGGCTTTCAGTCCAACTGATTACAGAAAAAGAATGGATGAAGCAAAAAAGGCAAATTCCAGTTTTGAATCCCAGTTGCATTGAGGAGGTTCATGTCTTCTCTGCCCCTGAGCAGTAACTCTCATTATCTATTGCTGCCAGTAGAAACAGTAATTTATTCCAGCTTTTGCTAGGGACTGACTGGTTGACACATCTGGAAAAAGCAGCTTGTTCATACTGCCTTCTCTTATAACCCCAGGCTTAATCTCAACATTTCAGTAACAGTTCCAGGATTATCAAATAAAAGCCCTTCACTTACCACTCCAATTCCATCTACATATAGGGAGGCCTATCTGCATTGAGTATGGTAGTAAGCAGAGGATTAGCTTGCGTCGTTGAAGTGCTTGTTACTACAAATTATCTACTCATAGCATTGTCCCTCATATGTCCCCCTGGAATACTCATGCATATGGGTTGCACTTACCCATCTTGTCCAAGAGTTACTGTGCTTACATGTGTGACTTAGCTCTGAGGTTCAGTTGCCTATATGATGCCTGATCACAAGCAGCTTTATAGATCAGACATTCACACTTTGGAAGATTCATCAAAGACTGAAATGCTATAAATGCTTATCATCTTGGGGAATCAACATAGTGTCTGCAGAAATAAATCAGTAATAATATAAAATGCAAAGTTTCCAGCATGCTGTGCAGCCATCTTGAGTGAAGATTTTTTTAGAGGCAGCAGCCTGAGAAAAAATCATGGCAGTATTGATGAGCACAGGCAGACCTACATTAGTCTTAGAAATTTTGGGATGTTGGAGGTTAGTAAATGTGCCTACATGCAATGTCAGATATTTAAAATAAATTATTCATGACTTGACAGCAGCCCAAGCATAGTTTTAGTTATCATGTTCTCTTTGCAATTTCAAATAATGAAATAAAATTGAGAAAAAAGTGAAATCTTCAAGAACATGCCCAAGAGAAAAAAAAGTGAAATCCATCAAATTGTTTGACATCAAATTGTTATTCGAAACTTTCAAATTCTTAGGATCATTTTTTCAACTGTATATGTCTTTAGGTTTTCATATTTCTTCTGACACAAGGCTCTCTACAAGCATGTTTCTTTTTTCTTTAAAAATAAATCCAGAAACCAAACTAAGGTGGCTGAGAAAGATGCTGATTATAAGCACAGTAAACAGGTAGAAGGTGAAAATATCTTTCAGTTGCTCTTGCTTTACTTGTTCAGTGCTGCAAGTATGGAACTTAAGTGGTTTTTTTCTGTTCTCTATCACTGAGCTCTTTAATAATTTACATTGTTCTCTGGACACTAGGAATGCAAGAAATCTATGTCTTCCAGAAGTCAAATTTCTCTATAAAATCACAAGCCTTAAAAGAATTGCTGGAGGGCTTGTGCCTCTCAGTTCAACGCCTACAGAAGTGTGAAGGAATTTTGCTAAGCTAACTCAAAGCAACTCAGACAAGATTTTATCTGTGGACATTGCACATAATGTAATGGGATTATATAGGGCATGTATTCTATCATTCTCAATTGCGTGGGAAAATGACATTAAATGTTCTTTCATTTCTCATAGTGAATGTGTTGTTCATTTAGCAAAATGTCTACATGGTTCAATTTATTTTGAGGACAGTCCTAAGATGTTAAAAATAAAAATATTGGAACATATAACTACTGTGAGAAATAATAACAAAAAATTCATGTATCACATCATTTTAATAGTTTGAAACATATGGTGTCCCTAATGTTGCTCCAATTGCTATAGATCATGCAGTGTAATTAAACAGACAAGGTAATAGATAAAGAAGACCACTACAGAAATAGGCTTTTAGGATTTATAATTTTGAAATCACTTCCTCTATGTAAAATGACTGAAGAAATGGAATTATACAAGCATTTGGAGGGTAGATGAAAGAGGAAATATTGAATCTCATTGAAGAAATACAGTACTCTGCTGAGCTTTGAAAGAACAGTTGTTTCATGTCATACTAAGAGATTAGTAGAAGATGCCTGTGGAAGAAGGATGGGTCAGAGACAGCAGGACTTCATGATCCTTTGCAGATTCCTATACCAAATTCCTAAAATTGCTGCCTCAAACACTTTCTGCTTCAGAGCTTGAATTTATTAGTCTCAGTGATCTTCACCTTCCCCATTTGTACGGTGTTTTTTTGCATCTATGCAAATTATTTGGTCCCTATATCAGGGAGTCCTAAAATATTAAAAAAAATGAGTGAAGAAGTATATTCTTTCACTTGCTTTAAATGTCAACTGCCATTTAATATGATCTCCTCTAGACATTTTGTTAGATGGAGATCAAGAACAATAGTTTTCACATTCTTTCTGTCATTTTTGCTTTTTATCATACTGTTGTTCAGTTGTCATTTTCTCAGCCTGGAGGGTTCTGATTCACTTGGTCATTCCTCACAAGAAATGTGGGAGAAATTATGAATCTCAGATTTTGTGAATACATCTAATAATTATAAGACAGCTTCACCTCCCTCCTGACTTAGATTTTGTCCTTCATTAGTTGTGAGCCTTGCATACTGGTGAAATATGTCACACTTGTTGCTCATTCATCAATGGCAAATGACGTAGCAAAGTCAAAATAAGCATTCAAAAGCTGACATTTCCTTCTAATAGGTTATTTGAACAAGGCTACTAACACTTTGGGTCTGAGGAATTTGTCTTACTTTGTGAACTATGGCAAATGAGAAAGAATAGAAATATTTTTTCTGTGGTTATGTGTGCATAATAATTTATTGAGTTCTTGGCAAACATCTGGTAAGCCCAGGTAAGCATTTCATAGAACCATAGAATCATAGAATGGTTTGGGCTGGAAGGGACCCAATCTTAAAAATTATCTAGTTCCAAGCCCCCTGCCTTGGGCAGGGTTTACATCTACAAAACCAAGTTGCTCAAAGCCCCATCCAACCTGTCCTTGAACACTTCCAGGGATGGGGCACCCACATCTTCTCTGGGTGACCTGTTCCAGTGTCTCACCATCCTCACAGTGAAGAAACTCCTAATGGGTAATCTAAATTTACCCTCCTTCAGCTTATTACCCTCCTTCAGCTTAAACCCCGTGCCCTATCACTATATGCCCTGTCAAAAGTTCCCTCTCAAGATTTCTTATAGGCCCCCTTTAGGTACTGCCAGGCTGCTCTAAAGCATCCCTTCTTCAGACTCCCTGTCCTTCTGGCATTGAGGGCTCCAGACCTGAATACAGCTTCTTCCATTCACAGTGTGCCCTGGCAGGCAGGAGGGTCAATGATGTCCTGGGGTGCATTGGGCACAGCATCACCAGAGGGGGTCAACAGAGGGGATTGCTCTGCACTGCTGAGGCCTCACTTTCAGTACTGTGTCCAGTTTTGGGCACCACAGTATAAGAAAGATATAAAGCTATTAGAGAGTGTCCAAAGGAGAGCTACAAAGATGGTGAAAGTTTTAGAGGGGAAGCCATATGAGGAGTGACTGAGATCACTTGTCTTGTTCAGCATAGACAAGAAGAGACTGAGGGCAGACCACATCATGGTGTACAGCTTCCTCACAGGGGCAAGTGGAGGGGCAGGTGAACAGGGACCCAAGGGAACAGTATGAAGCTGTGTTAGGGGAGATTTAGGGCTTTTCGCCTAGAGGGTAGTTGGGTAGTGGTACAGGCTTCTCAGGAAAGTAATTACTTCACCAGGAGTGCCAGAGTTCAAGAAGTGTTTGCACAATGCTCCCAGACAGAGGGATGTTTGGAGTTTTCTTGTGCAGAGTCATGAGCTGGATGTGATGATCACTGTGGGTCTCTTCCAGCTCAGCATATTCTATGATTTTATCATTCATTCTCCCTGTTGAATGCCTTAACAATCCATATCCTCATATATGTGGCAGTTTTCCCTACATACCTTAAAGAAAAAACAGTTCTACAATTTCAGTGTCAAAAACACTATTGTAATTTCCCTTTCTTCTGTTGTTTTGGATTTTTTTGGTGTGAATGTAGTAGATATCTGTTTTAGTCATGTGTTGTATACAAATTATATCTTCACTATATGCAAATTGTGTATAATTGCAGATTTATACACAAATATTATTTATCAGGTTACCTACTGCAGTAACACTACAGTATTTTGAAGCCAAATAATATGAAAATAAAATAGAACTTTTATAAATTTAATTGCCCTCTCCATGGCTATGGACCTTCTTTCTTACAGAACTGTCATTTCTTTCATGGCTTCTCAAATCTCCCTGGCTTTTTGTACCAACATTATTACCAGTAAATGTCTACTTAATTCACTGAAAATTGAACTTCACATCTTTTTTCACTTTTTCACAATAAGATCTCAAATAAACACGCTCCTTTCCAAGGCTGCCTATCATTTGTGCTGTCTGTGCTTAGATTTAAGTTTGACCAGAAAAGTCACCTTGAAACTCATTCAGCTCACTCTTAAAGGAGCATGGCATGCTTAATTCCATAATTCATTCTTAACATGAATTGTGCTTTATATCCAATATGACTCATGCACAGATCAGCTGTCACTAGCTGCTAGAGCCTATTATGATCAGTGGAAAGTAAAGGAATTTTTACCATAGAAAAAGTTTTAATGATTTAACAGTGCAATATTTATAAGGAAATAAAGAACTTGTCTAATCTTGATTTAGCTGATTTAACTGTAGTCTGAAAATAAATGCCAATTTTGTTTTCTTTGTGGTATGGCCCCTTATAGTAGAGTCTACTTCCTGTTGTATGAAATGCTATTGTCAGTGTTGAAATTCTACATTCTAAGAATAGTCTGTGTTGGAATACATCAGGGGTTAATGGGAGGATGTTTAATGAAAAGGTAAGTTGTTGCCACGTTGTGGGATAAGGCCATTAAAAGAAGCGGGAATCTGAAACAGATAAATATCTGTCAAAGGTCTGAAGGTATCATCTTTAAAACATCCAAATCATCCACGAGGATATTAAATACTGGTTGGTCCTGTGTTTGAATCAAGGAGAAACAACTACAAGACTAGCAAACTGAAACAAATAAATTCTAATAGTCCTTGAATCGCAACAGTTCTGCTGTTTTCCTAGGTAAATTCTGCTATCTCCCCAGTTTGTCAGTGTCCTTTTGATGATGATATATCTTCGACAGGAGGATATAAAAAAGCAAAGGTTCACTGACGCTATAAAGAATAAACATGCTTAACTTGATTACCCTGTGTTGACTGTTTAGAAAGCCCCAAATCTTACCTCCTTCTTTCATTACCATATCACTTTGGCAAATGTATGAACTATTATTTTCTTTTAGCATCTGTTTTATTATTAATCCTTTCCTGTTGGCTTTATGCAAGATAGTATTTGTATTGTAAATTAAAAATTTACATATATGTTTGCATAGTTTTACTGTAAGTGGCACTCTTTTGCATTAATGGACCCTTGCCCTTTATTAAAAGGTATTTTTATACTGTATTTGGGGTTTTTTAGTATGTAACTAAAATAGATCAATATTTCTTCATTTGTCAAATAGAAATTCTCAGCTAATGTAAAAGAGTTAGGCAAAAGTTAAACCTATAAAATATTCAGGTACTAGAGTTAAACTTCTCCCAAGAATCTACTGAGTATTTAAAAGAGGATTTCTCTCTTTCAAGTTCAGGATTTATTTTAAAGCATGCACCAAAGAATGATCACCAGTGCTATTGTCCTTCTGAAACAAGGTGTTTTATCAATATAATACAGAAGCTTTTGGCATTACTTGACAATTAGTTGTGGTTTAAGGGTTCTTTCACTTTATGTAACTCTTTTCATATCATTATATTGCAGAAAACAGTAAGAATTTTCATTATTGATCTTCTGCATTCAATAAGCAGGTCAAAAAATACTAATTTCTTATAGTTAATAATGCCCCCAAAAATCTGTCATGAAACAAAATTAGATAAGATATAGGTTATATGCATGGTGTACTGACAGAGATGTTTGTTTTCAGTCTTGGTTGGCCAGTATAATGCCTTACAAATACTTCCAAAGTAATAAATAATGCTGTGGTAATAACATTACATTTTCAGCAGTTCAGAAAGGGTAAAACATAAATGGAAGGCTTTCTCTCCCTTTTGAAGAGAGAAAGAACATGTCCATTGAAATACTTACTTTTTTTCACGCCAAATAAATTTAGATGAAATAGCAAGAAATACAACTATTTTTTCTTACATGAATCCACATAAAGAAGTTGGTGGATATTTTTAGAGATAAAGAAGATAAAAGCATTGAGAAGTTTATGTATGGATTTAACAAGTAGTACTTTGGGATTTAATGCGATTATGCTAAAACAAAATCCAAAATTGATAGATAATTTTAAATATGTATGACAAAAAATGCTGTCAATACTGAAACTGTTTTATTTCTGAACATTTGAAAACATTGACTCCAATTTTTGTTTAATTAGGTTATACTGAATCAAACATATAGTGGGAAGGGAACATTAGCCTTACTGTTCTACTGAGAATCACGAAGTTAGCCTTGTCCTCACTTAACTTTGAACTATGCATCATAGTCAGCCAGCTGAACAAACTATGAAGACTATTTTGATATGACAGAATCTAGTCATGAAGAAAGATGGGTGAAATATTAAGGTATGAAAAATTTTATTGTCTTTTATAGACCTTATATAGAAAAATGGATGACAGAATCCACGTAATTTCTTTTTATTTTAATGATGTTTTTCATATTTCTGCAATAAGAATAACTTACTAGATATTTTGAAAATTGCCATTTTCAATATTATAAAAAAAGGAGACAGTTTTATTTTTCTATTTAAGCAAGGGCTTCAAAGAAAACAATGGAAAGTTGGAATTTCTTTTACATTTATGGTAAATTCCTAATGGTGAAAAATGTGTTATTGTCAGCATTGGTAAATTATGTCCTTCCTCAGTTAGCCAAATTCAGTAGATTGATGTCAGGTGTCATTTATCTGCACTGTATTGGTAGTTTCCAGTCCTAAACGAGGCAAATAACTTCTTCCAGTTAGTCGGACATTCATTTGTTCTGGATATTATCAAACACCAGCAATGAAAGATGTTTGTAGGCTGCATTTCCAGGAGAAAGTTTAATGATACTTTTAAAGCTCTGCTCATGATAGAAGGGCTTAAACAGAGGATAAAAGACTGGTAGATGAGGGGAGAGCACTGCCATAAAATCCCATGGAAAAGCTGGAGAAGTGTAGACTGCATAAATAGACAGTGAAGTGGATTGAAAACTGATAGAACAGCCAGGCCTGAAGAGTGGTGATCAGTGGCATGAAGTCTAGTTGGAGGAAAGTGACTAGCAGTGTACCCCTAGGGTCAATATTGGGTTCAGTCCTGTTGAAATCCCCACTGATCATCTGGATAATGAGGTGGAGTGTACCCTCAGCAAGTTTGCTGGTGACAGGAAGTGGCTGATATGCCAGAGGCATATTCAGAGGCTGGAGATATGGGCTGACGGGAACCTCATGAGATTCAACAAGGTTAAATGCAAAATCCTGCCCACAGGGAAGAACTCCATGCACCGTTATATGCTGGGAGCCAACTCTCTGGAAAACCATCTTTATAGAAAGGGACGAAGGAGCATTAACTGACCAAGCTGAACATTTTCCAACACCGTGCCCTTATGGAAATGCTGGGAAGTTGGACCAGATGACCCCACTGTGACCCCTTCCAACTGTACCCATTCTGTGATTCTGTGTGAAAAGAAGGTGAATGGTATCCTGGGCTGCTTTAACAAGAGTGTTACCAGCAGATCAAGGGGGGTGAGTCTTCCTCTCTATTCAGCACTGGTGAGGCTGGAGTGCTGTGTCCAGTTCTGGGTTCCCTGGGACAAGAGAGAGGTGGAGCTGCTGGAGACAGAGTTCAAATGTTTAAGGTACTGGAATATCTCTCATATGAGGATAAGTTGACTGAACTAGGACTGTTCAGCTTGGAGAAGAGGAGGCTTAGGGGTGATCTCATCAATATGTACAAATAACTGAAGGGAAGGTTAAAAGAGGATAGAATCAGACTCCTTTCAGTGGAGCCTAGAAACAATAGGCATACACTAAAATATGGGAGGATTCTTCTGACCATCAAGGAAACTTTTTTTTACTGTGAGGACAATCAAGAACTGGACAGGTTACCCAGGGAAGTTGCGGAGTCTCCATCTTTGGAGATATTAAAAAATCATCTGGACATGATATGGGCAATGTGCTGTATGTTGCCCTGCTTGAGTAAGGACGAGATGGTCTTGATGGGTCCCTTCCTAGCTCATCCATTCTGTGATTCTGTGATTCTGTGAAGAATGGTTTTTTTTCTTGTAATAAATAATGTAGCTTTCTCATAAAACATTAACTAGTCATGTCTTTATCTGGTGTCTTTTCTGACATTGATATTGCTGCTTTTCCACATCTTTATTGAAAAACTAGGAGAAACAGCAGGAGAGCATCAAATATGAAGTAGCACTGCAGTGAACTTCCTCATGCTGGTGATTCTCAATGAAGAACAAGTGTAATATATATAATAGCAAGAAAAGGAATTAGGAATTATGAAGCACAAATCTTTAAAAATAACAAGAGCTTTTATGCACTGCACAATGCTACAATTATCATTTTCTCCAATGGTGAGCTATCAAACATCACTGGCAAGAGGAAGGAAGTACAGAGTGACCAAAAAGATGCTGCCACACCTAGGTTCTGGAAAAAAAATTACATTCGGTCCTTTTTCAGTGTTCAGTTGGCTCTCTACCACTAGGCACAGAGAAGCCAGATTTCCCTCTCTATTAGGAAAGTGTGTTAAACCTGTTATTTTACTTTGTGTTGTCATTATTTAGAGTAACTATAGCTATGCCTACTATAACGGTACTATTGTAATCCTTGGTTTTTATGAGTTTATGACTCAGTCAATTTAATTCCCATTGGAATGGAACTTAGCTTACAAATTGTAAACCTGGTTGCATTTTGTTCTTAGAAGATTTTTTTGAATTTATTAAGACATATTATATGACATTGCAATCCAAAACCAGAAAATTCTTTTCACAGACTTTAGATTCTTGCTTGACCTACTTCAGAGACACAATTTTAAGGAATTGGAAGCAATTAGCCATAAGCCTTCAAAAGAGAACTTCTTGTCTTCTTCTATATTGAACGACTTTATGCAGCAGATTTATTTATCTTTAAAAGGAAACTACTGCAAATCCTATTTTTAATACATTTACAGTTACACTACACTTGCATGAGCCTGCTGGTATGTAGATGCCAGAGAAATAGACTATTTCTCTATTTAGAAGTGTTTCCATTTTTAATGGTGGAAGCATTAAACAAGTAAAGTTTACCTGATCATAGAGCTATAGTACAGATTAGGCCGGGTACAGTAGGGTCAGCAGTCCTTCAAATACCTTGGTCTTACATTCATCAGTGTCTACACTGTTTCTTGGAATAACTTTTTCCACATTTCAGCTGATTCAGCTAAATTTAATTTCAAAGGTAATTGGATATCCAAAGCCTTTTTGAGGTTTCTTTGAACTAGAAAGTAAAATGTGAGTAAGCCAAGAAATATTAAGAGAAAAGAAAACAATATCTAATGAAATTGCCCCCTTTTTCACAGCTGTAAATGTAATGACGTAACAGACTCCTTGAGTCTTCTATGAAATATTTTCTGCTTTCAGTGAGACCAGCATAACTGCTCTTCAAATTAATACAATGCTTGAGTATTCTGAAATACAATCACTCCAGTGTTGTTCTATAAATCACTAATTTCTGTTCCTTAAAATCATCTGTCATTACCTATACTCCTTGCCCTCTGAAAAAGAAAAAAAAATAAAATGAAAAGTCATATTAAAAGTCATATTAAAAGTCATATTAAAAGTCAATTAATTAACTAAAATAATTATGTAAAATGCTTAAGAATTTTTTTTCTCTAAAAAGGACAAGATTTAGGTCCTGAGGAAAAATTTAAAGAGCTTGCAGGTCTTTTGGAAAAAAATCAGAGCTATGAGTATCATGACATTCTGTTTGTATGAACAGGCATGGTAGAGACAGCAAGAAGTTTGTGGCTTGAAGCAGAACAGTAACACTGTTAGAAAGAAAATGGAAAGAAGTTAACAGAGTTTTGGAAAGAAACACATAATTTAATAGGGAAGGATCCAGAAGACAGTTTAGGGAAAAGGCTGAACAAGAAGCTAATCTCTCTAGGGCATCTGGGAACTCCAGGGCCTTGAAGAGGTAGATCAGCTGTTGTTAGTTAAGGTAGTTTGGAATTCTACAACAGCATAGCCGCACTGTTAGAGTGTTTGACAGATCTATACAATTTACTTCTCATCTGTAGTGATGGTCTTGGTCTCATGTCTATGTGGCATATTCTCTCTGGATCCTGAAGCCTATCTCTGCACTTATTTTGCTTTACTGAGTTATACAATTTCCTTGACAGTAATCTTTCTCTCCTTCCTAGATATTTTGTGAATGTTGAATTCAGGAGGGAAAATGAAAGCAACCTGATCAGTTAAGAAACGCTCAGTGTCTAGGTAAAAGACTAAGATACAGGAGAGAGATTCAATTATGGGGGGCATACTAGTTTTAGAGTAGAAGAAAAGACAATAATCAAAGAGAGGCCAGAAGTGAAAGGGTACAATAGAAAGGAGCACTTCTCACCCCTTGATTTATCATTGTCATGAGCATAAACCTTACCTTGAACCTGAAATTCAAAATTTTCTTACTTCAAGACAGCAAATTACACTGAAAGAGTCATGAATAGGGTGGCAATGACAGTCTCCATGGCTGAGTGATATCTCCCCTCACACTTCCAAATAGACTTTTCCCATTAGTTCAGTGTGTTGAAACTTAAATGAAGCACACTATATTATTTTAAATGGCATCTAATCTACTTGGGGACTTTTAAAGTCAGGTATATGAAAGGAGATGAGGAAATAAAGACATTATCCTTGTTACAACAAAGCCACAGAAATTCAATGTTGAAATTATATGAAAGTTGAAGAATTATTGTCTTAATTTTAAAAAAAATGTATTGCTTATACTGGGCACTAGTTCCACTGGAATCTTTTTGAATTAGTATTTTTAAAGGGATTTGAGCAGTTATGCATTATAACAAGTGACATCATAAGAATGGAGAAACAAGGTTGTTGGGTCCTCTTGACCTATTGTATGACTCTTTCTGAAAAAGAATTAAACTACTGTATGCTGACCATCTATACTGGAATTTTAAATTTTTGAAATATTTAGGTGTCCACACCTATTACATTCAGTTAAGACAGACAATGGAACATTACAGACCAAGTCTCAGATAACCAAAATGGGAGAAGTGAAAAAAACATTCCAGCTAAGAGGTCAGCCAAAATTTATTACAATATACAGCAAAGAGAACTGGGCAAAGTTAGTAACTGAAATCTTCAAATCATTGAAAAAATTCCCAAAACACAAACCAAAATCCCCCAACTGATGCTTACTGAGGAAAACTCATGACTCAGCCCCACAAAAAGGAGAATAAGAAAACTAGGTTTTTATCATGACTTTAATGTATTTTATAGTATCTTTTCACCAATACATGAAATTGATTGCAAACTGTTACATTGGATATTGCTTTTTGTTTTTAAGGAATATCACATGGAATTTATTCAAAGATTAAATTCATTTCTTCAAATAGTGAAAGCAGCCACCTCTGTAAGCGAGAGTAGTAAAAAAAAAAAAAAAAAGAAAAGAAAAAACTGATGTTGTATATGCTGTGAATGGGCACATATAACTGTAGTGGGTTGACACTGAATGAACACCAGGCACTTACTAGAGCTGCTCTCTCAATCCCCTCTGCAACTGGACAAAGGAAAACCAAACCAAACCAAACCAAACAAAAACACACATACACAAAAAAAAACCCCAAATACAGCAAAGGATTCATGGGTTGAGATAACAGCTGGGACATGTCAGTCACTGATTCCCTTCACAGGCAAAACAGACTCAAACTTTGGATATTACTGAAATTTGTTACTAACAGGATCAGAGCAAAAGAGTGGGAAGTAAAATAATCTTAAAAACACCTTTTCCCCCCCCTCCTTCCTTCCATGTTCTCCCTCCTCTTCCCCAGTGGTGCAGGGGGACAGGGAATGGGGGTTATGATCAGTTGTTGTTTCTGCTTCTGCTTAAGGAGAAGAGTTCTTTCCCTGATCCCGTGGGGTCCCTCCCACTGGAGACAGTCCTTGATGGACCTCTCCAGTGTGAGTCCATCCCTCGGGCAACAGTTCCTCACAAACTGCTGTCCCGTGGGTCACTCCTCCATGGGGGCAATCCTTCACAAATGAGCTGTACTGGTGTGGGTCTCCCATAGGGGCCATAGGGCCTGCCCAGGAAAAAACCTGCTCCAGTGTGGGCTTCCCCATCCACTGGCTCCAGGTCCCCTAGAGGACCCTGCTGCAGCTTGGGCCTCCCATGGGGTCAGAGCCTCCTTCCTGCATCCACCTGCTCCAGCATGGGCTCCTCCATGGGCTGCAGGGGGGTCTCTGCACCTCGATGGTCCTCCATGGGCTGTAGGGGCACAGCTTCCCCACCATGGTCTGCACCATGGGCTGCAGGGGCCTGGAGCACCTCCTGAACCTCCTTCTGCACTGACATTGGTGTCTGCAGTATTGTTCCCATGTTTTCACTCCGCTCTTCCCTGGCTAGATATTTTCACCTGTGCAACAACCTTCTGTTCTTAAATATGTTATCACAGAGATGTTACTATCACTCCTGAAGGCTCAGCCTTGGCCAGCAGCAGGAGATGGGGGAAGTTTCTAGCATCTTCCAACAGAAGCCACCTCTGTAGCCCCCCGCTACCAAAACCCACCCACAGAAACCCACTACAGTAACATGATATTTATTGTAAGAAAAAAATATTAATTTCGTATTCAGGAAAACAAAACAAAAAAATAATCCAGTAAGAGGAGAAAGGAAGGAAGGAGAGTCTTTTTGATCCCATAAGGCTAAACAGCCTTTGGTAATGCTCCCAGGAGGCATATATTGGGAGTGTCCTACACAGCACCATAAGCACTGGCTTTGTATGTATGTATATACAGAACACTACTCATGACCACAAAGATCTTAATAAAAATATTTAGAAGTTTAATGGAGCTATTCATGATTTTTGAAATGCTGGAATGAATTCAGAATAGAGTATTAACAGTAGTCATCTGAGTCCTGGAAAATGCATCATATTGTAAACTAATTTATGGAACTGATTTATTAAAAGTAATTTATGCTCAGCCTGCATAATTTGCCTTATAAAAGAGTAGGAGACAGCTAGTATTGTAAGCATGCACACAAGAAAGAGATTTCTGACACTGCTCTTCAAAGGGAAGGTAAATGTTATAGGAAGACAAAGTGAAGGAAAGATTGAAGCAGGTCAACTAAAAACAAAAATAAGGCATAATGGGGGGTTTATGTCATATGTTAAGTACTGCAGTTGAAATATGACATAAAAGTCTTGAACTCAATCACAATTTTAGCCCATTTAGTTTTAGATCTACATAGCTTTTCACTTATTTCTGGAAAATGACCTCATCTTTTAGTAAAAGGAGATTGTGAATTTCATATTTTGAATGCATTTTTTCCAAATAGTCTATAAACACCTCATATGATTGAAATACATATGTGGAAAATTGTGTACTTAGATTTCAAGCTTATATAGCAGAACAAAGACTAAATATTATTTAATATGTTTATGCTCTTTGATGAGCTTCATCTCTTTCTAATTGCAACACAAAATTCAACATTGTCTTTTTGTCACCAAATTTGTAATATCTTTCTACAGAATGCTTATTAAATGTACAACTTTTTTTTTTTTTTTTCTAATATGAAACTATAAAGCTGGCAGTGAATATAAGCAAGATTTATTGTTGCTGCTACCTTTAGTATAACCTCAAGACATGATTCCAAGAAGAATCAAATTAAAGTGATCACTGAGTCAGGACTCATGGGAAGTGAGACCTCATTACCATATGGGTGATAAAAAATCTTAGACGTGCGTGTCTTTTCGTAGATACAATGAAGAGGTGGAGCCCTTATAATAATGAATGGCTAGGTTTTGAGTCGCTTCTGCTTTATATAATTAACATATATTAATCTGCTTCTCAGTCATGAACTTTCAAACACTTTGGATGACTTTCACTCAAGGAAATTCTTCTACTGGTGTTTCTTATGGTAAGGAGTCATGCCTAATTTGGTTTTGAGAATGCCCTATTCCAACATCTTAAACTGTTCAAGGAATTTTTTTTCTCTTCTATAAAGTTTAATTACTATCGATATCTTGGTTTTGGGGGGATTTGTTTCAAATGAACAGACATAACTTATAAAAAAGTTGGTTCAGAAGTACAGAAATACAAAGTGCTTTTTTTAGTAGGATTGTTCTAGTGTATTTTTCAAGCACCATCTACGTTTCTGAATGAAGAACTTTTATGATTCTCTTCCCTTTGACTTCTAGCTCTTATACTACACAGATTAGAAAGTTCTGTATCTTTCAGTGAGGTAGTTTTCTCATTGTTGTTCCTCTGAAGTTTACCTGTTTAACATTGCTCAATGTTCTGAATTCAAACCATCCTCGATTAATTACCATTGCAGTATTTTACATTCAGTTCTAATAACAATGACATGAGAGTCATGAATGTAAAAAGTTGCCTTTTCCAGTTCTAACAGTGTAATGCAATCTATCAGACTGCAGTTAGCCAAAGTTCAGTTATATCCTCTGGAGTTTAGTTGTTCTGTTCAGTCAGTTACAACAGAGCAAATGAAGTGAATACCAGGAAATGTGTTTTTGAGACATATAATATTTAAAATCTCTTGATAGATGAAAGACTCTTCACAAGTTGTCTGAAAATCTCTAGGCTATGATATATATTTCACAGAAAAAAAACCCATTGTTTTAAATCTGTTTATTTCTCCAGTGATCTCTAGATTAGAAAATCAGATATGAAACAGTTAAGAAAACAATTTCTTCAAAAACTGCTACTTGTCTTCTGCAAGCCAGTTTAAAAATCATGCTATAATATTGATTTCTATCAAAATGCTCAACCAGTTACTACAAAGTAAAATTTGAAACCAATATCAAAGGAATGGAACAAAGAAATAAAGTTCAGACTTAGCTCCATCCTCTGACATAACTAAGGAATGACTATATCAGAGTTACTTATCCTGAAATTATTTGGTTGTTAAAATCCAATAAAAACATATAGAAAAAAACCCCTATCAAGCAAAAAATACCCCAACAAAACCTAAAAACTTTCTCCGCTATTACTAAGGTTAACCAACCACATGGTTTATTTTTGTATTTTCAGTAATTTCATGGGACAAGATCCAGAATTCTAAAATTCAAATTTAGAAAGATACTAAGTGCAATGCAGAAATTCTGCCTTCCAGCAACATCTAAATTTTGGTATGTGCCTCCTGAGTATTGTGATAGATGATGTCCACATAGATGGATACTGCCTGGCATTCACTTAGCAGGCTGCTGATGAGTGGACCACATAGTATGACTGAACAAAAATGTCTTGACAAAATCAATGAAATAATAGTGAGCTGGACCTCTTCTTCTATGTGTATTTTTATTAATTTCTTTGAAGTGAGTACACACATTCCCCTGAGGCCCAAATTTATTTTATCCATCTCTGAACTTGGCATCCATTAACTTTCTTATCATGCATGGTTTCATTTTGTTAATTACATTTTCTTAGTAGTATGATTCTTCTCTCTCTAGTTGTTGCACTGGATAAGATTTTTTTTTTTCTGACATCAGTTCTGTTGACTTCAGGGGATAGTTATGTGAGTTTCATTACTTGTATTGATATGCCAAAAGGGGAAGTTTTATAAAAATTTGTTTTGTTAGTAGTTGATTTATGCCCTGAGTATGAAGATTTCTGCATGTATTTTTATCCCAACGCAAATGCATATGTTGTCATTGCAGAATCACAGAATTTGCCAAGTTTGTGGGAGGAACATGATGTATGTGTGAGCAATTTATATTGTGTGTGGTACTTTTATAAACTTTTATATAGTTTTATAAGTTCTATAAGTGCCAAGATGGCTGCAAGTCTCTTTGCTAGAACGAAAGGAAATTAGTGCCAAGAAGAGGGTGGAGTTTGATAAAGTAAATAATTGCCTTGTTACCTGTTAATAACCAATTATAAATGTATTTGTAATGCATGCTTACATCTGGACAGTGACCTGTAACCAATTATGTCCTTGTCACGAGACCTTGTTTTCAGATACTATAAAAACCCTGAGCTATCCTAATAAATCGGACATATTGTGGACCTTATAGGTCACGTTTGTATATCTAGGAACCTCTCCATCAACACCAAGTTGGAAAAGACCCACAAGGATCATCAAATCCAACTCCTGGCCCTGCACAAGACCATCCTCAAGAGTCACACCATGTACCCAAGAGTATCATCCAAATGCTTCTTGAACTCTGTCAGGCTTGGTGCTGTGGCCACTTCCTGGGGAGCATCTTTTCCTAATATCTAACCTATTCTCCCCACCCCAACACAACTTCAGGTCGTTCCCATAGATTCTGTCACTGGTCACCTCAGAGAAGGCATCAGTGTCTGCCCCTCCTCTTCCAGTCACAAGGAAGATGTAGACTGCAATGAGGTCTCCTCTCAGTCTTCTCTTCACCAAGATGAAAAGACCAAATAATCTCAGCTGCTCCTCATGCAATTACCCTTCAAGGCCCTTCACCACTGCCCTCTGGACACTCTCCAATACCTTAATATCTCTCTTATATTGTGGTACCCAAAACTGCACACAATATCCAAGGTGATGCTGCACCAGTGCCGAGCAGAACAGGACAATCCCCTCCCTTGACCAGCTGATGAATCTTTACCTGATGCCCCCCAGGACATGGTTGGCCCTCCTGGGTGCCAAGACTGCTGACTCATGTTCAACTTGCCATCAACTCCCAGGTCCCTTCCCATTGTACTGCTTTCCAGCATCTCATTCCCCATTCTGTATGAACATCCAGGGTTGCCCCATTCCAGGTGCAGAATTCAGCCCTTCCCCTTGTTGAACTTCATACAGTTGGTGATTTCCCAGTCCTCCAATTTTCTGAAGTCTCTCTGCAGGGCCTCCCTACCTTTGAGGGAGTCAACAGCTCCTCTAGGTTTTATGCCATCTTCAAACTTGCTTAGTATCCCTTCCAGTCCAACGTCCAAGTCATTTATGCAGATACTTATTTTAGTTATGAAATCTTGTTGCAGTGTGTTCTTCACACTAATTATGATTTTTAAAAATCACTAACTTTCAATTTTATTCAATATGCCTCATTTTTGTGCTGGAAAAAGAAAAAGGAGGGACACAAATATTTTGAGGTTCATTTATTTCTGTTTGTACTTTTAACACTGTACTGTTCATACTTGAAATAAAGGAAAGTATACAACGTACTTGCATGAGAACACTATTATAGTATGGATACAAAAGAGAAGTAATATGCATTTTTAAATTTAGTGAAGAAAAGGGAGTTAAGCTATCATTAATATATTTGTCCAACTTTATTCTTTTTGACAGTATATGCAAACATCAAAAAGCTATCAAATACTTCATCTTTGTATCTGGAAATTTCATTAAAAGAAAAATTCAATCCATCATTTATGCTATCTCAGAAGGAAATTTTTAATCCTGCATACTTTGCTGGTTTCAAGATCCTGGGAAGATATAGAACAACTTGATATATAGACAACCTGATGCAGAGTTTGTCACATGCCTTGCAGACTTCCTTGCTTATATGTACCTTGCAAAATTTCAGAATTCCCTTTTTGGCCCTTGTGCATCTTATGCTGCAATTCCCTCAGAAACATAGTGATGTTTAATGTGGTTTAATGAACTCCAGTGAGACCTTAACTGAACAAATAAAGAGCCACAGAGGCACTTAATGAGATATGGAATCATCATCATCACAGAAGGAGTAAGACCCAGCAGCATGAGCGTGCAGAAAAGGCTATAATTTTATATATTATGACTACTAGTGGTGGGGGGGAATAACAGTTCTGTACTATCTTCTACTAATCATATTCTTGAGCACTGCCAATAAAACCTTTAAAAATGCAAAACTCTTAAAATGTAATAATTTATGTGTTTTTGTAACATGAACTGTTTCTTGATGATAACATTTTTATTTAATTATGTCTGTGAGCATCATAACTTATATTGATGAACATGGATTGGCACAGTTGTTTAAGCCTATAATGAACTAAATGTTATACAGAATACAATTTTCCTCTTCATTTACTTTAATTATTATAGTTGTAAATGTTGTTGCCTTCCATGATTACAGAATAAATCTCACTGTAGGATCAATTACTACAGTTTAAGAATTAGACTTAAGAGTTGTTTTGTAATTATGTTCAGTTTTTGTGCCATTATATCTCAGCATTATTCTCTCTAAAATATTTGGAGACCTAATGACATAAAACATTAGAGCCAATATCGCAGGACACTTAACTACTGAACTTTTGTCAACATTTGACTACTCAATGAACTATGTTTTGTTAATTTGGTCTCTTTAATGTTTTAAATTAAAATGCTGATAAGTAAAATCAAATTTTGTGTGAGAGGAACATGTTGAATGTATGAGCAATTTATATTTTGTGTTGTACTTTTATAAAATTTTATAAACTTTTATATAGTTTTATAAGTTCTATAAGTGCCAAGATGGCTGTGAGTCTCTTTGCTAGAACAAAAGGAAATTAGTGCCAAGAAGAAGGTGGAGTTTGATAAAGTAAATAATTGCCTTGTTACCTGTTAATAACCAATTATAAATGTATTTGTAATGCATGTTTACATCTGGACAGTGACCAGTAACCAATTATGTGCTTCTTGTCACCAGACCTTGTTTTCAGATACTATAAAAACCCTGAGCTATCCTAATAAATCGGATATGCTGAAGATCTCATAGGTCGTATTCTTATGTCTCGGAGCCCCTCTGCCAACAATTTTGCTAATTTGTGACAAAGAGTTAAAACATTCATGAACTCAGGTGGTGGAGACAGATCCATACCTTACAGAAGGAACGAATGAACTAAATAGTTTTTTAAGATAGTTTTAGAAAGTTTCTGAATTGCTACTGTAGAAATGGGCATGTATAACACTCCAGCAGAAAGAAGCACTTCATTAAAAACATGCTATCTGGATTCAGAAATTTGTTGACAACCTAAGGCTTTTATTCAAACTAAAGTATTCACTAACATACTACACTGATCCTAATTCATGGTGAAATCAGAGTGGCCTCATTACTGTGTAATGTCTTATGAGCAGGAAAAGGGTTAGGAGCTCAAGCCTTCTGACACAATATATAATCCCAGCTAAATGAAAAACTAATTGAGGAGCATTGTGACAAATTACCATATTGATATACAAGCTAATCCACTCTGCTAGCCCTTCAAAGTTTTTCTGAGATCAAATTTTGCATCCCTCATTTTATTCTGTAGAAAAAGAACAAAAAACATGGCCCCACTTCTATAAACAAGTAAAATTTGAAGTATAAAATTAAAACTAATGCATCAGATATAGTGACCAAATTCATAGATGAACTCGAATGAACTCAAATAATTCTAAGTGAAGCTACTGAAAAATACAAATTTGTGTATCTACATGTTTTTTACATGCCACTTACTATACAAGTTATAACTGCTTAAACTCTCTCCAATTTCATTTAATATTTCTTGTCTCCTTTTAATTTCTGCAAACTTGCCAATAAAGGTCTGATTTAGAGGCAATGTGCAAGCTCACTTTCTGTGCTTTTGTTTACACCAAATTGCTCTTGTCCGTGAGTATAACATTTGAAGTTACTTACTGAGAGACACGAGGTTGGAAATTATGTCTCAGTAATTTAGAGTGCTTTTACATTTGTATCTTTTTGCATCTTTTAGCTAGCAGACATGAGTTATAAAGTATTAAATTGTTTAGACACAGGCATTACAGCTGTGTGTTTTCATGTGGAAGTTAGCAAAAGCTGTCAAAAGGGCCCAAGTAAGCTGTGAACATTTCATAAACTGAGATAGAGTGAAATAAAGATTATGTCTATCTATCTATCTAAAGAAGTAAAAAATCCAAGAGAAAATTAATTTTTTTCTTGATAGCTGAGCATCACCATTTCTATGCTAGTGGCCAAGTCTTGGTCCAGCTTATAGATTAATTCCTATTTTTTTAATCTTGCAAATAAAATGCAAAAATCTCTCTTTGGAGTAATATACATGGTTTAATGTGCTTAGATGTATTAATAAGGTGATTAGATCACCTTCTGCATTACTGGTGCAAAACTTAATATGTTCATTACAGTGTTATAGTTTGCAATGTGTCCTTAAATTCATTTCACTAGTCATCTTCAGTGTGGTTCTATGGAACAGGAAGATGGATGGTGAAACCAAATCAGAAAGTCAAGGGCAATCTGTTCTATTGCATCAGTGAAATCTGTAGATAGTACTGTAATAAAGAAACCACCTGCATGGATTGCCATTTGGGACTGAAGGAAAACATTGGCAGTCTGATAAGATGACAGTAGGAGCTGTGGAAGAAAAGTGCATCTATTTTTCCATTTTATCCCATAAACTCCAATTCCTGGTTGATATAGAATATTTTTAAAGGATCCTTTTTTCATATTTCACCAGCTCCCCATTGACACTGAAGTACCTTCCAATTCATTGTGTAACAGAAACCAAACACTTTCCCTTTATTTTGGGAAAACAGAGACTTTACCCATTTTGAACAGAGACCGGTTTAATGTGTAGTAGAAAACAGTGAAAACATCTACTACAGTAGATGCAATAGTGCTCAAAATTATTTCATAAGCCACTGGAATTATCTAACAGGGTCTGATTTGTTTCTTTTTTCTAGATTCTTGAAAATATGTTTAGTACATGTAATCTTAATCTCTTCACTTTGATATTTGCCAATTTACTACTGTCAATTTATTGTATTTTTTTTCTAATATAGAACAATATTTCTATGAAAAAATAAAAATTACTTTTTAAAGCAGATTTTCTTCTAGGAGTTCAAAGAGAGAAACTAAATTCATTCTAATGGGCCAGATGTATTTGAACTTGAACACTTGGGAGTGTATTTGCTCCTGACTCCATCTTTAACCGGTGTAGAAACACAGCTCCAGTTTCTCCAGTCTGAATTGCTCTTAAGAGAATCTTGTCTTTTCCACTGACTGTAGAGAAAGATTAGGATGTCTACATGAATATCTAGTTTTCTTTAAATTTGTTGATATTGGTTTGTTTGTGCATTCTGTATTGCTGCATGATACTATTAGTATCTGGATGAATTGAAGACCTTTATACACATTTCATATACATACATTTATAATAATTTTCATTCAACTTATAGAGCCTGTCTTTTTCTCAGTTTCTTTGTCATCTTTTTACATAAATTCATTAAACTTCCTGTCAAATTCATTGAATTTGTTCATGTTTTTGGAGACTCAGAAATAGTACCTAAGCAGATTAAGAAACGTAAAAGTAATGCCAACAAACACATGCATGCACAATGGAAAGGCCCAAAAAGTCAGTACTGCAGGAAATTAAAGAAAAACATCCCAAAAATGGGATAACTTGTCACATTCCTCAGAGAACATATTTATCCCCTAATATTTTAGCTATATTGAAAATATGAGTCCCACTGCCATTTTAGAAATACGATGTAAATATTTTAGAGGACAGATGACTCACAAAAGGGAAAAAAAACTACTGTGCCAATTTGAGTCTTCTTTTGAAATAATTCTTATCTGACTTGCAGTGTAAGTTGCTGGTTAGCTGGATGAAGAGTTAGAGATGACAATCCTGTAGCTGGAGTTACCTGATATCAGAACATTCAGAGAGTTCAACAGTCTGGCTACCTTAGAAAAAACAAGCAATGGTCACATCATCCTCTCAGTTTTGGAGCCTTCTCTCATGTCATTAATGAGCTGTGCTTTGATAGAGCAATATTGCTCAAAAGTAATGTTGAGTACTTTCATCAGTTAACCGCAGGTCTCCAAATTAGTGAAATTACTTTGAGCAGTTTAAACTCTTGATGGAGAGCATCTAAGTATTTAACTGCCTCCAAGTTGATTTGTTTCCTCGGCTAGGCTTTAAATATTTTGCCCCATTGCATTAGTGAAAAATGGACATGAACCCAGAATAACCTGAGGTGCGTCATTTATCAGGTACTGCAAAACAGTACATGTATCACTGTTGTTAGGCTGCCCAGTAACTGGACCTTAAGAAAAAATGCAAATAATTTGCTACAAGTGTTGATTCATTTTCAGTATCTGAGGGCAATAATAGGAACTAGAAATACATTCCAATCAGTAATAGATTATGAAAGAGCATCTTGCATAGTTTAATCATTTTTCCCCTTGAGAAAAAAAATTAAACTTTTGAATTCCTTACATTTCTTGACTTTTTGAAGAACAATTATGTACTCCACAGGCATAGTGATATTTTAATTTATTTTGCTTTCCAAATTAGTAAAACTGTAGACTTTCTATTCTACACATAGCCCCAGAATTCAGAATTTTGGAATGTTATGTTAAATCTTTCCTACGTGTCTCTATACAAATCATCTCACTTTTATACCTCAGGGTTGTTTTAGGAACTTCTCCCACAGGGGAGTTGTTGTTCTCTTTTAAGAAAATACTGAATGGGAGTCACTTATAGTACATAAATGGAAAATACTCTTGCCATACAGCTAGGCACACATAAAAAATTCAAGAACAATGTATCTTTCACAGTGACCTTTCTGGCAGAATTTTTTAATAGGGTCAAACTATTTTCACATATGGTGAGAAACTCAATTTTAAACATCAGTTCATTCATGTAATAGCTCTGCTTTCAAGGATACCAAGTGTTATGCTGGTATTTTCAGTACCTAAAAATCCAAAGAACAATTTGCTTTATCAGCATTAACTTTTTATTCTTATATTTCAAAGCTCCTGAAGATCTCACCATTGGACTTACCCACAATAATGGAGGTCAAAAAATTTCGTGTTTAGGGAAACCTACCAGAGCTTCCATCATGTGACCAGATGATATTTTTGGGCAACATTTGCCTGTGGGCCATCTCTGCCTGATGCCTTTGTGCATCTTCCCTATAAAGCACATTGTGCTGAGCCTCATCTTCCAACAAAATGTGAAGTTGAGAATATTTTTCTTCAACCTAAGTTAGTGACTTTTGTTTTTTGAAATATCATTCCAGAAACTGGGTTCTACATGTGTAACATGTACTGTTTTACTATTCTCTTCACAATCTTTCTTTTAACTGATAATTATTTTATATTTTTTTTTTGCTAGTTGTGATTATCAAGAGGTGAATGAGTGTGATGTCAAGTTAAATAGCTTTAAACCTTCCTAACCACTCCACAAACCCAAAAGCATAGGCATGTCAGTTAGACAGTCATTTTGGTATTCAGATACTGATGAAAATATCTAATACTTGAAGATACACACCTTTATTTAGTGAATCACCTTATGCAGCCATACAACACAAACTATTAATCCACTTCCTAAAAGTCTTTATTCAAGGCAACATTTCATTCTCATTTAGCTTATGAGGAATGTACACAAAATGTCTATCCAATGAGAAGAATGACATATATGTTGGCTAACAGACTGATCCATGATATTCTATGGCCTGCATGCACAAACACACACACAACATCATGTCTGCCTCCACTCTTGATGATCAGGTATGATGAGCTGATGGGTCTTTTATGGGTAAACAGCTCAGACTGAAATACTTCTCTCTGCAGTAAGCAAGAAACAAACAAGCAATATATATCAAAACTGCATTTATGGTCTTCCTTTTAGCAGATTACAAGTAAGAGATATGCTGGTTCATTTATTATACTTTAGGTCTGCAATCAGTTAGCTACTGGTGAGGTAGAAAGTCAAAAGAAGGAACACTTCATGGTAGGGGAAGCAATCTGCTTCTACAAATTAAAGGTAAGAGGTAAGAGTGTAAAAAAGTAAGAGGATTTCCTCTATTGCATATACAAAAATGATGAGCTTCTTTCCAAAAAAAGGTCAGCTCCCTAAGCTGATGTTTATTAAGACAGCAGAGATATTGTCCAAACTGGATTTATTTTCTCTAATTTTTTTTTTTTTAAATTATGTTCAGGAATAATGGCAACCATGGTTCTAGTAAACATCTGCATGCAGGTGAATGAAGTATTACCTAGAAAGGAGATGTAAGGATGAAGAAATAGCAACACCTCCTGTGAGGAAGAAAATAAAAAGTAATCCAGTGGAAAAACACCCAGTTAGTATGAAAAAAAAAATAATTCCATTCTACTCATGTATGAACATGAATATATGTGTGTAAATTTACATTGATATCCCTTCTGGTTTCCATGTCTATTCTACACTTCTGAGAATATGTTGAAACTGGTATTAAATTAGAGTACTACTACTACTTCTCAGGCAACTGAAAAGGCAGTTCTGACTTGGATTGGCCTCATAACCCATAACTGTATGCATTGATTTTGGATGCTCTACATCTCCCTGTACCTCATTACATGCATATGCATGTGAGCACATAGATGTGCACACAGACATGCATGCTCTAGCTTTTTCAAGGCAATTTTTTTCATTCAAGGCAACATTCTTCATTCATGTCACACAAAGAGATAGACTATTGCTTTCAGCTTAGATGATTGAAAACAGTACAATAGCAGACCAAAAATCATGTGTTGCCTACTAAGTAAATAAAAGAACATTCAATAGGTATAAAATGCTTGTAACTTTGTTTTAAAATATGTGAAAATAATTAAATATTGCATACTTCATTTTGTCATCTATTTCATTGTAATTCATTTGGGCTATATTTTTTATTCATTACTTTTAAGCTTTTCAGCTCATTAATTTGTTATCTAATTATATCTAATTACTCATTCACAGCAGTATACCTAATTTTCAAGAACTACCAAATTTGTACTGTAAAATGTTCTGAGAATGTGTTCAATATATTCAGTGCAAAATTATTTCATTTTGCTTAAACCTCATCATATTAATTTAGCAAAAAACTGGACCAGCATTTTCTAATCTAGAAATACAATGTTATTATCTTAAGGTCCTCTCATTGTCTTAAGGCTCCATTGTACTTTATGGAAATTAAGTAAACAATAGGACATTTGTCCTTGAATAGAATGAAAAAATGTTCTACTATTCAAAGCTAAGACCATAAGTAGTTAACCTATTTGAGAAGAAAGATCAAAGCTACATCTGTTCACTGGTATCTCTTTATCTTTTATATCTACCAAACATATTTACTGTACCTGGCACTTGCACTTTTAAAATTTGAATTGTCTTTGTTTCTGGGCTGTTACACATTTCCAAATTCTTTCTTTTTTCTTAGTCTAAAGTAGGGCTTGGATGGTTTTCAACTTATCAGTACTGCTGATTTCTCTCTCTCGAGACACTTGGGTGATTTATTGAGTTGAAATTAATTTCGTCAAATGATGTTCTGAGGAGTGAGGGAACTTCTTAAAATAGAAATGTGGTAGTATGTTCATCTTTGGTAAGAGGATTCTGTAAAGTTACAGAAAATACTTCTGTTGTAACAAAATCTACACCATCTTTGTGTTCAGCTGTGCTGTCAGACCCAGGAACAATTCTTCACAGCCTGCATGTTGATCACAAACTGACAATTCTTAAAATCTTTACTTACTTCACAGAGAGCAGACTGAATACACAAGCTGTTGTTTTCTGTTGGAAGACAGAGCAGTGTTCTTGCAAGAGTTTATCTAATGAGGACAGCAAAATTTTGTCATCATTGCTTTCTTAAAGAAGATTTGTATCCTATAAACCTATAATGGTACAGATTGGCCTGTAGCTGGCTGAAATCTGAAAGGCTGATCAATTCAGAGGCTTACATTCATTGAGTTTTGAAGGCTGTGTTATCCTCTATCAGATTTTGAAAACAAGAGAAAGGGAATTTTCAGTTGTTCCTATTTACTAATCCAGTCAGCAACAGCACTGCAGCCCTATTGGAACTGCAGAACGGCAGAATTGCAGCAGTCAGTAGGAAGCAAGAGAACTTTCTGATCCTAAAACTTTGACATTGCAGCTGTAAGTCGAAAGTAAGGTGTCCAAAAAGAACTTGAGGTTAAATTAGGTTCTATGTGAGAAATCTCTTAACAGGATCTTGAAAAAAGGATAAACTAAAGGATTCCATAAAATGTAGCTAGAGAATGAAATTAGGGCATAAGAATCAATTTTTCCTGTCTGTATCTGAAAGAGTCTTAGCCTTCTGTTTGGTCAGCTAGGCTCTTGGTTGGTTTTCAAGCAGAATATGCACACATTAGTCCAATAAAAGCCAAAACCTTAAGGTAATTTACTGGAAAGTCCTTAAGAAAGCTTACTATTTAAACATCTTTATGACACAACTGGATACAGTCACAGACATTTTTCCAAAATTGGCTGGGCCAGAGCAAGAGACTTCCCATCTATCTGAAGTACCGCTATTTCTAAAAACCACAGAGGGAAAGAGGGAAATAGATCATAGTGGAAGTGTGTTGCTGAGAGTATCTCAGATTGGAAGTGTATGAATGACTGCCTTTTACCAACTTCCATAGATTCAGAAGCAGGGATCAGACATCAGAGGAGGTCTACAGTTGTCTGAATATAGGTATTGCTACAGTTTGAGCTGTTCAGCAGTTCTTGTTTCAGAAAATCAAGATTCTGCTGAAGGTCCTCGAGTTGTATTTTCTAGCCACATGCAGATACTTGAGCCCCCTTAAGTGGTTTAATAAATATATGTTTTGGGAACTGAATCTTACCCTAAGTGTTTATCAGCTAACATTCTGCTATACATTTGCCATTTGAAGAACAAGGTTGCTCTTAATGCAAAAGAACTCTATCCTCCTTCAAGGATTGGACAACTTTCAAACAAGAAATCTGAATGCAACCACTTGTGGATGTCCCCACTGAGAAGGATGTTACAGCCATTACTCTAATAATATGCTGTAGGGATGACCAGAGAACAGAAAGTCAGCAAGAGGCTTTGCTAATTTATTTGTTACAGAGATCCTGCAGTCCAGGCTGTAATTAAGGCTTGGCAGGCTCCCAAGCCCATCACCATACACCCAGATTGCTGCCTGTAAGACATGCAGTGGACTTTATTAGCAAATTTTATTAGCAAACCCTTAGTTGTAGTTCAAACTTTAGCTGCTCTTGTGCTATTTGATTTTGGGACAATGTTAGGAAGGGCCATAGTCTGCCCTTTAGCCACAAATAAAGTTATCTTGGCTTATCCTGGCCTGAGTCTACCCTGTGACTTCCACAAGTTTGTAAATCTGGTGATGTAGCCGAATCCCCTCAGATGTTCAATGGTTCTACCAAAATCATTGTCAGTTTTGTTCATGGACCTCTCTATGATCAAGAACTACTACTACTACTACAAAAACAAAACAAAACAAAAAACCCCAACAAAAACAGAACAAACAAACACAAAAAAAAGAAACAAAAAAAAAAAAGAGAGACAAGAAAGAAAAGAACCTTCTGCTACTCTCTGTAAAGCAAGGAGACTTCATGGGAAACAGCTAATGATACAGAACATGGAAAAGCTCAGTATTCCCGTTTCTTACATTCCCCAAATAACATGGAAATTACCAAAAAGAAAACAGAATGAGAAAACTAAGATTACAAATCAACAACCACTTTTGATAGCAGGTGGTGGAAGATTTAAACATAAAACCTTTTAAGGTTAAGTGACTTTCACATTAGTATTTTATCAGTCTGCCTCTCAGTAGAATATGTTGAAGAGTATGACGGAACAAAAACTCTGTGTCAAACAGTGGGTAACAGTGGGGTAACACATTTAATGTTTCTAGCAATAGGGCAGAATGCTTTTACAATAAGAGCACTTGCTTGTAAATTAGGGTGTTAAGTTTTATCTTTTGCAGGGGTATGGTGAGACTGCTCATTGATGATGATAGCTACCCAAAGATGTAAAAGAGCCACCTTCCTTCAAAAGTCTTCTTTCTTCTACATTTACCAGACAAAATGGACAACACTGCTCTCTCTCTTCAGTCTGACCTAGTTATCAGTAGTAGACTGGATTAGAAGAGTGTCTATAGGCAAGTGAGCATTCACTGTAAGTAGTGAATTTTTTGACCCCTACTAAATTAGATAGGATAATTAACTCATCTCTAATAAAAAAAAATCCTTAGGGGTTTATTGTTTTAAATCTTACTGTATGACTGCAGAGATAAACACTCTGATTCTGGACTTTCTACAGATTTAGCATGTAAGTTGAAACAGACACACACATATAAAACACTTCCTTTGATGTATAGAACACTGGTGTTCTTGTCTGTACGCTCCAGAAAGACTGGTCGCATCTGTGTTTCCCAGGGAAACAATGTATAATTTACTAGTTCTGATGACTTTTTATGCCTCCAAGGAGTTTGTTCAAAGATATTCTGCACTAAGCAGTATAAAAACACACAGTTGTAAGGATAAATATAATACATTAACTAGTGTCTCGCATTAGATGAAAAATTAGGTCTCAGAGGTGTTTCTGGTATTTACAATAAAGGTTCTCATCACTTTTTGACATGGGATTACTCCTCTGGGCCTCCTTTTCAGAGCAGTGTTTCTTATTGTGATGCAGTGGTGATGGTAAATATCCAGTGGTGGGTGTGTGCTCCTCTACACATGCCTGATGGTGTTTAAGTACTCTCTTGTCAATGTCATACAATGTATCTACGATAACTCTGTAGAATTCTCAAATTTTTTTCCTTCCAAAAGACAAGAACCCATGAATTATGTCATTTTGTGAAAAAAAATAAAATAATTGAGTTGCTAGTAACAGTTCACTTGACCGTGAAGAAACTCTGGGCTCTACACAGAAACTAGACATATGAATTAAAACAGCACTCATTTGAATCTGGAGCTACTCAGGAAGCACACTCTAAAATGCAATGCAACAGTTTAAGCCTCTGTCTCACATCTGCAAGTCTATACTCCACATCCCTCACCAAGAGCATTCCCAAAATAATTAGTAAATTCCAGAATAGGTCTATTAAACTATGTCAGAGATGTGAAGCTACAGAATAGCAGAAAAAGGATATAGCAGTGCAAATAGCTGTGGTGAAAGTGCAGCTGTGAAGAAGTAAGAGATTGGAAATAATTCTAGCTCATGTTCAGTGTGAGCGATAGGACATCTCTGCCTCTCTGAACTACCGTGCCTCCAACAACCACGCATAGGAAGAAATCCCATTACAATTAATCCCAGTTGCTGACAATCTGATGGTAGAGACGAGCATTTGGAAACAAGAACTCTTCAATTTCTGGACTCCATTTCAGCTGACATACTTATTCATGAAGATATATATGAATCTAGAAAAGAATGCTGCAGTGCTTTCCACAAAACCACCAAAATGGAATACTATATAAAGGTAAATGTCATTTTTTTTGTTTGGGGGCCAAATTCTGAGCACACAAAAAATGGTATCAAATCAAATGGAATAGGGCTCCATAGCTGTGTACAAGCAGAAAACCTAACTTTTAATATCAGATGTCCAAAACCCACAATTTATGGTGCATTGAGAAGTATGTTATTAGTAGAACACAAATGTTTGAAACCACAAAGCTATCTACTAAATTAACAACTAAACGATTAATTAATACTTATTACCTCCATGACCTTTGAGAAAATGTAAGTTAAAGTATTTTTTCCTTGATTTTTTAGATATGGCTTGATTTACTATCTTAACTAACAGAAAATTCTCTGTGGGAATTTAAACACCTGAAAATAGTCTGGAAAATGTCATCAACATTTAGAACCCCAATAACTTATCAACATAGATTTCGTTTTTTCAAAACATGGATTTTAATCAACATTCCTGTTTTCCATATCTTTTAGATTGCAACCTATTTCATTGCAACAATTTCCCTGTATTTATGAACATATTATGGGCACTAAATTAACACAAGTCATAAAGATGTTTCTAAATTTAAAGAAAAAAATAGACATTGATTACACACTTCAAATTACATAGGAAGTTGAACATTGTTAGATGAACTATTGATCCAGGGTGGATAGAATTCAACATGTGTTTCACGTATGCTTCTTTGTCTTCTGAGTTGTTGATGAGTTTCTTTGGAAGAAACTCAGAGGAATTGTGTTGTTCATTGGGAATGAAGAACAGATGTGTGTAATGAGCATCTGGGGTGAGATGGAAATCTGTGCAGCTATATATTACATCAGATTTTTTTTTATCATTCTCAATTAGCTTTTGGAGAACATTGACTACAATGTCACCAGCTGCTCTTTCAACTGACTGTACAATTTTTACTAAGCAAAATGGACTTCACATAGCGAATTTTATTCCACTGTCTTGTTAAAAATTAAAGAAAAAGTTGTACTGGAGTGTTTATGCTTCTATCCTCCTTCTCTTCTATTTGTAACCCCTCTTTTCCCGTTGTTTTTACCAGCAACTGAACAAAAGTGAAGTACATGAGCACTAATGTATCTTGTACGATACCTTTGAATCTCTATAATCTCTTTTCCTCAAAGGCTGAATCTGTAATGAAATTACAGGAGTTGGAATATATTACTCATTTTCTAGGCACTGAGCTAAAAATGAGTTTGCACCAAGATGTCCACCCTAGGATTTCTCCGAGAGGGAACCACTTCCTGTTTTATAGTACTGTATTGAAAAAAGCTGAATTATGATACAAATCTGTTTGTTTTGATATATTTTATCAGGTTTATCAAGTAGGATCTCATTTGTAAACCAAAATCTTGTGTCAAAGGCAAATTCCATGATAAATTCCTAAAAACCTTTCAATTTCATCTTAATCAATTTTATTTGCTTAGATTGAATTCTAGACACAGAAGGCAAGATTCACAAAAGTGCTCTGATCTCTAACTCCTTTAGACTATGTAAGACTTATATCCTGTTCAAGATGAATTGTAAACACAGAGGCATCTGTCAAATTTAGAAACTATCTTTAGAAAAATATACTTGCTTCTCTAATTGTCTTAATATTAAAGAGAGTATACCACACCAACATGTAAGTAAAGATTATTCAACAATATTTGAGAATGGTACCAGACAAAATACATTCTAATTTAGGCTCCTTTCTCAAATAACCTGAGTTTCAAGCTTTCCTCTGTAGAGACATCTTTTATGTGCTAACACAAGTGGGAACACTAGAACTGTATGAAACCTTAATTTTTTAACTCTAGTGACCAGTGGGTACCTGAAAAGAGATTTTCACTCATTCTAGCAAGGCCAAACTCACAGTTCTATGATGACTAAAAATTGCACAAAGCCACACAACAGTGCCATAACTTCACAGGCCAACTCTGAACATGTGTCTGCCAGGTGCTTGGCACAGTGGGCAAGAGAAAATATTTCATCATGATTAGGAAGAAATGGTTCTTGTACACATAAATTACTTGATTCCTTTCTGCAGGGATGCACCATTATTTTAAGCAGATAGTATGAATATGCTGTACATATTGTTTCAAAGATGCTGAAAGAAAGAAAATATGATCTGTCTAGTGTAAAAACCCTTAGGGCCCAGAGTATCACTAAGATTATACATTAACAATTATTTCATCTTTCTTTTAATCAGGGCAGGCAGACTTCAGAAAATGACACAGACACACACTGCATGCAT
Organism: Pyrocephalus nanus; assembly: GCA_038380795.1. Taxonomy (NCBI): domain Eukaryota; kingdom Metazoa; phylum Chordata; class Aves; order Passeriformes; family Tyrannidae; genus Pyrocephalus; species Pyrocephalus nanus. Next base: position 40,915,194 of record CM076262.1, read on the forward strand.
CATTTATTTAAGAACTAGTGGCAGCCAAGTTTTCGTGTAAAGCTGGAAAGAAAATTCATGAAAGGGCATCTGATGACTCGAATAACATCACTGAGTAGTGAAATGAATATCAAAAATTGTGACTTCCTCTAGGAGAAGAAAACCTCCTCCAGCAGGCTGAATGAAGGATTTCTAAAATTACAGTATGAAACAATACAAGCCTAAAAAATGTATCTAAAATAATTTAGATCACCAATAAAACCAGCTAGAACAAAGATTAGCAATTATTTCTGCTTAATTTGTTACTTAAAAGTGATTTATTCTGTAGTAAATACTGACAGTCATATTCTTCTTTAATTTTCCCTCACTGATTAAAACAGTGAATTCTTCAGTTATTAGAGCTGGATTTTATGACTGTGTTATTAGTCAATCATTTGCAATTTCTACAAGTGCCTCATCTAATACAATCAATAGGTTCTTCCCTTGTTCCAGGTGTCATCTCCATGATAAAAATCTGTCTTTTATGTGGCTATAAATGGATCATGAGTCATGAAATATAATGAGTGCATACGAAGTGAACACATCATTACTCATTCTCAATATTCACTGAATGTACAAGTAAATGAAAGCAAGTTAAGTTCTAGCTTCATATACAAATTTAAATTCTATGAAGTGCTCACCTAGCTAATGGTCTATATTTCATTCTTTCCCACGTTTAATTTGATGAATTGTTAAAGCTGAATTTTTCCAAACATTATAAGGTGCCAAATCACTCAAGGAACATGATGAAAAAAATGTTGAGTTATCCGTAACACACTGAAAAGAAGCAGACTGAAAAAATCTAAATAGGAAAACTTATCTGTTCCTGATGGACTACTGATTTATGTCACTAAGACTTTTTGCCATCAGAAGTAATGTAACTGGCACCTCAATTAATCAGGAAGAACATGGGAGAAACAATTCATATGCTGTTTAGTACCAAGAGGTGCTACAGGATAATTTCTGTGCCTCAGAGTACCTACAACTACAGTTCACCAATGAAAACCTTGGCGTCGCTAGTTGGACTCTTCCTGTACTCATCTCAGCACTTATGCTAATTTTTTTTTTTTTTTAAATAAAATACAAAAGTTTATATTTCCCACAAATAACTTTGGAAAACACTGAAATCCTCAATGAGCATTAGTAAAGGTCAGATGTGACTTGAAGTGATGAGTACAGATGATATTTCACAGCTAGAATTCTGGAGAGGACTTGACTCATCTGGAGAAAGATCTGGTCAGGAATATGTACTGCAAAGTTACATATTCTAACTACTAGGACATGATTAATCATCTGCAGAGACACAATGGAAAATAATTGTTTCTTCACGGAACAGGGATTTTGCACAGGAGTATATAAGAATTCTCTGGGAGTAGATACTGAGTACAAACCCACAATATAATATGATTGCCAACAGAAATGAACCTATTACTGTACTGGAATGGATAAATAGGAGTTTATATGTAAGGTACGTGAAGACCACTCTCCTCATTGTCAATAAGCCTTGCTTGTTCACTGGTTTATGTTTTTTTTCCAGATATGAATACTACCACACATTTTTAAAAAGAAATAAATGTACAGGATGTGAACACAAAAAGAATGGTTTGAAAAAAATAGAAAGAGAGAAAAGGTTGTCTCACTAGGTTTGACTAGTGTAAATAGGAGCTAACTGGAGGGAACAACTGTCTGCAAAGAAGACAAAAAGAAACTGTTCCACTATAGATAAAATAAGTAATGATCTTAAACAGACAGAAATTCTAAGACATGAGTACAAGGTTTAAGTAAGGTTACTCTATTAGCCTGATTTTGAACACTTGCCTCTTGAAAGCTTGATGTTCTTTTTGTATATTTAAAAAGTTGTACATAAGTGTACACACAAAAGAAAAATATTCAACTATTATGTTTTCGCTATTCTTTTTTTAATAAATGAAAATATCTATCACTGCTCTAACAAGCATGGATTCTTTTTCTTTAGAAAAAAATCATTAAACCCATCCTCAAAATCCTAATTAGGTACTTTGAAGTGTTTCTAACACTAACACTAATTTTCTCAAGATTTTTAAAGGCAGTAGTTCTCTTTATAATGTAATTTGTATTTTTTTTCCTTTGCAACAGCCCCAGAGCTGAGTGCTATCTCATAGTAACACTCACTTTATTTTGTATCTCACTGCCTAAATAAGCAAGATATTTTGTGAATGGAATTTTTAAAAATCTTGTTTTTCCTTTTGCTACTACATTAAGAACCCATTAACCTAAGTAAGGGGATTTTTTTTCTCTGTATTTCTCATAAAAATCTCTTTCCTCCACAGTGCCACTATGAGTCTTAGTTGTTACCACATGAATAATACTGAAAAAATTAAAACAATTCTCATACTTCTACATGCACTACACTGGACTGTTTCAGTGGTGACAGTGTAAAAAAGAACTCCCCTATCACTGTCTCTAGGAGCCAGTATCTCAACTTCACCATTCAGTTCCCCCTATTCCAACCTCCTTTAACACTAATTTTTATCTTATATAACACTACTCATTGTATATTAATGTTAACTTGAGTGGATTAAAAAAGAGACTTTTGTATAACATTTCAAAGTAATATCTTGTGAATGTCACTACTTGAAAGTAAAACAGTAATATCTTCAATGTATTTTTACTTCTGCAGTCAAAGAAGTAATATCATCAGCATCACTGCTTTGAACAGAGATAATATTTATTTCCCAGCACTAATTTTGAGTAGATATAAGTAGAAAAATACATTTTCTGGTGTAATAATTTTTAATTAAAAAATCAGCTTGATTCCTAAATCTGTGGTGATTTTACAGAAGTTTATATACTGTATATTTAAAAACAAAATACAGTGATGTCCTCCAAAATGCTTTCCAGTAGTTCCCAGAAATAGCTTCCAGGAATGTTCCTGAAGAGTTTATTTGGTTTTCATGACAAAAAGTGGCATAACAGTTCATTTCTTTGGTAAAACGGAATCTAACAGTCTAGGAAACTGAAACATTTTACCTTTTCTGTGGCATTATTTATTTTCAAATTCTAAGATACTAAAACAAATTAAATGTCTTTCTCAAAACTTATTTTTGCCTCATACTTGTATACACAGAACTAAATATACATATGACTATTTAGGACAAAGAAACCACTATCAGTAGCACACAGACACAATGTGTTAGGCATGCTTTCCCCCCATTAGTAATATGTTGTTTTCTTCAATATGCATCCAGGTCTGCAAATGTATGTCTGGCATGGGGAAGAATTAGAATTCAGAATATACCATGGAACTTTAACATATCAAGTTTCCATAAGGTATAGGGCAGGAAAAATTTATCATTTAGTGCTGACTGAGGGCAGATACTTCTCCAAAGATTGAATCGTCGTTGGAAATGCCTATTTCTGGCCACTAATTGAAGAGCCAAAGCAAGCAAACAGCTAACCCTGGATCCCTCTGGAAAGAACTAGTTTAATGAGATGAATTCCATTAGTGGGATCTTCACTTTTCAGTTTCCAACAATTTAGAGGTCTTATATGGCCTCAAATCTAAGTGAAGTCAGTATTTCATCTGAGTGCTCAGGTAATCTGACAATTCACATTTTCTGAGTTCATATCTTCTTCACAAGGCTACTCCAGAAAAAATCAAAAGGCTATTTTTTAAAGAATTGTGCTCCAGCAGTTTTCTCCATGTTACCATTTTTCAAGTACCACAGCAGCTATGCAGTAGCTTCCCATTTACTAAGTACTTTCATTTCCAAACTTCTGAAGTATTCTTGCAACTCCTTTTTTAAGGACTTACAAAGCTTCTCAGCTTTAAGAAATTTAATGATGGCAGTTTATTCTTTGATGAGTACCTGTAAAATTATAAATAAAAAGTCCTAATTACAGTAAATCAAATGCTGAATTATAGGATTTAAGTGCTTATGAAATTATGTCTAGCATACATAAAGATATACACACAAAAATACACATAGAAAATCTTTCATTAACATGACTTGTAAAGGTGGCCAAAAGAACTATAAATTTCTAGGAATAGCAACAAAGTTCTAACTTTTCCAGTAATTCCACCCATGAATATCAAAGTCGAATTATTTTCTTGCCTTTTATCTTTTTTTTCCCTGCTTTGGTTCATTTTGTAAGATCCTTATGAGAATACTCTTTCTAAGCCTAATTGCAGCCCAGAAAAGTGGCCTTTTCTTTTCATTTGTTGCTTGTTTGGTCATTTGGACATCTACACAGTGATTTGTTCTTTGGCTTTTGTCAGAAAAAGTTAGAACAAACAAGTTGCAAGAGTGGTAGAGCTATTTGTGCACAACAGCCACACTGTATCACTGTAATGATCCATTTTCTAATCTATGCTTAGTCACACTAGAAATAAATACATCTCCCTTTGGACTTCCTCAACACTAACTATAAATAGAGGGTCTATTTTCAACTTGTTTCCCCCCACTCCCTCCATGTTCAGAATTTGTAGCCTGCCAGTTTTTATCAAGAAATTTCTCTAGATGATATTAAATTTAGTGATAGCTCAATTAGTACAATAACAAGAGGCACAAACTCAGAAATTCGTAATGATTAGGCAGGAAGAAAAGATGCCTTGACGTGATTTGTTTCAATGAATGAAAACAGCATGGCAAGTCCAAGTCTCGCAGGACAACCTTAAGTGCAACATTAGAATTGCAATATCCCTGTGATAGTCTCATACAGGATCGTGTCATCTAAGTTTTCCCTTCATATTTTATTTTTGTTATACCATTTTAAATGGATATACAGTCACTGCACATGCAAAGGAATATCTATAACGGGAGAAATTGGGCTAAACACATCCAAATATGGGTAAGGAGAGGGAAAAAAAAGGGAAAAAGCTATAAATTTTAACTACCAGGAGCCAATAGGCAAAAAGGGTTACAATCAAAGAACAGGAAAAGGGCTAACAGTAATTTAAACTGCAGATTACACATAAAGTAAGATTTTTTTTTCCAACAACATCGTTAATAAATTGAATAAACATAACACTTTTAGAACATGAAAAGCAGTCTCTGAAGTAGGAAGTTACCTGTTGTCCTGTAGCTTAGCTGCATTCCAAAGCCGTCTTTTCTTCAGTTCTCCTTTTCTTCAGAGGTTTTTCTCCACCATAAATACACATCTCATGGGGTACTTCCATCACTCCATAGTAGTCTAAATACTTTTCCCCACCTACAGTGCAGTGAAAAACAGCATTTCATTCAGTAGATAATACACAGGAGTGAGAAATACAATGACAGAATGCTAGAAATTCTATGACTAATAAGAAGAGCATCAAAGGATTGTGGGTTTTTTTGGGTTTGTTTTTTTTTTTTTTTTTTTTGCAAGGGAACACTTCCTATAGGATCTAAGCTTGCAAGATTAACTGAGGATCTTATGTTGCCAGATAGGAGGTTCAGCTTATGTGCACCTCAGTGGGAATTTGGGGTTTTCAGCAGCACTCAAGAAGAGCTCAGAATTTGGCTGAAATAGTCCCATATTAGTGAATGTTCATGTATTAAATCTTTAATGTGAATAAGCCTAAGTAAACCTGAAATGTTATATTCACTTATAGGAGTTTTCTGGTACCTTTAAAATATTATTTTCAAAAGCTTAAGCACCTCCACTGCCAAATGGAAGAACTAAATGCAGTACACTGACCAAAAATAGCTGCCTTGGAAGTTCATTATTTTTTCTTGCTCCATTTCACAGTGCCAGAGTAACTTTTCTGCCAGCCAAAGTTCATGGTAATAGCAGCCAGCTTGAAAATCTAGAATTGTCTTGAAAAATTAGAAAACAAACTGGCTTAAGCTCCAACCTTTGGAAAGATGGGAAAGACTTTGGAAAACTGCCTTTACAGTATACCCCTAAAAGTCTATACTTGTCCCATTTATAATCAGGTAATTTTTTCAACATAAAAGAAACTTTTGGGCAAACAGGAATCAAACACTTTGATACAAAAGCAAAGTAATGCCAATGTACCAAGAATATGTCCAGTCCCAGTGTTTTGGGTAAAAGTTCTGTGCTTCAGCTGAATAAACAACCCAGCTCTGACAAACACCCATCCACTTATTCCGGCAACATCATCAAACTAATCATCTCTTATGGAAGTTTAACTATGACTAGGGTCAAACATTCATCATAACTATGTCTCCAGTCTAATGAGAACATAAATGAAAGTCTCTTCTGCTTTACTCTGCACAGGCATGGTGTAATACCTTCTGCTGTGTGCAGTTCTGGGCACAACAGTATAAAAAATATGTAAAGCTCTTAAAAAGCATCCAAAGGAATGTTACAAAGATGGCAAAGGGTCTAGAGGGGAAGCTTTATAAGGAGCAGCTGAGGTCACTTGTCTTATTAGCTTGGAGAAGAGGAGACTGAGGGCAGACTCTGTAGAAGTCTACAGTTTCCTCATGAGGGGAAGTGAAGCAGCAAGCACTAATTTCTCTCTGGTGACTTAGTGACAGGACCTGAAGGAATGGCATGGATCTGAGTGAGGGGAAGTTTAGACTGGATATTAGGAAAAAGTTCTTTATCCAGAGATGGCTGGGCACTGGAACAGGGAATAACTCCCTAAGGAAGTGGTCAACAGCACGATGACTGAGAGAGTTCAAGAAGTATTTGAACAATGCTCTCTTAGGCACATGGTGTGATTCTTGGGGCTGTCCTGTGCAGGGGCCAGGAGTCAGACTTTGACTGCATTTTCACTGTATATCGTCTCCTGCCACTCCACTACCTCCATACTAGTAGCAGTCAGCTTAGACCTGAGTGAATCCATCCCTTTTATTTAGTTTTCCTCCGGTCAATCACACTGAAACTAGTACAACATGCAAGAGAAATACAGAAATTGTTGCATAGGTTAATATTCTGTATTACTATATGAGGCGGTTTTTCTCCATGAAAGCACAGGACTAAAGTTATGCAACAAGACTTACTTCAGGCTTTATGCGTGACCACAGTTGCAACTTACCTTTTATCCCTTAAACCTTCTTAGTAAAGAAGAACTGAAGAGTTAGTTAAACATTATATGAGGAACATTAAAAAATATATGCGGAAAAAAATGAAAATAACTATTTCAACAATCTTTAGTGCTGAACATTAGGTTTATGTATACCTAATATCCCAAATATTCCTAAAGCATTTTGATAAATGCTATAGACTAATTGATAAAGATTACACAAAAAGACACACAGTTACATCAAACCTCAGTCAGCATTCATGATTATATTATTCTGTTTTTTTATACAACTCAAAATCCTATGTTAGTAGATACCAAAAAACCCATGATTTCTGTATTTCAAAGTAGAAGGTTTCATATACATATGTTTGTTTGGTAGCACCATTTTCCAATTGCAATGAGCTTTATGACAGATATCCTAATGGTTTTGTTTCTTCTTATCCAGACTTGCAGAGTATCACGTGCCACTTTCCTTAGCTGTTATACAAATAGAGATTTGCTCAAGAACATTGAAGGGGAACACAAAGGACGTGGAAGACCATGTCTCATCCTAGCTCAGTCTTGCGCTAAATCAAAACTCCATCACCTATCTCTGTTCTTCACAATTTCCCTTACCAGTGAGTCTGGTGGGCAGACAAGCCAAATTGTTGCTAACTGCTTTGTTCCACTGCTGATGACAGCACTATCAGCTCCAATCTGTGTCACAAGCACAGCTGGTAATCAGAGCTTTAATAATTCTGGAATATGATAAGAACTCTCAGCAGAGACCTCCTGTAAAACACGAAGCCCTGTCAAGGAATTACATGGTTCAAGTTATCTCTTAGGATCTAACAGACAGTCCTAATTTCCAAGTAAAACATCCAGTCCAGACTGGATTCTAAACTACCAGACTGATATTTTAAAGTCTACATTCAGGGCTCAAATGATGAGCTTGTTCAGAGAAGGAAACTGGCCACAACTACTGAAAAAACAGCTATGGCAAATGATTTCCTTTCTTGTAGCAGAATTGAAAAATAGGTTTTATTGCTTCCTTATCAAAGAGAGAGAGCAATTAGGCAGAACATACACATATTGTGAATAAAGATGGCTTCATTCCCTGTTTACTTTCTGCATTTTCATGAAGGAAAGTACCACCCTGCTGCCAGGAAAACAAGCCAAGGCATATGCAAAATGTAGGCTGACATTGTTAATATGCCATGCACAGGTATCGGGCATCCCAGAGTAACTACTGTGCCTCACTGTGACTGAAAGCCTAGGAAAGCAAGCAGGATATAAAAATGGTGATAGCATGTACCAAAGAACAGGCTTTCCAGGCAGGCTTTTTCTTACTTAGTAATCTTCGGACTGGAACAAAGTTTGAAGCACGGTAGGCATACAGCTCTACTAAAGGCATGCAGGACTGAACTCAGCCTGGCTTAATAACTGCAACTGAGACAGCTTTTCCTGAGGTGAATTAGACCTGCTTTCGCAGTACACATGAATCATTTAGGGTATATTGTCTTTCAGATTACCTGCAGCTGACAAGTAAATTACATCCACCATAGTGTATATTTATTTCACCAAGCCTGACAGTTCCGCAGCTTTTTTTTTTTTATGATCTCAATACACTCCTGACTTTCAGTTTTCTAGAAAAACGTACTACAAATGACTCTTTTTGGTGTGGAGATTTAAGCAGTTATGTCCTCAGCTTCATATTTAAAGTTTACAAATATTTGTACAGGTTAACATCTAGTTAACATCTAGACAAAAGTCTAGATTCATTCCCCTTGGCTTCAGACACTTACCTCAGTTGCCTAAATTATTTATTCCCAATAGGCACATACACATTATTATTTATATAGAAATATAAATAAATAAATATATATACATATAAATGTATGCATGGCCATTCAAACTCCAATTACCCACTTTGTTCAGGATGAGTCTGTTAGTGAAAAATGTATACATATGTACACACATCTACATATATGCATCCTGGTAACTAGCTTTACACACTCAGTCCGCTCATTAGCTGGCCCTGCTCCCCCTGATCTCCCAGCTGCCTCATACACAGAAATACACACCATATGCAACCATGGGTCCCACCAGAAGCTGGTTCAGATCTAGGGCCCCTCCAGTAGTCCACCCCCAGACCTTGTGATCTCTACACTACCCAGCACTCACCTGATGGTCCCTCCAGTATCCAACTCTCAGCCCCCGATCTCTTCAAGATCCATTGCAGACCTATTGCCTCTTCTATACCTATTTGCCAATCCTCTTGGCTACTCATTGGCTAGTCCAGCTTGATGCACACCAGTGACAACACACTGACACACACCTGCACACCATGCCCAGATGCTCTGGTCTCTCTGGTTGCTCTCACCACAGACGCAAAGGCCATTTAAACCCCTGTCCCACTCCAGCTGCCACACTCAAATCCCCAGACACACAGGCACACAAGGATCCCTGCACCTGGCCATAGAGTTAGAAATGGAGTGTAATGAGACAAGACAGACTGTGGAGATCAGGTGCAGGGCATGGCCAGATAAGCACGCTGACCAGAAGCCTGGCTATACACAACTAGTTCCTTTCAATTCCTTCTTCTCACACTTATACCTTTCCAGTATGCTGTTATTTCCATGTCTTTGTTCCATGCTTTGAAAATCCCAAAATCAGGCTCAGTATCAAAAGGATCTTTCTGGCATCCTGTCATATCGTCAGGGACAACAAGCCTCCTCATCAGTTCATAAGGTGAACAAGGGAGCCTCTCCCATTATCTGAGTCTGGTGTGTGCCACCACTGCGTTGTGGTCTGAGGCTCTCCTGGGATCACCTGGGGAGTATTTGCCTTATAGGGTCCCTGTGCTCCGACGAGGTCATTGAGGTTCCCCTGCCAGCTGTTCTTCTGAGCTCCTTTAAACTGGTGGAAATGAGCTTTTGATCACATAACATAAAAGTAAACGATCATAAAATTAAACATTAGTTGCCATGAAACTAGCATGAATGCACATGATTTGGGGACAACTCTCTTCAATTTATTACATATGCTACCATGTACTTGTGTCAAATCACCTACAGGTTATTTCCCATTCTAAAAATCTAAGCCAAGAATCATGAATAATTATTTCTATAGTAGTTGATCTGCAGATTTTGAGAATTAATCATTCTTTCAAGTCAGCTGAAAGTAAGTTTTCTCATAGACAAGTTAACTGGATAAATATATATATATGCGTACATATATATCTATATCTGTCTAAATAGGGATATGTGAAGTGACAGAATACTAGGAAAGAGGTAAAATGGTAGGTTAAGGTCCATTTTATGTATCTCATTTGTCTGTATTTTGGGCATAAAATACCCTCTAATGGAGGCTGTTGCCACATCTGCTTAATAATGTATGTGCTAGAGCATGTTTTAAGTAAAGTCAAGTTGAAATCTTTAAGAAGTATATATTTCACTTCCTGAATCAGTACACAAGGAAGTAGGATCTTGTAAGAAGATAACTACCAAATATGCTTCAGGAAGAGGCAGGAATAGTGGTATTTTCTGTAGTATCTAATACCACTCAATTAGGTGTGTTTCAAATGTATTCCCCTTAAGGGACCAAGGTGGAAAAATGTCTTATTTCTGCATGACAATTGTATTTGTGAATGAATGGAAACTGAGGTACTCACAGCAGTGTGCCAAGTCACAAAGTCAAATAAAGACTTCATGATCATGTGCATGTCCATAAAAGTTCCAGAGATAGAGCAAGGACAAAACAATTATTTACTCTAATGCTCTGGTGGATTTTTAATGGCATATCCAAAGTGACTTAGAGGCTATGCCCTGGAAGAGAGGTATTCCCTACACTAAAAATATGGTCATAATAAACACTTTTATTGGGTGGTCCTCTAAAAAGTGTGACAAGGGAGGAAATAGGCTCAGAGGTAGTTACATTTGCCTCCTACTCAAGTCAGTAGTGCCTGAAAGCTTTCAAATTGCCTCCCTTAGCTCTAGTTTTTTGGGGGATTTTAATCATGTATGTTTCCCAACCCAGAAACATGAAATTCACTTAAGAAGTGTGGAAAATATTTTAAACTGACTGTGTTGCACCCAGAAAATAATAGGCAGATACACAAGAAACTACCTGAAAATGGCTCTTGCCATGCTTATATCATACATTTATCACAGACTTGATTCTGTAAACATTATAAAACAATTATCTAAATTAAAAGTTTCATGTCCTTTTTCTATTTATTAGCACATTGTGTGAAGTTTGTCCCACTAACAGTATTTTAAAATAAATTGTATTATGTTGTCCAGCTTTAACCTGTCAATATGCAGAGAACACTGGGCTATAAGATGGATCACCTTATAGCTAATATTTTCCCTAATACAAGAGTCCTTTTAGCAAATTATTGCTCAAATCTGCAAAGTCGGTTTTCCTAGTTTACGTACATTAACAAGGGAATGTCTTTGATATTGGCCAGTATCCATTCATAAATAACATGAGGTCACTAACACCAGATTATAGGAGCAAAGTAATACAAGGTTTTGAGGGATTTTTTAACCTAAAATGAGGAGCAGAAAAATTAAATGAGCTGGTGAAGTGACAGTGCTGAGTGACTACCAAAGATGTGTCTTCTCTCAGTAAGAATGAGTAATTAGCTGCACAAATGGAGGATAGTAAATCTGGACCTAACTTGTAAGAGTTATCAGAAGTAAATCATAGACTAGAAGAGAAGCAAGTTTCTATTTAAGCCAAAAGCGCTGGTTTGAAAGTATAGAAACGTGGAAAGAACACGGCAGCTTTTTTCAAAGCAAATCATGCTCACCAAACTTTCTGTACTTTTTGAGCGCAATAGCCAGCATGCAAGAATAGTCAGAGAGTAGATTTTCTTTCCAAAAGATCTGAGCTATATCTCCTCTGGAGATTATCTGGAAAGTAATTAGACCAAATTATCTTATCAATATGGATGAATCATGAAGGTAAAAAAACAATTATCATGTACACAAATGACAGCTAACTGCACTTATCTTTTGACCTATGTGTTTGTATGGTCAATGGGTGGTCATCACTGTAATCATAGACATGCAATAAAATTAATCCTATTTTCTATGCAGTCAGTCAATTTGCTTGAATCTGTTGCTATTTACTATCAGGAACCTATATACACCTGTCAAAATACAGAATTTTCTTTCTTGGAACATGCTGACACAGTTCATTTATTTCAGGCTGCAGCAATTTGCCAACATTAGCTGTCATCAGTTAACATCAGTTAGGAATTTTGGTGTGACTTTTTCCACATCAAAAGAGACAGGACAGTTGTCTGTCAAAGGGGAGATTTATTTATAGAACAGAACAAATTACTTGAGCAAGAAATTCAATATAGTACAAAGAATTGCCATGTTAATCAGAAGTTTCCTTAGTCACCTGATTTATTTGTTTGCCTGAGTATATTGTTCCATCTTTCAGTTTAGGAGAGGTCCAACAATCTGTTCTGTATTACTTCACTGTTTCTAAGACCTATTCAAATCTGGGTGAAATGACAGTGAATGACTATTGTTTGTATATATTTGTGTTCGTGTATATATATATGTGTGTGTGTGAGTGTTTGTGTGTGTGTGTGTGTGTGTGTGTGTGTGTGTGTGTGTATGTGGGTGTATATGGTTTATTTTAGAGCAATTTGGTTGCAATGGAAAGGAGGTATGTATCTGTTTTGGTTATTATTATCCATAGTAATATAACAATACAAAGCAAAAAAATAACACCTAAGAAAATTTATAAGGAAAATAAAGAAAGAGAATGAAAGGATAAGAGTAAAAAGATATCACCACTTGTGGATCCAGAGATGAGACTTGATTGTTGCAATCTAGATGTCTGTTTGTCAAAGTGATGGTCACAGTCTTGATCTATCAGGGGTGGGGGAAGCCCATGAAACACAAAGTCCAGTGGGTTAATATATGCTCAGGTTTACATGGGAACACCCAGGTAACTCCCTTGGGACAGAATTTTACACTGTCTGATGTAACACTGTGGATCATGCACTGTCCTCTGGCGGAAGGCCCCAGAAATGAGTTCGGGGGCACTTTAGGGGTCTTTGATGGTTTATGACAGCTTCTAACACATGACAGCCTCTCATGTCAGCATAGGTGAGCCAATTATGCCCCATTAGAAGAGTTTAATACCTTCAAGTGTACACATGAATGTCCTGGTACTTCCCTATGAGGAGTTTGCACACCTGCGCTGGATATGCCCCATCAGAAGGGGTGAATAATGTGAATGTCCCAATACCTTTCTCAGGGGTGGGGGTGATTAACAACTGACCCAGTTGTGTAAGGGAGAAAATTGGCATGATAAAAAACACTATTCCACCTTGCAGGATCTGCTTCTTATTGGCTTTCTGCCTTATCTAGCTCAAAACCCAGCTTGTAGCCACTGGTGGTGGGTGCGTATCCCCTCTACTTCTGGGCTGTTAACCTTGCATATCATCAGCAAAGCACCCCCTGCTTTTGCAAATGGCTGAGTGATTGAGTAATTAAAAATAAAATTTCAGTCTCTCACAGCAACAGGCAGAAACTGATACACAGGATGTTCCAACTGAACATGAGGAAGAACTTATTTAACGTGCAGGTGATCGCACCATGGAACAGATTGCCCAGGGAGGTTGTGGAGTCTCCCTCACTGAAGATATTAAAGAACCATCTGGATTTAATCCTGCGCCATGTACTCTAGGATGGCCTGACTTCAGCAGGGAGATTGGACCAGATGACCCACTGTAGACTCCTGCAACCTGACCAGTTCTGTGAAAAGGCATAAGCTGTATCAATGCAAGCAGTAAAATGAAGTAACAGAAAAAAACCCTTGTTGTTCTATTCTTCATTTCATGTACTACTTGAGAAAAACAGCAGCTGCTCCACATCTCCATTTTACCTAGCATTTTTCACTTAAATGTCTTCAATAATCGATTTTTCATGACTAAGGAATAAACATTTGAGCATATAAGACTAAATATTGGGAATATAAGTAGTTCAGACATCCTGAAAGAAAATATATTTTTTTAATTTCCAAAAATATTTAAATGTTTCCATTGAAACATTTTTTTTAATCAGTTGATGATTTAATATCACATACACCAGTGCCATAAAGAAAGCAATACAAATATGACATACAACAAAATCAACCTGAAACACTTCAGCTGAAGCATTTGGTTGAATTCATTAAAACAGAATTTGGATTTTTTTCTATTTTCTTCATTTTGTTAACATTAAAGGACATTGTTATAACACTGCGAAGTTTTTGTTTCCATTTTTCATTTTTTGACAAATTGAACTTTCTGGCAGGATAATTTTCTGTTTAATTTTTGTGGTGATTTCTGATAAGTAAATAATGGAATGCACACATATATAAATAAAAATGTTTGAAGAAAACAATGACTGCAGTGAAGAGAAGACGTTTATCCTGCATTGTGGGAAATAGCTTGCTACTACATGCTGCCAGCAGGAAAAAAATTCTTCTTTTGTGAGTCTGCATAGCAAGTACTCAATTTGCTAGATGTTTCCCTGTTAGCCCAACCCGTTTTCATTGTGTGATTCATTACTTAAATATAAAAGCAAATAACAATAAAATGCTTTAAAATACATGTATTATATTTCTTGCTGTTATAAATTATGCAGCATTTACTGCTACAAAATTATCATGGAAGTTTCGCAAACCTGTTTCTGAATTTAGTTAACGCCACTGCAGAAATTAGCCCTAGAGTGCTACAGATTTGTACAACCTTGATGATATTCTGAATGCAAATATAATAGATTCCTTTCTTCTTCCAGTTTTTACCTTTAGCCACCTAACATTATGTCAGTAATGAGAATCAGATCTGAAAGAAAAACTTTTATCACTTTCACAGAAGGATAGGAAAAGTATGATGAGAGTCTTGAGGCTAAGATACCAGAAAATGTTCAACTTTTTCCTTTTCTCAGTCAATTATGCTTTTATTTCAACCTTTTCTGCCTAAAGAGAATGAGCAGGATGATTAATATGATTTTTACAGGCACCTTGGCACATACTCAGAGGAAGTGACAACCTGAAGCAATTCTCTGGTCTGCTAAATCCAGTATCAGACCTCTGGCAGTGGAAAACACTAGCTGCTTCAGAATAAGGAATAAAAGAGCTCAGTTGTGGAATGTTTCAGGGATTTGCTACTGAGGCTGCACTCAATGAGCTAAGAAAATTTTAAAGAAATTTTTCCATCAGCCCAGTACTTTCTCAGAAGACAAGGTGGCATAAAATTATTTCCCTGCTTCCATTTTATCCTGTGTCTTGTAGAGACCAACAAGAATAAATGGCCGACAAGTTTGGCTTTTTTTATTATTATTATTTAATTGTAACAATCAATAAAATCCACAAGAATGAAAGATACTGAGCAATATGACTGCACTTCAGCAGTACCCTCACCATATTTTCTTCTAGTGACAGTGCCTTCACACAGTGAACTACTAAATATTTGAGGTACTCTTTAAACTAGTGATTTACACAAGGACATGCAGCTTTTAGAGGGCAACATTTATTCCTCCTCATCAGGTATTCCCAGGTGATTGGTAATATATCTGCTTTTGCAACAGCATTTGATTTGTACCATAACACAGTTACCTCCTATCTTCAATAGTTCTGAAGTACCTCTCTGGGTACTTTTTGTTATTGTGGTGTTATTATTTTCTGATTGGGATTATTCTCTTTTCTTTTTTTTAGAGATTGCACTGGCCTACATGCAAGACCTGGAGTGCTTCAACACATGGATGCAGTGCAAAAGCAGGAATGAAAGACAGTGTAGCTGAAGAGTGGGTGAAGGATGGAGTTCTTGAAACTACTGGAAAGGCTTTGAAAATTACTTGAAAGTATGGAAAAGGTGCTGACAGTACTTACGAGACAGGCAATTCTAAGATTTTGTCAGTGTATGCTGCAATACGGGTGAAAAGGCACTTCTCTGAAGGTGCACTAAATTTCTGCACCAAAGTGCTGATGGAACTCTACCAACTCCTTTTACTGTGAAAGTATTTTGGAGAAATTTAACAGAATGATGTACACAAAGCCAGAGGATTACTGCAGTGCATAGACAACATGCAAAACATGCATGCTCTCTATAAAATCAATCAGATATTAGTTTGACATAAAATTACTGCAGAAAATATTAATCATTAATTAACATACAGTTCTTGACCATAAGCCCATGACATCTAACCAATAAGAAGCTATCTGCCACTGAATATATTGTATTGACCTTTGACTACCCCAGTATTGATCTAATTCCCAAAAGGTTTATGCTCTTAAATTTGTGCAAGCTTCATAGATTTTTAGCAATACAAAAATCCTTAAAGAGTTGTTCAAAATCACAGAGAATATGTAATAACCACAAAACCCTCATCCTTGAATAACTTTCTACCTAAGCTAAACCCCATTTTCTCCTTATTTTAATTTTTTTTTCTCTAGAGACATGACTCAGATTTCTCTCTTCTGCCTAACTATCTGTTTTCCTTAGACATTATTTACTTTTGAAATATCTGTTTCTATGACAAAGCTGATTAAGTGAACCAAAACATTCATCAGTGTTATTGTGGAATCAGGCAAACCAAGAGGCTGTACACACTTAGATCACGTAACCAGGAATATAAATTCAAAATGTTAATGACTACTGCTGAGAATTAGTAATTATATTCTACACATTAAATTCCATCACTTGGGCAGTCAATTTTGTCGTTAGGCTGCATGGAGTTTTATTTATCACTTTTGGAGTCATGTTCAGCAGCCTGTGCCCCACTGCAGTTTTGAAACATGCCTTGCTTGTTGAGTCCTGAGAGGGTGCTCTTTCAATAAATAAATAAATAAATAAATAAATAAATAAATAAATAATAAATCTATTTGATTATTTTTAAAAATTTACTATTTGTGAATAGTCTCAGGTTAACATGGTGTCATAATTGATCTTGGTGGTAAGTCATTTGAGTTCTGCAGGTTCTGCCATCAGAACTCATACCTCTCCTTCCATTAAGGGGAAGATACTATTTTTGTATATGATACAGCAGGTTGCCTTGCTACACAGAAACAGATAAGCCAGCTTCTTTAGTTTAATCATTTAGGGAGTAGAATATTCTGTCATAAAATGAAAATTTTAAAATTACTGAGACAAGATTTTGTGGATAAACTGCATCATGTGACCTGTCAATTATAGGTGTTCTTGAAGTAGTTTTTTCATCTTATTTAACCAGAATTTGAGACCATCACCTTTTCTTGTGTGATATAGACTGCTTTCCTAAGCATAAATATCTGAAGTCTTGAGAGAGTTTCTCCCTATTTTTCCCCCCTGTAACATCTTACTAGCATCTCTGCAGACAGCCAGAGGCATCTGTTGCTGTTCTGTTAAATTTAGTTACCTCCTTAGATCTTCCTCAAAATTGAACACTTAATTTCTTTTCAGTGACGTAGAGGATAGAAAGACAAATAGCATATTTCTATTCCAATTCTTGTAGAGGTATATTGTGTGGATTCTTTCAAGACAGGTAGTTATCCTGTTCTACAAAATTTGTAAAGCATGCAGCTATTTTACCTGTTCTATGTCTGAATGTTTCCTGCAATAAGCCTAATTTCAGACATTTTACTATTCTCAGGAATATTTGTTGTCTTAAGACCTCCACCCTGACATTCCAGCTCATTTCTCCCTACATTTGACGTGAAATTCCAAGTAGTGAAGTCTTAAGTGGAACCTACTTTATCTTTTTCTGATCCATTAAACAGTATGAATGGGATTTGTCTGTTCTAATGAAGCACCAGAATTTAGAAGGCTTGAGTTTAAGGTAGGTATGTAGGCTCCTATCCCTTGTGGCCAGCAGTTCAGTCAAATTAATGAATCTCTCCATGTGTGTACTTTTCTCCATTGAGAACAGTAATTGCCTTAGAGGTGTATGTTTAACTCCTATACATCTACAACTGGATTGAATTATGTGTATATACACACACCGTGATTATACATGATGGTACTGGTGTCTCAGTAAAGGTGCTCATACTGGTTTTAACACAGTTGCTTGCAGCAATGCAGTTATGACAAGGCATTCAACACAAGCTGTAAAATCTTTCTGGATTGGGTCAGTTGCTGAACTGTGTGTTGTGGCATACGACATAGCTAGAAATGTCTAGTTTAAATGCAGTCCTGTACGAGTGCAGCCTCTGCAGAAATTTTTTAAAATACAGCCTTTTACACTCCTATAGATTAACAGATTTTCATGTGTCTTTTAAATTCATCCCACTGAATCTGAGAAAACCAAGAGCAGTATTCTATGCTGTTTAAAAATATCTTGCTTAAGGAATTTAGGGAACACCTTAGGATAGGAATTCTCTAATTAACCTGGCATCACAAACAAGAAAGTGTTTAAAACAGAAACTGTCTTTTTGGTCCAGGATCTTCTTGGAGAGAGTCTAAGGTGGAGATTACTATAAATGTGCAGAGATCTTCTAGTCTGATATGGGTGGCTACCACTATTGAGACTCTGAGAAAAATACATCCCATCCTTTACTCAGTACCAAAGGTTTTGGAGAAATATTAACAAGGGAAACCCTGCAAAATATTTCCTGCATATCTTTACCCACTTTGAACTCAGTGAAATACTACAGCTTTAATTTTCCATGCCATTTCCTGTTAGAATAAACTTACTCTTTTAGAGCTTAGCTCTTTTTTTTTTTTCTTTTTTTTTTAATTTACTTTTTAATAGATAAGGAAGCCAGCTTTCAGGTAATATGTGCTTTAGGAAAATAATAGGCTTCTATTTGTCTTTATAGTAGAATGAAATAATCCTGAAATGCAATTACAAGTACTTCAGACACCCCTAGAACAAATATATATGTGTATATATATATAAATACACAAATATATATATATATACACTGTATTTTCAGTCTTTCCTATACTTTCTGCATAATAATAATCTTGTACTTAGTAAGTTTCACTTACCTGGTGCCCTCAAGCAGCTTTAAAAAATCACTTTAAGTAGCACACTAGAGTTCTCTATATTTTATTATAACATTTTAAAAACATAGTTATGCTGAAGGAAATATAATAACTAAATTTTATTTATTAGGAGAGGAAAGGTAGTTTAAAATAAAACCAATTAATATGTGTGAGATTAGATATGGTAATTGGACCTGGAGGTGAATGAACTGTAAACTCTGCACTGACGATGTAGCTACAACCTTACTAATAAACCTTGGTTTTGAAATGCCAGCAAAGAGCTCTGTTGAATTTCCCACAGTAAATCCTTCCTACCTAATCCAGATTTCAATTGTGGCATGCAGAAGTCAAGAAATAATGGACTAATTCACTGTACCATTTATACAAATATTCCATTCTAATATTATACAGAGAATTGCATATATTGTGTTTAATAGAAATCCTACTCATATAGAAATATATTTATTCATATTTCAAATTATTGACTTCTCACAATCAAATGTGTTAATTAAATCCAATATGCTATAAATTTTTAAGCAGCTTAAATATCCCTGTCTATTTCATAGTATTTTCAATTACTGAAACAGTTGCCATTAACAAGAGATGTCATTTAAAGCCATAACAACCTTCTTATAAGCATTTAGAAACTAAATTCAATTGAAATCCTGACAAAAAGTTTTGAATCTTTGGCATATCTTCTAGCATGGTAATTACTGTATTTTTATCTATACAATCAGAACTATGAAATAAACTACACATTCTGAAATAAATGTATAGATATGCAACTTTTCATTTATAATACAAATATATATGTCTGAAAATGGTGAAACCTCATATGCCAATATCAGCCAGAAAGGAGCATTTTGCAGAAATATCTACAGCTAATAAAATTAATGTGTAAAGGGCAAAAGAAATTCCAATGCTTCATTCTATGCTGAAATATGTAGGAAATGAAAGAACTTTATAAGAAGTCAGAATTTTGGGCAAACTCAGTATCCTGCCTTTTTCTTTGTATTTCAGTAATTCATACTTCCCCTTGTCAAAGAACAAAGATCGTGAAAGATGTAAACTTGCTTTTTGCAGCACGCAGAGAGGGCAGCTCCTGCCTATATTCTGCTAAGTAGGGTTCTGCTGAGAGTGGCTGTTCACAGAGCCCACTGGGCTGCCATCTAGACGCAGTATCCAACATAGAAATCTTCTCTTGCCTTCCTTTTTCAGGCCCGCTTCCAAGAGTGCAATCCTGAAGACTGCAGAGGGCAATGTAATAAAATCACCTATAGTGACTTTAAATTTTCTCTGTCCTGGGTAATGGTCAGTTTGAATATTTTGCTGCCATCATAAAAAAGGCACAGTGAGGCTGGAAAAGAGTGCCTTGCTCTTTGCAATGCCTTGTTTCCTGCAAATTCTAGCATATCATTTACTGCTTTCATTAACCTTCTCTGAAATTCTAGTATTAAATCTTCTGAAGTGATCCTATGAATGTGGGACTCAGCACCTACCCAGCTTGTAACATTGCTTCATATAACAAGGTTATGGTGCTTATATGCCATTTTTCAATGCCTGTAATTTGTCCAAGTAATCTGTTTGCTACAATACACCAAGAAGTGATCCTCATTGAAAAATCACTTACATTCCTATTAAGAGGGGTCATAGTTCCATGCTAAGGTCTCTGCATTTCTGATTGAGTGGAAAGAGAACCCTTAACTTCTGACAAGGAAATGAAGGGGCTTTATTCTCTCAGGAGCACTCAAAAACTTACTGAATCAGGACCAGAGCCTTTGAGAATGCACAAGAAATTCAGACAATCTTTTTGCAAGCATCTATTACCTAACGTTTAACCATCTGGATTTTGTATGCCCTTATGCACCACCAACAGTAAGCATTAAAAAAAAAAAAAAAAAATTGAAGTCCTTTGTCTTGCATATCCATTCAGAAAGAGAAAAAAAATTACATGAGAAAGTGAAGATGATATGAGAGGTTTAAAATAAAACAAAAGAAAACGTGGCCAAGTACAGTGGTTTGACAGGCGTAGAGGCCCCCATCAGAAAAGGGACCAAGTCTGTAAAACTGCAGCTAAATAGACGCTGACTACTG
Organism: Pyrocephalus nanus; assembly: GCA_038380795.1. Lineage (NCBI taxonomy): Eukaryota > Metazoa > Chordata > Aves > Passeriformes > Tyrannidae > Pyrocephalus > Pyrocephalus nanus. The sequence continues at coordinate 40,936,217 of CM076262.1, forward strand.
TTCATATGAACACGTATGTGGCTATCCTCATTCAGATCAGCCCTGTTTATGGCACTAGGTCTACCTGCCATTCCAAACCACACACAGAAAACACTCCAGTACTAGAAAATGTTTTATGCCATTAAATGGCATGCCTTAAATAAAAGACTTCTATTTTTTCCAAAGTGTTTTCTTCTTTTTTTCCTTTTTTTAATTTTTTTTCATGTTTTATTTTGGACTAAATATTTCAGTGTAACATCTATCTTTTTACCTCAGCTGACCAGAAAAAAAAATTCTGTTTTTCAAATCCTCCTAAGGTCATGGGCTCTGATTCACAGAAGTGTTAAAACATCTTAAAATAATGATGTCTAATGTCTGCTGACATGTTCAGAAGCTACCCAACTGTTTTATGTACCTCAAAAATCCCATATCCGTGACTGCTGATTGAGCATTCAAGTCGGGTGCTCATGCTGACCAGCAAACACCCTAAAAGAACTGGGAATCCCTTGTGCCCAAGAACACCTGGGATTCTTGTGTATTTACAGATACTCTGGGATGTCTCACAGGTTGTGTATTTTTTGTGTCAGAGAGTCACAGAATCACAGAATATGCCAAGTTGGAAGGGACCCACAAAGATTATCAAGTCCAACTCCTGGCTCTGCACAGGGCCATCCCCAAGAGTCACACCATGTGCCTAAGAGTATCATCCAAATGCTTCTTGAACTCCAGCAGGCTTGGTGCTGTGAGCAATTTCCTGGGGAGCCTGTTCCAGAACCCAACCACCCTCTAGGTGAAGAACCTTTTTCTAATGTTCAACCTAAACCTTCCCAACACAACTTCAGTCCATTCCCATGGGTCCTGTCACTGTACACCACAGAGAAGCCCTCCTCTTTGCATCATAAGGAATTTGTAGGCTGTGATGAGGTCTCCTCTTAGTCTCCTCCAAGATGAACAGACCAAGTGACCTCAGCTACTCCTCATAAAGCTTCCCCTCAAGGCCCTTCACCATCTTCATTGCCTTCCTTTGGACATACTCCAATAGCTTAATATCTTACATTGTGGTACCCAAAACTGCACACAATATTCAAGGTGAGGCCAAACCAGTGCAGAGCAGAGTGGGACAACTCCCTCCCTTGACCAGCTGGTGATGTTTTGCCTGATGCTCCCCAGGGCACAGTTGGCCCTCCTGGCTGCCAGGGCACTGCTGAATCAGATTCAACTTGCCATTGACCAGGACTCCCAGGTCCCTTTCCATTGTACTGCTTTCCATCATCGCATTCCCCAGTCTGTGTAAAAATATCCAGGGTTGCTTCATCCCAGGTGCAGAATCCAGCACTTTCCCTTGTTGAACTTCATATGGTTATGATTGCTCAGTTCTCCAATGTTTTGATGTCTCTCAGAAGGGCCTCCCTGCCTTTGAGGGAGACAACAGCTCCTGCCAGTTTTGTCATCTGCAAACTTGCTTAGTATTCCTTACAGCCCTGCGTCCAACTCATTTATGAAGATGTTGAAGAGCACAGGGTCTAAGATGGATCCTGTGGAACCCCACTAGTGACAGATCACCAGTCTGATGTTCCCCCATTCACTATTATCCTCTGTGCTCCACCTGTGTGCCAATTTCTCACCCACCACATGGTGTGTTTATCCAACTGTGTGCTGGATATTTTATCCAGAAGGATCCTGTGAGAGACTGTATCAAAAGCTTTACTGAAATCCAAAAAGATTACGTCTATTGGCTTTCCTTGATCAGCGAGGTGGGTTACCTTGTCACAGAAGGAAATCAAGCTGGATAAGCAGGACTTTCTTCCCCCGAAGCCATGCTGGCTGTGACCAATGACTGTGTTGCCTTTCAGGTGTGTTTCAGTACGTCCCAGAATAATCCTCTCCATAACTTTACCAGGTACTGAAGTGAGACTGACTGGCCTGCAGTTTCTGGGATCCTTGTTCTTTCCCCTCTTGAAAGTCAGGACAATGTTCTCCAGATTCCAGTCAGCTGGGACCTCTCTGGATGCCCAAGACCGCTTAAAAATCGAGAGAGGTTTTGCGATGACATCAGCCAGCTCTTCAAGGATTTTTGGATGAATCCCATCAGGCCCCATAGATCTGTAGGGATCCATCTGGAGCAGCAGATCCTTCACAATTGCAGAGTCGACTGGGAGTTGACCATTCTCACAGTTATGGTCCTCCAGCTCAGGGCACTGAGACACCCTAAGTCTGTCATCCGTGTTGAAAATAGACACAAAGCATTAAACACCTCTACCTTGTCTATGTCCCTGTTCCTGAGGTGACCATCTGTGTCAGAGACCTGAGTCAGGTCTGAGGCCCTGGTCCGTGGTTGTGCTTGTCAATGTGTCATGTGAAAATATTGTGTAGTTTCACTGTTGGGAACTGAATCTTAGAAGGAAGAACAATAGATTAGGACAGGAACTCAACTTTGGAAAGAGAAACAAGAGATTAGGTTAACTGGTGGGAACTTGACTTTTGGAAGAGAAAACAACAGAGCTGTTGGTGGCACCAAGTTGGTATCACAAGCCATTGTGGTCTTGGTTCGTGCCGATGTCACAACTGGAAAATGCCACTCCTGTGAGGGGGATATAAGAAGCTTTTCTGGGTTGGATGGTTGAGGAGGATGAGATGCACATTGATTTAATCCAGGGTGTGCCCTGAAGGTGCATGGCCTGCCTGCCTCTCCCACCAGGTACCATGCTCCGTCTCCTTCTGCTCTGCAGCTTTTCAGAAATCCAGGAATCAGTATCTACTAATTGCTATCACAAATAATAGAATAAAGTTGCTTTGCTTACACCCTTTGTGTCTCAGTGTTTGTTATTTTGAGAATCCTCACAAACTTAGAATACCATTCTCATCCTCTAATGGGCTGATGATATTTCTATACTGCCTATTGCCATTAATATATTTGAAAAAACTCTTTTTATTGTCCCTCACATTTCTGTCAGCTTCAATTCCAGCTGAGCTTTGGCCGCATGAAGTTTCTCCCTACAGTGGCAAGCAGCATCTCTGAATTCTTCCCATGTTACTTGACCTTGCTTCCACTGGGAATACACCTTCCTTTTTCACTCGATTTCCAGGAGAAGATCCCTGCTCAGCCAAGCCAGCCTTACGCCTCACCTGCTCAACTTACGACATTTGGGAACTGCCTGCTCCTGTGCCCTTGGGAGGTGATGCTTGAAAAGGGATCAGCACTGATGGACCACATCAGCTGCAAAAACATTTTCCCAGGGGACCTTACTTACTAATTCCCTGAGTAGCCCAAAGTCTGCTGTCCTCATGTCCAGAGTTGAGATTTTGCTGGCACTTTTCCTCCTGTAAACACACATTTTAAACTTAATCACTATAGCCAAGACAGAGTGGAAGAAGAGTCCATGAAGTGTGTTTTCTGTTTCTTTAACTGTTTCCTATACTGCCACACACAACTGTCTAAAGGTATTCCTAAACATTTCTATATGTTTTGCTTCATTGCACCTGCCCATCTGGCATCTCACCATCAATTAAAAATACACTGTCAAGGGCTTTGAGCTGATGTTTGCTGACTTTGTCACACATTTCTTGGATTACCAAGAATCTGTTTCTGGGCCCCTCCTTTGGCTACCAGTATATTTTGGCAAAGAAAGACTGTTACCTTGTTTTTAAAGAATACAACTTTTAGATAGAAATTAATGTTATTTTGTTTGGGTGTATCTTTTTTTTCTGCCCCCAAAATCCCTACCTTTAGTTTCCTCTACCTTTATGTCAGAGATGTGGTGCAGAGAATTGAACAAAGGAGTCATGGTAGAGAATACTGATTTTTCAACAAGTTCAGATAGAGCCATGTTTTACAACTTTATCATTTAAATTATGAATCAAAATTAATAAATTATGAGAAAATTTGCCTTATGCAGAATAGTGCACTGAGATCTTTACTTTTTAATCCTATCAATCAAAACTGTGTAACAGCAAGTCGAAAAAGGCTGGATTTTCACAATTTCTTAGGCTCCCAGAGGCCATGCAGATGACTTCTACTTCAAGAAGTATTTGTTACATATGTCTGCTTATATACTGCTCTCCACCACCAGAAGCCCACAAATACAGATGAAGTGAGAATGCACAGCATTTGCAATTGGTAAAATGTCTCTGTTCTGCACTAGTCCTGCTGCCTCTCATCTTTCATGAAGGAAGCACATTAAAACTATCCAGGAATAAAATAATCATTTATTAACTAATCTCACTACAGGGTGAGAGCTGAACCACGGTATATGATATCCATTCTTGCTGTACGCAGGTGACGTTCAGAACAGAATTGGGGCAATAAAATGGCCTAAAGCTTTCACTTCTGTAAATTTTCTGCCTCTATTGAAATCAATGGAGTGGGGAAAATTTCTTTAGGTGAGGCATTTTCTGGGCATAATTCTCCTTTGCCAGTAACTCGTATTTCTAGTTATAGCTATGCAAAGTAAATGAAAACCCTTCCATTCTGTGTTGGTTGTGCTTTTATGTCTGCTGTTTTCAATTACTAGTTATCCTTTCATTCTGCAACTAGCAGACTATGAAAAATTTTTAGTTGTGTGTACATCATGTGGGCTAGGCCTTTTAGGACAGGGTAGTTGCAAGAATCTTTAATATTACAGGTCTAAGTGACTGTAAAAAGCTTTGTAGTTTATATGAACAGACCTATATCTACCAAGGGTAAGTAAGCTGTACTCATAGAATCACAGAATCAGTCATGTTGGAAGGGACCACAGTGGGTCGGTCATCTGGTCCAACTTTCTGGCTCAAGCAGGGAGCACATCCTAGAACACATTGTACAGGACTGCATCCAAATAGTTCTTGAATATTCTTATATTAGATTCCACATATAAGCAGATTGAAGAGATCAGGAAAAAAATTGAAAATAATAATTGTTATGTAACGGAATAGATGAATAATTGGTCTGAAGTCCAAATTTTAAATAGTTATACTGCTAAATTAATAGAACTGTGTTTGACTGGGTACTCTCTCACTGACACAAAAAAGCTTTTGATCTGAGATTGAACAATGATACTGAACAAAAAGTGAGATTCAAAGGAAAAACAATTTTGTTTCAGGGGAATATTCTTTCTTCTTACAGCAAGAAAGGACTGATATAGTAATCTTTTGAACTAAAACATAAGGCTGCAAAAGTCATATTGAAAATTACAAAATAAAGTAAGTATAGTAAATATTGTAATGCAGCAAATTTCATGCAGTGTTGCAGTGTGTATCAACACAGGCTGAGGGATGAACAGAGGGAGAGCGGCCCAGCCAAGAAGGACTGGGGGTGGATGAGAGGCTGGACATGATCTGGCAATGTGCAGTCACAGCCCAGAAAGTCAATTGGATCCTGGGCTGCATCAAAGGCAACATGGCCAGCGGGTTGAGGGAGGGCATTCCTCCCCTCTATTCTGCTCTGGTGAGACCCCACTGTGAATGCTGCATCCAGCTCTGGGATCCTCAGTACAGCACGGACATCAACTTATTAGACTGAGTACAGAAGAGGACCACTAAGATGGTTAGAGGGATGGAACACCTCTCCTGTGAGTAAAGGGTAAGAGAATTGGAATTGTTCATTCTGGAAAAGGGTGATCTAGTTGTGGCCTTCCAGTTCCTGAAGGGAGCCTGTAAGAAAGATGGAGAAAGATTATTTTACTAGGAAGGGGGAATGGTTTCAAAAGGAAAGAGAGTAGGTTTAGATTTGATATTAGGATGAAATTTATTACTGTGAGGTTGGTGAGGCATTGGAACAACTTGCCCAGCTGTGGATGCCCCATACCTGGAAGTATTCAAGGCCAGGTTGGATGGAGGTCTAAGCAACCTGGTCTAGTGGAATTTGATCCTGCCCATGTCAATGGGGCTGGAACCAGATAATCTTTAAGGTACCTTCCAACCCAGGCCATTCTATGATTCCATAATTCTATGATAAATTTTGCATTATACAGGACTCATTGAAATATCTTAATATAGTGATCAGGTACCACAGAGTCTCCAAAATGCCTATATCTGAAATTTTTTCTTCGAGCTGAGCTGTCTTCCACTGCTATTTAATAAACTAGCAGGATTATTTTCTTGTATCCCTGTGTCAGTAGATACAGGGACAGACTTAAACTTTGTCAGTAAAAAGAGTTTGCAAAACCGCAAATCTATTATCTTACCATTGCTAGATATAAACAAATTAACATGTTGGTTTATCTTCACAACTCAAATGAAGAATTTATTTGGGATGGCTTAATAGTGAAGGGTTGCTTAAGAATCCCTATCACATGATAACAGCACAATAGATAATTGATGGTACCTAAATGCTGAAATCAGGACTTTTATACTCATCTTAAGAATTCTAACAAAAGAGCTTTACTGGGCATGCTTCTTAAAAATTGATAGCAGTTTTGCAAAACTTTCCTTCCTATAGTCTTATCTAGAATGTAATTTCTCTGGAAGAAATTTTGCTGAAGGCTTTGGCTTTGATCAGCTGATATTAGTATAAATACAACTATATTTGAAAATCTCATTGTGGTGAGTATAAAAACAAGGCTGTAAAGGAGACGTCATCGGAGACCAGACTATTCTAATTCTTTAAGCCCCGAAATTGTTTCAGATCAAGAGTTACAGATGACAAATGAGTAATCTCTAAGTACTTAGCCATTATTACCTGGCCCTTGCCAGAATCAAGTCACAACAAATAATTGCAAATAATGTTCAGAATGAGGCAGTTTGTTTTTTCAAGCTCTTTTCAGCATATAGTCTTGTAAACAGTTTTTCTACAACAATTCTCCTGTTTCTTCCCTATAATCTATTTATATTTTTTAGTTCTTATGCTGATGGTGGTGATTTATTACATTTGTCAACAATATTGAGCAAACAAATTATGTCTAAACCCATTATTAAACACCATTTTCTTAGTTTTAAAAAAATTAGTCATTCAACATTAGCTCAAACAACCCTGTCCCATGGCTGCTTATCAATTTTGTAATTCTGTGTAGTCCATCATGTACTCAGAAGCAATTTTAACTCAGTTTTGATTTTTGTAAAAATTGTTTGAATCTTCCTAAAATTTTAAAAAAACTGAAAAAAAGGCCTGAAAAATCTCATTCTTCTAGACAACTGTGGAAATAGTCTAGATTTAAATGCAGGTTTGGGACCAATATTGTTGTTAGGAATTTATTTTGCATTGTATTATGACAATACTATCATAGCACAAAGTGACAAGAATGCAGACTGAATGCATTAGCAGTCTCTTCTATGAGGACAGTTCTTTTGTTCTTGTTTAAGGAACCTGAAGACATAATTGCTATTTTATCCCAAAAAGTGCTCTGTCTTCCTCCCATCACTGATACAATGCGGGGAAGCTTGAACTTGACCGGTTTTCCTGTTGTACCCATTCTGAAGACAAAGTCTGTGTTTCCATTTGCTTGCCATAATATAGATCAACTGGTACCAAAAAGGCAAGTGGATCAACAGATATACCATTAATGCAGTACATTAAATAGTTTTAATCCAAGAAGATCCCAAAGTGCTCTCCAGTATTGTATGGAGCAGTCACACAATTCTGAAATATAGGTGTCTGACAGTTGAAATTCAGCAGCCACCTTGCACCTAAAACAGCAAACAACAGCTATTCATGGAAGCCTGAATTGCTTCTTAAATTGAAAATATAATGGGATTTTACATGGGCTTAGGGACATTCTTTGTATCACACAAGGATATTCAGAGAAAACATTTCTGAGTCTTACATGGTTAAATACCTTGAGGATGTGGGCTGTATCCTCATTAGGAAGAGAAGTAGCACAGCTCTGCTCCTCTGCAGCAATATTCATTTTGAACCATCTCACAGAGAAGCATGGCAAAAGGACGTAGAAAGAAGGTTTAATAATTATATAGATAGGTAGATGATAAATAGAGCAGCTCTATCTGAAATATTTCCACCTCAAAAATCAGACTGGTTTTGTAACAATGATAGTTTAAACCACCTCTTCTGGTCATCTCACCAAAGCACACAGGTTGTAGAAGTTTGTATCTGTCCAAGTCTGTGACACGTTGGTGAATTTAAATAGTTCTGGCCTATTACAACTTAAAATGTCAAAATATCAAGCAAATACCATCTTGTTAAAAACCAAACCAAACCAAACCAAACCAAACCAAACCAAACCAAACCAAACCAAACAATAGTTTAGGTAGAAATTAAATGCAAGTGAACTTCAAAAAAACCACACTGACTCTTCAGCATATAGCAAAATGCAGAACCTCACAGAGTATCTGGATAACAAAGAGAAGTTTGACGACTGAGTTTTTTTGTTGGATTTTATGTTTGGTTTTATTATTATTTTCTTTGCTATTTTTCCTTACTAATTTAAATGAAAAAAATCATATATAACTAACCCTGTGGAAAAATGAGAATTATAACATTAACCTCAGGGATGTACAAAAGAAAGTACTGTTAATCTTTGCTTATTTTTAAACTGCATAATACAGATAAAGGGAATTTTATTAAGTTCTCTGTAAAAATCAGGAACTGTATACTGGTATTATTTTCTTATTTTGTTCCAGCTAATATGACTAGCAGTAGGACAAAGAAGTTAAAGGGAATATAAAGACAAATAACATTTTAACAGATGTCAAGAAATATTTTTTTCATAAGGAGAATCATTAAATATAGAGCAAGCCTCCCAGGCAAGATTGTTGAGGCAAAAACTCTGTGGTAGTTTAAAAAACAATTATATACCACCATGGAAATAGTATAGTAAAGATTCATAGTATCATATGCAATCACACAACACCTACAGGACAGACAAAGGATAAGAGCCAGCCTGCACAGGTTGAGGAAGGACAGGTCCTGTCTGACCAACCTGATCTCCCTTTATGATCAGGTGACCCACCTGGTGGATGAGGGGAAGGCTGTAATGTGGTCTATGATGATTTCAGCAAAGCCTTTGACACCATCACCCACAGCATACTCCTGGAAAAGCTGGCAGCCCACGGCTTGGACAGGGGCACTCTGTGCTGGGTTAAGAACTGGCTGGAGGGCTGGGCCCAGAGAGTGCTGGTGAACAGGGCTGCATCCAGCTGGCGGCCGGTCACCAATGGTGTTCCTCAGGGATCAGTGTTGGGCTCAGTCCTGTTTAATATCTTTACTGATGACCTGGATGAGGAGATCAAGTGTACCATTAGCAAATTTGCAGACGACACCAACTTGAGGGGGGGGGGGGGGGGGAGTGTTGATCTACTGGAAGGAAGGAGGGCTCTGCAGAGGGACCTGGACAAGTTGGAGAGATGGTCTGATTCCAACAGGATGAGGTTCAACAAGGCCAAGTGCCGGATCCTGCACTTTGGCCACAACAACCCCCTGCAGTGCTACAGGCTGGGCACAGAGTGGCTGAAGAGCAGCCAGGCAGAAAGGGATCGGGGCGGGTGGGGGGGGAGGGGAGGGGTGTTGCTGATTAACAGGAGGTTGAACATGATCCAGCAGTGTGCCCAGGTGGCCAAGAAGGCCAATGGCATCCTGGCGTGGGTTACAAATAGTGTGGCCAGCAGGAGCAGGGAAGTGATTCTTCCCCTGTACTCAGTGCTGGTCAGGCCACACCTGGAGTATTGTGTTCAGTTTTGGGCCCCTTGGTTCAGGAAGGACATTAAGGTGCTGGAGCAGGTACAGAGAAGAGCAACGAAGGTGGTGAAGGGACTTGGGCACAGATCCTGTGAGGAGAGGCTGAGGGAGCTGGGATTGTTTAGCCTGGAAAAGAGCAGGCTCAGGAGTGACCTCATCATTCTCCACAACTACCTGAAAGGAGATTGTAGCCAGGTGGGGGTTGGTTCCCAGGCCCCTTCTTTCTCCCTTTCTACAGATTGAGAATCTACTACAACTTGTTTAAAAAACACTTCAGAAAAATGGCATATTCTCACAGCTTATCAGACTGGAACAGAACTCCAGCCTCTGCAGTAAAGATCTTAAGGCCTATGGCTGCGTCTGCTATATCAATATAGCATGCAAGTGCCAGCACTGAAGAGTAGAAATAGCTTCCAAATGCTTTTCTTCCTATGGCAACATTCACACCAAATAAAAGGTCAAACCTTAAGACTAAGTGTTTAGTAATGAATCTATTACTTTAACCAGACCGTTACATGTCAGATCAACAAATATTTGCAATCAGTATTTGCAAATATTTGGGTAAGTAACATAACTAAGGTCAACACATTTTAATCAGGTCATTCAGATACCCAGGAAAAAAAAAAAAAAAAGGAAAGAATCCTATATCTGGCTGCTTCTGGAGACTTAAAAGATGTCTTTCAACTAATTTTTGTACTGTATCAAAACACAGTAAGCAATGCCATCTACTTTATAACTCACATATAACTATGAAATTACACTGAAAGCACTGAAATTTACTTAAAACCTGGAAATAAATACACCTACTAATATCCTAAAGAGAATCTAGTCCATAAAGCACATATTTTCATGTGAATCACTATCTTCACTGGAATGGCCTAAATGCCCAGAAGAACAAACTCTTTCAAAATATTAGAGAAAGAGATAGTAAGAGGGAAACATAAAACCATCAGAAAGAAAAGAGCAATGAAAATTTTGAAAGCTTGTGTTACACTATGAAAGCCAGAAGACACCACAAAGCAGATAGCCATGCCTGGCTATCTATCAGCTGAAGTCACAGTTTTTCTGGCTAGGGAGTGCTCATCTCAGAGCAAAGTCTTTGAACATGGGATGGTGTCCCTGTTGGGAGAAAAAATGCATGAAGTGCTTTTATATTTCCCTGTGAGTATGGACCATCTTGTAGGTTACATTGAGAAGTTGACAAGCACATCAACTTCTCTGTAGCTACTACTCATCTTTTTGTGCAGATGAATTTAAATTATAGATATTTAATTGCTGTTTAACTGGACCCCTCAGCTCATTAACCAGAATAAGAAAAGATCTGTTGCTCTTTTAACTAGATAGAATGCTTCCATTGGGAATATTAATGGTCTCATTAGACAAGGCTTCCTAGTGATTCTGCTCTTGGAGTGGTGCTGTTAAACTGAAGCTAAAGCTTCAGAAGAAGATAAAGTTTTATTTCAGAAAAATATACTGCTGATTCAGATAGGTTGACCTGATGATCGAATAGATCTTTTTCAACTTTAATGAAATACTGTACCAGCTCAGGAACATCACCAAAACCTGCATTTCAAAGGCAAGCTATCAGTTTTCTGCTAAGCTTTCCTGTGCAATGTTTCAGAATAATGGAGCAAACAGCAAAAGATCCTTGCCTCAAGAACAGTCTGCTTTAATCAAGGCTGAATTCAAACCTGACCAGAATAGTGACAGTACTGAGCAACAGCTCAGGATCTTTCTTTAACCTCACAAATACTGGGGGATAGGAAGAAGTGCTATGCTTTGCCTTCATTGACATAAGGACTGTTTTGTGGACACAGCGTTCACTTCTCTTTGTACAGTGATAAGGTCAGTAAGCCAGAGTAAGCCTTTAAGTCATTGTGGCAGAACTATACTCAGTCACACATCATCAGCTGTGTTGCAGGTAGAGCTGGATGGTCTGGAAAAAAACCATCAGTACTACAATTGAACATCCTTTGCCATTGAAGCAGTTGTACAAAACTGAGGGATAGGTGCTTCCTGAGCAATAGCTAGCAATGTCTTTTTCCTGATGGCAATTTACCTGAAATAGAGATTTTAATTCATCTCTCGTTCATGAGTTTTTTGTATATGTTTTTTGAAAACTGTTCAGAATTCAAAAGAAGTGTCACTTTAGCTGTAATTAGCCTGTTTTCCTGTGTGGGTGCATCTGTACCCACCTGTATACCCTTCCTGAATAATTTTTAAAGATCTTTTTCTTGAAAAAATCTAGCAGAAGAGCAGAGGTTTCAAGGATGTGAACTATCTACACATTCTGTGAAAATAGATGGCTAGTTAAATGGCTGCTTTACTTAGATTTATTTTTTTAATATCATTGGTACAGAAAAGAGTTTATTGCTAGATTTCTCCGAGATATGCACTAAGTGGTTTAAGTGAATATGTCAATACTGTGAAAAGATAATGAACGAACTTTCAGCATCTTGGAGTCTGGAAAATCCAATGATCATAGAGATTCAGCCTTCATTAATTCCCATCTGAAGCATTAGCTCCCAGAGTCATGCTACTTGAAAGAATAGTGTGACTTACATTTTCTGAAAGGTTTACTTCTTAAGACAGTAGAAGAAAACTTTAAAACTGCCCCAAGTGTGTTATATGAACCAAAAAACCAAAGCAGCAAATAATCTGCCCTCACATTTTCACACAGTAATTAAAAAATTAATAAATAAATAAATAAAGCCCAAAAACACAAATGTCATGATTTAGGAATGGTATTCCCCATTTTTTTCTTTGCACTTAAAACACCTCAGACCATGCACAGCTCCTCACTTCTAGTTCTTCCCCTTACAAAGGGGTGGAGAGGAGAATGCAAGCCACAAAAAGATAAACATCACAGCTTGAGATAAGAACAATTTACTGGAAACAGTAATAAGAAAAACTAACAACAGCAATACTAATAGCAGAGTGCTCAAGAGAGGAAAATGATTCACATGTGATTGCCCCCCATGTGGAACAGAATCACAGACTCTGGCAAACCAGAATAAGAAGTGACCCTCCTGTGCAGGGTGTGAGGTGATATAGAAACCCCCTAGGGTCCTAATTACTGCAAAAATTTACCCTGGACACCAAAACAAAAACAAACAAAACAAGAAACCCCTCAGTAAAAGCAACGCACACGCACACACACAGACGGCCACACACAATGTCTTTGTTACTCCTTTACTATTTTCACATAAATGGGGACAATAATATGATGGATTCCTTCAAACCATCACATATAACATCACCTTGTTTATTTGTTAAACAATTATTAAGAGGAGCACCCCTACATTTTACCACTTGCAAATTACCTCTTTTCTATTATTTATTTTTTAAAAATCAATAACTGAGCTTTGCAATAAAGCATAAAGCTTTATAAACACTTAGTGTTTATATAATTACTGATTGTAAAATCTTAACATTCTTGAACTACTTGTTTAAACTTCTCATGAAAATGAATTTCACTGATCAAACAAATTTTAACTCATTACTGAATGTACATATTTTTGACATGTTTAATAAAAATTTGTTTGCATTCTTCCCTGGGAAGACAGCAAGAAGAAAACATGGTGATAGATATTTTTATCAGTAGTCTAATAAAGTCCAAGACAAAGGTCTGATATAATGCTAACATCATAGCATAAACTTTCCAGTAGAGGATTTTAATTAATGTCTTTAGACATATGACTTTAGTGACTATTGTAAACCTTTTTCTTTATGAAAAAACCTTCTTATTCAATGACTAGTTCTAGCAGAGTCTCCCCAAATGAATTTGTCAAAAGTTTTGCTCCAAGCATAAATTCATCTTTCTGTGCTGGAAGTTCCACTGCAAGTCATTAGACAAAGCAAAAATAAGTAAGACATGATCAGATTGTATAGACAAAAAAATATTTGCACCCCAAAAATGATCATATAATAGAATTTCACAGCATTTTATATTTTTAGAATGCTTATATTTTTTTCTCTATTGGTAAATATTTAGACTCAAAAATAGTCAAGATGTCAAGGATCGTTGTAGGGTGGCCTTTCCTCCTTGTATTCTTTAATATTAATATAAGAACATGGTTAACTTTCAATGCTAAATACAATTGTTGTCCTTCTGCTATTTATTCAACTATTAAGGAATTATTCCCTGTGTGACCATTCAGGAGACACTGGCAATCACACCGAGACTTTCAGTGCTGGGACCAAAGCTCCTTTTTGGGTGGCTCCGGTTAACTGCTGAGTGCCCCACTTGACTCCCTGTACTCACTACACCCACACAGCTGGACAAGGTTTCCTTAGGGCTCGACCCTCGGCTTCCCATAATGGAGTCTCAGTCTCTGGATCCTTAAAATTATTTAATCATGGTGTAGCAATAGCTCAAACTAGTGCCTCCAAGGAGGGACTCTGAACAAAAACTCCCTTGGCTTTTATACCCTTACAGTCTATGTGCACAATAGTCTGGGGTCTTCCTGCTGAGTCCTTGTCTCCTGCTGTGTCTCTGAGTGTCCAGTCAGCTGACTGGTGCCACAGGTCCCCATACCCTTTGTTGCCCAAAAAGCCAGCACCAGTTCAGGACCTCTTGCCTCAGGCTCCCAGCAGCCAGAGTTCAACCTGCAGCTCACACTGCAGTTGCACACGGAGCTACCTACACTAAATGTATTTCTCAACACAACTTCATAAATGTCAATTAATTGGTTTACCTGCAAGATATAGATTTATGAACCTCTACTATCTATATTTAGCAGATCATGTAGCCGTTGCTTAAGAACAACTTTTTCAAGAATAAATAACTTTCCTATTCCTGTTCATTCCAGTATCAAAGCAGACACTGAGTTTTCTTTAGTTAAATAGATCAGTGACATGTACCTGCACTCCACTGATTCCTTTATGTTTGGCAGGGTGTTACACTCCATATTTAAGCTATAAACTGCCCAGAGTAGTTACATTTTATTCAAGACTTCTTAAACACCTTTTGGTTTGTTATAACCTTGAATTAGCATCCAGAGAGAGAGTCACCACTCTTCTCTAAGAGAAATTCTTTTAATTTCGTGAGAAAAAATAAGATATTTTGGCAAAGAGGTTTTACAGGAGTAAAATACAACCAAGAAAAATATTTCATTAAAACATTCAGCACAAAAAACCCATTCCACAGAAAACACTCACTATAAACAATCCTTATACCAGCTTTAGTAAAACACTATTTTCATTGGTTTTAAGTTACCCACAAGAGAAGGAAAAGAGTAAAAGAAGAAAACAGATTAAAAGGATAAAGAAAGAGAGAGGAAAGAAGGAGAGAGAAGAGAGGAAAAATGGTTACCAACAAAATCAGATGATTCACATGGTTCACACTGTTCAAAGGTTGAGACAGGTTCAAAGTATGAGACATGCTGTGCTGGTTTTGGCTGAGGTAGAGTTAATTTTCTTCGCAGTAGCTGGTATGGACATTTGGATTTGTGCTGAACACAGCGTTGATAACACAGGGATGTTTTTGTTGTTGCTGAGCAGTGCTACATAGAGACAAGGCCTTTTCTGCTTTTCCTACTGCCATGCTGGCAGGGAAGGTTGGGAGTGCGTGGGAGGCTGGGAGGAGACAGAGCAGGGACAGGTGACCAAAGGGCCACTCACTTAGGAGTTGGATGTGATAATTCTTGTGTGCCCCTTCCAATTCAGCGTATTCTGTGAAATTTGTAAAATCTGGATAGTCCATATTATATAACATCATTGTCAGTATGTAATGTGGGAGGAAGAAGGAGGAAGAGGGTGGACATTTGGACTGATGGCGTTTGACTTCCCAAGTCACTGTTACATGTGATGGGATCCTGCTTTCCTAGAGATGGCTATACACCTGCCTGCTCATGGGAAGCAGAGAATTAATTCCTTGGTTTGCTTTACATGTGTACGTGGCTTTTGCATTCACTACTAAACTGTCTTTATTTAAACCCTTGAATTTTCTAGCTTTTCTACTTACGACTCTCTCTCTGATTCCACTGGCAGAGGAGTGAGTAAGCAGCTGCCTGGTGTTAAACCATGATACATGCATACAGCTTACACTATGTGTACTGAAATTAGGCTGAGAAATTTTTCACTCATCATTTATTCCTTAAGCATATATGATATATGCATCTTAATAGTTCATCAACATTTGTTCCTGGCTATTACACAATTGATTATCTTTATGGAATACCATTTGAGTTTAAGCTTCTTACAGCGGGTAATCAATCAAGTCACTGACAAGTTAATAACTCTGTTTACCTCTTATCATTCATTAACTACTTTGTTGTGATTGAGCATATGGTTGTTTTGATTGTCTTGACTTAGAAAACGGGAACATGAGCTGTACCTATGCAAAATTAGGTGTTCCACCTATATATATGTTCACAAAATGAGGAAAATGTTAAAACTCTTCCCTGTTTTGTGTCTGCTCAAAGGTTTTTCATCTCTTAGTTTTTATCATCTCTAACTGGAATAGGATCCCTCCAGACAGTTTTAATGAGGCCTAATTCCTAAATTTCTCTCATCTATTTTCCTATTTATATTTGGAAAATACTGTACGGATGGTCTCAAAACATTGCAAAGCTATTACAAGCTCATCAATATTAAGACTGCATTTTCTTATGGATTCACAGGTGGTATTGGTGTTTGTGTGGCACGGTTTTGGTAATGGGAAGGTTAGAGGTGTGGCTTCTGTGAAAAGCTGCTAGAAGCTTTCCTACATCAAATGGAGCCAATTCCAGCTGGCTCCTACATGGACCCACCTCTGGCCAAGGCTAAGCCCACCATCAACAGTGGTAGCACCTCTGGGATAACAGATTTAAGAAGGGAAAATAAGTTAATGCACAGGAGAAAATTGCACACAGGAAAGAGAGGAGTGAGAAGGAGAGGAACAACACTGCAGACACCTATGTCAGGGAAGAAGGAGGTGGACAAGGTACTGCAGGTGCCAGAGAAGAGATTCCCATGCAGACCATGGTGCAGACCATGGTGAGGTAGCTGTGACCCTGCAGTCCAGGAGTTCCACGGTGGAGCAAATATCTACCTGCAGCCCATGGAGGATCCCATGTTGGAGCAGGTAGTGCACGAAGGACACTGTGATCCTGTGAAAAGTCCAGATTGGTGCAGGCTCCTGGCAGGACCTGTCTCCCCATGGAGAGAGAAGTTCGCACTGGTGTTGGAGGATGTAGCAAGGCCGTGGAGCCTAGCAGCAAGGAAAGAATGTAAATAAGAAGTGAACATCCAATCATATGTGAAGGCTGATAATAATATATAGATAATAGAGCTAAGAATAGTTTTGGTATGTAAGATTCTACAGTCAGTGTGTGAGTGCAGCTCTGTGAGAACAAGATGTAATATACTGGATGAAGCAAATGAAAAGCTGAATTTAGGCCATCATTATGAAGTGCTCAGTTCTTATTTTTATGGTTGTCCTCTATTTACTACAATACACTGGAGTTATAGCAGAGACCATTTCTGAGAGAGAAGCTTTTACTTTTTCTTCTCATAATGACTTTCTTTGAATTCCAAATTGCAGAAGTTATGTTGCAGTTCAAGGGGTTTCTGGAGGGTCACTACTGGCCGCTCCAGGAAAGTTTTCAGGGCTGAGATCACCCCCCCACCACCTGTCCCCCGTGGCAGGGTCAGGCGGCAGAGGCAGCTATGCCAGGAGACAGAGACCACGGAAGCACGCAGGGAATCCAGAAGCGAAGAGAACTTTATTCAAATCTCCCGCAGTTTATAAGGGCTGCTGGGGAAAGGAGGGGATTGGCTATTTGGCTAGCTAATGCAAGGAGACAATATAATAACTATGGCAACACAGAAACCAGTGATAGACAAGTGAGTTAATTTCAAAACCCTGGCAAAGTTATCTTTTTAATTGTTAAATAAAATTGTTTTATTAAAGGCAAAAAATTAAGTTGGGCTCTTCCTCTGCTTTTTGTTGCTGGCATGTTTTAAAAAAAGGAAAGATTCTGGAGTGTTCTTTTTTTAAAAAAATTCTGACTGTACTGTTTGCAATGCCATTATTAAGACAGTGCTCTGAAGATCTGCTATCACACTGCTGTGCCATCATTCTTGCTGTTTCCCCTATGAGAATTTGAGTTATTGTCATCTGAGATAAAGGCCAAACTTGTAAAACAGAAAAATAAACATTTTTTACAGCCTTGTTTATATTTATATGCAAGGTGAAACATTTAATGCAAAACCCAGTAGATCTCAGGAGAGAGCATCTTTATTGCAATAATATTTACAATTTTATCTGGTCCTGGAGTTTAGGTTTCATCTCTTTTGAAATGCAGTCCTTGTTGTGCCATATTAATTATTCATATGTTATATCAGTTTCTGGTTCAATTTATCATTCCAGCTTAGGTGGCAAGAAAAATATTCTTCTCCATACTAAGGATGAGTAGACCCTCCACTTGAATTCTATTCAGAGTTTTGAAAGATGTATTGAGGTTAGAAGAATAATAATATAAACAGGGAAAACCTATAAATCATCATATTTTCAGGGTAATTTTCAAGGTCATAGATGATGTAAAAGATTCTCCTTTTATCTTGTGTTCCTGGTTTTTTTGGGGTATTGTTAAGTACAAATATTTCACAGTATTATAAAAATATTCACACGCCATGTTTGAGTATTTTATTCTGTAAGAATGTAGAGGTAGCCAGGCATTTGATAAGGTACTTCATCTTTAATATCAAAAGCTTGAAAAATATAAAAAAGATAAATAAAATTAGTCTGTAATTTTGTGAGTATCACATGTTTTTTACAATTGCTATAACAGAAACTGTTGTAGAGAGATTGCTACTTAGGGCTAATAGCACCCATCTGCAGCTATTAAATGGTGATTATTTTTTAACAGAGTTGTAGCTATTGAAATGTTTTGCTAATGCCCGAAAAATGAGATTTAGTGAAGTTAGGACTTGCTGTTCAATTTATACTTAAGAAAAGAATGACCACTCTACAGTAACAGTTTTTGCTTTTATATGCACTTTATTAAATAAATTCATACAGACACAGAGCTTTGATATCTGCCTGGGAAAAACTGCTACCCTGCATACCCCAACAGGTAACCCAGTTTTTCTGGATCTTCCATCTTCTTGAATGATTATCACGATTTGAAACACCTCTGAAAAAAAATAAATAAAAGTACTTATCACCTTTTCCAGAAGACTCATACCACATGATCACCTATATAGATATATAATGATGAAACATTTCACTTAAATAATTAAAAAGGAGCAAAAAAATTCAGGAATATCATAATAACATGTTTGTTGAAACAAGTGTTTAAATTGTTTCAAGTCTGATACTTAATTGCTGGAGAACTTTGATATCCAAAGCATTTTCACTTCTTGAGAAAGAGAAGGAACATACAAAATGTGCCTCTACTTTACAAGGTATTATTCTCTTTCCAAGGATTGTTGTGTTGTTTTGTTTTCTTTTGTTTCCATAAGATACATAGGAAATAAAGTATTTTAATGCCTGCTCCTCACTTTATGCAACTTTATAACTTTGTTGTTTAAGTTCAATTAATACTGATCTTCAACTGTGTGCTGTTTTTGGCTGGTATAGAATTAATTTTCTTTAAAATAACTGGTATGGTGTTGTTTTGGATTTGTGCCGAAAATAGTGTTGATAATACAAAGATGCTTTTGTTATTTCTGAGCAGCGCTTACACTGAGCCAAGGTCTCCTGCTTCTCACAATATGTTTATTTTCAATCTTAGTTGAAAGACTCAGTTATTTAACTGAGTGCATGTTAATGGACTGAAGTGTTTTTCTGTTTAAACTCTGGGTCTTTGAAACTCATCTGACCCAAGAAATAGCAAAATGAGATTTGCTGTCTGTCTGACTCTTTTATATCCATCTCATAAAAATGATATAAATTGACCAGTAGGCAGTGGTCTTTACTGATTTTGAGACTATCTTCTTCATCTGAACAGGAGACTGAAATATGAAGATCCTGATTGTGCTACATGGTTTTTTGAGGGCATTATGTTTTGTATTTTAGCTGACCATTTTAATTACTTTCTACCCAAATACTCAGACTGTCATTAATGATATTTATCAGTATAATTTTTTATGAATCTCTCAATCATTTTTTATTCTTAATCATATTTTATTCTTCTTGTACTTATTTTCTGTATTATAATTTTGAAGATCTGCAAAAAACCCCACAGTTTGAATTCCTACTTGTATACTGTACTTTTCAAAGTGGAGTTTGCACCAGTTATCCCAAAAGGAACACACAAAAAATAACATTAAAGGATAGAAAACATCCCTAGAACATTCTTTATATATATATATATATATATATATATACACATGTATGTATGTATCTAAATGCACATATATATTAATATTTATTTATTTATTTAAACACGCACACATATCTATATATGCATATTTATTTATTTATTTATGAATATAAGAATTCAGTTCCTAGTAGTAGTATTCTTTTTATTTCTGCCTGTGAAAAGAAGTTTAAATTTTCGTTTGGAAGATTATGCATATTTTTCAAAAAGAAAACAATTTATGTGATGTCACAAATATATACTACTTTGGAACATATGGCCAGCTTCTGTCTCATCTCATGTGAATTTAATGCAAAATCTTCCATGTTACTCTTGCTCTTTTCGTGTGGAGAAAACATGCCTGCATTCCAGAACACACAAAGAAAAACGGGCTATATGCATTGGAATTAAATGAAAAAAAAAAACAAACCACAACTCTTGTGTATCCTTTTGTGGAAATGTTTCTCATCAGAAATTCCTCTGTGTTTAGAAATACATGAGAAAATTGTCTTTTATTAGATTAAAACTCTTAGATTGAAGGAAACTGTCAGGTATGTCTTTGACATTTCTTATATGTCCTTACACCACTTGTGCATTTCATCACCTTATAACCTTTACCTATCTCTATTCATCTGCCTTCCTACCTCCTATTCTTGTTTCCTTCACTTTATTTCCAAATCTTAATCTTCTGCACCCATCCTATGTGGCCATTCCCATATAGCTAAAGCAATACCACAGCTTTACCATAGGTCTCTAGAACATGGCCAAAAGCCTTTACAAAGTTTAGTGTTAGTTACATGTGTCTCCTAAATGTGCTATTAATTTCTTCAAGGAGGTGAAAGGTGAATGGCAGGATTTTACACTAGATTAACTTCGACAAAGTAGGAGGTATTAATAAGTGTGTGAGACTGCACATCCATATTAGAGTTGGGAGATATTAATTTTATCCTTTACTTTGGCAGATTAATGGACACCCAAAAAGTATTCAGTCTGAAACACAGTTTTACATAGTAGCTAAAAGACAGGATCACCAAATTTGAATCCCATTACCTTGTCCCATCCCTCACTTTCTGCATTCACCTTTACTGTAATTTTATTTTATGTTTAATGTTATTATTTGCAGAAATAGTTGGAAGCTGACACTACAGCTTTCAAAGGCTGGATTCTGTGACCTTGAGGCATACCAGATTTATTGAGGTGCATTCAATAGGCAAGTGTACATGTGAAATAGAAAGTCTATTCCTGTCTCTTGGCTTCAAGTGTTTCCCTCTAACCTCCAAAGGTTTTTTGCAGTTGTTTCTCCTATGGTACTAATATAATCAACATTATTACAGAAGGTTTGGTTCAAAGTATGGATGTTCGACAGTGAAAGGTTTGTTTGCACAGAATATCAAAAGTAGCACACAACTGCCAATAAAATGTTCAAGATTTTCTTAATTATGTACCAAAAGGTGTAAGAAATAAGCAAAATAGAGCAGTTAGTATCATAAAAACAAATTTTGTGAAAGGAATGTTCAGAAAACCATACGGAAATATTTCGAAATACAATAGCACTGATGTCCCTCATCTATTGAGTCAACATTTTAGTAGTCTTATACACATTTAATTCCCTTGTTTCATTTAAAACCTTTATCAGACCCAAAATGACTTCAAGACCAAAAAGCCATCATTTAAATATCTCCAAATCTGTGGTGTAAGATTGGTATTGTAAGTATGTGGTATACATAGATTAATATATTTCACAGTCATATCTTTTCAAGTGATAGATTACAATCTCAAGGAAAAGGTGGTCACAGAAAGGGACTGTAACGCCAATGAGTGTTGAAAATTGTACTGATCTAAAGCAAAGAAAATTTAACCCTGTTCTATGTGATGGTTCTATAAAAACATTTGCTGAAAGCGTCTTAAAGCACACATAAATGTGGTTATCAGTGATGACATCTGTTTATTATTTTATCCTTTGCACTTTTTTCATAATTTGCGTGACTTATGTTTGTTCAGTTATTGTGGGGAAGAGATCACAAAAGTATAAAACAAGATGGGATTGGTAGAGTGTGTATGTTAACAATATGCCAGTGATGTGGTTAATTTTCACTGATTCCTTTGAAATTATGATATACCACTACTCAAAATTATGTTGTGAAGCCTAAATTAGCTAAGATTTTTAACTGAGAATCACAAAGATCACAGGGACATTTTCATTGTCAGTGTTATAAATGCAACTTAAAACATATTTGATAATGTAACAATTGCATTACTCATACAGTTTTTACACTTGCATTTTGAAGATATTGAATATTACTAGCTGCTTCCCAGACAACAGAAAATCTAAAAAATTTTGATCAGAAAATATTATATTATTCACTTGAATACATTTTATTTCTAAGGCAAACATTTTTTCTGTAGATAATAGGATGTAACACCAAAATCTTTGTTGTAGCTGTCTAAAATAAGGCATAGAATTAATTACATGATTATGCACAAGAAAATTTAGAAAGGTAAATCAAAATAAATAGACTTATTCCAAATTATTTCTTTGGCTATACTTTCATTCAATTTCTTTTTTGAGATTAACATTTTCCAGAACAGCATTTATTTTAACTTAGCTTTTATTTTGTTTCATGGGTGTTGTTCCACCAACGTGAATCCAAATGAAACAAAATCCTGGCTAGCTTTAAAATGCTCTTCTACAATACAATAGTTTTTAAAAAATTCCATATTCATGTATTTTTGCCAATGATAATGCAATTGGAAATTTTGGAGAAGTTTTGGTCACATATTCCATCAACATCTACGGGCAAAAATTTCATTTTTTAATTTATCTAAGAATCTTTAGCAACTATTCAGTGCACTGAGGAGTCTTAATACATGACCCTTAAACTAGTTTCACGGTTCTGTGGTTCTGAATTTTTATATATTCTAACATACAGATAATGATGCCCCAGAGCTGATTTATGAAATGTGTTTCCATTTTTGGCTTTTTTTTCATTCCACTCATCATTTTAACATACTATAGAGATGGCTATTATATTGTTTTGTATTTCAGCATCATGAAAAGGGCTATCTAGAAAGGATTAAGCAACAAGTTTCAGAGATTAATCGACAAAGATACACATTACTTGCGTATCCAAAAGTAGTGTTGCTAAGCAACACGCTAAAATACAAGAATGTTACTAGAAGAAAGTAAAATACTTATAAAGTCTAACAATTTATGCAGATTAATTCTATCCTGTAAACTTGGGAGATTTCTGATGTCATATTTTTAGTATGCAATTTTCAACTAACAGTCATCATCAAACAGGTCCTTCAAAGATCCATGCTTCTGAAAAAGTTGCCTTTCTGCTATGATTTGAAGACATTGGGAAAATGTTTAAAACAATATCAGTTGTGTTTAATTATTCATTATACTACTGAACCAGCATTAGTATTCTGTGGAACTCTGGAGTAAAATTGAGCAGCGGTTGTGGTGATGTTTCCAGATCTAGTTTATTCTTTGAAGCTTATACCTTTGTACATAGACCATTTCCTGAGGGACAGGGTGATATTGGCAGGCCAGCAGAAATGGTAATTGTGTCAAAACTGTACTGTGAATGACAAGTTGCTCTAGTGGGAGACTAAAAGAAAGTGCAGGGTTTAATTACAGCTTGCAAATCTTCACAAACTGTGAAAAGGGAGAAGCCTCCACTGTGTGTGTAGCATTGATTTGTGAGCCATTATTAACTTTCCAGAAACACTTCAATGTTACAAAAGATAAAGCTTTACATAACAAGAGCTGCACCTTTCAATTTCACAATCCTAGATAGTCTATCTGCTAGGAAAAAGTGTCACCTAAGAAGCCAAAGGCCATTAAGCAAAGCAGAATAACTACTTTCATGCCTGTATAGATTTACAGTAAAGTTGAAAACAGATTTCCACTTCACATTATAAAAATGTGTACTTGAAGGATTCTAAATCTCTTGTATTTTCCCTTCCAGTGGTGAAAGTTTAACTCTGCAGAAGCAATTCTCATGAGAACATTTCTAACATGAACAAGTTAGCATTATAACAGTGGTCAAATCATACACAAGGGATTAAGAATAGCCTTTATATCACCTTCCTTAAAGTTGAAAAAAAAAAAAGTATGTTAATGACATAGGAATAAAAATAACCCTAATGAAATTTAATGCTATCTTTGCATCCTCTGGGAGCAAAAATAACTAGTGCATTACTGGTCTCTCGTCATGGCCAATATCATGTGGGGAGGCAAAAAAGGAAATTGAAGAATCAAAGAAAGGTGGACACGTCATATCTCAGGTGACATCATGGGCTAGGACTAGTGCAGAGAGTGGTGGCTTTGTCATAGAAGAAGCCAAAGCAAGGTGGCTTTGTCATAGAAGAGCCCTGGACAGTGAGTGGTTCTGTGCAAGAATGAATGGAGCAGCCTGGAGGCACCCAGTAGGCATGTGGTGTGCATGTAGAGGAGACCTTTGACTGTGAATCTCCTTTAGAGGAGGAACTTTCTACAGCAGCTTAGCAGAGTACTAGTCATGATTTAAATGATCATCTAAACATTGTTCTTTCTTTCTTTCTTTCTTTCTTTCTTTCTTTCTTTCTTTCTTTCTTTCTTTCTTTCTTTCTTTCTTTCTTTCTTTTTTCTTTCTTTCTTTCTTTCTTTCTTTCTTTCTTTCTTTCTTTCTTTCTTTCTTTCTTTCTTTCTTTCTTTTTTCTTTCTTTCTTTCTTTCTTTTCTTTCTTTCTTTCTTTCTTTCTTTCTTTCTTTCTTTCTTTCTTTCTTTCTTTCTTTCTTTCTTTCTTTCTTTCTTTCTTTCTTTCTTTTTTCTTTCTTTCTTTCTTTCTTTCTTTCTTTCTTTCTTTCTTTATTTATTTCTTTCTTTCTTTCTTTTTCTTTCTTTCTTTCTTTCTTTCTTTCTTTCTTTCTTTCTTTCTTTCTTTTTTCTTTCTTTCTTTCTTTCTTTCTTTCTTTCTTTCTTTCTTTCTTTCTTTCTTTCTTTCTTTCTTTCTTTCTTTCTTTCTTTCTTTCTTTCTTTCTTTCTTTCTTTCTTTCTTTCTTTCTTTCTTTCTTTCTCATACATTTTACATGCATTGGTTGGAAATTAAATTTCAACTTTCTCTCCAAAATTTGTTAGATCTGCTAGTGGTGTCCTTCTGTCCTTTTCTCATACATTGAAAAGTAAGTAGGTACACCTTAATATCCTTCATCCTATCAGAAATCTATGTTTTTCAACATGACATCTTGTCTCTTGGTTCTGTCTCTTGGTTCTGTCTCATCTGACAGATTGCACAAATGGTAACTCCCTACAGGGATGCTGAATTTTGTATTCTCATCTTCTAAGATATCTACCACACCACCCTACAGCACATCCAGCATAGAAATATATTTGTCATAAGACATCTCTTCTAGAATTTTTCTCTTATCAGGAGTAAAAAATTTTGTATTTTATATCTGTCTTTAGGAGTTTAGGTTGGGAGTGTATCAACATCTGTATATAAATTACTGTATTGCTCCTATTTATTTCCTGCAACAGCAGTGATTTGGAATCATTATTCTATTCAATTCTGGCAATGCCTATATGAGTAAACTAGCCACTGCTAGTTTCAGAGAACACTCAGAATCTGGTACACACTCAATTTATTGTCGAATTAATAGAGCAATTCCTTATAAGGTTAACAACTGTTCCAATTTGTACTTTTCCAAGCAATTTCCAGACACAATCTGGAAGTTAACACGTGCTAAAGATCTTTGACAGCAGCAGATTAAATGAGCTTAATAGTGCAAAGACATATTGTTCCATGTCTTCTGGCCTTGTCCTATTTCCTACTACAGATACAGTACATGATTCCCATTAAGTTAGTTTCATCTCTTTTTTTAAAGAAGGTGAGTATAGTCCTGCTTACAGTCAAAGAAGTGGCTTTCCCAGAGTACTACCTTCCTGGATTTTAACAAGGGTGAATTTGGAAGGACTGGGAGAGAAGACCAATATGTAGTGGGACCCCCTAAATGTGGTGTTTACAGTGTCATCCTACAAACATGCTATTTCTGAAATTTCCAAACAGCAAATGAGATTTTCTACATCAGTGTTATCTGATAGTTGAAGTAAATATAAACAGACTTTTGTAATGTTTATCAGTCTTATTCTCAGATAGAAAAAAATAAAATGACATGGAAAAAATAATAAAATATTCATAAGTAATTTTCTACTTAAGCTACTTCCTTATTTGGAAAGCTTCTCTGTGTTCCCACATGAGATCCTTCAATTTCTCAGTTTTGTTTTTAACAGTGAAACCCGTAGCTCAATTTATTTTCTTCCTGGGGCTTTTTCTATTCCTTCTTCAGAGAAGAAGTGAGGCTTCTTAGGCTGCAACCATCACACCACCAGGCTCAGTTTCATTGTTTATCATCAGTCTTTTAGCAGATACCTCATCAAATATTGTCTTGAGGCACCTATTTGTCTTATCTTAAATGAAGGCATACCTCAATGAATGCATGAAAATATGTTATTATTAAATTAATAAAGCTGGTAATAAAAGATAAAATACTTAAGCTGTAAGTAGATCTTTCATTTTCATAAATATCAGGCTTCAATAACTGGTAAAAATTCAGTGAGAAATTAATGGCACCCATGCACGGTTGATTAGAAACTATTAGTTAGCCAGTATCACCCACATTTCTACCCCTATATTGCTCTTTTAAGCAATTCCAAAAACAAGGGGTTTGGCTATATTCACTGAAAATACATTTTATAGCTCAAGACTACATCCATTCCATTATTCTGGTCAAAAGCTAAAAGAAAAAGTCTATTCACAAGTCTGTTCCAGTGACATTTAAGACAATGGTAATTTTCTAATAGCTTTTGGTGTGTTTAAAGAAAAATCACATTCTTCTAAACTCTGTCATAAACATTTGTTTGTGAAAATTACAGAAACTAAAGGGCAAAAGTTTGTCTTGTGAGATATGTCTCCAGTTTCTCTATGCTCTCTGGAACTGTAGATCATGTGATGGTTGGTTTGTTGGGTTTTGGTTTGGAGTCGCTGGGTTTTTCATTCCTCATTGTTATTTTGTGTTCAGTGACTTTAAGATCCTGATGTTGGCTATGTTCATCCACTTCAGCTATCAACTGTAGTTAAAACTATGAACTGTAGTAAAAACACTTTTAACAAAGCCAATGAGCACATACCTAAGGGGGTGGATTTGAATGGTGAATTCACAGAGCTGGTTGGCATGTATCTGATGTGTTTGCATGGACATGCAAATAGATTTTACATTTATTTTTCCTGCTCACCAGCAACAATCTTTTTTTACATCTTCGTTTGCCAGAGTATTCTTTTTCTATTTTAAATATAATATGAAAGAAGGAGGGAGAAAAAAGAAAACACTTTGAAATTAGCCAGTTTGAAGCCCCTATGGGAAATGTCAAAGGAAAAATTATGGCTCCATGGAAATCAAGAATTTCCCCTTTTGTTGGGTTAAGGTCAAGAATGTTTTTGCAGAATTTTCTGCATCATCTATCATCAACTATCTGGACCTAGAGCCAGGAGTTGCCCTATGATTTTTACTTTAGCAATAAAACAGAATTAACAGATGAGTTCTCTTGATTTGAAAACTTATTTTTTAAAAGATCCTATTTTAGAAATGAGATTTCTATTTCCATTTACTTATTTTCCTAGTCTGTTCCTTCTGATTCTTAAACAGCTTGGAGCAGATGTCTGTCTAGTACAGCAGTACTTTCCCAGATTGGGACCAATCATTATGGTGATGCTGAGTACATTCTACCTCCCATTTATTAATAGAGCTGTTACAAATACTGATATAGAGTCACAGAAAAACAGGACAAGGGCAGCCTGGTGACTCAACTTACCTATGATTGACGAGCTGGATGTTGTTACCACTGAAGGTATCAGCTCAAGTATTCTCAGCAAGTCTTTAAAGGAATGACTCATGGAAGAGACTTGCAAAATTCCAGAATTATATTGTAAAATGTGTATCTATATCAGATAATTCCTTAAATACTTGAAACACAGTCCTTTCCGAAGGTAGGGTATTTTAGTCAAACCAGTGAATGGTAGGGTAATTGACTTTGCCTTTTAATTGATAGTATTGTTTTCTCCAACTCGATGGAAGCAATTTTGTTTAAAAGAGACAGACGCTTTAGAAATGCATACATTCTAGTTCTGTTTTCTGTGGGATGATTTCTGGATAAAATTTCACATTCAGGTTGCAGAATCAGCAAAAAATAATTCTACAAATTGTCACTGATTAATCATTGAAAATGTCTGCCTCCTTTGTTGAATATAACAAAAAGGGATCAAAAATAAAATTACCGGCACCATATTTCACATTAAATATACTACAAACCCCATAAAATAATTAAGGAATAGTAAAAGTGTTGAAATCATTAAAAGAACACTGTATCAACAATAATTGATAATTAAAAAATTTAGCCATTTTTTCATCAAAGTCTTTTCTTTAGAAAATAAACCCTTACTATTTCAACACTCATTTAAAAATTAAATAATAAACTTCTTTTTATGGTGATTAAAAGTCAGCTGAGTCACATCTCCCAATTAAAAATCTGATTTTACTGATGTTTAATCCACACTTCTATCAGCAACGCCCTTTCTTCCTGAGATACATTTTACTCACCCTGAGGAAGTTTTTGTTTTTGCTAAACATGGTTGCACGGCTGTGTGGGGGGCCAAAATGTCAAACCACAACATCTTTTTGTTCCCCACAAGAATGGTGCAATCTAATTGGAAGCAATTCTATAATTACTTTTTCAATATCTCATGCCTTTCTCAACTGCTTTTCACAAAAGCTTGCAAAACAGCCTCACTTTCAACAGATTTTTCACCTTTAACAGTTTACCAGAAGATGTGTGTTTGTTGTCAGGCACGAGAATAAATGCAAGAGAAGAGAAGAAAATCACAATGAATTTCTAGAAGCCCTAGGAGGCTGGTAGTGGTGGATGAATGTGGGTTCCCCACATCCCTTATACAGTGCCAAAGCTGAAAAGGAGTCACTCCTACAGCATGGATTTTACAGCCTTGTCAGTGGGTGTGTAGCTTAAATGTAAATTTATTCCCTGACCTCCTTACACTGTTCCCCTGACTAGTCTTGCACTTTCTTCTTCTTCTGATAATGATTCAGTTTACAAACATTACTGGGCAATAGGCTATGGTTTCCCAATCTGCCCTGCAGAAATGTCAGGATGGGGCTGAACTGTTCCAGTCCTCTACTGCTATTCAGTGATCTACAGTTAAAAGGAGCAAGTTTCATTTGGAGTTCATTCAAGTGAAAAGTCTGAAAATTCGGAACTGCAAATCTACCCAGATATGAAAAAATCAAATCCATTGAATTTTACATAAAGAACTGGGCAAGAGTTTTTACAAAAGTTAACAGAAGTCCCCTAAACGAAGTAAATTCATTCTCTTGATATTGGTAATTTATAATTAATGTCATTCTGCATGTGTTTCTAGCTGATATTTTCATTTACATTTGCACTTCTTCCTTCAGTGTAAATGTTGGTTTAAGTTTGTTGGAGTGTAATTTAGAGCTTAGAGTAATTTTGTGCCCCAAAGTAATTTTCATACATAGTTCATTTAATCAAGTTTAATATTCTAATATAACCTAGTTCAGGTGCCCCTGACTATTTTATAATTTATAAACTTTTCAAGAAGACAGCTGCAGAACATACCAAAGATGACAGCAATTGCTTGTATTTATACTACTTAGATGGTGTCACTTGTTTAGTTTGCAGGAAACAAAGGGTGCTATTATTTTCCTCTCAATGGTTGTCTTTTATCTTCTTTCCTTTCTTGTGTTCTCTTCTGTCCCTTTCAAAATGGGTAGGTTAGTCCTTAAAATGACCTTAAAGAGCTGGGATGAAACTGTAGGGGAAACAAGAGTTTAAAGCACTTTACAAAGGAATTAATGCAGAACCATTTTCCCTGGACAACTCTTATCTTCATCCAGTATCATTTTAATAATTCTCTCTTACTCCTCTTCTCTTCCTTGCTGTCATTTTCTACATGTAAAATGACTTCTAAGGAACTTTTCAAATAATTAATTCATTATGGTTGTCTTTAATATGCAGAACATCCAGTGCTTTTATAGCCATGATTTTTTCTGGTTTGTACATTTCATTTCTCCCTGTATTTTACCTATTTCACAATGTCATTTGAATACACTTTATTTGAATAATCCCCTTGAAAATAAATAATCTGAGTCTACTTGGGCATACCAACTTCTCCCCTTCAGATTATCTACCGAAGTAAATGAGAGCTTGAAAAGCAGGTCAGTACTCAGTTGTTGCTGGAATTTTTCCTCATCTTTTCTAAATAATTTTTTGGTAGTTCATCAAAAGCTAACAGAGGTAATTCTTTTTAAAGAAGTGTAACAGTCTACATGAGATAGTGCAATTTAAAATAATTCTGGGAGCTATTTATCTGCTTTGAAGAGACTTCTTATTACTAATATTATAATTTTTTCTTCATTCACGTGTTTTGCCCTTAGCAAAACATGCTAACTGGTTTTATCACTTTTAAAATTCACTGGTTTTCTTCCTTAGTGCACAAAGATGAATCAACACAAAAGCATTATAACATAACCAGTTTTTCCAAAACTAGAAATTCACTGAAAATTTTCAATTATCAAAATCTCTTAGGCAAAGGAAATGCAGTGTTTCCTGTAAATGTTAGATTTAGAGGCAGCTAATGGCTTTCTATGGCAGTAGTCAGTGTGGTTCACACATACCAAGAGAACCCTCCAATTTCTCCTAAAAGTAGGAGGTTTTCTTGTGAAAATCATCTTTGATGAATTTTGAATTCATCAGTGATTGAATAAATACTGGGCATCTGAAATAGCAAGAAAGAAAAGTGAGATAAAAATCCCAGTAGGAAGTTGGGGAAGAGCATGGATAGCAACACAACTTCTATGTCCTCACAGTGCAGACCAGAAGTTAAATTGCCTAGAATCACAAAGACACTTTGAAAGTAGACTTGCAAGCTAAAGTGAACTTGTAATGTCTGGCAGGAGCAGTAGGATGAGAGCGATGAATAGGACAAAGGCAGGGCAGAGAAGCAGTTGCTTGAATTAACCATCTGCAAACATCTAAAAATAAGAGTATTTACACCCCTTTCTTAAGCTCAACTGTCTAATCCAGGTGTGAAGGAAGATATCTCCTTCCACTTGAGATCTGTACTCTCGAATGCAGTTAAAATCATTGCCAAGGTTAATCTTTTATGTTTCAAGGAACTAGCAACACTTACCCCCTCATTTCAGTGGTCAAAATTCTAACACTGAGTATGGAGAATTTCACTACAATTCTGATTATTTCGGTCATTACTTCCACTATATAAGTTGCTAGTATTGTTTTATTGCCAGGCAGCCCTTCAATGTTATTTTCAAGCTTTTCCTTACTTCAAAAAGGATCTGAAAGTTATTTGGTGGGAGGAAAACAAAAGCAATGGAGACAAAAAAACCCTTCGTTGCTAAGAGAGCTGGCAAGATGGTGAGGATTCCAAGCTCCTGTTCTTCAGTTAGTCTTTCCTTTTTTGTTTTCTATAATATAACTGGTTTTTCCAAAGTATATCAGAACTTAGAAGGAAGAAGAGGTGTCTAGCACAGAATTATTATTGAGGTCCCAGCAATAGAACTTGTCAGTCAAGCTGGGTTTATTGTTTCTTTCCTAGTCCTAGTATTACTGACACAGAACTGATTTAAAGAAGAGGTGAACACATAGCAATATTTTAGAAACGTTTATGTCACCACGATTAATATCTCACCTAAAAAGCCATGTCTGAATTCAGGCAAAAGCAGATACTAAACCAGAGTTTCCAATATCCTCAGAGAAAGCTTTCACCAAAGAGCTTTTAAGTGTCCACTTCTACACGAGCCTTCAGCTGAGCTGTAAAACACACCAGAACTGAATTTTTCTTGAACCCATTTTTGCAGGGAGAAGCACAGTTTTATTCATACTCTTCAGCTTCAATAAAGCATCTCTTAGGTTACGAATTGCCTAACGTATGGATTGTTAGGTCTGGGCTAAGTGCCAAATTGTTCAGCCCTCTTAGGATTTCAGATAATTCTTGTATGAAAAAAATCAGAACTGGATGGACCTAGAAAGTATTTATGTAAAAATTGAAGGATCTTTCATATGAAATATGAGGATTTTTTTATTATTACTAGTTCTATTAATTTATTAAATTTAAACAAAATCAAAATGTAATCACCAAGGTTGGTCTTTTTGTGAATTTTTTCACAGTTAATAATAATCCTTTAAGCCTGTCATGTCTTATTAGTGTGTTATTAGCTGTCTTCCGGAATCATGTCCCAGGGCATATGATTTCAAATCAGAGATCACAGAATCAAAGAATATACCAAGTTGAAAGGGACCCACAAGGATCATTTAGTTCAACTTCTGTCCCTGCACAGGACTATGCCCAAGAGTCACACCAGGTGCCTGAGAATATCTTTCAGAAACTTCTTGAACTCTGGGAGGCTTGATGTGGTGACCACTTCCTAGGGAGCTTGTTCCAGTGCTCGACCACTCTCTGGGTGAGGAGGCTTTTTCTAATATTCAACCTAAACCTCCCTGACACAACTTCAGGCAATTCCCACGGATTCTGTCACCGGTCACCAGAGAGGAGAGATCAGTGCCTGCCCCTCCTCTTCCCATCATGAGGAATGTGTAGGCTGTGATGAGATCTCTCCTCAGTCTCTTCTTCTCCAGTCTGAGCAGACCAAGTGACTTCAGCCGCTTCTCATATGGAGGCCCTTTACTATCTTCATTGCCTTCCTTTGGACATGCTTCAATAGCTTAATATCTTTCTTATATTGTGGTGCCCAAAACTGCACACAATATTCAAGATGAGGTTGCACCACTGCAGAGCAGAGTAGGATAATCCCCTCCCTCGACCAGCTGGTGATGCTGTGCCTGATGCCCCCCCGGACACTGCTGGCTCTCCTGGCTGCCAGGGTGCTGCTGACTCAACTTACCATCAACCAGGACCCTCAGGTCCCTTTCCATGGCACTGTTCTCCAGCATCTCATTCCCCATTCTGTATGAACATCCAGGGTTGCCCCATCCCAGGTGCAGAATCTGGTGCTTGTCTTTGTTAAACTTCATATGGTTGGTGATTGCCCAGTCCTCTAATTTGTTGAGGTCTCTCTGAAGGGCCTCCCTGCCTTCAAGGGAGTCAACAGCTCCTCTAGGTTTTGTGTTATCTGCAAACTTGCTTAGTATCCCTTCCAGTCCAGTGTCCAAGTCATTTATGAAGAGGTTGAAGAGCACTGGTACTAATTCTGTGTAGGCTTCTAATATAAATGTCCAAACATCGCAGAAAAAATCCAGAGTGGGAGCTCTAGCTACAGATGGTTGTAAAATTTTTGAACTCTGAACACTTCTCTTTTGAGAGTCTATTTTCTGCTAAGATTTTCTTTCTGACGTCCATTTAGACTTTATTCTCACTGGTTAGAAAATCCCACTTTGTTATATGTTGTATAATTAATTTGATTTTTGTGAAGTTGCAATTAAAAAGTTTTTTGCAGGACAATTTAGCAATTTTATCCTGTTCAGGACAACTCAACTACCACAGGATGTTGGTAGTGTAGTGAAATAGATTATATTTGACTTTCAATAGATTGTATTAGATTAAATAGATTATAATAAGTTATATGTTACTTCTTTTAAGCTAAGCTTTTGTGCTGGGAGGGATCTGATT
This sequence comes from Pyrocephalus nanus, assembly GCA_038380795.1. Taxonomy (NCBI): domain Eukaryota; kingdom Metazoa; phylum Chordata; class Aves; order Passeriformes; family Tyrannidae; genus Pyrocephalus; species Pyrocephalus nanus. Next base: position 40,969,804 of record CM076262.1, read on the forward strand.
TACTCACAGTGTGTCCATGTACAAAGAAAATATGGCTCTCAGCAGCCCATAGCTAATAATTAAGAAGAAATTGCCATTTTACTTCAGATCTACATGACTAACAATCTTGTCCTAGTGTTTAGCTTCAATATGCAGTGAAGCCACTTCATAAGTAAAACTCCTGGAGACATGCAGTTTGCCTAAGAGGTACCTCTCATCTAATCAGTTTATTTGGCATCTTTGAAACACAGCTCAATCAGTGCACGTAATAGGAGTCTGACTATTCATGCTCACCTTGCTTTAGACTTTAATCCACAAAAATGTTCATCTTGTATTTGATATTAAATAAAAGTAGGATTCATCTGAAAGTGATTAAAAAAATTACTTTAAATGATCTAAGAATGAGAAAAAATAAATTTGTTCTCATCCCCATAGAATATATGCCATAGTCACTCGATCTGTAGACCAAAACTACTTTTGCTGTCACATTATTTTGATCTTTAATAGAGTCATAAAATAACAAAAGACTAACATTTTTCTGTCATACTTCTGAAATATTATTTACTTTCTTGTCTGTCAAAGCTGATCTGCTGTTTCTTTCTGTCAGAACAGAAAAAAATATGTCATCTAAAGGGTGTGTAAAATAACTAATGTACCAGAATGCAAAGTAGTGATTATTACAAGTTTGTAGAAGACTTGAATAAAAATATCAGTTACAGGCAAAGAAAATGAGTAAGATACATTGTAACAGTAGTCAAACTAAACACCTTGCTTGGAAAAGTAATGAATCTCATCAACAGAGAATTAATCATCCTTGCTGCTATTGCGTTTATATCGTTAAAAGTTGATCTGTTTTAGAGGTAGCCAGGAAAATTACCTTCTGGAAGATTCACAAAAAGAATAAGATAAATGATTTTACACATTTTTTGACTCAAGTCACATAGTCAGGACACCTTCAGGAGAGTTCACTTCTCTTATGTTTAGCTTCTAAAGACTATTTAGACACTGTATTCCTCCTAAAATCAGTGGAACATCTGGGGCCTGGAAACAAGCTATACACATTTCTTCATATTTGGTATAAATATTTGATACAGTGCCACCAAAGAACTCCTCATTCTTTGCCTTGTGCTAAGTTATGGATGGAGCCACAAAGGGTGTATTGTGAGGATCCCAGCACACTCTGCTGGTTAAAGAAAACAGAAGCCAAGGGATTGCCCCTCTCTCTTCTCGCATCCTTACATTTTTCTGAGGTTTGCTTTTTTTTACTATAGGAAGGCAATCTACTGGCTTCCCAATAACTGTGTTTGCTGACTTGTCTTTAAAACAGCCTTCAGCATGCCTCCCCAGGAGCTGAGCAGTGTAAAAATGAGTGAGTCATCATCTCCGAGGAGTCTCAGATATGCTAATAAGGCTGGGTTTAATAGATGGTCCACACATGTCTTTTAACAAATGTGGAGATGTGGGCCTCAGCTTGTATTGCTGTTATGCAGCGGTGGTTGTATCCTTATCTAGAAAGAGGTCTGGATTGAAGTAATCAGAAAATCCTCACAATTTAAATAATTAGGGTTCTTTGGAGCTTTCTTTCTCTTTTTTCCTTATTCATCACGTCTGTCAAGATAATTTGTTAGGCATATGGTAAATACCTCTGTGTCTAAAAGTGGGTGGTGGGTTAACCTCCTAAGCACCACCCAGCCACTTGCTCATTCCTGCCCCCACTGCTATCAGTAGGATAGGGGAAAAGATCAGAAGAGCAAAAGTGAGAAAAGCTTATGGGTCAAGATAAAGACAGGTTAAGAGGTGAAAGAAAGAGAGAAGCGGAAAAAAAAAAAAAAAAGGCAGTAAAATAAACGAGCAAAAAACCAAAACTAGATCAACCAACCAAACAAGTGATGCAAAGGCAGTCACCTCCTACCAGTCAGCAGATCGGTGCATGGCCAGTCTCCAAGAAAGAGCTACTCTGGAAAAAGTACACCAGCATCCTTCTGTTTTTTTATTGCTTAGCATGATTTTATAAAGCACTGAATATATCTTTGGTCAGCTGGGGATAGCAGTCCCAGCTGTGCCCCTCCCAGCCTCTTGCCCATTCCTAGACTACTTTTTATGAAGACAAAGTGTGAAAGAGAGAAGATGTTGATGCTGTGGAAGCACTGTTGAACAATAGCTTCAATCCTTGGGGAATCCAGACTTTGTTGCATTCAAATGAATCTAATGATTCCCCTTGATTTGGCCAGTGACTCCTGTTCCTAGAAAAGCTATGGAATTGTCTTCAAGGATTTTTTTAATGAATTTTTTTTAACTGTGTAATTTGGTAATACATATGAAATCACAGAATTATAGAATGGTTTGGGTTAGAAAGGACTTTAAAGAAAATCTGTAAACTATTTAAAACTAGAGTGGAGAAAATACTGTAAACTTCCATTCATAGCTCTACTGCTATCATAAGCAGACATTTGTTCTAAGAATATCTCTAATCCTGATTTCTGCTTTCTGAAGTTTTATTTATTAATTTTTTCAGACAGGATTATCTGAAACTGGGGTAGTGGGGTAGTGACATACAACTGAAGTTTCAATGGTAGGTACAACTTATGTTGCAATATCAGATGTAGAAATATTTAACTTGAAATTCTTGCACTTAGTAGAATCATCACAATTATAGGAATTATTATAATGAAGATATACTAAATAGTTTAAATAAGCTATCTGGAATGTTACTTATTTCTTTACATGAACAATATTCTCAAGATAATTAGTCTGTATGCAGAACACTGCACAAGAGTAGATAATAAGAAGTTAATTTTCAAGCAAGACTTTACAAGTCTTTACAAGTTGCCTTCCTTGAAAGATTAAATAATTAGAACTCTTATTTACAGGATTAAACCCACTCATGTAAATGACAGCTGTGATCATAATACATTATTTGATAAAAAACATTTCAAATAGAACCTAAAAAAATAACTTTAAAAAAGACTAGTTCAGACACATAGTTGTGGGATAGTAGTAAAAACGAACTCAGTAAAAGAGAATTAAAAAGTTTAAAATCTAGGATTTAAAAAAATATTATTGGAGTTCATCTGAGTCTTCAGCTGTGAACTTCTGGATACTAAGAAAAAAACCAAATTTGTCTAAATTACTTAACCTCCTGGATTATTTAAATAACACTTCCCTCATGGTGATTATTTTTTAAATTTATTTTCTTTTGCAAAACTTGCTTCAAACATGTACTGTTTACAGAACTTGCATTTAGATTTGTCACCTGAGGTAAGATTTTTGTACTCATCCAATTACAACATAACCACATTTTAACTAAAATGACAAATCCAGCAAATATCATTAAGCTGCAGGACAATGACAAATGAAGACTTTTATTTTAGCAACTTCTTTTTGTAATCCAAGCATGGAATACAAATATAGTATGTTACATTGCATTAGTAATTTCTAACATTGTTAACACATTGAAAATTTAAATGTCAAGTTAGCTATATTTGGAAATTGGTCCTTAGGGGTAATTCTGATGGATAAGACTAAGCCATTTGGTTTTCTGCAGAGTGTAAGCTCACATGTTGCATGATGCTGTCGTATCATCTTGTCATTGCAAGCATAAATAAAGATATTCAGGTAGAAGAAGATCTCCTAAATGGACAATATCTTCCTACATAATATGTTTTAGACCTGAGCTAGGAGAACCAGAGGAAAGAGGTATAAAACAATTCATAGTTTCATAACTAGGTGACTCATCTTTGATCTTTTGGTTGCCAAAAAAACCCACATTTTAGCAGTTATGATTTATTTTACTTAAAAGTTATAAATAAGCATCCTGAAGTCCATGTTATTGCAAAGCAATGAAAGGCTTTGTTCTTTATTCTTTTGTACACAGCACAACTGCATAGCCCAGCACCGGAGAAGGCTGATGAAGACATCTGTAAATAACAATAACTGTTTAACTTTTTCAGACTGGAAAAATGTCTGTCCTGTTATGTAAACACCTCCACAGAGGCATAACTGAGAGGTGTTGCTCAGCCTGTCCTGAAGCCCATAAAAGTGCCAGGCCTCCACACATCTTCTTGGCCTGTCCCTCTCCTGCTTGGTGTGGCCTTTCAAGCAGGCATTGACTAGAGAGGATTATGGGGCAAGCATACAGAATTGAATTGAATCTTGGCTTGATGAACGATCTTACAGGACCCTTCAGACTGCTTCAGCCTTTTAAAGGAACATGACAAGGGAAAATGGAAGGAGACTCACATCTTCAAAGAATGTAAGAAACCTCAAATGCCAGTGATGCTAGATTTCCAGTGGTTTTAATTTCATAATTGCTATTGTGATATCTGTTTGAAACGATGGGAAAGAACAAGAAGTTGAAATGCTGACAACGTACTGCAAGGATCAGAGACAGGAATGAATGCAGGTTTTCTGACTATTATCAGTATATCAATTATATTTCTGTAAATAAATTCAGATACAGCATATCAGTATGATAGAGATAGAAAATACACAACACAGAAAAAATAAAAATTTACAGAATCACAGAAAAATTAATCTTGGAAAAGATAATGGAGTTCAACCTCTGGCTGATCACTACCTTGTCAACTAGACCATGCCAGTAACTACCATGTCCAGTCGTTTCTTGAACACCGTCCATTCCAATGTTTAACAACTTTTTTCATGCAAAAATTCTTCCTAATGTCCAACCTGAACCTCTCCTGGCACAGCTTGAGGCTATTTCCTCCTGTCCTGTCAGTAGTTACCTGGAAGACCGACACCCACCTGGCTACAACCTCCTTTCAGGTAGTTGTAGAGTGATAAGGTCTCCCCTGAGCCTCCTTTTCTCCAAACAATCCCAGCTGCCTCAATTGCTCCTCATACGACTTGCTCTCTAGCCCCTTCACAAGCTTCATTGTCCTTCTCTGGACATACTCCAGCACCTCAATGCCTTTCCTAAAATGATGAATTTTTCTTATTTTATTGTCTTTGCTTGAGCAGTTTCTTGTATATGTCAGTTATGGGATTTTAAATAATTTCATGTAATTAAGACAAGAAGACATTTTATATGCCCCATGAAGGCCTCTTTGTTTGTGCAGCTATTTTTATTTGGTCCTAGGCAGGACTGTCATGTTTAAAGTGACAAGGTTGTTGCTTGTCATGAAATAGTAAAGATCCATGTTTTCTTCCCTCTGCAAAACATTTCCCTTAAGACATCTCACAGGTTTTAATTTAAAACAGCAACAGTCATTTTGCTTCTCTCCTTGGAATTCATAAATATTATTTTTTGTCGTTGTTCAATAAACGGGATAATCCAAAGCAATTGAAATACATTAATATTAATAAACTGTCAACTTCTAGACATTCTGAAGTAATATTTTGGGAATAAATCATAGATGAAATAACATATTGTGAATAAATCATAAATACAGGTGTGCACACATTTGCACACCACTAGGATTTATTATATATATAAATGTATGTATGCATCAGATGTATACACTAAGACTTTATTGATAAAAATAATTCTTGTTGCCTAAACTAGGATGGTAGAAATAAATAATCCTGCCATCTGCTCTTTCTCTTGTTCTTTCCAAATGAAAGTGTGACTAGTATAGTCTAGCAAAAGTAGTAAAAATCCCAAGAACTAAAATAATTAATTTCTGACATAAGATTCTTACAATCTCTGTCACTGGTCCAAATACTATAATTCAGTAGCAATTTTTAAAATGTCTTAGATGTTTTTAACTTCTGGAGGTGCTTTAGAGAAAGCAGTTCAAAGGCTAAATCCATAGTGCTTCATGACATCAACTGGGAAGTCTAACAGAGAATTCTGATTCTCTAATTCCAAGAGTTGTATCTCTAAATTTAAACCAGCCTTTTATAGACAGCAGTTTGATACACAAAAGATATTCTTGCTTCATTTTTTAATAATTGTATTGAGTGTACATTGTGTTGAGAAGCCTTGGCCAAACAATAAAGTGGGCTTCCTGACTTCTCTGAGTATGTTCACGTCTGAATGCCTGTAAGGTGTTTCCATTTCCCTATCAGATGCTGCTGCTTATAAGCAGGGACACTGGCAAATTTCAAGCTACCTACATCTTCCATCTGCCAGTCTTTTGAACATTATGTGTCCTCACCTGACATCTGTACTGAAACAGATGGGATATGCTGTGCTTTGGCTGGAATATACACCCTGCAGGCAGGCCGGATCCACACTGACAAGCATATGAGGTTCAATTTTTCTCCCTCAAGAATTCCCTGGAAGTTTCTTCAAACTTGTCTCTGATCTTGAACCAAGGGCAAGAAACAAGCCTGAGTGTGAATGAAGGCATGGATCCACATAAAGAGCAGATATTTCTGTTGTGTGACCCAACACTACACTGAGGAGAGCTGCCAGAGGTATTCCACTTCTTCTGCAGGATGTGAGACAACCTCATTCAATAGGAGTCATGGATATGGGATTTATTTCTCAATATTTAAATTGTATGTGCAAGTTCATCTCTCAGCTTCTTTTCCACTGGCAATTGCAACAGCTACAATTCATTCAGCATCTGCAAATGTAACCAGTGACTTTGATTTGTCAGCATAAAGTGACCTGACTTATGAAATCCAAAGCAAAATGTTCATTAGCACTCAGCAAATATAGACCACTAAGATGAGTCTCCTGCTGGCACTTCAGAGTGCATGACTCTAATTCAAGAAGATCATGCTTTGCCAAAACATCCATAAATACCATAAAAAGATGCATGTAAATGACAAAATAATAAAACAGTATCTATTGAACTATGGAAATTATTATATATATTAATAGATTTTGTGCTTTATTTATAATTGATGTTTTCTTTTATAAAAAAAGAACGTTGTACAGTTGAATTGAATTAAGCACAACAATTTCCACTTTCAATTCTGGTTATAGTTTCTATGAAAAGGATAGATCTTATAATTAATTATTTTTCAGTAGGACTTTGTGATGATCTGAAGAATCCATTACTCTTTCCTTCACAAATACTTCAAAATCTGCTGAAAATTCTTTAGCAAAAATAGAGTAATCAGAACTTCCACCTATATGTCATATAAAGCCACTACAAATACTAAGACAAATTTAAAAATTATATTTCTATTAGCAATTTTTTTGTTTCTCTTAAAGGTCAATACAATTACTAGGCATAGCGGTATCTGAAGTGCAATTTTGCTACCACTTATATTGCCTTTTCCTATTTCTGGTGTTCTTCAGTAAGATCTCTGTCCCTGCCATCATGCGTTCTTGCACCAAAGCCAGACAGGAGGTGTTCTTGGCAGTTACATCATCCATATGTCAAGGCATGGAACACCTTTTTTTCAAGCAATGGACTACATCTAGGTACCTGAAGATCCAGCTTTTATCACTTATCAAATATTTTGCCAGACTAAAAGGAAAGCTAAACAGCTGACTACATGCTCAGCATGGAGTCTGCTTCCTAATTTTTGTCTCTGCCATCAGAGAACAATTTTTTGAATTTTTTTTTTTGTTTTGGGGGAAGTTTATACCATTGTGCATTTTGTAAATAAAGTCTTTCACTATTTCCTAATGAGATCCGTATGCAAGTTGATCAGAGAGTTATATCCTCATGACCACATGTGATTCAAAGCCCACATTGGCCAAAGATCCATTCACAGATCATTAATCAGAAATCAGAAGTAAACTAAAACTCTTTTCTACATAAAGGCAGTGAATTATTTTTGGCTGCTATTCAGCAAATAGCAGGATTATATTACTCTTGACAGAGATTGCCTATCCATCTGGCCACATGCAAGCCTGCTGCCTGATGAGTGCTTTGAAGGGAGTTTTGATTTTTCTCACAGTAACAGAAAGTGTACAGTCTTGTCCCTCCATCTAAAGTTAGAGTGGCCTCCCTAAAACATATCAGCATTTAGTAATGGTTTGGAATTTGGTTGTTACTGGCCCCTCTAGGCAGAGCATAGACAAAACTCTACATTTTGTTTTGCTTGGTATTATTTTGCAGGTTTCATTCCATTTATACCCTAAGGCTTCAACTAACCTCATTTCATTAAGAGGATATACTAGTAGCTGTTCTTTACTCATCTGAAAAAGCTAAAATAAACATTTTGTTATAGATAATTTATTTGGAAACTCATAGTTATGTGTTAAATATATAGGGGAAAATTTTAATGGATATATGTTGCGGTTCTTAGGGGGTTCCTAGGGGGTCCTCCTGTCCTGCCGGCTGCTCGGTGAAGGTTTCCAGGCCTGAGGACACCCCTACCCCCGCCGCCCGTCCCTCGTGGCAGGGACGGGCGGCGTAGGCCCTTAGACCAGGAGACAGAGACCACACAGCACGCAGGGAGTCCAGCAGCGGAGAGCAGACAAAGAGCGCTTTATTCAAATCTCCCGCAGCTTATAAAGGCTGCGGGGGAAGGACTGGATTGGCCATTCAACTAGCCAATCCAAAGAGACAATATAATAACTATGACAACACAGAAACCAATGAGAGGCGAGTTAGTTCACAACCCCGACAATTCACCCTTTCTTATTTCTAATAAAGACAACATTTGTAATTTTAATGGGATTTAACAATGAAGACTTTCCAGTTGAAACGTGGGGTAAAGGTTGATATAAAAATGAGAAAGCGAGTATGATGATTTTTATTGAACTTGGGAAAGCAGATAATTTTAAAATTTATGTTCCTATTATAAAAAGATAAATCTCCAAATTAAATTTTACCTGAGTCTGTTTGGGTAAGAGGGATAAAGGAATATGCCGGAATCTGCTCCCCTAGCTTCTCCGGACTGAAGCTAGGTCTGACGGATGTCCCACAAACTCCCCTCTGAGTTTGTGACACCCGGAAAACGCTAAGATTCCGGGCGTTTGCCCGACACAGAAGTAGCTCCTGTGCTGCTGCTGACCCCTCCTTCATAGAAGCAGGACAACAAATGCCTATTCCAGGCCCATTTGACAAACGCTGAAGGGACAGGGAAGGGAGCGTCCACCCTACACAGACATAGCATCTGTGCCGATGCTGCCTGCTTCTTCATAGAAGAAACATAACAGCGGTGCCTAACACAGGCCGATTTGCGGACGCTGAAAGGACAGGGAAAAGGGTGTCCACCCGACACAGACATAGCGTCTGTGCTGATGCTGCCTGCTTCTTCATAGAAACATAACAGCGATGCCTAAAACAGGCCGATTTGTGAACACCAAAAGGACAGGGAAAGGAGAACTCTAGCTTTTACTTTTACTGGATCTCTACTCTTCAGCTTTACTTTTGAGTGTATTGAATGTGTGTAGATTTCTAAATTAATAATAAGGAACAAGTATGTGAATTTGTTATTAACAAGGGAAAATTAAATCGTAATATTTACCATTGAAGTTTGATTAACTAAAAATTATAACATTGTTATAGGTTGGAGGTAATACATCCATTTCCCGTTATCAGAGCAAAAAGGTATTATTAAGGAAAATATGTGCTTAAAACTGCAAGGTTATCTGTCTTTGCTGCCCTTTTTTTTTTTTTTTTTTTTTTTTTTTTTGAAAGGGGCGTTGGGTTGGGGGGGGTGGGGAGATGCCGCAGGGTTATCAGTGTCGTGCTGCTCCTGGAGTACTCGGGAGAGACAAACAAAAGTGAAACAACGTGGTAATTAGCATATGAACAGTACGGGAGAAAAAACCGGTTTTGCTACTCCGAAGACAAACTGTAACAAAGAAAAAAAGTTGAGGGAAAAGGTTTGGGGGCTGGGCGGACGGGTCGGCCGCATGGCTGGAGGTGGGAGGTCCCTCGGTGCTCCCTCTCGGTGTATGGAGCCAGAGGCGCGTGGTCCGGGCGGCTGCACGGGATGGCGGTGGGGTCGGGGCTGATGGGGGCGAGCAGGCGGGCGGCGTGGGGCAGACACACTCCGGCAGCGGCGGCTGGCTTGCCTTTAAAAAACGCTCCTTCCTTCCTCAGTTTTTGCTCTGCTTTTTTCGTCCAGCGGCGGCGGGGACTTTGAAAATGTTGTTTCTCCGTGTTGAACACACGTTTTACTTGCAGTTCGCGCTGCTACCGCAAGCTCACACCACGCTGCGCTCTCAGCATCGCCATGGCGTCTCACAGCCACTGCCGCTGTGCCGATGCTAAACTGCCTGCCTGCAGTTCCCTCGTCCCTCTGCCCCCCGGAGTCCACACTTTTGCACAGTCCAATTTTAGGGCACTCGGGCAAAAACGGCACTGCTTTTTTAAAATGTCTGTTCTCCCCGGCAACACAGAGACAGGATTAGTTGCTGGGGGAGGGGGAGCGAGCCCTTATTGCTTCCACCGTTTATATTTTAAAGTATAAATGGAAAGTCTTTACCGATTTCGTGGGCGGAGTTCGTTCACGTTGGGTGCCATCTGTTGCGGTTCTTTGGGGGTTCCTTGGGGGTCCTCCTGTCCTGCCGGCTGCTCGGTGAAGGTTTCCAGGCCTGAGGACACCCCTACCCCCGCCGCCCGTCCCTCGTGGCAGGGACGGGCGGCGTAGGCCCTTAGACCAGGAGACAGAGACCACACAGCACGCAGGGAGTCCAGCAGCGGAGAGCAGACAAAGAGCGCTTTATTCAAATCTCCCGCAGCTTATAAAGGCTGCGGGGGAAGGACTGGATTGGCCATTCAACTAGCCAATCCAAAGAGACAATATAATAACTATGACAACACAGAAACCAATGAGAGGCGAGTTAGTTCACAACCCCGACAGATATAGGTAAAATGAAAAGCATTTCTTATCATCATAACTCCTTTCTAGTCTCCCTGAATGTTTCTTTTCAAGTTAGAGACATTTTACTTAACGTAGTATCTTGAGATATATATTCATATTCCTTCTACTCTGATACAAGCATTGAGTCAACACCAGATGCTCAAAATGCATGGCAATAATTGGGCTCAGGCATCCACCTGATCATCTCTGGGGTTCTGTGACTCAGAATGTGTGGCATTATGCAGACCAAAGAAAAGATGCACTGAGTGCTTTTTTAATTTGTTTAATCCTATTCTGAAATAAAGACTATTAGAAAGACTGTACATACACAGAATTCTTTATTCCATCCCAAGTAGTTTAAACAAAAGACATGAAAGTAGTCAGTGAAATACCCTAATTTTGGCCCTTTAGTTTTAGTTATGAACACATACATAAAATTGCACAAAATAATTGGTTCAATTAACAGCTTCCCATATTATACTTGGCTTCCGTTGAGGTTTTTCAATGTGAAAAATTAGGTTCCTTTTTTGAATTGGATAAAAAAGAGTTCAGCTGTTGTTTCCTTAGGAATGAAGAGACCTATTTGTCTCAGCTGTTTCCAGTTTGTCCTCCAGTGAGAGTTTCTTCAGTCTTTTTTCTCTTTCAGAAAATCTATATTTTCTTTACATGAAAGGATGGATAAAAGAGAAAAGAAATAACGAAGATCTTTATTCTGTCATTGTCTTCCAGTAACTAATCAAGTCAGTGTTCCTCACAGACCCAATTCAGAATTAGAAATGACAGATAACCTGTGCATAAGTGTGACACTTCAAGTATTAGTCCAGCTGATTTCTACCCCGGAATTGCATACCACTTTTTTCTCAGGATGTATATGCAACAAAGGTCCTCTTAGGTGCAGTGAACTGATACCCTGTTCTGTGTTTGAAGGGGAAAGTTCTTTTATTTTCTATAGGTGATTTCTCTTTATTAATCAGTAAGTTTTACATGATGTCTTGCAACAATGCTACTAGCTTAAAACTCTTTCCATGTCACTGTGGAGGTTTCAGTCAAACAAACTGGTATCAGTGCCCATACATAGAGTCAAGTAATGGGATTTGCATAATGAAGATGAAAATATAGTCTAGATCTCATAGCAAACACCTTTGGCTACCTCCAAAGAAGGAAAAAAAAAAAGGTACATCACAATGATTTTGAAAGAATTTTACAATTTTCAGTTTATAAATGCCCTTGTCCAGCAGAAACTTAAGCAAACATTTTACTGTGAACAAACAAGAGAAGGCAATAATTGCACTAATGATTCTGTGGTCTTCTATACAGTTCTGTGGTCTCCTACACAGCTGTAGTAGGAAGTTCTTGTCTATCCTCTCCCTTAAGGCTAGATGAAAGGCAAATCACTGAAATAACGTCTCAGTTCTTCTTAAAACCACCCTGACACAGAGACTCCCAGTTGAGCTAGTCTTCTGCTTCTCTGCCCTTTCTGTTGCAAAGCTTTGCTTGTGTAAAATCAAGTGTCTCCAGCTGCTCTTTAAGCTTTTATCATGTGTTCTCTACCCAGTGAAGAAAGGGAGCACTTTCCTGTTTGTTTTTCTTATATTTGGAGTCATTTGCCAAACCTATATGCAGAACCATTGCCAAACCTTCATACAGTTCCTCCTCTGCGGAAATTCTTTTCAGCAAAACACATAAAAGTGTGCATTTTGATTTGGCTAAAAATCTCATAATACCAATTGTAAAACTATCTCTGTAGCCTGTTTAATTTGAAGTATTTCAACTGCTGTATCTAGTTGGAATGTCTTAAATTGGTTTAGCTAAATTTCTTTCTACTTGTCCTTTTTTCATCTCTTAAAGTATAAGCATGTCTCTGTGCTGCTATTAATAACCGTTCATGTAATTGTTCTATTATAAAAATTGCCCAAATTTCAGCTGTAATACTTGAGTACATAGAAGGTTGTCATACAAGTCATCAGGCACAAGAAAGCCAACAACTTAAATATGAAGCAACTCATGGATTCTACAAAGTGATGTTGTGGTCCTGAAACTGCAGTACCAACTTCCCTCCCATTATCAGCTCTCAGTCCAAGTTCTAGTAAAAATAAATAAAATTGTCCTGTACTTGTTTGTGTGAATTGTAAATATTAAAATTTATTGAGTCCATTCCATTGACAAATTTAATTAAAGAAAGAATGAATTTCAACTATTTAATATGTATGAAGAAAAATGTAAAGTTCTTGGAATCCATGGGATTAAGACATAGGAAACTAAATTCCTTGTGGTAGTTCTAATTGTAAGAATGAGACAACAGTCAGCTCATACACTTCTGACATCATAGACATTTCTGACGGGGATTGATTCCATATATGTCATGATATCTAGTAATTAAGCCTCAGTGTAATTGGAAGTAATGTTTTGTGCCAACAGAACTTCTCAGAAATGCAAATTTATGTGGTAAGATCTCTTGGTATGTACAAAGTTTAGTCAAGCCATGACTGGAGGAGGAGCTGAATAGTACAGCTGGTGTGCTGTCTGCTAGAGATCCCATTACAGAAATTACCCTAAAGAAGCACTTAAAAAATTATTCCTTTCTTAATAATTTGTAAGTTAGGATTGAAATAATATAATTTCTTGTCTATTTTGTTGACCTTTTTTTGTGAGATACTGCTATCTATAATGTGCACATGAAAGTTATTTGTTAGTTCAGCCCTCTGTTTCAGGGACAAATGAGGCCACAAGATAAATAAGATCCTTTTATACTAAGGACATATTGGATAATTTGTTAAACTATAACCTCAATGTCATATGCAAACATTTCCAACAAAATTATATAAGTCAGGCATTGAACCTTTCTGTTTTACCATCCCTGGAGAAGTTCCATTGTGTGGAAAGTGAAGTCAGAAAAAAAACTTTCCTAAAACTGCAACAGATAGAAGGGTAGACACAGAGCATTGAACTATGCAATATGAACATATTTTTCTCCATAAAAGTCTTTACATTTGATTGCACTATAGTTAGGTCTAATTTTATTATATCTAAAGGAGAGATGGAAGTATGGAGAACAAATAAATAGATTTGTAATTGTAGTGAATTTCCAGCTGCAGGCTAACCAGCCAGAATACAGATACAAAACATATCAAGTAATCATGATAAGGCAAATGAAATCCTAGAATGTATAAGGGGAAGTAAGTATAATTTTTAGAGATAAGGAAGTGTTGTTAGTGCAATTAGACAAGACACTGGAAAGACTTCCTCTGCAATAGTGCATACACTGTTCTGATAGCCTGTATTTAAGAAAGATTAATTAAACTGCAATAGTTGCAGAGAAGGGCTGCTAAGATGATCGAGGGGGGGAAAAAAAAGAGCTTATCTTGTAAGAGTAGACTAAAATAACTTAATGGGGTCTGATAGGGTATATCATTGCTCTCTATAAATACTTCAGAGGTAGATAAATGCCAAAGAAGGAGAAAGCTATTTAAACTAAAAGACAAGGTTGACACAAGAACAAATGGGTATAAATGGGAAAATTGAGGCTGGAAATTAGAAGAAAGAGTGAAGTTCTGGAAAGTCTTAAAGAACAAATCTAACTAGTTTAAAAGTGATACAGGATAAGTTCAGGAACATAAGGCATGTTTGTGTAAGAATAGTCAAGATGACTTAGAAAATAATTTTTGATCTCTTTTTGAAGCTTCCCGGTAGGACCACCTGCATCTTCCATATGAAGAACTCAGCAATTAGAATGGTGTTGTTTTATTGGTAAGTGATAAAATACTGTCACTACTGATTTGTTTGAAATGCAGTGTATTTCAAACTACAGTTTAATGATGCATTGAAAACCTACTAAGTCTGGAGCAAATGCTCAATCTGACCCTTTACCTCTGTAAAAGCAGAAAATAAAGTAAGGGCCTTCAAGGAGCATTCTATCTCAATGTTTGTATGGAAACAGAATTGTGTAACTGGGAATGCTGAAATCAAAGGAAGGGGAGCCAGAAGGCAGAAAATTTCTTTCCTCCATTTAGGGAAAATTTTACCAAATGAAAGCTAATAAGAGACTTAACATTCAGTACTGAGTGCAATTCCAGAAAAAGAGTAAAGTCCAACTTCTTTGGACTTTCTCTGTCATAGTCTGGCTTGATATTGTTTTCAGCCCTTTTCCTTACACCTTATACAGTCTTTTAATCTTAGATTCTTCTATACCCACTCCTTACCCACTTTTTTCTTACCTAGTAATTTATTTACTTTTGGGTTTATTTCCTTTATTCCTTTCTTTTTTAATTCCAAAGTAAATTTTGGAACTTGCTATTGCTTTTTCCCTACCTGTCTATTCAACAGCTTTTGCACCTAAAACAATTTTCTTCATTTACACTGTTAATTCCTCAAGATAAGTACAGTCTATTGCTGTGAATGTTGAATTTTCTAACACAAAAGTGTCCAAGTTTCCCCTAACAATCAACCTGGACAGGGCTGTAGTTATTTACATGAATTAACAAAATATTTTGGAGAAGGTCAGCTGATTGAAATCAGCTCATTCATTTCTCATCTGCTTTTTTTCTGCTTGCCTTGGTCATCAGTCTTATAGTACCTTCTGCTGAGATTTGAGAATACACTGTATTTCAAAACCACTGACATGGAGAAGTGAGATTTTGAATATCTGCAAATATAGAGCAGAAAATTCCTTTGGCTTTAAAGGGGGTTTCAATACAATCATGACTAAAAAAACTGTAATGTGATATAATAATTTTTTAAAAATTATTTATTTTGATAAAACAGTTTTAGGAAATTCTACATCTGTTACATCTGCTTTTTGTTAGGTCTGTTTTTTTGGTCCAGTTTGTTATTGTGACCCTTTGTTTTTGTGGGTTGACCTTGACTGGTGACCGGGTTCCCACCAAGCCCCTCCTCCATCAACAAGACAAGTGAGAAAAAATACAACAAAAAGCTGATTGGCTGAGATAAGGAGAAGGGCAATTTAACAATTACCAACATGGCCAAAACAGATTTCCCTTGGGGAATATTAATTTGATTTATTGACAATTAATCAGAATCGAATAAGAAAAAGTTTAAAAATACCTTACCATCACCCCACCCTTCTTTCCAGGCTCATCTTCACTCCCAACTCTTCTATTATCTCCTCTTGCACCTGAGAAGTAAAAGGGGATGGGTGTGAGAGTGGTGGTCAGCTCATTACAGCTTTTCTCTGCCACTCCTTCCTCCTCATACTTTTTCTCTGCTCTAGCTTGGGGATCCTCCCATGGGATACAGTCATTCATGACCTTCTTCAACAAGTGTCCTATCCACAGGCTGCAGCTCTTCATGAGCTGGTACAGCATGGGTCCTTTCCATGGGATAAAGTCTTTCAGGAATGGAATGCTCACATGTGGGTCCCTCCATAGTGTTTCAGGTCCTGCCAGAAAACCTGTTTGTGCATGGGCTTCTATCTCCAGGGGCCACAGATCCTCTCAGGATCCTGCTCCAGCATGGACTTCCCATGGGCTGTAGCTTAATTCAGTACATGTCCTGCTGCTTTGACACGTGGTCTTCCAGGGACTGCAGTGTGGATATCTCTTGCCCTGTGGACCTCCATGGGCTGCAGAGGGTCAACATATATCACTGCGGTCTTCACCACAGGCTGCAGTAGAATCTCTTTTCCAGCTCCTAGAGCACCTTCCCCTTTTCTTTCTTCAGTGGACTTGGTGTCTGCAAAGTTGTTCCACATGTTTTCACTCCTTTCTCACAGCTACGATTGCACAGTGGGTTTTTACCATCTTAAATGTGTTATCACAGAAATGCTACCTGTGTCACTGATGCACTCAGCTTTGGCCAGTGGTAAGTCCATCTTGGAGACAGTTGGAACTGGCTCTGTCCAACACAGAGGCAATTTCTGGTGTCTTCTCACAAAAGCCACCCAAAATCACCCCAATACCAAAACCTGGCCTCATAAACCCAATGCACCAACACATAAAAAACTCAAATGTTTAGTATGATTCTCAGGAAGTACACCTAACACTCTCTAGAATTTCAGATGCCAAACTCCTTTTTTCTTCTAACATTTGAGGCATATCTATTTGTGATTGAGAATATTGGTAGACTCACTATACCATAACATATGCTCTGTAAAGCTCAGCATTTAAAGTCTATTTAAAAAAATGCAAAAATAGAAGACAGGCCACCGGTGGTCAGATCATGGGTCCAGGTGGCACATTATTTAGTCTGCAGTTGAGCAAGTCCAGACTTCAACCTAGTAGCCATAAATGGACTTCTGGAAGATAACAAGAACAGTGCAAGTGTATGTGACATTTCCCTGGAGTATTCTCCCTGTTATTCTCTGGTATTTCAGCTCAGAGACTTTGCTGGGCCTTGTGATTTGCCTATCTTGTAACATTCAACATAATCCTCTTTCAGGTACTTTACAAATCTTCCCTTGACCTACAAACAGTTTTTATATACACACTTTCCTTTGACACAGGGTATCACAGATCTGGCCTCTGCCACTCCCCTTTTTACTTGCTTTCAACCTGATTCCTAGAATCTTTGTTTTATAGTCCCTAAGTTTGTACTTTAGAGACAATTTACCCACTTCATACCAGTCAGGATTTTACAGACCTCTATTATATGATGCAAAGTTGTCCTTTTTTCACACTGCCGAGTCCTGACAACCCAAGCCTTCTTCCTACTCATTTGCATGTCTTTAACATCTTTTTTCAGACCACTTGTTACTGGTTGAACAGCACAACTCCTACTATTGCCCCTTGCAGAACTTTCCTGTTCACTCCCCCACAAGAAACAAATTGAAAATGCACATGCTCCTAACCCTTATTACTTATCTTCCAATTTGTTATGCATAGGAGAGAGTCTTCCTCCTTTATACCCTCTTGCTTAGTTTATACAGCCTTTGGTAAGAGACTTTGTCAAAAAGCTTTCAGACTTCTTTCATGAAGATTATACTAACCTTTATCCATGTTTGTTCACTTCTTGATACCAAATCAGGATTTTCCTCTGGATCTGCAGAACAAAATTGTACGCATTTTCAATTTTAGTAAAGGGGACAAAGAAGCAACCTGATTATTATATGTTTATCATAGAACCATAGAATATTCTGAGTTGGAAGGGATCCACAGTGTCCTGCACAGGACAGCCCCAAGAATCACACCATGTGATTCTGAGAGCATTGTCCAAGCACTTCTTGAACTGTCAGGTTTGGGGTTGTGACTACTTCCCCAGGGAGCCTCTTCCAATGCTCAACCACCCCCTGGCAGAAAAACCTTATCCTAGTATCTAATCTAAGCCTACCCTGACACAGCCATTCCCTTATGTCCAGCCACTGGCCACCAGAGAGAAGAGATCAGTGCCTGTGCCTGCCCCTGCTCTTCCCCTCTTGAGAAAGCTGTAGACTGCAGTGAGGTCTCCTCTCAGTCTCGTCTTCTCCAGGGTAACTAAGCCAAGTGATCTCAGACTCTTCTCATATGGTTTACCCTGTAGGGCCTTCCACATCTTCTCAGTCTTCCTCTGGACACTCTCTAATAGCTTTCCACGGTGCTGTTCTCTAGCCTCTCATTCCCTAGTCTAAACACACAACCAGGGTTGTCCCATCTCAGCGGCAGAATCTGGTACTTGTCTTTGCTCAGCTTCAAACGTTGGGGATTGCCCATTCCTCTAAGTGGTCAAGGTCTCTGCATAGTGTCCCTGTCTTTGGGGAAGCCAACAGCTCCTCCTAGTTTTGTATCATAGACAAACTTATTTAGTATACTTTCAAGTCTTGAACCCATCCAGCTGATTTATGAAGATGTTGAAAAGCACAGGGCCTAAGATGGAGCCCTGCATAACCCCACTAGTGACAGGTTGCCAGCCTAATCTCACCCCATTCACTATTATCCCCTGTGCTTGACCCACGAGCCAACTGCTCACCCACCACATGATATGTGGTCCAGCTGTTGCTGGACTTTTGGCCAAAAGGATACTGTGAGAGACAGTATCAAAAGCTTTACTGAAATCCAAAAAGATCACATCAACTGGCTTCCCTTGATCAACCAGGTGGGTTACCTTGTCATGAAGCTGTGCTGGCTATGACCAGTGACTATATTGTCCCCCATGTGTTTTTCAATACCTCCCAGGATAATCTTCTTTACTGTGATGTAATACATTACATACTCTTTTTGACGTATCACTTCTCAAGACATATCACCAATATTTGGCATTTTAAAAAATCAATCACTCAATTACATCCCTACATTCACATTAAAATAATACTTTGGAAATAGAAAATTTCATCAACCTGTTCATCAGGTTTGCTGGAGTAAATTAGGTTGGAGTCTAACTCTAGCATTTTATCCCCAGCTATCCTCCAGCTCTGCTCTGGTCAAGAACATTGCTGGTCCTTTGTTACTGTTCTTTTAACAGAAGACTTCAATCTCTATTGTTGTAATCTGTCATCCCTAATTAACATTAAATCACCCACAACTTAAAAAACAAAAACAAAAACAAAACCCTGATGCTGAGTCACTCTAAGAAACTTTCCTATCTTCAATAAATATTCATTCAGAAATCCATACTGAGTAGTAAGCTAAATTAACTACATCAGAAAGTCACTTCAGAATGAGGATTCATTAAAGACAGTGACAACATAGTAGGAGAAAATGTACCACTTGTTTCAAAAGCTGTGGAGAAGTCTCACTTCATCAAAAACTCTGTTTACTTGGGGAATAGATAATTTAATTATCTATCCTCCTGACAAAAGTCATCCTTGTTGACTCAGGATGTAGATATTAATATATAGGGAAGTTATTGTTTTATTTAATCTAACAGCCCGACATCAAAGAGACTTTGCCCTATAAATGAGCACTGAAAAGTCAAAAAAAAAAAAACAAAACAAAACAAAAAAAGCAAATAGGCAAAGTTTGAAAGAGAAAAGAGGACAAGCTTCTGAAAGTCTCATTTTCCCTCTATTTTGCTGAAGTATAGCCTACCTCCACTGTGCTGAAGGAAAACATTTACCTTTGTAATACCCTGTTTGAAGTATATATATTAACATTTCAGAAGTTTTAAACAAGGCAATTTAAGTTATTCCCTCTTGGCCCAAGAAAATGCTGTTGTTGCCGTTGTTGCTGCAGTAAATTGTCTATCCCATCACCTGGTAGCCCCCTGCTTAGTGAGCAGAGTGCTGCTGCTAACTGCTTCAACTTGGAAACTGACTGAGCTGCTTCTTTGTAATTTATTGGGACCAGTCCTCAAATTTTTTTTCTTGCCCAACCTGTAGCTGAAGGAGCAGTGATAAATCATTTGTGAACAGCCTTACCTCAACAGATATCCCATCTTCCAAGTCAAATCTTTCATTGATCACAACGTGGGGACATTATTGAGAAGAACAATATGACTGGCAAAGAAAGTTTTGCAGTAGACAAAATAACATTTTTGTGGGATAGAGCTTGGAAATGTTCTGTGTTCAAATGCATAGGAGGTAAGCTAAATAGTGGACAGATGGAGTAGGAAGTTTTCAGGTAACTAAAATCAATCTGGGTTTTGAAAGATATTAGAGAATCCTGGATCCAAATAATGTCTAAAGGAGAGGACTGGAAATTCTTTTGCAATACATTCACAGAAGGAGAGAAGGCATGAGCCTTCTGTGGAGTTTGGAAAGAGAAAAAGAGAAGGAAGAAGGAAGGAAGAAATAAAGTTGTGAGAAGAATTAATGTATTCCTTCTGGGATCTCTGCAGGAAATATTCAGTAGCCTTAACCTCAAGGTTAAGTGGAATGCTTTGCTATTTTTCCTACTGTGTGTCTTTGTCCAAATTGCTAATCCTTTGCCTTTATAATCAAAAGTTTTTTTTTTTCCAAAATCTCTGATGCTTTGAAGCCAAAACAACCATCTCACTATTCTAATTGGATTATGAACTGATCAGTACTGTTCTAATTCTGTGGAGAGACCCAAGGAGCTGCTTGGAGGTACACATGCATCACACAAATGACAGTGTTCCCTCATCATACAGTAGCTTCTGGCTGTAACTGGCACAGCTATGGAAAAGAGCATTTGGTCCTCTTGCAAAGGGAGCAATTTCATACAGACTATGTATGTTGCCAAGGAATACTTCACGTTTAGAATGCCAACATAAATCTGAAAGTCACAGAGCAAGTACTTATGGAGTTCAAATAATTAATTATTTGGATTAAAAATCATAAATAAGTATATAAGCAAGCAAATGCAATCTCTGCATTTAAATCAACTTATGATAGCTTTAAAACTATTATTAGAAACATTGAAATATTATTAAATTGCATCAAGTATAGAATCATATAGTAAAATACAGATAAAAGTAGTAGCCAAATAATGCTCATTACATTTGATAAGGGGAGAAACATAACACAATCACATTTCCAGACTTTTTTTTTTTTTTAATCTCGGAGAGTTTAATCCAGAATTTGACAATATTTTATTTTTCTGTGTTCAGTCCGAGAAGAAGTTAGCTTTGCCTGTTGAAGTTTCCCTGGAAATAACACTAGTATCAGCAATCATTGGATTTTTCAAAGACCTTTTTTTTCTCTTCAGTCTTCATAACAAAAAGTTGCTTCAGGGCGTGATCCATAAAACATAAATAACAAGTCATTTTGTGCAAATGCAGCATTTACACTTTCTGCATAATGTAAACACTAAGTTACAGTAGATACATTTTCATACTGTTCTAATATCTTCTAAATGAGTTTTTTGTTTTGGTTCAAGTTGTGGTTTTGGGGTTTTTTGCAAGAATATTAGAGTTTTAGTAGCTGTTTCATTTTGAAATGGAGCAAGACAGGATATTGTTTTGGGAGATAGAGATTAAAAAATATAGATTACATTTAAACAAGAAATTAAATGCTAATTATGTATTATAAACAATTACATAAAAGTGCAAAGGAAATGTTTAGTGATAGACTGCATGATAGAAAGGACAAAGATTGAATACTGAAGGCAATAAAGAAGGCAATAAAGAAGGGTCTAAGGCCTAGCTTTTTTTGTATCTCTGCTTTGTTATTTCTTTCTTTATATTGTTTTTCCAGTTGGTACATCTGTTTAATTGCAAACAGCTGCTGGCAGTATAACAGATTAAGCTGTAGTTTAGCAATGCAATGACAAATGTTCATATCTTTTACCTCAATAATAAACATAGCCTCATTCATGTGAACTTTTTCACTAGGATCCAGTTGGCTTTCTGGGCTGCTAGCACACCTCAACGAGTCATGACTAGCCTCTCCTCCACCCTGAGTGCTTCTCGGCAGGGCTGTTCTCCCTCTGTTCATCTCCCAGCCTGTATTGATACAGGGGGCTGTCCTGAGCCACGTGCAGCATCTTGCTCTCACTCTTGTTAAATCTCATGAGGTTGCTGTGGGCCCACTTCTCAAGCTTGACCAGGTCCCTCTGGATGGCATCAGGTGTGTCAACCACCCCCATCAGCTTGGTGTCAGCTGCAAATTTGCTGAGGGTGCACTCGACCCCTTCGTCTGTATCGTTAGTGAAGATATGAAATAGCACTGGTCCCAGCACTCACCCCTGAGGGACAGTACTTGGCACTGATGTCCCTCAGGACTCTGAGTCACTGACCACAACCCTCTGGATATGGTGTCCAACCAATTTATTATCCATCTAACAGTCCATTCATTGAATCCATTTCTCCAATTTAGAAAAAATATGTTGTGAGGAACAGTGTCAAAGACATAAAAAAAGTCCAGATAAATTACATCTGTAGCCTAATCTTTGCTTACGGTGGAAAGCCCTTTCCTCCCACAGTCCCCATCCTGCTACACATCCACTCAAGAAGAGTGGGAAGAGAGGCTACCATCAAAGACTGAGGTAAAAAAGTTGAATACCTCAGCCTTCTCCTCATCCAGCTACCAGTTTTCCAGCCTTGTTTACAGTGTTTACACCTTCTTTGACCTTCTTTTTCTGATTAAAACACCTGTAGAAGTTCCTGTTATTCTTTGTTATTCTTTGTGACTAGGTTCAGTTCCAGTTTTGCCTTGGCCCTTCTCACCCCATTCCTAGACAACTGAACTTCATCTCTATATTCTTTCCAGGTTACCTGTCCTTGTTCCCACTGTCTCTGCATTCACTTCTTTCCCTTTAGCCTGACTAACAGATCTCTACTAAGTCATGGTGGTCTCTTGCCTTCCTTGCCCTGATTTTCTGCTTCCAGGGATTGCTAGTTCTTGCCAATGGGAATGGCCTCAAGCTGTGTCAGGGGAAGTTGAGGTTGAATATTAGAGAAAGGTTCCTCCCTCAGAGGGTTGTTGGGCACTGAAATAGGCTTCTCAGGGAAGTGTTCACTGCACCAAACCTGACAGAGTTCAAGATGCATTTGGGCGATACTCTCATGGGCATGGGTGTGACTCATGGGCATAGTCCCATGCAGGGCAGGAGTTGGACTCTGTGATCCTTGTGGGTCCCTTCCAACTCATATTCTATGATTCTGTTATTCTGAGAAAGTAAACAATAAGATAGTGCATTCAGCTCATCTTGGGAGTGACTAATGCAGAGGTGGCAAGGAGAAGGTTTTGTGGTGGGTTAACCTTGGTTGGACTCCAGATGCCCACCCAGCTGCTCCATCACTCCCCTTCCCAGCTGGATAGGGGAGAGTGCAAGATGGAAAACAAGTTGTGGGTTAGGATAAGGCAGTTTATTAAAGCAGAAGCAAAGAAGCAGCTTGTTTATGCAAAAGCAAAGTGAAAGATAGCACGATTTATTCTCTACTTCCCACCAGCATTGAGGGTAGGCCATCCTGAAAAGCAGGGCCTCAGCATGCATGATGGTTCCTCAGCAGGCAGCCATTGGAGACAATGAATGCCTGCCTTCCTGCTCCTTGCCTTAGCTTTTGTACCTGACCTGACATCATATGGTGTGGAATATCCCTTTGGTCAGTTTGGGTCAGCTGGCCTACTTTTGCCCTCTCCCAGGATCTTGCTCTCAATTGAGGAAGGAATGTTACAGTGATGATGTTGTGCTCAGCAGTAACCAACTGTTTTATCAACAATCAATCTGTGTTATCAATCTGTGTGTTATCAACACCCTTCTGGCTACCAATGCAAAGCACAGCACTGTGAGGACTGCTATGAGGAAATGAACTCCATCTCAGCCAGACCCAGTACAGGTTTATACATGGAATCTCCATCTTCTTTGTAGCTACCTCTTAAATACCAGAACATGGTGCTACAATCCCCCCTATGCCTTCTTTTCTCAATGCTGAACAAACCCAACTCACTCAGCCTTTCCTCATCTGGCAGGCTTCCCAGTCCTTTGATTATCTTTTTGGCATTTCTCTTGGCCCTCCACAGCCTCTCCACTTCTTTTTTTATATAGCAGAGACCAAAACTAAACATTGTATTCCAGGTGTGGCCTGAGCAGTGCTGAGTAGAGTGGGATAATGCCTTCTTTATCTCTCCTGTTGATGCCCTTAGTGCTGTTAGTGCCCCACCCACTGCAAGCACCACTTGCTTAAAACCTAATGCATCAGTTTCTCTAGGAGGAGGTCATGGGAAACAGTATCAAAAGCCTTGGAGAAATCTAGGTAGACAATATCCGCTGCTTACCCCACATCAACTGAGCAGGTTACTTTTTTCATACTAGGTGTTCATGTTTGTCAAGCACCATTTGCCCTTGGTGAAACCATGCTGGCTTTTCCCAGTCATGAGCTTCACTGGACTTTTGACAGCCCCCAGGATGGTTCATTCCTCAACTTTCCCAGGGACCAAAGCAAGTCTAATGGGCCTATAATTTCCTGTGTCCTCCTTTAAGCCTTCATAGATGGGGATAACATTATTTTTCTTTCAGTCTTCTGTGGTGACTCTTGATCTCTGTGACCTCTCAAATATTATGAAGGGTGACCTTACAAAGACACTATGCAGGTTGCTCAACACTTTCAGGTGGATAATGATAATACTCATCAGTTGGTAGGTGGCAAGATCCTGTAACAGTTCCCACACCAATTCTTCCTTCACTGATGATGTGTCCGTGTTCTTATCAACCTTAGGTTTCTGTTCCCAAGGCCTAAGGCCCAACAGTGCTGGTAAAGACAGTGATGAAGACAGAGTTGAGAACCTCTTCCTTTCCCACACTGTTGGTGACTAATTCACCTTTCCTGTTTAATAACACACCAGTATTTTCCTTCTGTGTCTGCAACTGTTGTTTACATACCTGAAGAACCCTTTCTTGTATTTTTGACATCTCTGACCAATTTCAATTTGAGCTGAGATTTTGCTTTTCTAAGTGCATATATGCATGCCTCGTCAATGTCCTTATAGTGTTCAATGGGTGTTAGTCCACTTTTTCATCTCTGGTATGACTGTCTTCAGGTTTTAAGCAGACTCAGAATAATCCAATTGCAGTTAATCCAAGAGTGTCTCTTTCTCTGTCTTTCTCTGACACTCCAAGAGTGTCTTTTTCTCTGCTTCCAGGACAGAGTTGTAGAAAAAAAAATAGACTTTTTTTTTTCCTCAGGATTAGGTAAACATTAGAAGGACTTACTTTTTTTTTTTTTTTTTTTTTTTTTTTTTTTTTTTTTTTTACTGACACATTATATGAATACTATCTTTGAAAAGAGATCTGAACTGATAATACTAAGAAAAGAATAAGAAAATATGCTCCAGGAAGCAATTTGGGTATGGTTGCAGGCTGATTCTTCTCTACTTTTGGTTTTCATAGCCTACAGGCCAGGGTCCTTATTTGCCTCTCCATTTAACCAGGGAGTCTGAGTGTACATACTTACAGCATATCTATTATAGGCTGAATCCTACAGTTAGCATTCAGTCTAGTTTTCACTGTCAGATGCTCACTTGATGCTTGCCACCACAATTTCCTCTACCAGATTTCCAAAGAGCCTGGAAAAGGTTGTGGAGGAAATACTCTGACAGATCTCATTACACACAGTGGCTTGCCAGCATAACTCTGACAATCTTTAGTAACAACTCCTGAATCCTACTAGTCTGAGAAAGGATAATTAAACTCATTTAGAGCCAACTCTGCTTCTACCAGAGACAGTACAGAAGCTTTTTATAGTGAAGTAACAGCTGACAGTAAAACTGAGAAGCCCTTGATGCAAGAAGCCTACAATATGTATATAATTGCATGAATTGCTTTGACACTTGCTACACACTGAAGTGGTAGGAAATACTATATTATACTATATATACTATATTCTGTAGACTCAGTTTTCTTTTTACTTGTCATTACAAAGTTCATTCTAGAGAAAAATGTTTGCTGGTACAACATGCATAGACCACAAGTGTGTTATTGTTTTTACTGTATTCATTTTAACCGAAGAAATAAAAATGTTTGATTCTATAATACTGATCTTCCTCAACTCCTACTTTGTTTGGACTTCTTTCAGGGAACTAAGGACTTCATCCAATGTAATCCCATGAATCCATGGTAGAAAATGTCAGGACTTCTCCTGAGAAATGTGACTGAGCTGTAATGAAATTTTTGTGATGTTAGAAATCTATTAATTATTCTTTTCCAATCCATACCTTGAATTCAGCACTGTGATATGCTCAGTATATTTTGACATCTGAAAATGTCCTTATGATATATTTATGTGAAAGAGCAAAATGATAAATGATTCTTTCAGTCTTTAATTTGTGGGACAATTCATTGAGAGTTTTTTATGTTTAAATATTTCAAGTGTTTACAAATGTTTTGATCAGTGTAGAATATCTTTTCCTTTAATTAGAGATTCTCTTTCCATAAAGGATAACATTGCAAGCTAAAGAAGAAAAACATGGAACTCTATATGGCAAGACATTTAATAATAGTGGGATAAACAGGTTGGAAGAAATCTTGACAGATAAAGTAACCCATCCCCAGTTGAAGGACTAGACATAGTCCTTCATATATTCTATCAAGGTAACTAGTTCTTAAAACCTGCCACTGATAAATGCTGCACTACTTACCCAGATAATCTCTTCCTGTGCTTAACCCTTCTGAGCTTTAAAATACTACCTGTTGTATCCCCTACTTCCTCCTTGTTTCAATTAAAGGTTCTTAACACTGTATCAGAATTATGGATTATTCCTTTTTATTCCTGCCACATTATTTGTATGTGAAGATGGCTTCTATATGTTCCCTCAGCCTTCCCTTTTCTAGACAAAAAAGCCTCAAATCCTTTTTCATAGGTCGATTTTTATGGAGTTCTGACCATTCTCAGTGTACTATAATTGACAATGATACGTGCCCCTTTGATGCATATTGACAGTGTAGCAGTAATCAGCTTCCAAAAGATGATCCCTCCTCACTGCTTACTGCCCAGCTTCCATAGTTAGATAAAAGCTCTGAAATATAGCAGTAATATAGAACATAATATTTTTTTGGTATTGCTTTTCTGGTCTACGGGGATAATGCACTTATTCATATCATAATGTTACCTAAGAAAGACGGTGATGTAAAGATAACAATAATACAATCAATATGAACATAATTCTTATCACTTGCTATCAGATGCAAAATCTGGTTTCATTGCATTTTTCATAAAATCATTTCAGAAGATATTTCCAAATTATTTTTTAATTTAATTTTGACATTGGGTAAATAAAAATCTAAAACCACAAAAGAAAGATCACCATCAAGGTGCAGTACACCTTCATAAAAGATTGGGTTTGTAAATAAGTTTATTTTGACAGTTCAAGATAGCTCTTCTTTTTTAAAATAATTGAAAAGATATTGTCTCCACATAAAGCATGAATGTCTGAATAGAGACATAATCATTGTAGACACTAATTTTCTCAGTGGTCCCTCAACTACAATTATTAGCAAAAAACAGACTTTCTGTTCACAAGTATTGATTTAAAAACCACTTTTTGCAATTCTACTAGTTACCATTAAGATAGGAAGAAAAGGTACAATTTAGGATTCAAAGTACTAAAACAATTTAGGGAACGCACACAAAAAGTTCTAAGCTACTCATATAAAGAGATGTTTTTACAGATTTTTCAAATATGAGAATGCTGCTTTTCTGAAAATTAAAATAAAGGTTTCTGTGCAAGACACAGGCAGTACAGGTCATGAGAAATGTGTTTCCTGGTAGTCATGACAACTTGAGGGAATTTACTTAGATCTTGAAATATTATTTTGATCACCACCATTGGTCTACCCCGGCTTCCAATCGGGAGGCCTGGAGACACATCATCTATAACGCTGCTGCTGCTTTTGAGAACACACGCAGGATCACTCTCGAGGAGAAAAGACAACACAGAAAGAATCGCATCTCAATGATATCTCCTGGGGAGTCTTTCTGCTGTGCCTTCTGCAACCGGACTTGTCTATCTCGCATTGGCCTTTTTAGCCATCAGCGCACTTGTAGCAAGCGTGGGTAGAGCCCTTCTCAAATCTTCATTCGCGAAGCCTAGCCATGATTCATGATGATGAAATATTATTACTCTATCTCAAAATTAATCTGATCCACTGAAGCAGAAACACTTTACATGGAGACACAACCTATTCTGAGATAGTCAAAGTTGCATCTCTGAGCAGCAGCAGTGATGACTTACGGCTGTAACAATGGGCTCAGAAGCTCTACAGTGATGGCTGTTTCAGCATTCCTGCCCGTCCTAATCAAGATTGATGCACATAACTTGTCCACTAGCTTGGCCATCTGTTAGTATGGCATACTGCCCAATCAAAAGGTATTATGCCAAATTCGATGTTCCAGCCTGAGATAGATTTAGAAGGCAAGAAACAGAAAAAACACAGTGCATTTAAACCAGCAAAGAGCAGTCTATTCTTAGGGAATTCTATAGCAAATGCTTGCAAAGTCTACCTGATGTCTTAGCAATCTGTTACAATCCATATCTCCTGCCCTGAATTAGAGAGAGAGAGGGAAAATCAAAAAAGCTTCAGAAAGTGTCAGCAGTGTGCTGTGTTGCCAAATAGCCAATAAAGAAGGGATTTCCCCCTTCAACTCTTGTGCTCACGAGACCTTATCTACAGTACCCATCTAGTGTCCAGGTGGGCTTTCCAGCTAACGAAAGACAGGAACACTTGTCCTGTAATGAGAGACTGAGGGAACTGCTTTTATTCAGCCTAGAGGAGAGGTAGGTTGAGGGGGGAACTAAGAACAGCTTTTCAATAATGCCAGTGATTATGTGGAAAACAAACTCAGGAATTTCCAGGGAGTGCTTGGTGGAAATATGAGAAACAGGAGGCATAAATAAGAGCAGAGAAGGTTCTGAATGGGTGTGGGAAGAATAATTTTCACCATGAGGGTGGTGAAGCAGTGGAAAAGATTGTCCCAGAAAGTTGTATAGCCTTCAACCTTCGAGACTATGAAAAAGACTAGATAAAGCCCCAAAAAGTGTAGTCTGACCTAAGAGCAGAGCTTGCTTTGTAAAGGATACTGTCCTAGAGACCTCCTGAGATCCCTTCCAATTTGGATTATCCTGCGATCTTTCACGTAATCCATGTAGTGACATTCTTTCAGAAGATTGCTTAGACCATCCCATTTTATACTTTTTCCTATCTTGCCTCTGAAACTAAACGTTTCATGAAACTAGAAGAAAAAATGGAAGCAGTTTTAAAGAACTTCCTGCAAACATAATGAATATGGAATTCAGGATACAGCCTCACTTGTATTAGTGTAAAGGGAGAGGGCCTGTCTGCTTGATAATTATATTGAAACACCAAAGACAAGTCCTGACAAATCGGGTTTCCATCTGATTCCTCTACATGAGACTAAAGAAACACTCTGACACTGGATGGTGAAAAAATATCCATGAAGAGGACACAGCTGTAGCTGAAGCATACACAGGACTGATTAGCTGCTATTACTCTATCGTACAAACAGACCTCTGTTAGATTCTCATATTAATAAGTAAATTTTTACGAGAAGTCATATCTCAGTTAAGCAGTTCACTATCACTCTACAGGTGTATTACTGTAAACATACACAAATATCATACACAGTAAAATTCCCTGTTGTTTTCACATTTTGTTTAAATTGGATAGGAGAAATGAGATGGATTTCAATTGCAAAGAAGAAATTAATTTTATTGTATTTTTAAAATCATTATTATTGGGAAGCAAAATTGAGGTCATTAGAAAGCAGCTAATAGAGCAATACAATAAACATATAAAGCAAAGTGTATCAAAAAAGAAAACAAAGTAGTTCTCACATAATTTGAAATCTGTAAACTACTTGATAAGATATTTTTTTCTTCTGGTAACCCAGTGCTGGCTATGTAGTCATTTAACCATAGAGAGCATTAAGTGCTTCAAAGTTCAAAGGCAAATGGTAGGGCACAGGATGTGAGTTAATCCTATGAATTCAAGCCAGAAAGATATAGATACCACATGGACATTATATTGTATAGATCTCAGACATTAGCGTTGCTTTTGTGTTATTTTAGTGACTTAAATAAATTTCCCTTCACTTACATACACTCAAGTTTATTTATACATTTTTTAGAAGAAGTTCAGTATTGTAGACTGATATATTATTCCAATTCCAATAATATAGCTGAAGCATGAAAGAATAATTTGAAATATATACTGAGATCCTCCAAGCTGATCCTTCAGCTGAAAACCAGTGACCTCACTATACATATCCTTTACTCTTGCACAAACTTCTATCCTTGACTACAAACCCCCTATTTGTCAGAATAGTAAGTTTTGAACTCCTTCTTCATTGACTTTAGCAAGATTGAAGCATATTGTAGGCAAAAGGATCTGATTAGATTTTCAGTATCTGTCTTTTTTCTACACATCTTCCTTATTGGATCATTCAAAAATAAATTAGTTCATAATCTAAATAAGTTAATTGAGCTAAGTGATGTATTTTACAGATAAGTATAACTCATTTAACTCAGTTTTATCATTTATGGAATGCAGTAGAGTGGGATATCAGTTTTATTTAAATGAATGTAAAGTCACCTCTTTCATTTTCAAAACATCATCAGAACTACATGATGTAATAAACACACCAGAACCAAAAAACCTTCAACTCTTTCTGCAGTCATTATTTAAACCACTCTTTTCTATTAGAAAAAAAAAAAAAATAACCACATCTGCCAGTGTTCTTCATTTTAGCTCAGTGCAAAAGACCCTGAGCTGCAGAATCATGGTCATATTTTTACCATCAGCACCTAAACTAATAAATTGCATTTATTTTAACCTGATAGCATTGCTTTGAAATGACAGTGAAACAGTGCTTTCTACTGTCCCTAATTTCCATCCCCTTTGAAATGTAAAACACAGTTTGAATCCTCATAGGACTGAAATAAAGTCAATTCTCCTGTTTTCTGATAGTCTTTTCCATAGAATCACAGAATCATAGAATCAACCAGATTGGAAAAGACCTCTGAGATTATCAAGTCCAATTCTTGATCCAACACTGCCATGGTTAGAAGATCATGGCACTAAGTGCCACATCCAACCTCATCTGAAAAACTTCCAGGGACGGTGAATCCACCACCTCCCTGGGCAACCCATTCCAATGTCTGATTACTCTCTCTGTAAAAAATTTATTCTCAATATCCGACCTCAACCTCCCTTGGCACAGTTTAAGACTGTGCCCTCTTGTCCTGCTACTGGTTGTCTGGGAGAAGAGACCGATGCCCACCTGGCTACAACCTCCTTTTTGATAGTTGTAGACAATGATGAGGTCTTCCCTGAGCTTCCTCTTCTCCAGGCTAGACAACCCCAGCTCCTGCAACCTCTCCTTATAGGACTTGTGTATGAGTCCCTTCATCAGCCTCATTGCTCTTCTCTGGACTTCTCTGGACTGCTTATAGGTTATAAGCGGTTTTATCATCAGCTCTAATTTTAAAAGAATGAAGAAACAATTTAGGAATCTGTTTGAAGCTCAGCTTGGTGTGAGCACTTGCTTCCCAGCCTGCCTTAAGTATCTATTCTCATTGGCATAACAGTTTCTGTTGTTGATTCTGTGCCTTCTCTTCAGGCTTTTCAGATAATTTTTCGAGGAGCCTAATTGTCCCAAAAAAAGCAGACATATGACTCAGGAGCCAAATGCAACTCTACTTTCCATTCCTAACCTTAGGGAGTGTTACAGTCCAGATTTTAAGCCATAAGCTGCCCAGAGTGGTTACATTTTATTCAAGACTTTTTAAAAACCTTTTGGTTTGTTATAACCTCGAATTCACATCCAGAGAAAGAGTCACATACTCTTCTCTGTGCCAGTGCTTGGTCACCATCACAATAAAAAGGTGATTTCTGATGTACAGAAGGAACCACCTCTGTTTTACTTTGCTCCCATCACCTCTTGTTCTGTCACTGAAGAGCTTGGCTCCATCTTCTTTCTACCATTCCTTCAGATATTTGTACATGTTGATAAGAACACCCCAAGACATCTCCAGGCTCAGGAGTCCCAGCTTTCTCAGCCTTTTGTCAGAGCTGAGATGCTCTATTCCCTTATTCATCTTACTAGCCCTTTGTTGACCCTGTCCAGTAGCTCCACATCTGCCCTGTACTGAGGAGTCCAGAACTGGACATGACACTCCAGATGTGGCCTCATCAGTACTAAATAGAGGGGAAGGATCACCTTGCTCAAGCTGCTGGCAATAGTTTGTCTAAGGCAGCCCAAGATTCTTTTAGCCTTCTTTGCAGGAATGGCACACTGCTTGCTCATGTTCATCTTGGTCGACCAGGACTCGCAGGTCTTTTTCTGCAAAGCTGCTTTCCTGGACAGTCAGCTCTTAGTAGAGACTGGTGTATGAAGTTATCCCTCCCTGGGTACAGGATTCTGTATTTCCCTTTGTTGAACTCCATGTTATACTTGTCAGCCCATTCCTCCAGGATGCTGAAGTCTTCCAGATGGCAGCAAAACCCTCTGCCCTACCAACCATTCCTCACTATTTTTTGTAATCAGCAAGCTTGCTGAAGATACAACCTACTTCATCATGCAGATCATTAAAGCAGCTGTTAAACAGCATCAGACCCATCAGACAATCGTTGACCCTTGTCTGTTACTGGTCTTCAACTAGACTTTTGGTTGAATGTCTGGGTCCAGAGGGTGGTGATAGGTGGTACAGTTTAAAATCCACTTCCCTCTCCATCCAACCAATACTTCGTCAGCTTATCTATGAGTAACTTTTGGAAGACAGTTTAAAAAGTCTTACTGATACTAGAAATACACTATCCACTCATCTCCTCTACCAAGCCAGTAATTTTATCACAAAAGCTTATGAAGTTGGTAAAAAATTACTTCAATTTGGTGAACCTAAGATGATTGATCTTGTTGACTATCTCCTCCATCATGTGCTTGGAAATTTTTTCTAGGATTAGTTGCTCTATCTATCTGCTTCCCACAGATCAAGGTGAGGCTGATCAACCTGCAGTTCCCTGCATCCTCCTTTGTGCCTATCTTGAAGGTGTCATGACGTTTCCTCTTCTCCAGTCCTTAGGCACTTCCATTCCCCACAGCTGATCAAAGACTATCAAAATTGGTGTCACAATGACACCAACCAGCTCCCTCATTACTTTTGGGTGCATCTCATAAAGGCTTATAGAGGTATAAGTTTGCTTAAGTAGTCTTTAATCCACAGCCTCCAAGGATACACCTTCCTTGCTCCAGCCTTTTCCCTCAGTCCACAAAGCCTGAAGGCTGGCCTTGTAAGCAGAAATGAGGCAAGGAAGGCATTAAGTATTTCAGACTTTTCTATGTCCTGTGTCACCATGGCTTCTGCCCCATTCAGCAGTGGGCTCACACTTTTCCTTGTTTTCTTTTTTTTTTTTAATTTTGTATTTATAGAAGCCCTGATTGTTGCTTTTTACCTCCCTTATGAGATTCAGCTCCAGCTGACTTTCTTATCCACACTTCTACATGCCCATTGTCTCTTTATTCCTCCATCTTACTTATTCCTGCTTCTAGCTTCTATTTGAGTTTTACCTACTTTGTTTGAGTTTTGCCATGAGTTCCCTGTTCATCCACGCGGGCCTCATGGCATTTTTGCCTGACTTCCTGCTTGTTGGAATAGACCACCCTTAAACTTGGAGGAGGTGATCCTTGAATATTTAAACAGATTTTTTGAGTGCCTCCTTGCTCAAAGACCATTTCTCATGTTTAATCCAGCTTTTACTAAATCTGGCTCTCAACCACTAAAACTGAAAAAAACTCAAAAAGGTACATAGGCATTCTCCAAGGGTTTAGATATTGTATAACCTTTATCCATTAAATATAGAAGACAGTCTGGAAGGCTGATAAAACTGTGAAAGGATCATGTATAGATCAGTTAAATAAAAAAATGTGCATCAAAATGCTGCCAAAACTCAGAGAAAATGTGACCTGTAAGCACTACAGACACTGTAGAAGAGACCTTAAAAAGACTAGCTACGGCATTAGCAAATGAGATTCGAGATAAATAATTCCAAATCCTAATACTGTCTTAAAGGTTGTCTCCATATTAACTTGGATTTTGATTACATTTAAGTTTCCTGAAAGCTCATTAGAAAGGTAACTAAGAACTAAAGAGTTTAAGAGGTGTTTCATACTTTTCTCTGCCAACAAGTAGCACCTATTTGCTATATGTGTTTTTAAGGTAGAATAAAATAATTCTTGAAACAAAATCCACATGTATCTGTGAGAGAACACAGAATTCCTTTTTACTATTGCCCTGCTTCTAAAATTCCACACTGCATATTTTAGATAGATAGCAATGTTCCACCCTGCACCATAGTTTCATGGATATGAGTAAAAGCTTCTTCAGTAAAACACAGTCAATACTTATCCCTGTCTCACTAATTTAATGGGTTAGTAGAAATAGTGTAAGTTCTTAAGTGTAAGAATTAATTAAGTGTTTTAATAAGGAAAACCAGTGAACTCAGACATTGGTCCACACTTTGCTATTTTAAATTATAAAATTACATCAAGAAAGCAAATGCTATCACCTGCTGACATTTTGTTCTGTTTCACAGAAAGGTGAAAATCAGACAGTTGCAAACTGAAGTCAGTTCAGCAGGAATTGGCACATATGTAAAGAGGAAAATAAAGCTAATATGAAAAAAAATCAGCTGGTTTGGAATTTTAAGAGCTACCACCCTTTTGTAACAGTGACAGTGCCTGTATCCACAGACAGAATAAAATGGTCTGAAATACCAAGGAGTCACAAAAAGGAGGTATACATATAAATCTGCTAATCTGTAGGGTCTGCAGGAAAGAGAAACTCAGCAATGTCAGTTTGAGAGGGGATGGAGAGAGTCTGACAGAATAAATTCTCCCCTGGAGAACTTTCTGCTAGTGAGGACCTGGTGTGTTTTGCAAGGTTCAGCCCAGCACTGAGGTGAAGATGAGAGTTAGGGTAGAGAGAAGACAAGAGTTCCATTGTTTCCAGCCCTTTTTTTCTTTAAAACCAACTCTCTGCAACTTTTGCTTTGGTTTTTTTTTCATTCTCTCAGCCCTAACCCTGACTCTAATCATAATTTAGACATTACTCCCCAGACTAGTTCCAGAGGAAAAGGTGATCTGAAGAGAAAAGTTAAGACTCTGCCTTAAGAAATTTATCATTGGCAAGAAATTTTTCAGACACCTTAAAGTGAAGCCCTGGGCTTTTTCTTTCAAATATAACCTTAACCCTATATATAACCCTAATCTGTTCCTTGCACACAGCATCCCTTGTCTTTGCTTAGATGAGAATTTCTGAGAGCAAAATTCTAACAGCTCTCAGTTTGATTTCTTAGCCTCTTTCCAGCCTGGGTCCAGATGGATGTCTGGTCTTCTTTCTCACA
Organism: Pyrocephalus nanus; assembly: GCA_038380795.1. NCBI lineage: Eukaryota > Metazoa > Chordata > Aves > Passeriformes > Tyrannidae > Pyrocephalus > Pyrocephalus nanus. The sequence goes on from CM076262.1 coordinate 41,005,146, forward strand.
AACCAAACCTGAGTTTACTGTAACCATAACCGTATCTCTAACATTAAGCTAAGTCACAGATCAATGAAACCTAGACTTTCTAAATACTAAGTAGTCTACAGGGGAGAAAACTTTGGTAGTCTTATTTCACCTTCGCTGAAAATCTTCCAATACTACTGCAGTGGGAACTCAGGACTTGTTCTTCCTCTCAGTTGTAATTCCACCTTCAATATCGTGATCAGCCTCACAGAAACTACACCTGAGTTCTCACAGATAAAGAATTTTTGAGATTTTCTGAGATTCCTTGATACAAAACTGCTTTGGTACTGCCTTTTCAATTCAGTCCCAAGTTGAACTCCTGGCTTTCTCCTCCTAATCCTAACCAAAATCCTGATTTTCACACTATGTGCAATCCTAGAAATGCTGTATCCATGAATTTCTTCATGTAAGGGTTGCTTAGGTTGCTCTAGATTTCTGGCAGCACCCTGACTACAGCTGGGCTTATTTTACTCAGAGAGTAAGTAGAGTTTTGGAATTAAGGTTAGGATTGAGAAGTGAGAAAGGCCAGAGCTCCAGATGGAGTAACCAGGGTTGGTACGAGGTTCCCAATGGACACTATGACAAAATGCTATACTCTGAGTGAAATTACGTTAGGGTTGCCCTATACTCTGGGTGAAGTTAGGTTAGGGTTGCCAGAAAGAGAAAGTTGTGATGAGTTGGGTATAATTTTGGCTAGAAAATTATTCTTTAAACAACTATGCTTGTAAAACAGGTTGTCTGTTATTCAGAGACTTCCTCCTGTGAAGTGCAGAATAAATAGAATTCCAATGGTGAACGAAACAGATTTCAATCTGTTCTCTCAGTTGTGTAGGTGGAATTGGTATAGGCATTTATTAACAGCTATAACAAAATAAATACAGGACACATAATAATTAACTTTTTTCAGCACTGTACCTTCACTGTTTATTCCTTGTTTCAAGTACATAGGATTCCTAAAACTCAAATTTCCCAAGGTTAAGATCTTTATATTTTTGATATAGTAATTAATATTTGTGACTCTTCACCATAATGTTCAATTTCTACTTGCAGATTCCCTTGTAAATGGTCAAATGATGGGAAGGCATTTGGTAAGTACACACAGAGAAATTTAGATAAACCTAATTTTACCCCAAGGAAGAACAAAGTGACTAGACAGTATCACTTTAACAAGTTTAAATTGCTAGATTATATATTAGATTTATGATATTGTTTTCATCATTATATCTTTTGGAAAGATTAGTTTGTGTATGATGTGAAAATTACCCATTCTTCTGACTACTTCAACATAAAGTCTTTCAAGATTTGCCAACTCACTTAAGTGCCTAAATATGTTCCTCTGATACTGCAATATCAGTATATTTCAATATGTCTTACTAAATTAGTTTTAAGAATTCTCAATTTTATTATTTCCAGTTTCCTTATTTAACAAAGGATTGATTCTTTTCATACTTTGAGGTTTTTTGTTTTGGATTTAGTTTCATTTTCTGTTTGGTTTTTTGGGGGCTTTTTTGTTTGTTTGGTTTTGTTTGGTTTTAGGGGGGTTTTTTGTTTGTTTCTATTGTTGTTGGGTTTTTGTTGTTGTTTTCTTGTTGGTGGGTTTTTTTCTTCCTGGATTAATCTTTATTTTAGAGAGATAATTTCTCTAGACTACATTAAGAAGTTTTACTATAAAGTTTTGCACTTTATTTTGTGCTCCATGGGGAATGTTTGTGCTGGTCTTTCTGTTTTTTTAATATCAATAATACCTGTCACGCTGAATAACAAGAATGTTTTGAATAAACATAAAAGACTAGTTAGATTTACAATATATATAGAGGATTTAGTACATTGGGGAGAGGAGAAATAAGGTTATGGAAAACCAGTTCTCTACCTTCAGTGTCTGGGAACAGCAGGTCTGATCTAAGAGGTTACTACAGTTAAAGACAGACTTTCTGTTTGCTGCAGTGTGATCAGTCACAAACTGCTGAGTATAACAGATATTTTCTAGCTGTCATAGTGCATATTTCAGCCTGGATTCCATTTTTCCATGCCCAGACTTTCTAACTCTATGCTGGGGATTAGATATTCCCATGTAACTCGCTGTTGAATACTGTACATGCTGATTGATATGGCACTTTCACAATAATATTTCCATTTTTTATAGCACTTTTAATTTTCTGTGTTAAAATGGAAGCTTCTCTTTGGGTGTCTCCCAGAATAGTTTGCACAAGGCAGTAAAACATCTTTTGATTTAGGTTGTGAGTAGTTATTTAAAATGCTGTCTATTCCACCACATGTATTCACAATGTATCCCACCCTGACATAGGTTGTACTTGTCTCTACTTATCTGCTGGAGAAAGGAAGGTATTCTACATAACTTTATTTTTTCCCTTTTTTCATTTGTTCACTCAAGGTACCAGGCCATTATTGAACCCCTGGACCAACATGGTGCTGGCCTTTCTGTGACCAATTTAGCTAACTGCCCAAGAACAAAAACTCTTCTGGTTCTTCATGCCTTCCTACTTTGTGTTTCCAATTTTACCTACCTTTGGAGTATATGATTAATTTAACCTACTTTTATTCTATTAAATTCTATTTTAATCTGAAAGATTAATACAAGCTTCTAGTCATGGACAGAGACTTATTCCATCTCCAAAAAGTGAATTTTCCTCTGCAGCTTAAGAAGCCAGCATTCCTAGACAACCAAAATGGTCCTGGAATCTGCTGTCAGTGTGCACTCACTTTTCATACGGTTTTTTTTTATCCTAGCAGAGGAAGTGGTAGAAAAGCAGCAGTGCTGGCACCTGCACAGAACTGAGCCCCAGCGGAGTGGCGGTGCAGCACGATATGGATGACCTAACTTTCAGGGGGGTTGTCATTGTTTTTTTCATTGTCTTGGATGGGGGGAAAGGAAGCAGTGGCTGTGGGAGCCCCCTGCCATCTTGCCTTTGTTCCCAGAGGCCACCTGGCAGGGAGCTTGGGAACAGCCGCCACCTTGGCTTTGTCTCAGGGGGCCAGGCGACATCTTACCCTTGTCTGAGTAAACCACCCCACACACTCTCTTGGGGGAACATTTTTATTTGTTTGGGGGTGAACACCCTTTCGTGGGTAACACACTATCTTTTGTTCTTTTTAAAATTATTATTATTATTAATATTGTTGTGTTTATTGTGACGGGATTTTTTTCATTAAACTTGTGATTCAAACTGGTGTTGGAATTCTCCTAGTGTTTCTCCCACTTTTGGAAGTTAGCCGCTGAGGGAGGGCAGCTTGAGTAGAGTTAATTTACCTGTTGAGTTTTTAAAAACAGCACAATAGTATCCATGTAATTATCACAATAATTCCATCAGACACTGCATACAAGTGTACTTTCTATGAATGTGAGAACAACAAAAGGGAGACAGAGATATAGAAAAAAAAACAAAACTCCAAAAGAATAATGTGTAGGAGAAATATCTCTGAAAGGGTAACATGCAGAACTAAGGTCCAACAGCTTTTATTTGTTGCAACTTCAAGAGGTGAAAAAAGAAAATGTATACCTCAGGAGGTCAGAGACTGCAACTTGTGCATCTTTTCTACTTGTGACAATGACAAAAATTAGTTGAGTCTTCACATATGTGTCCCTCTTACCCACTCTCCCTTTCTTCCCTCTCTGCTGGGCAATCTGGTTTGTCCTAAAATAAGAACACCAGGTGGGTATTGCAGGCAGAATTGTAGGGATGAGCACATAATTAATGCATTCTAGAGACTAGGCAGTTGAGTTGCTTTTGACTGACTTTGATGGTTATGTGTAAGGGTACAAAATGCTTCTGGAGACTGAACCAGCTGGGCCAACTTGTCTCCTGAAGTTGCAGGCAGCTCTTGTGCAGATCAAACTACCCCGCATTCCACATCCTCTCTGCCTTCTGTCAGGGATATCTGCAGGGTATGCCCAGCATGAAGGCAGGGAACACTCATTTTTGGGCAAGTCTGTAAAAGTGTTAAGATCTGGTCAAATAGAAAGACAAATCCTAAAGTAGCTACATGGGTGCTTTGTTGCTTTTGAATTGTGAATTCTGAAAGACCAAAGACTGTAAAAGTGTATGTTTCTAGACAGATCTGTTTATTTTATAACGCTTCAGATGCAGACCGCTGACCAAATCTGAAACTAAGTGGACTAAGCCACACCTAGACTTCTCTGAGAAGTTTAGAAAGCAAGGGGGTCCCACATGATTCAACATAAGGAACCATGACCTTATTATACTATAATCCACTGTAATAGATGCTAGAGTTTTAATTTAGATTTATTTAGTTGTTATTTGGATTGTATTAGCAATAAATCTAATCATAATCATCCACATAATCACTGTGTCCTACTTCTTGCACCTGGCCGAAAGCCTGTTCTAGACTACTCTGTCACACTTCTCTCAAGCCTTCCAACAATAAGGCGAAATAAAAAGTAACAGAAAATCTCTACTGTTGCTCCAATCTCTAATTAGAACTGCCATTTTTACCAGTGAGCAACTTATGCTGAGAATTGAAGGATCATACTGCTGATGCTGCTTTTTTCCTGTTAAAGTACCATGCATCTGCTAGAAAGGCTAAATTTTATGCAGCTCTTGTCCAAGTTCTAGAAATACATACTTATATTTATATACAGACACACACACACACTGAGCACCAAGGTCCAGAAGAAAATATTTGACGTCGATGGTTAAAAGACACTTGTTTCAACATCTATATTTTATTAACAGCAAAAAGCAAATTCAAAAGAGTGGTTTATAAATGACAAGCAAGAGTATTAAAATAGCATTTAAGAAAGCTAGGTGCCACTCCTTCTTCCAAAGACTTTATGATAAACTGTCTGCTGCTGCTGTCACTGAAATATTAGTACTGAAAGAAGTGACTCAGGGAGTGTCAATCTTGCTTAGTAAGTAGAACCATAAAGGAATCCCCCAGAGTGACAATTTTCCCTTTAACATTAAAGATCATCTGGAATCCCATTAGTAACACACTCATGTCTAGAGCATATAGAAGGTACACTATAATGAAGCTAAACTAAATAATGAAGGGAATGAGTCAAAAGTCTATTTTATTCTCTTTTGGAATGGAATCCTAAAATATACCTTTGAGTACAGGTGTGACAAGACAGTAGAAATGAAGATATAGTCGAATATGCAAAAGGGGGTAGTGGCTCATGAAAAGACATTACAAGAAAGGTAGTTGAAGAAATTACTTCAATAAAATACCCTTAAGCCCTTGAAGACTGCCCTTCTTTTGTCTAAATTTTGTGTGGGTTAGCTGCAAATACATGGGGATAAATCTGAAAGGTGATTAGAAAACCACAGGCTGATCAAGAATCTTTGATAAGAAAAAGTGCCATGAAGGTGACTGTGCTTTAACATCCACCAACCCGTTTTCCATTTTCTGGTCCTCAGATTAAAACGACTGAACTGTCCAAAGGAATGGAATAAAAATTACTTCAATCAGCAACAACACAGGATATATGGGAAGCAAAAGTGTATGCTCTCATTATTTCACAATTATGTGTCACATTAACTCATGGTCTCTGTAGACAAAGCAGAGATGCCACGTAGTATGGCCCAATGCTGTGAGCACAAGAAAATCACCTGAATAGACTCCTGCATCTTGGTATCAAAAAAGATTTTCTTTAAAAATAGCATTACAGAGGCTGTTTGTTCTATCCTACTTTTATTTAACAATTGTGAAGTTTCATTTCCTTAGTTTCCTTACTTGAAGGAGTTTTCGCATTTTTCTTTTTTTATGCACTTTCCAAAAGTTTCTGAAATATGATTGTCTTCAATTCTTGTAGCATGTAAGGGAAGATATTTAAATCTCCTTCTGAAATAAAATCCTGCTATCCAGCTTGATGGGTACGTTGTGAATATGGAAGCCTCAGTCCCTTTCAAATGCTTTAGTATGTCTTTAATTAAGAGAGGTACCCAAAATTTAGGAGGGGGAGAAATCATGTATCTGAAAATTAAGACAAGACAAAGCCCAAAGACTGAGATGAATCAATTTACAGAAAACAGGTATCATTGGGTATCCAATACATTCCTCCATTATCATGTTATCAAAACAACTCATAATTTTTAATTAATTTACAGGCATAGCACTTGTAATAGAGGTAGCTACAAGAAAGACTGAAAGCCATTTGTAAAATAAAGTGAAAGGAATAAAGGCAAGTGCCCCTAAGGGTTCTTTAGATACCTAAATAAGCTCAGAAAAAATACAGTGTATTCCTGACATATCTCTAATTGCTATAGGTTTTATTTTTTAATATAAGCAGAGAAGAAAAATTGTTTACAAAAATGAGCCATATTTATTCCCGCTAAGAATTATTTAATTTAATATATTTGCCCATGTGACTCATTTGTACCAGTTTATCTATGTAATATTCAAGGCTAACTCTTACTCATTTAGCCAACACAAAACACTTCCAACTATTCATTGCAAATTGTCCATTTAATTGTTTACACATTCAGTGGCAGCTTTAATGCTAGCATTTCCTAACTTTTCAAAGGTTTTTATTTACAGTTGAAACATTTTAAGTATTTGTCAAACAACTTCCTAGAGTTTAAGAAACAGTGTAAAGTGAAAAAAGAAAAGAACATCACACATAATGTTTGAACTCTTCCTGTTAATGAGTTGAGAATCTTTAGACTGTAGGTTCTTATTTTATTAAGCTTTATAACATCATCATGAAGTTGTCACCCATCAGAGAAGATGTTACAGAAAATGACATATTTGCTTTACCAGTGGGTTTACTTATTCATTAGTATGCTGTCTTTAAGACTTGACAATTCTGAATCCTTATTTGAAATGACTGAAGACTGTAGTACTAAGTTACTTCTTGCTGTTTTGTTTGCCATGGCTCTCAGCCTCACAAAATTCTCAGGCTCAAATTTTGCTTTCCCTCTTTACTGAAATGTCTCATTCCACATTTCATTCTTGCTTCTCCAATTACTCTCAGCTCCAAAATCCAGTTTTTCCTTTTTATCCAATGTAACATCTCAATGTCTGGATTATTCAAATCAGGTGACTTCCCACCCATTTTGCCTACCATCCTAAAGGCTACAGTCAAAAGCACTTTTGTTTTCCAGTTCCTCTCCAAGCACTATGGTGGCAGTTGAAGAGTGGTAGTCTTGATTACTTACAGCTGCCTACTACTTACTAGAAGGGGAGATAGTGCACGTCATTCTTCATGAGTAGTAAAAGGCGACTGTTCAAGATAGAAATATCTGAGCATATTTTGTTCTCATGGATCCTTCAAAATAATTGTCAGTCTAACCAAATATGAAGTGAGCATGAGAGGATCAAAAATCTTAAAAGCTTAAGAGCTTGTCTGAATTGGCATTGATTTTTCTTGTTCTAAAAAAGTTTTATTTCTGTCATTACAAAGAAAGTACACCTACTTCAAAATCCGGAAACATTAGTGCTTCTTCATGAAAGCAAACATAAAGGGGTAAAACAATCAAATAAACATTTTTTTAGTAATCTTAGTCTGAGAAACAATAACAATTCCATGGATAATTAGTTTCAATTTAATAATATCAACAGTTTGACAAAGTTCTAAGTAGTTGAATGAGTGGCTTTATAGTGGAAAATGTTTAATGACATAAAATACCAATACCATGGCTGTCAAGACACTGCGTATGGGAATTACTGACATGGTTTACATTAGAATGCTTATTTTATTTAACTCCCAGTTTCCCTGAGATCCTCTTCCTACAGCTAACATATAAATGTAGGTTCTACTCTTTGCATGTCCAAAAAGGAATGAAGCCCAGCTCATGAAGGTTCTGCTAAAATATTAATGCAGAGACCTTCTTCTTCAACTGTGCTAATGTCAGTGAATTATACATAAAATTAAGCCAGAGTTGTCCCATTCATAACACTGAGAGATTAATTTTACAGAAAGTTTCTGTATCAAGACTTCACGCAATATCAAAACTCACTGCAAAGCTCAGTGAAATTATACTGATAACTGTAATCTGTTTACAGAGGAAAACCAGGATAAGGCTCTGATTTCATTAGAATAGTAGTGAATTCAGTAACAACTTTTCACAAGTCAAACATTTTTTTGCTTTCTGTATATATGGAAATGATTGAAGAAAAAAATTCTAGTAATTTCCTATGCCTCTGATTTAAAGGTTCTCTTTTTACAAATAGATAAAAGTAGGCGTACCTTTTACCTTGCCTTTTTTTTTTTTCAGTTTGTGAGAAAGGTATATTAATATTTCTTTTTAAAAAGGTTGCTACAACTCTGCTTATGAATTTGAGTATGCATCTGCTCATGTGACATCTATTTAGTCTGAGGAAGTGACGTTAAATTTGAACTGATTACAGCAACAGTACAAATTATGTAATTTTTGAGCCCAGTTGAATGGAGAGTCCTAAATCTGGTCTCTATTTTTACCTTTTGCCCTCTACGCATCTAGGTACTTAATATGAAAACACACTGGATTTCATGTCTTCAGCTGTGATTTGTACATATAACCCATTACAGCCACAGAGACTTTAAAATGAAGACACTAAAATGTTAAAATAGTAAGTGCTTTAAAAAACCCTTTATTGCTCTAGCTCCAAATTTTTTCACAAAAAATTGGACCATGCACACAGAAGTAGTACAACATAATCTGAATGTCTCTCATCTGTACACAAATTTATCGCCCATTCATTTAACAATACTGTACAGAAGTGCGGTTTACAAACTGACGCAAAATTCAGTAATTTTTGGAGTCACAAGTTAATAATTTCTCTTCTATATTTTTTAGAATTATTTTATTTAGTATTTAAATATATTAAAACAATATCCTTCAAGACAATTTATGCACTAAATTTCTAAAAATGGAAAATTTAACTGTGTTATCTCGACTATTCTTGCTATCTTACAACTCCCCATTCTGACCCTGTTACTATCAATTTCAGGAGACAATTTTTCAGCTGATGCAAAATGTCATAATTCTATTAACTTCAAAGAAATTATCATAATTCATCCTAGATGAATGTTATTTCTAGGCTCTCATCCATGTCATGCATTAAATACCATTTTCAGCAGCATATTGCACTGCAGAAAACTCCACATGTATTTGTTATTTCATTACAGTAAGCCACAAGTTTACTTCTGTTGGACACTGCAGGAAAAAAAATTAGCCAATAAACATTTCTGGGGAGACTTTGCAAACTCTGAGACATTTCACATGATTCAAAGTTTTATTTTCTTTTTTCTCATCTCTTCTATCTTCATAATTACTTCTAGAGTCTAGTAAACAGGTTCCAAAAATCCCCATAAAATTGTACTACAGAACAATTCTTTACTGTCTTGAAAAAAAAAAAAATCAAAAAAGAACTATTTCCCTCAGGAACAATCTTACCTGATTTCTGATTTACAAGTTTCAGACATGCTTTAAATATATTCTGCGTTGATTAGCTTTGGGATGTTCCTAACAGTCAAATAACGGAAAATGTGCCACCAGGACATTCACTGAAGCATGTTCAGAAAAAGCTTTATATTTACTTCTGAAAATATCATTGTGATAAATGTGCTATTCAGGTGAAGCAATGGCATATTGAGGTAGATTTCTAATGTCAGGTTGGGTTAGATCTCTTCTAAGAAATATATTAAATAATGAGCACATCAATAGAAATTTCAAATTAATCTCTTCAGCTTTTGAATTTATGCTAGAAATAGAAAACAAAATTTGCAATACAGTGGAATACCAACTCTTATAAAGCTTAAGAGCTATTGAAATAAAGACATTAAGGCCAAGCAAGTGGAATTAGATTACATTAATGGACATTTAAAACTGCTCTTTCCTATATCTATGTATAAGGGCAGTAAAGGTATCCAGTAGAAAAGTTTTGCCTTCATCCCCCTACTCATTAATACACTTTGGATGCTGATATTTCAGATCAACAAAGAAATAATATTGGCTTTCCAGCACTAATTTTTCTATATACTTTGACATGCATTTTTTGAATAGTATGTACATAGAATGGTCCATTCAATGTTTGCTAAAAGATGACTAGGTATTAAGGATGAAGTTTTGAGGCATAACCATTTCTACAAAGAACAACTTTTTCAAAATGTAAGTGTGAAATAGACTCTTACCAAAATCACTAGCTCTTGCAAACTACACTGTCTATTTTTACAAGTCTTAGGGAAAATTTCTTCTAAACATATACAGGTTGGAACACAGCTGCATGCAAAAACATTTTAGAAGATCTTTTAAGCCTCTCTTATGCAAAATGTAAGAACTTTTTTTTATTTCTAAAGAAGAATGAGCCTCTGACAAATATGCTGAAGACAGTTAAGACATTTCTAAACATTCTGATACTAGTATTTGATGGGAACATGTGAGTAGATTACAAACTCAGAAAATTCATCCTCTTGCATGAAGTAAAATGGCTCCAATGAAAATGTGCACAGGCCAAACAGAACCTTTGGAAGACTTATTCACAGATGATCTATAGAAATACTGAGGACTATCCAGCAGTTCAGAGATTTTAGGTATTTATACACCCTTCAGGAGTAGGCTACTGTAGCAGACAATATATATCTGCAACTGTGATATCTACTTATGATATAATAAAGCCAGGGCAGGAGCTCAAACACTAGTCAAAAATCATTGACAATGTTTAATTGCTAGCAGCTAAGAACCTCACATGGTGACTGAACCTTTAACTGGGATGACAGGACAGTCTTTCTGAGGGGTATTTTGTAAAGATCTGTCATTGGGGAGGTAGGGGAAAGAAATGTATAAAACATATAAATGCTGCAGCATGCCACTTAGCCCCAAAGCCCTATTAAATTAGTAGCATGCATGAGGCTTGGATTTCATTCATTTCACTGCATCAACCAAAGAGAGCAGAAAACACCCAAATGCCAATGCTTTCTTTGTCTTAGCTTTCACAGCTGCAAGAGACTGAAATATTGTTAGTGTCTTAAACGTTGTCAAAATTATAGAAAGACCTTCTGTCAAATTGCAAAGTAGCAATAACCCATTGACAACCACTGAAGCACCCCCTGCCCACACATGAAGATTGCCTCCTGACTGAAATCTGGACTGGGATGGGAACTTGAGATTATAATATTGTCCAATTATCTCAGGTCTAAGGAAAAGTAAACAAGGCTCAGGAAAGAAGGGTTTATCCACAAAGGAAACCGGACTCAGCAGCTATGCTAAGAATCAGCCCTAGCTGGGCTCTATAGGTGAAGGAGGAAGTTTTGGATGTGTGACAGTGAAATCTCTCCACATAAAACAGAAGGAGCAAACTCACCCCTCCAGGAAGACCACATACACAAGGGACATTCTCCTGAGAGGAAGCTAAGATGGGGTCATAAACCATCAAAGACCCCCAAGGCACCCTACAGACTCATTAATGAGGCCTTCCACCACCAGAGAACTGCACAGGATCCAAGTGAAGCAACAAATCCAGAGCCTGTTGCAAGATATTGTAAAACTTTGCCCCTGCCTGCCAATGGAAGGTGACTTGGCATCTCCTGAACATACATTAATCCATTGGCCTCTATGTTTTGAGGGATCCTTGCCACTGAGAAGACCAGAAGAACAGGATCTATGGGATGCTGACGGGTTCCATGGAGTGGTGATACATTTTCTATTTAATCTCTGTCATTCTCTTTCTTCCCTGTCCTTCCTTTTTCCTATTTCTTTCTGTCTCTCTCTCTGCATCACATTTATTGTTAACTAAAATTCATACTATTGACTTCATCATATGGTCTTGTTTGCACCTTAATTAAGGTGCTCCTTAATTATTTCTCTAATAATTTTAATAACTGGATCATAATACCAGCTCTTGAGCCTGTTTTTTACAGAACTGCTTTTTAAAGCTTTATCAAGAAATTTTATTCCACTCTCTCCTATTTACAGCCTACATTCATGCATATTGTAAGATTTCAAAACAGTTCCAAGTTGGATTTACAACTGTATGGCTGAGACAATCAGTTCTGCAATAATATAGTCAGTACTTCAACTGACACCAACAGGAGCAAGGCCATATCTTCTAACGAAAAATAAAAATCTATGAAAAACCTTCACTGTTTTCCTCTTTCATTCTAATATTACTAAGTTTAATTTTAGAAACATTGCTAGACTAAGTTTTATTTTAGAAACATTGCTAGACAGTTGGCAAATATATTGAGTTTGACACTGTCAATATGGATAAGTAAACTTTTTCTTAGCTTGTGGATATGAGAAACATTTTTGGTCAGTCTGTAAGTTCAAATTATAATGAACTTGTAGGGATTCACAAAACAGCAGACAAGACATTGCCATGTTATGGTGCCTGACTCCAATTTGCTCCTGAGATACTCATACTCCTTCCACAACAAAGATGCCTCAGAAAATGAAAAAAAAAAAAAAAAAGGAAAAAAAAAGGAGAGAAAAGCAAAAAAAAAAAAAAAAAAAGGCATAGGAAGAAATAAGAAGAGGGATGTGTTAAAATCTTGGGGTTTTATTACCTTGAACTGATATGGAACTGCCTCCACTGACTCAAACATTTACTTCCAAAGCAGAGCCTTTAGAAAACATGACATTTATACAACAGGCAAATGAGGATATTCATACTATATGCAAGTGGTTATTTCCTCTCAGAAATAAGAAATTTGAATGGATTTCTTTTTTTTTTAAGTCTTAATGGTTCCAAAAGCTTCCTTCTCAGCAGAATATCCTGAGCATTTTATCCCAGGAAGATGAGACAGAGGCTTCATTTCAGTGCATTTTCTATGAATGAGTCTTGAGCCAAAAATACAAGATTCAAGAACTTGGGAATGAACAGAAAATGAAAGTGCTCAACAAGGTAATTTAGTGATTCCTGCATTAAATTGTGAAGGATAGTTGTGGGATCGAGCATCTGTTCTAAAAGTCATGCATTTTTCACAAGTATTATTAATGAATGTAAGAAAATAATCACTATTTTAACATGAACCAAAACCCAAGAAATCTATGTATACTATTCTTCCCATGGAAACCAATAGTGTAGGTAGACTCAAACAGGCTCCCTGAATGAAGACTACTCTAGATTCACAGTCACAACAATCCTTACTTGTGAGTTTCAAATAAATTCTGGTCTTTTTAAGGTGTTAAGAAAGTCAGCCCCAATGGGATTGCACAGTACCAGCATTTTAGTACCACTTAGTACCAGTCAGCACCATTTAGTATCATTTAGTACCATAGCCACATTCATATGCAGTAAGAGTCTACAGTTCTAGAGAACACATGGGAGATTAGAATTGTTTTAGAGAATTTTTGTCCCACACTTCAGAAGTGCCATTATATTTAAGCCAAACTGAGTGCCAAAGATCCTTACATTAATAGTAAATGCCAGCATTCCCACAACTGAATTAAGCTGGCAACAGCTACAAGCAGGCTGAATTTTGATGCGATGAAAGGTTAATCTTCAATAAATGTATTATTCAAAAATAACTGAAATAGAATAAAAAGGATACATGCTTATCACTTTAAAAGCACTGTTTGTGACCTGAAGGAAAAGGAGAAGCATTAACAAGTAGAATTTTTAGTTTTATCAAGGAAAAATGCAGTGTATTCATTTCCTTCTTTTTTTTTCCTTTTTTTTTAATAATTGACAACAAATTTCTACAAGTTGCTATATAACATCCAAATACTGATTTAGTATTATGCGCAATAATATTTAACCCCTTTCACACTCCAAATAGGAATCTCTAGTGTAAGATGTTATTGCAGCATTTATTATTATTTGGTGACAGCTCCTTCTTCACTAAAGATTTGTTATTTATTGATGTTACCAATTTCTGCTTAGAAAACTGACAAAAATCACAATGCCTAGTTTGATCCCACATGGGATCCCTCCTCATGTGTATTCTGATTGCAAGTTTAAAGGATGGCATGTATGACATGGCCTTTTTTCCAGCATCACCACTTACTGTTGCTTTATGGCATCTAGAAAAACCAAACACAATATTCTAGGTGTTTGTCTGTTTGTTTTTTAAATTTGTTAACTGTAAGAAACAGACCAGAACAATACAAATATTATGTTTAAATCTCATTTTATATCCTTTATTATCCCTTTCCTTTGTTATTCATAGTTGCACCTTACTAGCATAATCCAGCAGTGCAAAAATTGGAATAATATATAATTTTATAATATATATTTTAAAAAATTTAAAAACATCATGACTTAACAGTCCTTCCTAAATGACTATTAAGAATTAATACATTTTCGTCAGACACTGATCAAATTAATATATAATATTTGTAACATCCTTCTCTATGGTCAGGCAGCTCTTGTTGGTTTTGGATGTTGCAACATGACTCCCCGAACGTCTTCTTGTGACAGAAATAGGTTCAACACTCACATTTAAAAATTTGTCAAACAAATTTCTCAGTTTTCTCCCCAACTCTTCCAACTTCTTTTGACCATTTTTTTTATGATTATCCTTCTGAAAGTTCCACTAGCACTTGATTATAAAATTCTGCTCTAATCAAGTATAGCACTGGTAAATGCTTCAGTCCTCCATACTACTTATATTTTAATCCTCCCTGAAACAGTGGCAGCACATTCCAAATTTAGAAGTCCACTTCCTGAACCTATGTATTTTGTAGGTATGATAAACATTAATATATAAATAATAATAAGTAAGGTTTTGTAGCAGCAGAATATACATCAGTCATTTGCTATAATCTCATTATTTCCAGTCACTATTGTACACTATCCTGAATTAATAGAAAAACTTAATTAACATTAGGAGGTTGACATTTGAAATAACACTATGTAGTATGAAATAAAAAGCTTTTCTACTATCCAACAGTGTTTCTACAATGCACAAGGAAACAAAAGATTGTATTTTCTCTCTGTACATAAATGACTTAGGCATTCAATACCCTGAAAATCCTTTTGAAAACTAAAGCCTATATAAGGACTAAATGCTCTAGGAAGATAATCAACACAAATTAAAATTTAAACAATAATTGGATATTTAAAAACAGAATGCAAACTAAGAACCATAGGCTTGTTTTTCACACAAATTAATAAACCAAAGAGATTTTCTTGTTTTTTATTTGCTAGTAGTAGTGTGAATACATGAAAAATTAATATCACTTCTACTAGACATATTCAAAACTGAAATCTATCCGATTCAGATTCTTTATTTGTAAAATTAACATGATCACAATTTTGTTATATACTTTGTGTTACTACACACCATTAATCATTATTGGTTAGTTTCTTGGGCTACATGAAAGAATTTTCATTGTGTTTGTAAACTGTCTTTCAAAAACAATTACCTAATCATCTACTATTTTAATTTTTCAGAAAGATTAGAAGAGGTACACTAATATTTATTTAAAATGAGGGAAATCAATTCATCAAGGCATAATGCTTGAAGTTCATTAGAAAAAAAGTTAATAGTACTTCAGCATAATCACAGAATGACAAACCTGTTGGAAACAGCCTCAGCATTTTCTCAAGTCCAACATGACTGTTCAAAGTTTTGTCACCACCAGCAGGTTACTCAGGGCTGTGTCCATAAAGTATTTCTAAGGATATCATTCAGTATGTCTAAGGATAGAGACTACGTAGCCTCTCCAGACAATATGTACTGGGTTTGGATAACCCTCAAAACAAATAATCCCGCCCTAAACTTTTATTTAAGTGTAATTACTTGTATTTAAGTTTGGCATTGCCTCTTGGCATTTCATGAGGCACCACTAAGAGTTTTTCTCTGTCTTCTTTGCTCCTTTACCAAGACCCTTGTGTATTTATACACAAGGATAAGACCTTGCTGAGTGTTCTCTTCTGCAGGCTGAATAGTCCCATCTCTCTCAGGTTCTCTATGTAGCTCAAATGGTCCAAGTTCTTCAGCATCTTCATGGCCCTATGCTGGATTCCAAAACATCCATGTTCCTTCAATACCAGGAAGCCCCAGACTGTACACATCACTCCATCTGTGGCCTCCTCAGTGCTAAAGATAGGTTCTTTTCTAGAAAATAACAAGAAAATACTTCAGTTTTCATCAGTCTACTCTTAAATTTCATTGCTAATACTGCAAGATTATGTTTTTTGACTTCAACAAAATTTCTATGGAGAGCTCCTTGACCCTACATGTTTTAATTACAACAACCGCTGAATCAAGTATTAACAAGGATGCAAATAGTTTTAAACACAAGGGAAAGTTAGCATGGTCTGGATTAAGAGAGGTTTTTCCTGCAGAGCTTAGTAACTCAAGCAATGTAAATAGAATATTGAAAGCATAAGGCTTGAGTGACAGGAAGCTGTGAGAAATCACAGCAAATTACCAGCCTAGTTAATACGAAGTATCATAAAGACTGATTGCAATGTGTTCTTTGCCTTCTTCCACATTTGTCTGTGTCTTCTTTTGATTGCAGGGTTTGTTTATGGGTTTATCATTACATTTCCAGAACACTTGATCTATCTTTTTCACTTAGTACAGAGTAGCTACTAAGCAAATATTATTGCCATATAATCAATGAAAATTTGACAGTAGTCCTGCTTCTTGTTCAGCTATAACTTGAGCTGGGCATATTGCTTGCAATCAGGAGTCTGTGCTTGATAAACATAAAAATATTTCTTTTACCAACCTTAGTGGCAAATAGATACTGAAAATAAAGAAAAATAAATTAAATCATCACAAACTCTATAGCTTAACTTTGGTCAGTTGGAAATATACTTATAAGGCATTATGCATTATCTATGAAAACAGTTGTTCAAATCCCTTGTTCAATTTTGCATTCAAAAGCCAATCATCACCAATTATATTAGATGAATATAAAAGACTGTTTTTCCCTTAAGCCTTCAAAATTCTCAGATTAGTAGTCAGCAGAACTAAAGGAACAACTGATGTATTTCACAGCCCTTTGTAAGAAAACTACAGTTCTCTGGTGAGAATGTTAAATTAAAATATTAAATAAAGTTAATATGTGACTGGATTGTGTACCTCAGTTTCTAGTAGATAGATAACAGAACACAAACTTAGAGAAGAACCAAAAATTAGTCAGCTAGGCAACAAATGTCAAAGACAATAATGTGGTAAAAAATTAAGAAGGGTTTTAGAAAACATTCAGTTTTGACCTTGTATAAAACAGACTGTAAATATACCTCTGCAACTACAGAGGCAAGATGATGCAGCCTAAGATGAGCAAAGAAAACGTAGAAGCACAAAGTAAATGAAAGTTTGACAGAAAAATCGTAGTTGAATTGTAGTGGCTAAAAGGAATCAAAAGGTGTGTAGAATGAGGTGAAAGAAAGAAGTGTATGAAGAAAGAAAAGGACAATCCAACTAAAAGAGCAACTGACAAGAAGCCCTGAACATCTCATACATAAAAGTATACCATCTATGAAAACATAAAGCTTCTACTCCCTTATTTCAACAGATCCAGGACAGATGCCTTATCTTCACCTCTGCAAGGGTCAGTGCACATCAAAATCTGAAAACAAGAAAAAAAAAAAATCTTTTGGCTGTAAATTAAAAAACTCCAAATAGCTGAAAATCCATGATTTTAAACCAAACAACAGTTATTATCACCGACTATTTGAAATGTGCTATCACTCACATTTTGCTGTATGGTGATCCAGAGAGGCTGACAAGTGGAGAAAGTAAGCGGTATATCGAAGATAAAGTGGAATAATAAACAATATATATGAAAATATATTTCTACATATATATGTGTGTGTTTATATAAATACTAACTATATACATTAATTTTCAGTCTAACGATTTGTTACTGTGGTTAGGATGGTTTTTTACTGGAGAAATGTAATAAGCAGAGAATCAGAGAGACAGAGAAGTAGCCTATTCAACATGCTCAATAAGAAAAATAGGCTCAGACCATCTCTGATCATGCATAGATTCTTGCTATCTGAAGATGGAACATTTATATGACTTAAGAGCAGAAATAGGTTGCTATAACACAAGACTTTATATAAAAGGGGAAAGTAAGGAGTGAGAAAATAGTGAAATCAGAACATTCTTGTCTTCCGAAAATAGTGTGGACTGCAAGTTTAGATTTCTATTCTTGTAGCAATTATTGTCACAAGGACAGATTCCTCTTGTGACATGCCATGTTCTCATTATATCCCTTTCCAAAGAAATAAAATCAATACCTCATGGAATTTTCAAAGTAAGTTTACCTGTTGATGGCTGTGGAATAAAGAACTAATCTATGTGTGAACAGCTAAATGCATTGCTAGGGACATTAGAAAACTCTCTCTTGTATACTCCAACAGTTATTAAAATTGCACTAACTTGTTCTCATAACACTGTAAATATGAGGTGTAACATACGGTGTAAGCTTTCATTATAATTGGGAAGAAGAAATTTTGGACGCTGTCCTAGATGGCTCAAAAGAATTTTCTGATTAAAAAAAAAAAACAAACAAGGAGGCCCTTGCAATAGCTATCCTTTGTCACCTAGTTTATAAAGCCACAATGAACTTTGTTTTGCCCTTCAGAGAGCTGAAAATTAATAATTGACATATAATAAAAAAATATGGAACACAGATTTTGGAATTACAAAATTGTTACATACACAAAAGAAAATCTACAGAAACATGGAACTATTATAATATGGACTTCAATTTCCACCTACAGTCAGGAAAAAAGCCCATCACTGATTTTCATGAGAGCAAGATTTGAATAATTGATCCTGCACTTTGAAATCAATGAGATGCCTTTTCATGTGCTGTCCACGTTGATTTGGTTCTGTTAATCTCTTTCACATCTAAGTCATCATACTTAATGACTGAACTGGGTGATTAACCCTGACCAGTCTAGATCCTGAATCCTGTGACAAATTAAATCTTATCACTAGAACTTAGCCACATCTGCCAACAAGTAGGAGGCAAGTGTTGATGGCTATTCTTAAACTGAGAATCTCCAAATCTATTTTCTTCTAGCAGTACATAGCTTAAACTCATCGTTTAGTACTTGCAGTAATAGAAGTAGTAGTAGCAGTATTAACAGCATAAACTCTTAACTGCAGAGATAAAACAAAACAAATCACAAAAAAACCACCCCCAACTATTGGGGTTGACAGGATACATTGCAAATCCTTCTTTACTTTTAGGACGTCACTGGCTTAAATAATATTTACTAAAAACAAAGGTGATCAAAAGTGGACCCTTCCATGTTTTTATTCTGCTTTGTTTGGCAACAAAAGTGAGAAAGCCTATTCTGTAATACTTCTCAGGTCTTTTGTATTACCTGTCTCATAAGACAATACCTTGAGCACTAGGATGTTTCATATTCTCAAGGCATCTAGCCCAATTTCAAGAAACTGACCAACTGGCATGTAACTGTTCATCTTACGAAGTGGTAGGCTGAGTGGAGTAAAGGAATATAGTAATAAAAAAAGAAACAGGGTAAAACAAAGACTTCATCTTGCCTTCCAAATTCATCATAATCATGGTGTTCCTAACATTTTTTTCTCATTTACTTTTGCAGCACCGTAAAATGTTTTTTCACATGCTTAGAAACAGACAAGGCCCATATGCTGAAAAACAGCTTTCTAATTAATTAGTACCTGTTATTCTAGAGTCAGTTAGATTCTCTGTATCACAGCTTTTTCTTTCAAGCTAGAAATGCAATGGATTTATAAACAGACTGTGAAGTAATCGAAATGTAAACAGTCACCTGCGTTTCCTCCTTCTTACTCTCCTTTAAACCCTACAGCTCGTATTTTAATGACATCAAAAACTGTACATCCATGTTTTATCAACAAGTCAGCCTCATCTCCTTGCCTGGTAAGATCATGAAACAGATTGCTTATGTTGAAACATATGAGAGGCAGGGAGGTGATTAGAG
Organism: Pyrocephalus nanus; assembly: GCA_038380795.1. NCBI lineage: Eukaryota > Metazoa > Chordata > Aves > Passeriformes > Tyrannidae > Pyrocephalus > Pyrocephalus nanus. The sequence continues at coordinate 41,024,964 of CM076262.1, forward strand.
AACCAACGTGACTTCACCAAGGGCAAATCACGCCTCACTAATCTAATGGCCTTTCGCAACAGAGTGACTATAACAGTGGACAAGGGAAGAGCTATGGATGTATCCTACCTCAGTTTCTGAAAGGTCCCTGGCAACGTTCTTGCTGCTAAACATGAGAGATATGGAATCTTATATGAATAAGGAATCTACTGTATGGCTTCATCCAAAAAGTTATAGCTCAGTGTCCAAGTTGAAATCAGTAATGACTGATGTCTCTCAAGGGTCCATACTACAATCTATAGTATTTAATATCTTAATGAATGACATAGACAATGGGACTGAATCATCCAGTTTGCAGATGATGCAAAGCTGAGTGGTGTAGTTGATATTCTTGAGGGAAGGGATGCCATCCAGAAAGACCTTGCCAGCCTTGAGGAGTGGGTACATATGAACTAAATCTCATAAAGGTTGACAAGGCCAAGTGAAAGGTCCTGCAATGGAGTCTGGGCAATCCTCAATATCATCACAGATTAGGGTATGAATAGGTTGAGAGTAGCCCTGAGGAGAAGGACTTGGGCATACTGGTGGATGAAAATTTGGATGTGAGCTGGCAATGTGTACCTGCAGGGCAGAAACCTAACCGCTTCAGACCTCTTCCATTAGCGTGAATTTCCCCCTCTATTCCTCTCACCTGGAGTACAGCAGCCTGCTCTGGGATCAAAAGTACTTGAAAGACATGGACCTGCTTGACTGCTCCAGAGGAGGACCACAAAAATGGTTAGAGGATGGAACATCTCTCCTATGAAGAAAGGCTTAGTTTAGGCTGTTCAGACTAGAGAAGGGAAGGTTCCTGGGGGACCTTAGAGCAGTCTTTTATTATACAAAGGGCGCTCATAAGAAGGAGAGAGACATTTTACCAAGGCCTGTCAAGGGGCAACGGTCTTTAAATTCAAAGACGGTAGGTTTAAATTGGACATGAGGAAGACATTTTTTACAAGAAGGGTGGTGACATGCTGTAACGTTGTCCAAAGAAGTTGTGGATGCCCCATTACTGGAAGTGTTCAAGGTCAGGTTGAATGAGGGTGTATCTGGATGTAGTGAAAGATGTTCGTGCCCATGGAAGGAGTGCTGCACTAGATGATCTTTAGAAGTTCCCCTTAACCCAAATAATTTAATGATTTTGTTTCTATATTAAATTGCCCCAATCCTCCTGCTCATTCTGACTTATTTTGCAATCAGAAACCCACAGAGTTCAGGTGAGATATTTGTTCCTGCTCTGAAAGCTATTCCAGTGTGAAGAACAATGAATTTCTCAGCTGTACCTGCTTTTGATGTCAGAATATTATATTTGCTCACAAACCTCTAGGTTGGCATTATGCCAGATTATTGATATTATAACAATAACAGTAATGCTTTTTCTTACATATGATTGAGTGGAATGCTTACCTGTATGCAGACTAATAGATTAAACTGTGATGAATACACAGATTACACCAAATCTTTTGGAGTTCTAACATGTAATACTTAACACTTTCATACACTGTCAATGAAAGAGTAATACCCAGTCACATTATAATGGTTTACATTGTCTTAGCCAAATATTGCTTAGAAGACCTTGAGGACTGTTGAAAACAGTTATCAAATAAAACATATATGGTCATATTTCAATAATAAAACACTGCAACCTGCTGAGCAGAAAGGAGGAATTTTTCTGCTAGAGAAGCACATCTGTCTTTCATTATGCAAGGCACCTGACACCCAACCAGTGATAAAAAGCCAATATCCAATTTATTTTTTACACTAAAGCATTTTTAACTTGGAATCATCAGTTTCCTCTACACTAAAAATTTGCAATTGATGGCAATTGTCTTTTTGCCATTATTTTCCCTTGCAAGTCAGAGAGAAAAACAATAAAATACTTCATTCATGTGAATGTCATTTTCTTATTTAGACATTAAAAATAAATTGCCTCTAAGTACAAAATGAAAAGTGAGGATTATTATTTAATGAAGACTGTTATCCACAAAACCACATAAGCATAACTTTCCCAATCATTTTCATATTACTTTTTCAGAGTAATTTTCTTAATTTCCAAATGTATTCTCTTCAATTTATCTTTTCCCAGTGCTCTTTAGAAGGTGATAATATCACAGTCAAGGATACTTCTTGAGATAATATGTTAATAAATAGCAGTAATACTAAAGATAAGCAGAGAAACATCTTGGCTTTGGTCTTTGACAAGAAACAAAACAAGAGTGGGTAAGCAATCTTACAGTGCCATCTCTGCTTAGATTGGATCTCACAAGATATGACATCTTTTCTTGCTAATCCATTGTTTTAGCTTTTTGTACTTTGCCACTGAATGACAACTATTTGCCTTTAGACATATACTGTAAATGAAAATACACTGAGCAATTTATTCTGAAAACTACTCGCCTTCATTTCCCTGGCTTCAGTAATACCAAGGAATCTCAGAACTTTGCAGGGATATCTAACACTTTCAGAACTGAATATGAACAAATACTATGGGGTTTTTTGCATAATTTGTCAAGTCTGCAATACCTTTGAGAGAACAGACACTGAATGTACTAATATTTTTTCTGCCTAATGGTAGAAATTTTTGCTCATGGAAAGATTAGACAAATCCATAGAACTAAGAATGACTATATAACACACTCCTGAAGACGAAAATCTGTCTCAGGTAATCCCTAACTTCCTCATTGCCAGAAAATGGGAGTTAATATAAAAGAGTTATTAATATGTTTCTTATAGTTTTGGGAATTTGTTTGTTTGTTTGCTTGCTTATTTTTTAACAAAGCACCAAATAGCAACTTGGCTTGGAGGCACTTTAATTTTACCAACTAGAATAATTTTTGTGTACTCCCACTGTCACATTTTGAGTATATTTACTAACGCAACAGAAGAATAAAACCAGATTAAAAATATAGATAGAGCCTTTAAAAAGCAGCATAATCTGGTCTAAAATATTTGAAGTCATATTTAATATAATTTCTGTGTATTTTCTAGGTACTTCCTAGAAAAGTAGAAGTCTTACAATGCAACAACAAGCCCAAAAGAAGGACTTAAAAATCAAAACCAGACTGCAATTATAGTTCAGGAGATTCATCACTAAATTGTGATTCCTATACTTCTAGTTTCTGGACTTTTGCTCATCACTGTGTTTCATAAATTCAATAAATATTCAATTTTTAACATAAAAATTCCTTTCATTTCTACAGTTCTTCATTATACCAACACGAGCAGCAGTTTCACCTGACCAGCTAGACATATCTCTAAATTAAACCATATAGCACCCGAGAGCACAGCAAAAGGAGAACACACATAGACATTTATAAGCAGACATACGCATCTATCTATAGGTTTTAATATATAAGCTAAATCTCAAAGTGAATAAAAATTTTATATTTTTGCACTAACCACAATTTTCCAAGTCCTAAATGAAAAGTCTGCAAGCAAAAAAAATATTGTTAAAAGGTGACTTTTCAGCAAGAAAGTAATAGCTTTATTAGGCTTTGAGCATATTAGTTTGTTTTCCTTGGGGGAAAAAATGATATCTTGAAACACCAGGCAGCTTTTAAAAGTGCTATGATTCCAGTTGACTTTTAATCTCCTCAACATATAGTACAATAAGGCAATAAGGAAAAAATGCTATATAGATGATACTGTAGGAAACATTTAATTTTAAAATATATTTCAATTGAACATCATTCCAAGATGAATAGGCTTGTTTTATCGTGACATGTTTTCCTTTAAAAAACAGTGAAAGGCAATATATGAACATTTATGATTTAATATGTGTATTGTAGTAATAGCTAAAGCTTGAAAATGAAGAATCAAGGCCCCACTGAGAAAACATAAAGAAAAAATACCTCCTTTCAAAGTTTAGAATCCAAAAGCCAATAATACAATCACATTTTCTGTCATACTTAGGAGAGCTTATTACAGCAGTCAGGATAGCCATGAAACAGTTTAGCCTAGCAGAGAAATCAGAAAAAGATGAGCTTTGGTATCTTCTACTAAAATCAAGTAGACCAGCATTCTAAACTGACTATATTTTACCGAGATTTGCTGAATGAGACTTTCAGAATTTATAATTAATAAATGTCCTTCCACCTTAACTTTCCTGACAGATTGGGGTATATATACCAAGTCCTTCTTTAAGACCATGTTTTCCCAAACAACATTAGTGCTATGAAGATATCTGAGGTTCTTATTTATTTGTATCCGTGAGTTTGTAGCAATGCCTAATTATTTTTTTTTTACAAGTTATCCCTAACTTGTTTTGAAATGAAGAATATTAGTTGTCAGTTTTCATGTAGGTAAGCTTTCCAGTGTCTTTGGCTACATATTTCTCAGTAGAGTTATATCTGTAAGAAATATTTCAAATCCCAGCTATCACTCAATTAAACACCTCACTAGCTATCAGAGAAGTCACTTTATTAATACAGAGCATTCTTATTAAATTCTTAACATAAAGGTTGCTTTACAGAAATTGCCTTTTTTAAAAAAAAAAAAAACCCTCTGAACCACATTTTCTAAAATATCCAAAGGTTTGTGTTCTGTAATCTAAATGACTAATCTGAGATATATTTAGGTGTGTACACATAAAACAGGGCTGAACTCAACCCCCTGAAATCTAATCTTCAGGTTAGACAACATTCAAATCAATGATCATTATGTTAACTTTTTATTAGCTTCTACATGTAACTTATATATTTGCAGAAGTGAAGGTAAATTTAATTTAGATGTTAAATTTTTTATATTTAATTTAGATAGTAAATAATTTATTTTAATGGTAAAATTTTTATTTAGGTAAATAAAATTAGATGTTGGAAGACTATGTCATGAACTACTGACTTTTACCGCACTAATATAGAATGAGGGTCAGGTTACTTCTGTAGACAGTCTTGGATTCTGTTGCATGACCCTGAAATATAACTGAAGATGTGTTAATGGAACAAATCTATCAAATACTTTGATTGCTAGTAAAACTTCTGAAAATAAAAAAAAATAATCTGAAAATAATCTTAAAACATGCTGCTCCTCAATAAAGAGGTCCCAACATGCAGGAATTAAATCTTAACAAATTCAAACTCATTCAGGCTCTAGTTCCAGTTTTCTGTATTACTTGTTTCTGGATAGAAAATACAGAACATTAAAAATTAGAAAATAGAATTCTAAAATCAAGTTCCATAAAATCCCAAACTCTACTATTAGCAGCAGGTAAGTAAACCTACAGTGGAAGCCTTCATGAAAGTCAAAAGACAGAATCTGGGTCAGAACCATGAATGAAATATCCTTATATTACTTGCTAATGAAGAATGTTTAATATTGGAAAAAATAATAGCAATAACAAAATTGTACCATTATTATCAAGGTTACTTTAATAGTGAGATCTCTTCTATTTCTATGAGCATAACATTTTTTGAAACTGTTTTCTAAGGAGAACTTCAGAATCACCAAGTCTTAATTAACAGCCTATTTAACTCCAGTTAAATTTAATATAGCTTCCATTCATCCAAGTAGTTTCCATTCCAAGCTTCATAGTAACATTAACTAACTGACATTGTAAGAGGTGTCAAATCAGATGACAATGATTAGTGTAGATCATATTTCTGAAAATGAGTTCACACGAAAATATTGTCCCAGTTTAAATGAGACACAGGCGTTTTGCTGAAGATGAGTTATGTGGAAGACCCAAACTCCTCCCTCTAAGTAATTGTAAATCTGAAATTAAGAGGCTCCAATTGAGGGGAAAAAAAGTGTGGAAAAAGGAAAAATAACAACCTTTTATTAAAAGATATATGTGTATTGGCAGAAACAATGAAAGAAAACAAGTAAAAAAACCAAACAATACTTCTATACCCACAAATAATCCCCTTCAAAACAAAACAATAAACAAAGGTAAACAGTTCAGTCCACAGGGGACGCTGTTGGATCGCCAGAGATGCAGAGCTTGTAGTGTCCTGTGCCAGTCACCAGGGGGCACTGTTGGATCACAGGTTTTTGCAAAGTGAGGAGGATATCCTCCTGGGTGTATTGGAGAAACTGAAAATGCATTTCCCTCCCCCACACACTGGGAAAGGGGAGAGAGAGGAAGGAGAGAAAAAACAAACCAAAAAAAGTGTCCTTCCCAACAGGAACTCACTCAGTTCTGCTGGCCCAATTGTAAAGTATAGTTTTTCCCTCTCCCTTTGATGTGCACAAGAACTGCTGCCAAGAAATAAAAAAAAAAAAAACGGCAAGGGAAAAGGGGAAAAACCTCCTGAAACAGTTCCTCTCTGATGAAAATCCAAGCAGAATCCACAGCTGACAGCCAAGCTGAGAACAAAACCACATCCGAGCTCCTATTCTGACCTTGTTTCAACTCCAGCAGCAACCTGAACTCCTCCCTGCCCCCCCACCGTTTCCCAGGAGATGAGAGGGAAAAAAAAGTAAAAAGGAACTCCACACCCCTCCTCAAAGACAAGATTCTGAGGGTCATTGACAAGGAATGTGACCTTGCCAGCAACTCCTTTTGTGTTGCCCAACTACCTGAGTCGCAGTCAATATGCCTATTCAACATCCCCTTCACACAGTGGGAAGGGGGAAGGGAAAAATTCCTGCTTAGTTTCGAAGAACCAGCAAAGTCATGACAAATATAAACATTAAATACTGGAAGAACAGTAACAGATAATAGACATCACCATGGCTTCAAGCAGGAAACTCTGAAGAGAAAAAACATTTGATTATAGTTGTCTCCAGAAAATGAGAGGCATTCACATGAAGAACTTGATCCTTTACTTACTTGCTCATATGAGTCCCAGCTTTTTGGGAACAGGGTAGAGTTTTTTCCTGATTGGTAAGCCATGGCAGTTCCTTTCTGTTTTCAACTGTAGAAACATTGGACATGTCTTGAAAAACAACAATAAAATTTGTCTCCTTGGCTGATCCTGTGAGCTTCACGAAACTCAACACAACATACTAGTTAGTAAGTTTATGGTCTTTGTCCAGAAACATAAAAAATTTTCACTAAGTCTGATAGCTTGAATTTTCAATGAGTTTTCTTACATATCCTAGAAAAAGGTCTCTTTTGTAACATCCTTTGTAACATTTTTTATTCTACTTTTTTATTTAGATTGTCCACTTCTCCTTAGATGCATTTTGATTCAAGTATATTGTTAGTTATAGGCATTTCTTTTAATGTGATCTCAAAACTACCTTCACCACCACAGTGCAGTTGTCAACTGTCAAGGAGAGAGACCAATTGCCACTTCACCGTACCTGGAGTCCAGGCTGCCCATTCTCTGAACAATGTAGAAAAGGGTAAAAGGATTAATTTTAGCATAGTACATTCAGATACTGAACATCCTTTGCTTGCTGAGTTGGAAATCACCAGAGCACATCCTGTTCCACTAAAGTTCCCATTGCAAAAAGTAATGGTGTTACAGCTGCTCAAATGCTGACCTAACTCATGAAGCCTTCTCTAAAACACATGTACTTTAAGAACATATTTAAATTTTCTTTCCTCTGTAATTTCTCCCATGAAAACAGCGATTTGGTGTCAACAAATTCCGCTTTAAGCAATATTTCTTGTCTGAGAAAATCTTTCACACATTCTGATAGCACTGAATCAGCTTACCATCTGGTTTTTTAATTAAATTATTGAAAAAGAAAACACAGAAAAACCCAATCACAAAACACTTCAGAATATAGTACTAGGTCTCCTACTCTCAAATTACAAATTCCTTAACAGGAAAATGTTTACATCAGACTATGTTACTGATTATTCAGTAGTACACACATATAAACATAAGCAAATCCAAATTTCTGTCAATTTATGCCAATGGCTTCCTTTTGGCAAGAAAAGAAGCAGAGAAACTTTTGTATAAAAAAGGAAAAAAGGAAAAAAGCTTCAAATTAAAGCTGTTTAAAATAAAGGGGTTTTTTTCCATAGGATCAAAATAGATACAAAGTTTCATTGTATAGAATTCTGTTTTATTTAACAGGAAAATGAGTTATTGTTATTGTTAATGTATTATTATTATTATACATATTATATTGAATATATTTATAAATATGTATATAAATATTTATATACATATTATATACACATTACATTATTATAATGTATTATTAATTTTTTCAGCTGTTTTTCAAAGATTTTTTACAAAATTGAAAATTATAAATGAAAATGTTTCCATTTCTTAATAAATTAATACATATAATATTTTAAGCAAACAAATTGTTTGAAATTATTATTTTAGTACTGCTAAATCTGCATTTTAACTTAAAAAAATATTTTTACTATGTCTAGTATCACTTTCATGGAACAAAAGTGTGGAAAAAAAAAGACGGGATAAAATTAAAGAAATCTGGAAAGTAATAGACACAGTCATAACAGTATGGAAATTATCAGAGGAAATGTGGTTGCTACTCCCTGGATGGAATGCAGTCAACATGCCCAATTTTCCTCACGCAGTAAATGGTAAGGGGGGATAAAACAGAGGGTGGAGCAGAGTGGAGAAACCGCAGCCAGGCTCCTGTTCAAATCCTTGCAGAAGAAGGAATTCAGTGGTACTATTCATCTGATAAACTGCATAGCAGCTGCCAACCAGGGTAGATAGAAGATGTCATGCTGTTGAACCAGCAACAGTGGGGAAACCATTTCCTCAAATATAAGACCAATGCTCATCTCCATCCCAAGGTTACCTCAGATGTAATACTGATGGACACCTCCATCCAAAGTTGCACAACTCCATTCCAAAATTACCCACTTCCAAGGTACAACTACCCCACACTGAGCATGATCTATGACTAGAGTCACTCAAGCTCCATCTAAAGATAATGAAATAGTATAAAAGTAAGTTAAGAATAGGGAGAAGTTAGGGAAGACTCCATCGTAACTTCTGGGATTGGTTGACAGGTTGAATCTGTCTTCTCCCCCATAGGGACACCTAGTGGGTAAGAACCATAGTCTATGCACCCTGAATGATTATCTTGAGCCAGCTTTTCTTAGGGATTAGGATTTCTCTATATATTACTTTGAATAGGTTTTTGCAATCAGATACTATCACCAGAAATCTTTGAACCTTAACCCATCAAAATCTTATTAATTTAGAATATTACTCTGTAAACTATTAGTGTGAGTCCTTCAAGAGCACTAGCAGTGACAAACAGTGCGTAACATACTCAAATAAAAGAGTGGAGAGCTGGGAGGAGGTCTCCCTTATGCTGTTGGCATGTGTCCCTGAACAAGTCAGTTGAACTGCCCTTTTATCCAGTGGACTACTCAGTGGAGAGTCCTCATAACAAGATGCTGACAGACTGGTTGGGTACAAGGCTCTTGGCTTTCCTAGGCTGCAGACTGGCTAATCACAAAAGGTTTGAGGAATCTCCCCTTGCACATGGCAAAAAGATATGCTGTCAATATATGCAGCTAAGGGTATTTGCACACACCATGAGCCAAAGAACAATTTAGCCCCTCAGTTTAAGCTTTTGCTCTTGTAGTTAGATGAACTATCTATGTTTGGCAGCAAGCCAGACATAAGCAATGGGACTGTATGGCAGGGCTGGAGCCTAAAAGTCTCCAAGAGGACAGGTGGAATACCTGTAGTAGGATTTACTGCTAAAATAACGTACCTCTGTACCACTTTGCAGTTACAGTGTAATTAGCTGTGGGTAAATGGAATTAGAGGTATTATCATGCTCAACTAGGTTGCTCAGCTGCCACTGTCAAGTTTGCTGCTCTTAACATTCTAAAGATTGTTGTTATCTGTAATAAATAGACTTTTAGAACAACATGGATATAGTAAATATGTATTGACAGATTTGATAGTATTTGTCTATGCATTCAGACACATAGGTACCACCCACAGTTTTTCTGAAATAACTGAATTTTTTGCAGTGAATCATTGCCATTTTTTAGTCTCGGTGTGATTTTTGTTGTTGTGATTGTACATACTGCTTAAGAAGCTAGCAAGTTATGAGAGAAGTTAATGGGAAATTTGCAAGTAAAAGTAAGCAACATTCAAGTTTTAAACTTTACTCTCTTTATTTTTAAAACATTTTTTTTCGACTACCTTCCAAACATATCAGAAAGGAAAAAAAAAACAAACATGGGAAACTTCTGCTGTTAAGGTGAGCTTTCCAGAGTGCTAGAGCAACAGCAGCCTTAGAAAAAATGGAAGTTGCAACTGAATCAAAACATTAATGCTTTTTTAACACTGTAACAAGCTCAATCAGAATTCTTTCAATCGTTAACTGGAGATCTAAACTCCAAACCAGCAACAACTAATAATTTTTTTTAGAAATCCTAAATTATTTTTGTATCATGATGTCATTAAACTATTCTAGATATGAACCATGATTTCACAACTCAGTTGAAAGAATTTCAAACACCTACTAAATTATAGCATTAATAGAAATGCTGCAGTGTTTTCTCATTTATTTTATTATAGGCACAACTTTTTCACAACGTTGTTTGTATACCAGCTATCATACACCTTAAATTCATGTATTTCTGAATAAGGGCAAAATGTAGTAGCCATCTGATTAATATTTCAGACATATTTATGAAGCTGTCATAGTCTCTAGCGTTTGCAATTGGTCTGCATCCACTTTTTCTTAGGCATCATCAGACGAAAACTTAACAGGGTATCTTGTCTTACCATCACTCAGCATCATGCCTGCTTTTAAGCTTCTTTTCAGACATTATGTGGAAATACACAGGCTTTAAGACATGATGTGAATATCATCACCCACTGTAATGCCACGAGGTTACAACCTTACATCACTTCTTTAAACATCTCTGCTCATTTCTTGCCTCCATTTCATGGTAATGACAGAAACACACTTCGTAAATAAAGTGCTACTGAAGTCACTGCATTGGTCAACAGAAATTAAGCATAGCATGAAGTTGTTCCAAACATGTAAAGCTTTTTATGTCTCATTTGGAGTCCATTATGGAAAGACCTAACTTACTTCTTTAATGTATCACTAAATGGACACTCAGTCAATAGACGAGCAATAATTTACAGCTTGATCTTGCAAGGCCACTGACATTCTAAATTGCCGGGTTGGTGCGAACTGACTATTGTCCATCACATCACATGGCCTTAACATTAGGCAGAACTAAGCAATAGATCAATTGTTCAATTTTACAATTTAAGTAAAGGCTAACTACATAAGAAAGGGAGAAGGTAAACGACTCACAGAGGATTATTCAAGCACATAGTCAAAGAAAAAGGAACTAGATTCAATTGTCCTTGTTTTACTCATGATACTACATCTATCTATATAAGAACATTCTTTGCCTTTTCATCTCCAAGGACCTCAAATTCACTCAGTCTTTGCAATAGTCTAATTTCTGCTGTCACAGAACACAGATCCAACCCTTTTCCAGTAGAAAATCTGCTTGCAAGCTACAGCTCTCTAATACATTGTCCTAGTTAGAGCAGCTGGGACCAGTTCATCCCTGTGTGGGTGTAACCCAAACTATGTATTCTACACCCTCTATGTCATTTCCCAGAAACTGTTAACAATAGACCATTTGCAGAAGCTGCCCAAAACACACCTGACCCCTCAGGCTATAAGCTGGATGCAAAGAGGCCTGTGAGACAAGAGGATGCTCCTGTCCTCACACCCATGACTCACAATCACCCACTGTGGAACTCCCCACCCTGGGGAGGTGCTGGACATTCCTGCCTGAACCCGAGTGTATTTAATCTTGGGGACTTCTGGTACCACTCGTGGGATCCAGAGGAGGACCAGAATCTCTACCGAACTGCAACCACCACTCTCTACCAGACTACAACCATCACTCGCACCAACAGGTTCTTCCTCTCCTTTTCCTTTTGGACTCAGGGGGGCCCATGTGGGGTGCAGCACAGGGGCCAACAAATTCTGTTCATGCCCCAGGGTGATGGGTTATACATCTATGTTTTTGTGGGTTAAAACCAATTGTTCATCTGTATAATTGCATTTATTGAATTATTACTTATAATAAGTAATAATTATAATTATAGATTTATAATCTCTTTTGAGTTGAGGTAATTTCTCCTGCCGGTTAGCCTTTAAACCAGCACAGACATGCAAAACACATTCTCCAAGGTGCAAACACCTGGCCAGCATGGCTCTGACATTATATTGGCTGCAGAAGACTTGTAGTTAGCTCAGCCAAGAGATAGAGTCATCCATCTTCCCTCTAGGAGGAAGTTGAGTTCAGTTGTTTCATTACAGAATTTATTTACTTCTATTTATTCCTTCTTCGTATTCTGAATGTTGTAATTCTGCTACTAGTGCTTCAGTGATCTCTCCTTCTCCATAAGCTCACACTCATATTCTTCTTGTGTTTCACTTCTTTTTTTTTCTACCTGTTTTCTGGTGGCCTTTGAAAAACTCAGATGAAAGTAAAGAAATAATCATTACTGCTTAGAACAAAGGAAGATCTCAAACACAGAACACTGGCAGGCTCACTGCAGAGGTTTACCTTCTGAGTCTTGTATTTATTCACAGGCTTCAGGCTACTTCAGCATTTTGCTTTCTCACTGATCTCTCTTGTCTTTTCTGCAGATTCTTGCATTCCTTATTCTCCCCATAATCTCCAACCTTTGTTCTATTTATCCCTAAAAAGATGTTCTGTAATCAAATTGAATTGAAAAATAAATAATTTTCAAATGTATACACTTCTGCACAAATGTAAGTATTGCAGCCCAGAACGACGCTTGTGCACCTATATAAAATGCTTCAGTTAGAAGCTGCCTCTTCAGAAAGAAGCGCTTTGAGCTGCCTTCATTTATGTGATTCACTCTCTGGAGCTACTTCATTTTCTGCTTACCATGGGGAGAATGGTGAGGGTGATTGTGTGGTAACAATGCTTCTGGCAGTGCCTTAGCCAGCTGGGGGGAATCTGAGTCTCATTTATAGTTAAATGACAACTTGAGAGATAAAGAGATAAGTAATGCTGTTGTTTTCAAAAGAGTATCTGACTTCTGATACCCTCGCTGGCCCCCCGCATTGTGATAGCAGAATTCTCATAGGTAAGCTTATCCAGCTAAACAGAAATTGGCCTAGGTATGCCTCCCTCATGCTCTCCATCTGTATGGAATGAAACCAACTCTAAAAAGCAGTCAAACCTGTCTTTCTCCAGAAATATGAGCTGACAAATCATGTTTGTTTCTCATTACCAAATACAGAGATTTAAGTTGAAAAGAACTAAACTTGGGTACTTTTCAAATACAACTGCACAATGGTAGCAACGACATAGCATTTCCTCAGAGACAGAACCCTTGCTTGCATTCTAATGGAAGCACTCTGTATGTAACATATGTAACATTGCCATCTAGTGATATCAACTCTAAAAACATGTTTAAACAGGTCTCAGATATATGCAGAGCCACCTCTAGTCACAATAACCTCCTTCCTTCTTCCTGGTCTTCACAATTTATTATTTGGCACTTATATTTATTATACCTTGTCCTACATTTAAATTGGAATTGCATGAGAACCTTTTGAAAGGTCATCTAACATAATTTAAAGGACTGTCAGTAAATGAATAAGGAATTTACTGAAGGAGGGTAGGAATAAGCTCACACTACTTCTAAAAAACTGAAAAGGTTTCTTATAGTTTTTTTGGTGACATGTTACTATATCTGCTTGTCATAATTTAGAAATGGCATTCTCCAATTTAATACTCATGAACTGACATGAATAAGAGGATATGCAACCATTGCATACACATGGGAAGCAATCTCTTGAAGGGGACTTATTTGCATGCTTAAGGTGAAATGGTACTTGGTGTGAGTGGAGGTTACATGAAATCATACACATCCTCTATTTTCTGCAGGACCACCTTAGACTAAATGCCTAATTTTAGCCATACAAATTTAGACAAGCTGATTTCCAGGAATTATATCAGTGTAGACATTCAGAAAGCTCAACAGATTGGATCTTCCTTGATATTCCATCTCAGCACTCAATCTATTCAACTGTTTGGCTGGCTTCCTTACTTTTCCAAAGTAGACAACTTTCCAGACTAGAAAGAACTATTTATGCTGTAGTTCAGCTTCTCACACAAAACTGAGTGGTACTCACTGGCTACATGACATTCTAAGGAAGCAAGCATAGGACATAAAGACATAACTGATCCATCTATGCCTTTGTAATGACACGTATGCTCTTGAGGTACACTAAAAGAGACTGAGAAAACAGGAAAATATTACAATAATTTATTAATATATCCACTGACTCTGTAGGTCCTACTATAGCAACCTGATGCATGCAGGTGAAGAAATTTGATCTTCTTTTGAGAAAAAACTTCAAACTTTGGTGACACTTTAGTTATGTGTTGAACTACATGTCATCCCAAGTAATTTTCATAAAGTGATTTTGTCTTTTTTGCTTAGATTAATCACAAAATCACAGATTATGCCAAGTTGGAAGGGACCCACAAGGAACATCAAACCCAACTGTAATAGGATCTTCTGCACAGGACCATCCCCAAGAGTCACACCATGTATCTTAGAGTATAATACAAATGCTTCTTGAACTCTTGCAGGCTTGGTGCTGTGACCCTGGGGAACCTGTTCCAGTGCCCAACCACCCTCTGGGTAAAAAACTTTTCTCTAATGTCTAATTAAAACCTCCCCTGACACAACTTCAGGACATTTCCATGGGTCCTCTCACTGGTCACCACAAAGACATCTCTGCCTGCTCCTCCTCTTCCCCTCATGAGGAAGCTGTAGACTGCAATGAGGTCTCCCCTCAGCCTTCTCTTCTCCAGAATGAACAGACCAAGTGACCTCAGTTGCTCCTCTTATGGATTCCCTCAAGGCCTTTCACCAGCTTTGTTGCCCTCCTTTGGACACTCTCTAATGGCTTAATATCTTTATTATGTTTCAGTGCCCAAAACAGCACACAGTATTCAAGGTGAGGTCACACCATTGCAGAGCAGAGCAGGACAATCACTTCCCTTGACTGGCTGGTGATGCTGGGCCTGATGCCCCCCAGGACACGGTTGGCCCTCCTGGCTGCCAGGGCACTGCTGATTCATATTCCACTTACCTTTGACCAGGACCCCCAGGTCCTGTCCATAGCACTGCTTTCCAGCACCTCATTCCTCAGTCTGTGTGAACATCCAGGGTTGTCCCATCCCAGATGCAGAATCTTGCACTTCCCATGTTGAATTTCATACGGTTAGTGACTGCCCAGTCTTCCAATTTTTTAAAGTCTCTCTGCAGGGCCTCCCTGCCTTTGAGGGAGTCAACAGTTCCTCCCAGTTCTGTGTTTTCTGCAAACTTGCTTAGTATCCCTTCCAGTCTTGTGTCCAAGTCTTTTGTGAAGATGTTGAAGAGCCCAGGTCCTAAGATGGATTCCTGTAGAACCCCACTAGGGACAAATTGCCAGTCTGATGTTCCCCCATTCACTATTACCCTCTATGCTTCACCTGTGAGCCAATTGCTCACCTACCACATGCTGTGTTTATCCAGCTGTGTGCTGGACAGTTTGTCCAGAAGGATGCTGGGAAAGACAGTATCAAAAGCTTTACTGAAATTCAAAAAGCTTGCATCAACTGGCTTCCCTTGATCAACCAGGTGGATTACCTTGGCATAGAAGAAAATCAAGTTTGATAAGCAGGCCTTCTGCCTCCCTTGCTTGACTTCCAACATTTGGGAATTGCGTATTCCTGTGCCCTTATAAGGTAATGTTTAAAATGGACTGATGGACCCTAGTGCTGCAGAAACGTTTTGCCAGGAGACCTTACTTACTAGTTCCTTGAGCAGCCCAAAGTCTGCTCTCCTCTTGTCCAGAGCTGAGGTTTTGCTGGCACTCCTGTCAACAGAGATTTAAAATTCAATCACTTCCTGGTCACTGTAGCCAAGACAGCCACCAATCTTCACTTTGCTCCCAAGACAAGGACAGTTGACAAGGGCAGTTGTCTTAGAAGTGTTCCTTAGTTCCTCAAGGACTATTTTATCAGCATCATTGTTACCCTTTTTGTTTTCTTCCCTTTTCCTTCCTGTTCTGGAAAACACAAAAGATGTCTTGGACTTTTTCCTATCTCTACCATTTTAAATATTTTTTTGATTTAACTGGAACACCAGACAGTATCTTCAGGAAGCTATAAATTCTTACAGTCATTCACTGTCTTAAATGTACATTAGGAGTGCATTGCTTTACTCTGAGACATTTCTCGTCTGTCAGAATACCAGAATGTTACTTAAAGAGCTTTAATTTTATTTTTAAAGAGGCCTTTTATACAAAATGTACAGTTCCATAATGCAGAATACTTGGGAAATCCTACCAACTTGAACTTATTCAAGAAATATACTGCCTGAAAGGTTCAATAGAACAACATTTTGTTTGATTTTCTCTATGACTTACAGGGACACTTTATCAAAGGTATTCAACATTTCAGCTGTACTTATGTTTCTACAGAGAAATATGAACATTTTTTTTTGTATTGGTTTTAAGGCTTACAAAAAGGAACAACACTAGTCACAATTAGAGACTTTTTTTTTTTTTTTATAAAAGGCTAGTACATATTTGCTTGACAGGTGAAGTGTGCTGGGAGTTGATCTTCTATTTCTTTCCATCAAAAATTGTACCACCTGTTAAAATCCACACATAAATACAAAATTGCACCCTAAAATATCTAGAATTGTTTTAATTACAAAAAAAATTACATTTCATTAGAAGACAAATTTGCTGAACATTGTGTTTTCCTACATAAATGAATGAAGTGAAATTAAAATAAGTAATGAGAGGTGCAAAAAAAGTAAATGGACACCTCTCCCTGTAATCCTTTGTCAAAAATGCTCCTGAATCCATTTAAGGTAGTGATAACTTCTAGCTAAAGCAGCCAGTTTATATTCAAGTGATGTTATCATAATTCATGGGAGAGAATTATATATTCTGGGAATAGGAGTATGTGCACAAAATTTGACAGTAATGTAAATTATCAAGCCAATGTCCAGAGGGAGCATGCTGTAAATAGGAGTCATATCTTGAATTCAGTGCTCAATGGTATGATAGCCTGTCTGTACAACAGCTGAAACTGGAGCTTTTGCAGAACAAAGTGAAAGGTTTAATCCTACTTTCAAACAAGTGTGTGTTCAGCCTCCAGTGAACAATACAGAGCAGTGTGCATATAACCTTCTTCAAGACATAAGCCTTTAGTGAATGAAACACAAAAATGAAGAACCAGTCTCAGAAACTTCCCAGAAGAATGAAACCCATTTAAACCTCTCTCCTGCCTTTGCTGTGGATAACCTTTCCCATGCAATGTCTCTTTTCAGTTACATGGACAGACTTTTTCTCTTCTAAACACTTTCCCTTTCTTCTAATGCATGTACTGGGCTTCCTTTTATGTGTGAGAAGACAGTTTTGGCACAGAATCTGCTGAGGACAGGATCTGTGGAGCGGATATTGCAGCTCATGGAGGGGTTTACTCCTACTGACCATGACAGTTCAAAATATAGGGCAAGGAGGTAGGAACCCATGAATAAAAGTAATTTTCCTTAATGGTGTCCTGGATTCATCCCAGGCTGTATTTTACAATGGAGAAGCTGTGTAATTTTATGCTACCTATCTATATTTCTTTATGTGTGGGGTTATTATTGTTCATTTATTGCAACAACCTTTTGAGGCCTCAGTCAAAACTGTCCTGTTCGTACTGGGCATGGTATCATTAAAACTGTAAATGCAAATGTTGTCACAAGGCGCTCTAGCAGACTAAGAAAAAGCAGCATTACTATGATTACTTTACAGAAAGAAAACTGAGGAATTATGGACCTTGGTCAAGGCCTGCAGGAATCCTGTATGTCACCAGTGGGAGTGGAAGGCTCAGATAAAGTTATTAAAAAGCAAACCCTTGTTGGTGAGTCTTGAGGTACCGAAAGCACTCTCTTGCTTTCTAAACTCCTTCTCAGAGAGAAGTCTAGGTGAGGTTGAATCCTATCTTAGCCTCAGACTGTGTTAATGGTTTAAATTTAAAGGAATTATAGAGGTATGATTAAATCACTTTGTCCCACAGATTTTAATGATGGCAAAACAGATATATTTATATAAATGAATTTATTATTACAAATTAACAAACAGGCAAACAGATGAGAGCTCTTCATCAGAATTATTTACTACACAATATAAATGCTAAAAATCTACTGGTAGAATACAATATAGCATAAAGTAGTATAGTGTACTGTAACAAAGCAATTATTGAAGCAGTTATATTAAAGCTAGCAAAAAGAAATAATTATTAAGTAGAGATATGATGTGACTCACCCATACAAAGCTTGTGGGGAGACCTTTTTCTCTCAACCTTGAGAAGTAACTTTGGGGATTGTCCCCAGCCCAATGAGAAATCTCCACAAACACACCCCAAGAAGGGTTATGTCAGAAGAACCTGACTGCATGAGACCGGACTTTTACAGTATAAAGTGATTGACTGCTAGTCACACATTTACAGGCCAGCTATCAGCTTATCTGTCAAATCAGGCTTCAAAAAGCAGGGTGTGTATTCAAAGTGTGATGAATCAGGATGGTGTTAGCATAATTAACACCAAGACAACATCCTGACCCCAACAATTGATCCTGCATGATAGCTTGCATTATAGATTGACTGGATTTTAGGTCTTATCAGGGTGAGTCTATCCTACCACACCAGAGAAGACAGTTTCTCCATGAAGAGCACATCATTATGAAAATACTTCTATGCTGAAGCACAGTCAGCTGACTGTACACTTACAGTTGTTCCATGAATTTGTTGTTAGAGTAACACCTTTTGCTAACTAAACAGTGATAGTGTAAAAATGAAGTTTCTAATATATATATGAAATAATAATAAGTATAAAAAGAAAAAGTAGAAGAAAAATTAGGTGGATATGTCAAGTGATAAGCAGTTTAATCCAGAATAACACCTACCTAAAACTTTTTCTACAAAATTTCTAATGTTCTCTGGATATCAAACTTTGTTTCAAGCCAATACCATGCATGGTTCTGCAGTAAATAGCCACAGCAATGAGTATTTATTATTCTCTATTTTTAACAATCCAGCAGATACTACGTATCAGTGCTTGCAGTGTCATTACTACAATAAAACCTCAGCATTGTAAACAATGTTTTTGAAAGAATAGTACTTAAAAATGCTACAAATTAAGGTAAGACTACAGTGTTGCTCAGAATAGCAGATTTTTGAGAATTAAATTATTCTTAACAAGGAAAATTAATGCCTTAAAAATGCAGTGAATGCCAAGGCAGAAGAGAGAGAAATTGACAGTTTCAAAGGTAGAGATGGACATCAATAAAAATGCAGCAATCCCAAAGGTATTTTTGTTTACCATTTGGAAGTATAGAGTAACATGCAAATTCAGAGCAAAAAGATTCTTTGGATGATTAATTTTCTAGTTACATATATATATATATATATCAGCTCTTCATTTTGCAAGAGGATGGTCAGGTGAACAAGAAATGTGATTGAGGGCTTCTCTGACTGTCTGGCATACTCTGAATGACGGCTAATAATAAAATTACACCAAAACTTAAAAGATTGTCTTAAAAGTGAAAAAGAAAGGTATAAGGTGTGAATCTGAACATTATAAATTTATCTTGAGCAACTTTATACATCTGGAAGTTACTACTTTTATGTAAAACAAATTTTCTGAACTTTGACTTATTTTCCAAAATATGTTTTTCTGTCATCTGTATAAATATTTTAATGTCCTGTAATTTACCCATATTCAGTGAAAGCTATTTTCACATTTAAAAAATTTTCAAAAACAGATGCTTGTGTGCTGAAAATATCACTATATGGTGCTTTGACTAAACCATGAATTGGACTTTTCAATTGTGATTGGTTTTCATTGAAAAAGAAGTAAGAAGTGACTAGAAAACACTGAAAGAATAATAAATATTAGATCCTGTTCTTGATTTATGCCATTATAAATCTGACAAAATTATAGTATCACTATCATCTGGCATTAAAAAAATTTAATCAGTAAACAGACTCAAGGATGCTGGAAAAAAAAACACTTCATTTTTTTAGGTGCAAAATAGCTACCTTCAGTTGCTAAAGCAAAAACAAACAAACAAAAAACCCAAAACAAAAAAAGTAATTTCTTAGACTAACTCATATAAATTACTATTTCAGAAAAATGGTCCAATCAGTTCCCTAAAAAGCTCTATTACAGAGGAAATTCATCATCATCAGTGTCTATATTCAAGCCACACAGGGCTGTCTACTCATTTTTTGATGCACATCTACCATCCAAGAAAAGCATCTTAGCCGCAGAAAATTATTTGATGACATAAAAGCCAGGCTGCAGATCCTGATATCCCTCAAATCAGAATATGAAAATGCAGCTGGGAGTTTTCACATAATCAAATTGATGTCTCTGCAGTTTGTTATATTAGAGACTTCCTCTGTTGAAGCAGCCTTCTGAGACTCTGTTTTATTTTTGTGTTCCACTGATGCACATAGACTGCATAACAAATAAACCTTGTACAAACGAAAACCAGAAGACATGTATGTGTTTGTCGAATAATTGGTCATGTCACTCACCTTGGAGTTTAAAAATCAAGCTGGGTCCTAAATGTGTGCTAGTACTAATGATATCTTCTTTAACTGGATTTCAATAAGAATTGTTGTACAGATAATTCACAAGAAGGAATGAAATATATTTCACATCCTTATTATTTTCCTATCAAGAGCCAGAAGAGCTGCCTGCTTGTAAACAAAGTAAATCCTTAAAATAAAAACACATGGGAAACATAATCATGTGGTTATGACACTTTTACAGAGCAAGTGAAATTACAATTTAGAACTGAGCAGACATTAAGAATATTATTATTTTTCTTGTAGCAGTAGGGTACCTTACTTAAAATAGCCCCCTTGCCCATATAACACTGTAAAGTTGTTCAGTGATACACTGCAGTGTACAGTTCTGCTATTCTTCATCCCTTTTAATGCAATAACATACCTAAATGAAAGCTCTTTAGCCTAGAAAAACTCTCAAACAACCCATGCCCAAGAAAAAAATATGGGATTAGCTCTGAGTAGCATAAGAACCCCAAATGATCAGATGCCGTAATCGACTGAACTGGCTATTGTGCTGGTGAAAAGCAGAGAGCTCAGAACCACATGGACATTTCAGTAACACCATAAACAAATGGTTGTTAAGTTTTGAACTCATGAATGACAACTGTTGTTCTGAGCAGCACATTCATTCCCTATTGTACATTTTACATAGTGCTGATCTCTTTCTGAAAATGCAAGCAGCAAGAAGGCAATGAGCAGGGATGAATGGCATGGTGGCAGGAGGGCTTTATGAATAAAATAGTGCAGCATCAATGAAGAGACCTGAAATCCTAAAGCTGCATAGGTACAGTTCTCATCTCTTCTTGCTCCTGAAACAGCATAACTCTAAGGGATGTCTAGACAACTAATCTGAGCTAAAAGAAAAAGAAAGCAGGTACCCCAGAATGGACTTTAATAGCTATGAACAACTGCAAGGATAATGAAGGTTAGACCCTCACCAAGACACCTAGCCATGTTATATACATTGCTAATGTAGAAGTTGCCTTGTTTCCCAACAGTGTTTCTCTTTATTCATCTGTCCTCTATCCACTTGAATTTCTCTTCACATAAATTCTTGGACTTAGTATTTGCAAATGTAAAAAGATTAACATATTTTAAATATACCCTTATTTATGAAGAGTAGCTGGAAGAATTAATCTGACTTTTTCTGGACTAATGAAATAAGAAGTGATTATTTCCAGAAGCCATGTCACACCACCTCATAATAACGTATCTTGTCAGTAATATCTCTTCCTAGTTAATACAGCAACAGCTATATCTTCTGCAGAGGTCAGGATATTTTCAGCCTCCCTTTAGATTGTCTAAATAAAGAAGATGTGATGATAGAATATTCTCTGCATTCCTGGAGATGTACTGATAAGGTAGTCTGTGCTTTTGCTCTGGCCCACACATGGTTTGTCGTCATTCCCTGTATATTTTGTCTTCGCTAGCAGTGGGGGAAAAGATTGGAGCTGGCAGGTACTTCAGCCTAAATTTAGAAACAATGTAAGCCTAAATATTTTTACATGAACTGGAAGATTCAGAGGTTGTAAGTATCTGCCAAAATATTGTGGATGGACAAGGTTCTGTAGCTTTACATCTGTATTTCCATAAAACCTCTTGCTCTGTGAGATATACATTTTTTTAGTTTGAGCAATAGTTTCTGTCCTGGCTGCCATCTTCATATCATGTAAATAGTGAGTGTATGAAGAGGTTTGAAGTGACAGTTATGCAGAAAGGAGCCTGGGGCTTTTAGTCTGCCTAGTAGTGAGGCAGCAGCTATTGAAAGATTATTGATAAAAAACAGGCTCACTCATCAAATCAGTTTATTGGAAGAAGCGTTTGGGGTAACACCAGGTAAGTAAGGAGCCTTGAATTTTACTTCTTACTTCTCTGACCTATTGATTCATATATTTTAAGTATAAAAAGTATCACAATAATAATCTAGTCTGACACGGGGCAAGGAGTTGCAATGGGCAATTTCTATATTAATAATCTCTACTTGACTTACACCATGCTTTTAAGAAAGTTATCCAATCTTAGTTCTTCATATGATGAAGAACCCACCTCATCCCTTGCTGAGTTTTCCCAATGATCAATTACTCTTACTATTAAAATTTCTTCTTTATGTCTAGTTCAAATTTGTCTAGCCTCATCTACTAATCACTGGATCTCATTACACCTTTCCCTATTAGATTAAAAAGGCATATGCCACCAGAAATGTCTTTCCTATAATGTTACTTAAATAGCATAATGAAGTCACCTTTTAACCTTCTCTTGGATAAACTAAATAGATGGAGTTCAATTAACAAGCCTTCATCCTGCCATCAGGAAAAAGGAGCATTGATATTCTTGGGAAGGTTTTCATGAAATATACCACATTAATTCACCAGATTTGTCTTTTCCAAAAGCATTCTGTGCAGCTGCATGTGATTTTGTTTCACTTATTGACTTCCAGTGGAAATAACAATAAAAATTATCTTTTTCTATCAGTTCCAGAGAAGAACTTAAGTGTGGTAACACTGGTTGTTCCCAAGGATAACTGTACTTATCCTTCAGGAGCAGAATTTGTTTGTAATTGCAAGATGGGCCCCTAAAACCCTGATGTTATTCAAGAGGAGAGCTGGACATGTAGAACTGGGCCTCAAAGTCACAAGCAAGCTTAGCAGGAGGAGAGCCAGTAAAGCGACACTTGTTTCTACAGGTCTACTTCTGGCAGGTTCATAAACTTCTGCGAGACTGGGATTCTTACCCCGTAGGCTCTCCTTGGTTTAGACACATAAGTCATTCACTTGGGGAAAGTCTTTGAAGTATATAAAACTAAATTCTGATTTCCAAAAAGAGGAAAGAAAAAAGAAAGAGATCTAATCTACTACACAAGAGAAAAAGATAACATCCATCCTACTCTAAGAAGGATGAAGCTAAACATTCAAGCTTCACAGAGACAGAAAAAATGCAATTGAGTCTATGCATGAGTGATGAGGACACTTATCTGGGAGAGAACAGTCAGTGCTTTGTTTATGAATGCTGTTCAATACAGGTCTAATACAAAAAGCTTTAGCAGATCCAGAAGCAAGGACTTTTTTCAGAGATGACTACCCTTATTAAGGAATTACTGTCTTTCTCCTTCTCTGATCATGTATTTTCCTATTGGTGATACAGTTTGAATATGTATATGTCTTATTATAAACTGCAAAAATTATATAATTCTACATTATAAGTTATTAAATATAGATATCTCACTGTAAATTCCACCACATCCTACTTGAAGCAAATTAAGTGCTTCTGTGAATCTAGACTATGTGTTTTAAAACTGAAAGCAGACATATTTCCAGCATCTGTCATTTATTTTCTTGTAATATTGAATTTATTTTCACCAATTTAATAAGTGAGTGATTTCAACTTTGAGTGCAATGAAAATGAAGGTTGCTCATCTAGTTGAAACTGGTGTTAAAAACTGTTTCATTCTTTTGAAGCATATCTTTGCCCATTCAAACTTTAAAAAACATATATTGCATATGTCATCCCCTTCAAAATCTCTGAAGGCCATAAAGGTGCTTAATTCCCGGTAAAAGCACTATCAAAACTTCTGCCACAGGGATACAAGGCAAAGCACAAATAATTAAAATCTAAATTGTGCAAAGATTTTCTGTTTAACAGTGAAAGTGTTTTGTGACTTTTTCCTTAAAAGGTTCCATTTCCATAAGTCTTCTGCTGAAGCTGAAATGCGAGCTTTGTACTATGGAAAGAAAAACTATCAGACCAAGTTTGTCTCTAATTATTTATTTGTATATAAAATTGTTATCCACATAATGTAGCTGCTGACCATACAAAAGCAGACATATCTTACTTGTTTTCAAAGAAAACAAATATGAAAGATTTCTTTATTTAAAAAAAAAAATGTTGCTCTACCACAACCCAACTGATTTTGTATGTACTACTTGCAACAAGCATTTTTATTTGTTTTTTCATCTCTGCGTACTATAAAAGTGATGCATTGTCAAATGTGTACTTGACACCACTCTTCTATTAATATTATAGGTGATAATGAGAAACTTTTTTATGAGTGTTTCAGCATGTGAAAAGTCAGTAAATGTCTAGCAGGACTGAGGAGTGTATTCAGAGGCTCTGTACTGCATCAGTCACCACAGCAAGGGGAGAATGGTAGAGTAGATAACATCAGCATGTTGCTGATGCTTGTATCAGGCAGCTGAATACAGGTGACTGATTGTTCAAAGGGGAAGTTCCTGGCATTCTGAAACATGCTGACATCACACAGACTGAAACATGCTGGCAACACAGACTGACTGTGTTCATAAAGATCCCATGGTGTTGGATGAGACCTTTCAGTATTATGGAATAATATTTTCTCTGACTGTAATATTCCTAAACCCTATCCAAGGGACTACACTTTGATATGTGAGTCAGTAGCATGGAACATTTGGGCATGTCATTCGGTTGAAGACCACTGTGCTTGGCAGACATTGCAAGGTGCAGCCAGCTTGTGGGGACCTGACTCTGTAATAATTCATGCATAATGCATTACAAAGGATCTGCACACGCTGAAATGTGACATAGTTGGACTCAGTCTGAAACATTCAACCTCCGTCTCCTTCTGCACCCAGAAATGCTTGAGGTGCCATGTCTGTGTTTCAACAAAGATTTGTGCTGAAACACAAATATGACCTCTGTTGTGTTTACAGTCAGGATGGCTCCACCAGGAAGATGATCGTGGGAGCACCAGAGTACAGTAATTCTGAGAAGGATGACAGACTATAGGATCTTTGTAGGTTTTTCATGGAGTAGACAGTGGTTACTGAGAAGGGTTTCAGGCTAGTGGCTGTGGCAACAAGATTGTTCACAGTATGAAAACGCACTTTTTCCTACAGTAATCACTGGCCACAAAATACCAGGTGTATTTTTACTGCACAGGTATCTGATGAGGCTGTTCCCATCCTGTTCCTTTTTCACTTCCTGTGGAGAAGCTTAATGCTCATTTTCATAGCTTAGATACTAGGGCTGACATACAGTCTTCACAAATATTATTGCCAGAGTCAACATAGAAAATGTGCCTGTTTATGAGTAGAAATAACTTGTATTTCTTTGAAGTACAGGCCACATATACAATGTCTTTACACTGAATTTACCTAGTGTATAAAGTAAATCTACGAAGTCTAATCCCAGGCACTTGTTCCATACTTTTCTTCTATCAGAGAAGCAGTAGACCCTCTGACTTAAGGTGTGTTTTTAATGGAAGAACTTAATGAAAAAAAAAGGTTTCCTAAGAGTATTACAGTCATTTGTCTAAATGTCATAGATGTTCAACAGATTGTAAAGTCAGCTTCTTCAGGGAGAAAAAAGAAGATTGCCTTTTTGGATTATCATCTTGCCCTTTCCCTAAGATGCTCACATTAAGATGAATTAAATGATTGCCTAAGAAAGCCCTTTGAAGCTGAGTGGAAACAAGAATCTTCTAAGCAATATTCTAACTCACAATCTCCCTCCTTCCATACAATAACTTTAATTAGTCTGGTTATGATATTCAACAGTAATGAATTCAATTAGATAACTGGATGACCATGTCTTGTAAGTAATTATGAATGTATTCAGCTAAGTCAGCCAGTGTGCTGACTTCCTAAAAGTGAATGAAAATGAATCTGGCAGATCGATTCTCATGTATAAGATTTGCCCTAAAATCTTCAATCTGCAAAATTTATTTGGAATGTTCAAGTATTAACAATTACCCCAACAGTTTCCCCAATGTTATTCAGATTATTTTCTTCCCATACCTTATTTCATATTCTATTTTTGTAAATGCTTTGTAACATACAGTGCCTATGGAAGTATATGTGCTAAGCTATCAGTGAGTAAATGACTTTGGAAATTAGTTAGAGGTTAATTCTTTGCCTCATTGGCCCCCCAAAGTAGCCAAACTATAATTGATTTTGATGGCACTCGCAAAGTGCCTTGGCCTGTTGAATAATGAAGGAGCCCTTACAGAGACAGACACTGAATATAGCAACAATTATGTAGGGTATCAATGAGACACCATTAAAAGTTTAATGCTTCCGCACTTAATCAACTTTGCCCTACCTTTAACAGCTTTGTTGCTTTAGGAAATCGGCAAAGTTTCAAGTGTCGGTGTGTTGTACATGTTTTACATCCATCAATTCAGAGATATGTTCTCTCAGGGTAAGCATGTCTAGTCCTGACATATTTAAGGAGCTGTTAAAGCATAAAAGAAAAATGATAGACAATTACTGGTGCTGGGAAAATGTCAGACCCTGCATGTGTGTGCTGAATGGAGCATTTGTCACTCCTATGGCTGCAGTGCCCTAAGGACAGCATCATCTCGCTCTATTCTTTGATTACTCACAGGTAACATAACAAAGGTCAGATTACTTTTTCATCGTAAGAGATGCAACCAATCAAGTATCAACTCTTCAGGATTTTTAACCGTTTTACGTAATTTTTTTTTTTATGACTTGCAGTGGTAATCATATCTGTTTCTTAACAGTAATTCACTGAACTTTTCATGTTTGCATTAAATAACTACTGAAGCAGAAGTTGTGAGGAGTTGTTACAAAGCTAATGAACCTGGACTATACAGTCATGACTTGTACACATGTGCTAGCCACCTCAGTCAATATCTGAGAAAAATAAGCCTAATTTGGTTAGCTTGTGTGCAGCAGTCTACTAAGCAGCAATGAATGGGCACAGAACACTAAGGTCACAGTGGTATTTAAAAATACTACGCGATGTAGGATGAGGAGGATTTTTGAAGGCAAGTACAATATCATTCCTCTAAAGACAGTTTTGCTATGGATCATTAAAGTTTTGTGATACCTCTGTGTCTGAATATAGAACCGTCAGTCCTACATTACTTAAAAAACCCTGGCAACATCACCCCACTTGCATTAAAATGTGGCAGAGGTTACATTTCCTGACATTAACATGGAATCTGGGATCTCTGTGATTTAAGAAAGGTGTCATCTTTTTTCAGACTAAGTTTGGATAGGTCTCTTCAATGTTTGTACTATACATCTCATTAAGAGCCAGGCCTTACCTGCACTTTCAGACACACTCAAAATATATAGTTATTGGCACTTCTCACCTAGAAGTTACTCCTAGATGTGTTTTTGCCTCAAGGAAAAGTACCTGTCATTCCACTTGATCAAGTTTTATCTTTGTGTCAGTTGTAAAATTATGATCCTGTATCCACAATACTCCATTTTAAAAATATTTTCAAATCCCTTAAAACTATGGAACACATCAGTTCTTCTAATAAGGAAGGGGGAGCAAGTTGGAAACTGAAACCAAGCAGCATGCCATGGCTTAAATTGCTTAGATCCAGCACCTATGACAGCAAACTTGTTTTGATGAGAGCTAGCTGGAGTGTGTAGAGTACCAAGGAATGGATTAATGCACATGCTTTGGGAACCACTGAGTGAGAATTCTTGATGGGAGTCACCACCTCCAAACCAGAACAGAGCTGAGTCCAGCTGAGCAGTGCAGCAGAGCGGCCGCAGCCATCTCCCAAACCCTGCTCCATGAAATCTTACCCAGCCAAGGGGAAGCCACACAGAGCCATTTGCTGTTCCAGGGCTTTTGCCATTTCTGCAGTCCCTGCTGGGTGCTACTGTTGCTACCTGCCTCAGGACAGAGCCAGAGAAAAGGAGAGAAAGAGAGAGAGAGAGAGCCTGCACTTACACCGAGGACTTTCTTCATTCTCCTGGGGGAACAGGGAGGGCGGAAGGGCACATGTCAGCCACAATTTTGTCTGCTCAGCAAGGGAGATTAGGGGACAGGAACTATTTCTATTATTGGCTTAAATACTTTTGTTGGTGTTGTTGCAGTTGTTATATATATATTTTTTTTTTCTTTTTGGTAAACTTACTTTTTTTACTTATATCTCCTCACATTTTGTCTCTCTGTATTGGTGAAAGGGAGAGAGGTTTCAATAGAAGGGGAGAGGACTCATTTGCTTGAGTCTCCAGCATTTGTCTTAAACCAAGACACCCTCCAAATCTCTCCCAAATCCTGTGGGTGGGGGAGTGAGTAAGCAACTGTGAGGAGTTTGGTTGCCAGCTGGGGTTAAACCACGACACTGTGCACGAGCTTGTTTGTGCACGAGCTTGTCGAGAGATTTTTATCATGGATCCCTGATGAACGTTGAAGGTGGATGGGGAGAGGGAACCCCAGGCAAGAGGCCTTTCGTTTTACCCGCTCCAAGGGGGAGTGGTGCTCCCTTCCCCTCCCCCTTCACCTCGGGCACTTCATGGCCCCCACAGAAAAGACCAGGGCTCCTGCAGCAGGCAGGGAGATGCAGGCAGAGAGAGAGTTTTATTGTTCTGGTAACAGCTTAAATACCTTTGGGGGGGATCACAGTGTGACTACTGGGAATCCAGGAGGTCTTACAAACAACTAATGACAATAAAGGGTTAACAACCAACAGATAAGCTCCCAGTTATCTCTTAGACATTCCAAGGATACAGGTAAGGGATCTTGGGAAGAAGAAGGGTTACACAAAGAGTTACACCATTTTGGAAGCATGCTCACTTTAAACAATCATTACAACTTCAGCATACTTTTCTATACCACAAGCATGCTGCAACAGATCTCTCTTACCATAAAGTTGTCTTGAGGGTGGAATGACTTGAGGTTTTTCTTCATTATTCTATATGTGAGTCAGCACACAGCAATGCATCCTTTACCTATGTAACAACCTGCAGATTTTAAGTCATCAGTTAATGACCTTTCCTTACATTTACTTTATCAATCACTGGGCTTGCCTTGATGGATCCAGCCTGCAACCACCACTTTGACAAGACTGGGACTCTCACTATTGAGAAAACCACAAAAAACAGGATCACCAGGATACCATCGGAATCCACAGAATGGTGATGTTTTTCCTACATAATTTGTCTGTCTCTTTTTTGTTTGTTTGTTTGTTTTTTGTTTTGTTTTGTTTTGGGTTTTTTTGTTTTGTTTTTACTTTTTCCCCTCTTTTTCCTATTTCTTTCTATCTCTCTCTACCTCACATTTACTCTTGAATAAAAATCCATACTATTGACTTGGGCATATGATCTCATTTGCACCTTAATTGGGGCAGAGCCATTTCTCTAATAATTTTAATAATGGAATCTTAACAAACTCAGGTTTGTATCACTTGACAATATCTATGAATAAGGACAGTCCTACCTTTTGTGGGCTTTAGCCAATCTGGTTGCTTATGTCTTGAGGGAAAGAGACTAAGTATTAACCTTATACCTAATGAAGACTGTCCTGATTGCATGGTCACAAAGAAAGAAGCTCTTTTGATGTTTAATATCTGAGATGGTGGGAAAACAGATAGGGAAACGTAAAAAATGAGGCTTCTGTGCTCACTAAGACCTGAATCTCATTCCACAGTCTGGAAACAGGGCCCAGCTTTTTGAGGAAAAGGGAAAACAGCACTTCAGCATCTACTCATCATCCAGTTTCAATAAGTGCTATTTTTGTCTCTCATTTGCACACCTCTATCCATTGTCTAAGGAATGCACCCCCACTTCTTTCCTGTACTGTGAAGGAGTCCACATGGCCTCTTCTTGGTGACATGATCCAGATACCTATTGGTAGGTATGTGAGTGCAGATGGGCTGTGGGATTAGACTGTCCAAATCTGTCCTCTGAGAGGATATTTGCAAAAAAATCAGTAATACCACAAGGAAATTCTCAGTAATAAAGTTTTCTTAAGACCGCCATCTTTAAATAGGAGTTTAAAAGAAGTATCCAGGAAGCATGAAGAATTGTGACATTTTGGAGGGAGGTCACCCATCAGACACCATCAGGATTTTGTATCCATCCAACTAGAGGATAGACAGCAAGGGGGCAACATTTAGAGACCCACATATGGAGTGCACTTATGTGACCTCATGGAGAACTTTCTCCATGGCGTGCTTTAGCAGGAGGAGCAAAGTACACACAATAGTTGAGCACTCACATCTTGAGAACAGTTGTGTAAGTAGGGGAATAGGTGCTCCCAGGGAGAGTGCATATGCTTATAATCCAGGTGCCCAGGAGTGAAGAACAAAGGGGAGTGGGGGTTGCAAAAATGCATAGGGTGGTGATGAGGTTAGAATTTTTTGGGATTATTGATAGAAGAGTGTTTAGAAATTTGGTAGGTGTTTGATAACATTAAGTTCCACTAATGTGTTTTTTCAGTTTTATTGATCCTGGATGCATAGCTCTGATTGCATGTTAATTATGTAGAGTTAATAAATCTAGATTTGAATGCTAGTCTGACAAACCATGTTAATCAAGAAGCTTTTCCCTTCAGCACCACACCAGTTGAAAACAGGTCCTTGCAATGAGTGATTTATGGAACTGAACTCTTTCCTTCATGTTTCCAACACTGTTATTCCAAAGAAACTGAGGTCACCACCTGGGATAAATGCTGAGGGGACTGTGATCAGTCAGAGGGAAGGAACAACCCCAGAGAAGGTTGACATGTGCAAAAGAAATTGGGATGAATAAGTCAAAAGAGATTTGATGGTAGGTGGGATTGTGTGTGCTTGTTGAGAAATGAGGGTTCACAGGGTTTTTTTTCTGATAATCCTACTACTTCACCCAGTATTTGTAATTTCATAGCAACCCAAACAAGCTATGTGATTTTAAAACATTTTAAAAGTCAGCTTTTCTTATAATAATAAAAGTTCCTCAACCTCAGTAATGGTAAGGAAGCTATAAATTAAAAACCTTTCCTTATGATTTTCACTGCTTCACTGGTTATGTTTTCTATACAGATATGTTGCAGTGAAAAATTACTTATAGAGCAGTAACTAACCAGTATAAGATCCTACATAAATCCAGTTTGTTCTGGATGATTTGTTGCCAGTTCTTTGGTCAATAACTGTATCCAAATTTATAGACCTACTGTCATGCGTGATCCACATTTGAAATGGAAGTCAGGTTCACATGGCACAGAAACCATAACATATCCAGGCTCCTGGGAAATTGCACAACTAAAATATGATTTTGCCTCTCTAATTTGAATATAGCTGTATTCAAGACCATAGTACAATAACGAGAAAAGGGGGGCTAGCTTTAACTATTTAGCTTATATACTCAGCACACTCAAACTAATTTTTTCAGTCCAGGAGAAGGAAAATTAGTTCATGTAGAATTTCATGCTATCATGGTGATAGTGCTTTAATTGAAAGTTAGCTGAGAGATGCTCACATTCCTATGACGTCTACTGGGCAGGCTTGATCTAACTGGAAAGAAAACCTTTCTATTTTGAATGTGGTCATTATCTAAAATTCCAGATTTCAAATGTTCACTTTGCTCTGTTTGTGTGAAAAATTCCATTATCATCACAGCATAGCTGACATGAGTTAAGATCATCATGTATGAACATTTATAGAATAACAATAAGTCTGGTAACTGAAAGTATGTCCGACAACTGAACACTGGAAGTCTGCCAGAGCTGACCAATTACTTTCTGGTACTGGCTTCAAAACTCTTTTTCTATAGCTGAAATCCATGTTTTTGAAATTGATTCTTCCCATGCTGGTTGTTTGTCTCAGAACTGAAACTGCAGTAAACAAGTGAAAGAAACTAAACTTTATTAGAGCAAAGCATACATTTTCTTCATGTAACCCTTATACAGAACATACCAGCAGCTGAAGAGAAACAATCTGAGAACAACCCAGTTCCCCAGTCCAGAGTCAGACTGATGAAAGTCTCCCAAGTGCTTTTGATTTGGAAGTTAGCATTCTCAGTATTACATTTTGAGAAACTAGTATATAATTGCAAAAAGGCCTTAATTTAGTTACATTAGCTTCTCTGGTGCTGCTTGCAATCTATATTGTGTTTGTCAAATTGTTCATAAAAACTTTTTGCCATTTGTTCATAGGCAGGTATGATATTTTATATTGATACAATAGCAATAAACTGCTCACAACCCAGCTGCAGTGTTTCCAACAAAACACTGAATTCTTTTCATTAGTTCTGCTAACAATGCAACATTTAATTCAGGTACCACTGCAGCATTGTGTTTTTATCTTCTTAAAATCCACTAATAATTGGTATTTATGTAAAATTATTCCTTTTTAAACTACATAAATTTTTTAGTGACACATCGGTTACACTCTCGGATTACACATTCATATTTGTCATGAATTGAGCTTTATCTGAATAATGATGTATGATACCTAACAATCACCTGGTCAGGACAGGCTACCTTGTTAACTGCACTTTCACAATAAATTTCAAGTGCACATAAGAGCTCTTCTTACATCGTATGGAGAAAGAGGTTAAATGGTTTCAAATGGCATTGTGAAAAGTTTCAGAAAGTCAGATTTCAGCCAGCGCTGTAAATGGAGGTCCCCATCTCTAACAAAAACTCTTAAATTTAAATTGTCAGTGTGATCCAGTATTTAAAAAAAAAAAGAAAAAAGCCATTTAATAACCATTATGTCCCTAAATAACAAATATATGCACAAGTATATGCATACTCATCCCTGTATTCGTTATTATTCTAAAATCTAATTTTTATTGTGAAAATATGCAATCTTAAATGTTTCCAAAAAAGTTGTGGCAGGTCTACTTTAGTCTCATGAGCAGGGGAGATAGGTATTGTACAAAATACATAAGAGGTTAGCCTCTCGTCCCGAAAAAGTAATAGATATACATATAGAGGAGCCTTTTCAGTTAACATCAACAATTCAGTGGGAAACAAAAAACGGGAAAAAAAAGTCTATAAAAAAATATGTTGATAAAATTTACATGCAACACAAAGGTAGGTGAAGGTCTAAACAGAAGGGAAATAAAAACACCCAGAAACCAAGAATGTGAATCAGTCATGCCAAGAACTAGGAACTTAGTGTTGGAAATTCATGCTTCTGAACATACTGAGTGAAAGAGGTTATAAACAGCTAAATATGATCTCTCAGTTCAGAACAGCAGTTAAGATGTGTAACAAAAGCCTTAAATGGAGAAGATTATTCTGGGAAGTATTGAAAAGCATCCAAAAGACAACACAGTCATTGGTCACAGCCAGCCTTCATGAGAGGAAAGTCCTGCTTATCAAACTTGATTGCCTTCTTATGTCAAGGTAACCCACCTGGCTGATGAAGGGAAGCCAGCTGATGTAAGGTTTTGGGATTTCAGCTCAGCTTTCGATATTGTGTCACAGGATCCTTCTGGGCAAACTGTCCAGCACACAGCTGGATAAACACAGCATGTGGTAGGTGAGCAACTGACTCACAGGTGGAGCACAGAGGGTAATAGTGAATGTGGGAATATCAGACTGGCAACCTGTCATAGTGGGGTTCCACAGGGCTCTGTGTTCTTCAACATCTTCCTAAATTACTTGAACACAAGACTGGAAGGGATACTGAGCAGGTCTGCAGATGACACAAAACTGGGTGGAGCTGTTGACTCCCTCAAAGGCAGGGAGGCCCTGCAGAGAGACTTTAAAAAATTGGAAGACTGGGCAGTCACCAACCATATGAAGTTCAACAAGGGAAAGTGCTGGATTCTGCACCTGGGATGGGATAACTCTGGCTGTTTGTACAGGCTGGGAAATTAGGTGCTGGAAAGCACTGCTATGGAAAGGAACTTGGGGGTCCCGGTCAATGGCAAGTTGAAGATGAGTCAGCAGTGCCCTGGCAGCCAGGAGGGCCAACCGTGTCCTGGGGGGCATCAGGCAAAACATCACCAGCCGGTCAGGGGAGATGATTATCCTATTCTGCTCTGCACTGGTGCAGCCTCACCTTGAATATTATGGCAGTTTTGGTCACTGAAACAGAAGAAAAATATTAAGCTATTGGAGAGTGTCCAAATGAGAGTAATGAAGATGGTGAAGGGCCTTGAGGGGAAGCCGTATGAGGAGCAACTGAGGTCACTTGATCTGTTCATCCTGGAGAAGAGGAGGCTAAGGGGGACCTCACTGCAGTTATAACTTCCTCAGGAGGGGAAGAGGAGGGTCAGGAAGAGATTTCTTCTCTGTGGTGACCAGTGACTGGACCCGAGGGAATGGCCTGAAGTTGCATCAAGGGAGGTTTACGTTGGATATTAGAAAAAAGTTGTTCATGTGGAGGGTGGCTGGGTTCTGGAAAAGGCTCCACACAGAAGTGGTCACAGCACCAAGCCTGAGAGAGTTCATGAAGCTCTGAGGCACATGATGTGACTCTTGAGGATGGTCCTGTGCAGGGCTAAGAGTTCGACTTGATGATCCTTGTGGCTCCCTTCCAACTCAGCATATTCTGTGCTTCTGTGATTCTGTGGTTCTGTATCATACAAATAGACATATACATAAGAAGGTTGATTATAAGATCTTGCTACTTTATGTTTTCTGGATAAATATGCTCTGCATAATTGTCTCTTTCTAGAGATACAGACCATGTTTCAGGTTTAACATTTGGCAGGAGAAGGAAGAAATTTTTGTAACAAAGGTGGAAATCAACACATAGCAGAAAATCATATGATGAAAACCCTTGTGGAAGAAAGGAGGCATAAGGGACAATGTCCAGTGCCAGTCTTTGGGGAAAGAGGCACTGATTGTTTCTTTATTGGCCAGAGATAGTTTAGTAATAAATGAAGCAGACTTGAAACAGTCAACTAAAACCAGAAATGTGCCCTCTTTTGGATAGGCTCCCATTAGTCTGTCATTTTGTCAGTCAGCATATCTCTCCCTGGCTATACAAAGGGTACAATTTTATGTTTCTGAATAATTGTGTAGGACTACTTAAGTGCCTCCAGCCTCTATGTTTCCCATGTGTTTTTTTCTCTATTTAGAGCATACAAATTCTGCTAGTTTCTCTATGTGAAATCCTGCTTAGGATTTCAAAATAAGTTGGGGCATTTTTTTATCACTTGATTTACTCCTTGCCAGTATTTATGACTGGTGAGAACAGGAATTAGGAATGACCTAGCTTGGAGATGCTTGATGTTAAGAAAACAAAGGCATGGTCTGCGTAGATTAGAAGTTGCTCATCATCTTTTGTTCTTCAGGACAGTGAATTGCCTTCAGGAAACTTAATCCCTGCAAAATAAAAAATTGTGTGTGGCACCTGTTATATCTTATGAGGCAAACTAAGAAAAGTTTCACTCTGCATAATAAACCCATTGGCAAAGTAGAGAATTTTAGAGGTTTTATTTATTTTATTTCAAAACAAGCTTTTTAAGATTTTAAAGAATTTAAGATTCCAATTTCAGATTTCAAAGATAAGCTTTTATTTTAATATAAGCTTTTGTTTAAATGAAAAATTTTTGTGGAAACTTCTTTATTAAGCAAAGCATTAGAAAAAATAACAGCTACTTAAAAGTTTTCAAATCCTCTGTCTTTCTTTGTCTTGCAAAAAGGCTGAGGTAGAAACTATTCGATTGGTTTTAGTGTTATGCTTCAGGCATAAAGTTTATTATGAATTGTGCTTCTTTTTAGCCAGATATGATGTCTGTATGTATTTCAAAATACATACAATTTACATTTTATTGCTGCCTTCCTTGCTTTACTTTCTCTAGTGAATAGGGATTATTTAAAGATTACTTAAACTTTTATAAATATATGACTTTACATTCCCAAAGGTAAAATTTTGTAGACAGAGGCTCGTATGCATGTTTATTTCTGGATTTCCATAGAACATGATGTGCAAGCATAAAAATGAATATTCTTTGCAGGAGGGCAATAGATTCGGTCCATTAGCCTTCACAACTGGAAGAAAGAATGATGGAAGCTGCTTCAGTCCTGAGGCTGCAGTAGCCACAACAGCAGCTGTTACACAATGTGCTTTTAGCATGAGTGAAATAGGTCAAACTGAGGACTGACTAGTCCTTGGACAGGCTGCAAGGTGTAATGCCTCAGCACTTCACGACTCTCATGTGTCAAGAGCACATCTCCTCTTGAATGTGATATGCGTTGCTGTCATTTATGGCCGTCTTCTTGCCTCATACTGCACCAATTGTTATGGAAACATTCCTTAACCACACATGGGCCATTTATAGGTTATTGCTGCATGTTCATCTGGCAGTTCATCTGGCCCTGGACACAGTGACTGGAGGAAACTGTACACCATGCATATGATAGAGGACAGTTGGTGAGATAAGGAAGGGAAGAAAAACCATTTTCCCTCACTGACACTCTCCCTTTCTCCTTTCATCACATTCTGCTGCATTCAGGCTATTTCATTTCCCTGGCATCCCATGAGGAATGGAAATGCTCACACTTACCAAATTTTACTGTCTAGGGAGGCTGAGTGCATCAAAACAATGGAAACCAAAGCATGATCTGAACTAAAGCACAGCCCCACCCTCCAGTACTCCATGAATGAAAGCAAAGATAAGGAAGAAGCACAATAAAAACCATGACAGTTAAAAAGCAAAGGAGGATTAAGGACATGGCTGAAATTCTAGCAAAATGACTGCTTGGTCTTAAACCCCTGAGATCTTTTACAAAATCCAGTATGAATTCAGAAAGAAATCTGTTAATAAGGATGTTAATGCGCCTAAGTGTAAGCTAAGCTCAGGTCTGAACCAAAACAGCCTTTATTGCTGGGTCACTAACTGATCATTTGGAGCACTGGGATTGCCAGGATTGACAGAGTGAAAATTAAAGGCTATTTGTGAGTCACTGATAATTAAGTAGGGAGGAAGTAAAGGAGAACCTGTTTTACCACTGGTTTGTCTGGTTCAGAACATTACTTGTGTCCTAGCAGGAGAAAACAAAATGACATGCTGGGTTAGCAGTGCGTTTCTGCTGTGTATTTCCACAGAAATTCAGTGCAGAGGACTGCTAACAGATGTAGTGAAGTGACACAAGGACACTTTGGCTCTCCGTGTCAATGCAAGACAGCAATATTTCATCATATTGAAGAACTTCTATTTCACACCTGACTGAAACCCAGAATATGAAGTCCCCAGACAGATGCCTCTTTTGGATTATGTCAGTCTGATAAGCCAGCATGCATTAAAACTACGTGAGTCAGAAATGGCTGTGCTGCATATGCTTAGCAGGTGCTCATCAAACAACTTTTCAGTCTGCCATTGTAGTATAGCAAAACTGAGAAGAAATGATTACAAAGTGTGAACTTGATAATCTGAAAATATGCCAGCCTTATTAGCTATAACAAAAAGACCCCACTCCCTGGGTAATCTCTACAAACTGTCAAACCACCAGACATGACAGCCCTTGCTTGGCTCTGGGATACTATCCACATTGTAAACTGTTTGCCTGGGGTTCTGCAGATAATGGAGATGGAACAAACACTGCAGTAAATGAACCTGTCTGTCTCACAGGATGACATCAGACTGGATCTCCACACAAAATACAAGTATTATTATGGAAATTGCATTTTGACACTTTGATACAAGAAACACTACCAGAATATTTGGAACAAGTTATCTAAAATAATTTTTCTTGGGTAGGAAAGAAACATACCAATGGAGCAGCAAGGATAAGAATGACTACATTCTTTGTCTTTAGTCATTAGACAAATGCCTTAAAAAAGACTGCATAATGAAATATAAACACTAGATAACAGGTCAGAAACCATTTCTGAAAAATACTTACTGACATATATAGTATGTAGCCCCAGAGCTACAAGCTCAACCAGTTTTACTTTTAAAAATATACAAGGCTCCAAAAATTTGCCAGTCAAACCTTTAGAATAGCCCTCAGTTCTTTAATATCTTGAGGTAGCGTAAAGAGAGGAACTCTGCACTCATTTCTTCAGGAGATACTTTTACTGATAACTGTAGAAAATAAGGGAGAAAATAAAAGGGATCTTGTCAAAAGAGGGTAAGATACAACCAAGAGAGGGCATTCCTCAAAGCTATGACTCAGCACATACTAACTCATGCAACTTAGCAAAATCCAACCCATTCCATCCCAAGTTATCCAAAATATTAATAAATGAGATAAAGAGAAGAAGAAGAAGTAAAGAGGGACAATCAGAGAAAAACAGCTACCACCAGAGAGTCCTCTGCAACTCCAGCATATGGCTCCGTTTTGGCTCCAGACAGAGGGTCTGTGGCCACCCCTCCCAGGCGGAACTCCTGGCCCACTGGTCAGTCTGGGGCAGGGTGAGGGACAATGCCCCTGATGTGTGAGCCAATCTAAGGCTGGGTTAGGGGCTCTGGGGGACATGGTGTGGAGCACTGCTCCTGGGCTGCCTTTGACTGACAGCTACTCTGGGGACACCTCAGTGGGCTCCGAGGGGCTGGCATGTGGGATATGGCATTACCTCCCCACACATACACAGACAGCTGACTTGGTTCTGACTCAGTAATTAATATAACAAGCCAATGTATCACAGCATAGATAGTCTTTATTCACTCTGAGGTATATCTTTGAAGCCAGGGGTAAATAGGGTATAAATAACACTCAGGGTTATATTTAAATATGGCACAGCCTTCATTTGCCACAGCCAATGCTTTAGTTGCGCTTCAGGGAAGGCCTCTCCTAGCGTTACCTAAAGACATCCTCAGTTAATCTTAATCTCATGTAAATATGAGAGCAAACTATCCTTTTTCCCTCCCTCAATAATCGACAGTTCTTGGAAGTCTAAAAACTAATTCTCCAATTTATGTCCCGCATATGGGAAAGGGCTGTATACCATCTCTGCATTTGTATAAAACTGAATATAATTTCTCCTACTTTAAGGTATTCAAGTTTTAATGTCTTATTTTTCAGGCTAACTGTAGCCACCAGGAACTGAATCATTAAATTGGGAAAAAGGGTCTCAAACACCTTGAATCTGTTCTTTTTTGCATAGCCCACTTAAATACTCATTGGGCCAGACAGAGAGAAGTATGAAAAGACTATATCTAAGTCTGTAGATATGGCTTGCACCCATAACAATATGACTTCATATATGCTGATTAGAAGGATCGATTTCTAGCACTGCTAACTTCCTGCTATCTTCCTAACAGAGTCTAAGCACTGCCAAGGAGAAATAATTCTCCTTGTTAAAAGCAAACACACACTACCTCATACTAGTAGATGGATCCCAAGTCAGACTTCAAGCAGTAGCCACCTTGGAAACAAAAAACATCCTAATTTCCCTTCTTCTCTCTATCCTACTATAATTCTATTGCTGAGTACAACATTTTATGGTAGGAATATCCTTTTGGCTTATTCAAGTCAATTGTCCCAGTGGTGCTGCTTCCCAACTTCTTGATCACCCTCAGCCTACTTGGGGAGTGAGACCAGTAGAGTGGGAGAAAGAAAAATACTTGAACCTGTGCAAGTGCTATTCAGCAAAAAGCAAAATATTAGCGTGTGTTATCAACACTGTTTAGCCCCAAATCCAAAACAAAGAATCACATAGGCAGCTGTTAAGAAAATTAACTGCATCTGGTACAGAACCAGTACAGAAACATATTAAGAAAAGCTAACTCTTGTGGTTCTTGACAATAAAGTACTCATGAATTACTTGACTATTAAAAAAGCAGCACAATCTTCCTTTGTTCCCTCAGCTGAATGCCCCATGTTGGTGGACTAAACACTTTTTTTTTTCCCATCGGTCCACTGACGAGCTACATATTCTCTGCTAATAAATCAGGCATAACAGTAAGTTAGCAATAATAACAGAGATGCCATAAGTCACCTTAAGTCCTGATCCAAATTAAGAAACTAGTATGTTTTGAATCAGACCATTAACAAGGAAAAAAAAGTCATGGGAAAGATTTGAAAGCAATTTATTCTTCCCAAAACATAACTGAGGAACTTTTTACCTTCAGAAATAAATATCTTTATAAGCAAGTAAGCCAAAATGGTCAAAATACATCCAGTCGGCAGTGGGATGTTAAACTCTCTTCCACAAGTTGTCCTACTTTCCATGACGTAGTTACATATTTATGGTGGGTGGAGAAAAAGTAAGAGAAAATAAACAGACTGACACCTACAGAGCACAATCAGACATTGTCCAGCAGCTTTGAATTAGGAGTTTGTCTACCATATAGGACTATAGCAATAAGTGAAGGAAAGAATTCTCAAACCAACACAAACAGCAGCTGGCACTTGAACCAGTTTTCTTTAAGTCTCTTTGGATCTCAGAATACCCACAAAAGCAAAAGGAAATCTGTGCAAATAATGCTCCAAAATGCTTCCCAGCAACTAGAGTACAACACAGTGTCATCATTCTTAAATAATCATTTGTTCTTTGCAATAGCATACATGGGATTCTCTACCTATCATTAGTATCATTAAAATAAGACCATAAACCTTGTTTAAACTACCTAAAATAAGTATATCAGTCACTGTTCTTAGAAAGGTAAATAAAGATTGATTTAATAGCATCAAAGATGGAATAATGCAGAAAATAGACGTATGAATTATATTTACAAACCTCAGTAGATTCTATTAAGAATTATACTTAATGCAGCTAAATTTCATTATAATATTTTCTGCCCATTTGCCCAAATTCTCGAGAGAGAGCTACTTCAGCTTTACATAATCTTATTCTTTCATTCAAAAAAAAATTCTAGAGGGACACATTTTAATGAATAAATGAATTAAAATTTATAGAGAGTAATGTTCAAAACTTGATGAATCTAAGAATAATGAATAAGGGATAAATAATTTATAGCATTTCATTTTGTCACACACTGCCAAGTTGGGACAATAACATATTTGCTTACTTCCATGCAGATGAAAATCACAATATGG
The DNA here is from genome assembly GCA_038380795.1 of Pyrocephalus nanus. NCBI lineage: Eukaryota > Metazoa > Chordata > Aves > Passeriformes > Tyrannidae > Pyrocephalus > Pyrocephalus nanus. Next base: position 41,066,164 of record CM076262.1, read on the forward strand.
CAAGACTGAAACAACAACCAGCTCAGGCAAGGCATGGTGATCATTATGCTGGTGGAAATAATTTTAAATATCGTAAGGAACAGCAGATGTAGCCATTCAAATAATAACACTTCATTCATTCCTCATTATTTGATCACTTTCATTTTTCATTTGTTTTCACCTACAGTAATCAATTCTAGCAGCCAGAGGAATGCATGTCACTGTAGGCTCATCTACTAAATAGTACTCAAGGAATTTCATCCACCTCTTCTAGATGGCCGTTGATGACATCTGCTTTTTCATTACAGCATTTCTCCAGGGACAGGTGACAGCCCGCACCCATTGACAAGCAAGGGGATCCCAGCCAGACCCCTCGTCTGTTGATCCTGCTACCAGCCAGCACCCCTAGATCCCTCTCTTCGGGGCTGCCCTTCTGCCACTCCTCTCCCATTTTATGCTTGGCCTGGTGTTGCTCCATCCTAGGTGCAGAATCTGACGTTTGGACTTGTTAAATTACATCCCATTAATCATCGCCCAATGCTGCAATCTATCTAGATCCCTCTGCAAGGCCTCTCATCCCTCAAGAGTCAGTGATTTTCTTATAAACACATTTACTGTGTATTTGTTAGGGCAAAATATGTACAAATCAATCAGGTTGGTGTGCTTTTGTGCTTTTCAGGTGCACAGCTTTTATGCAAAAATTGTACAGGATTGTGGTTTTTTGCTGAGAATAAAACCAAGCATGAACATCAACTTTGTCCTTTTTGTAAAGACTCAAAATTATAGATTCATTATCTTGAACATACATGGCTTATGGAAAGCAGAGTTACCAAAGCATATACTCTTCTGCAAACCATACAAAACAACTATTATCTGACCTTTTGTTGTTTGCTGGAAATATTGCATGTCAGACACCCTCAAGAGAGTAAGGTTTAGAATAGCACTTTTAACACATAGTTTTATTGACCACACTTTCATTAACATGGTGCAGACCTCTTTATATTTCTGTGTGGAATATTTACTGTAACAAAATTTATTTTCTGTAATCAATTCAGTGGACAAAGTCCAGTGCTTTCTTTAAGCACTAGCATCAGGAAAGATGACTTCCTCACTTGTAAAGTGTTTTCATTTGTAAACCAAATTTATAATGGTCTCCACATAGCCAAGCCACTTGGGAGCATGCTTTTCCCCACATTTCGCTGTTATTCTTGAATGCGATTCTGATCTAATTGACACCAAAATATGGAATTTAGGCTAAAAACCACTTAAACCATGTTGCAAGAGAAAAAATAAAGCTGGATTAAGATTTCAATTGCACCACTGTCATGCACATTGTTTTAAAAAAGGAAAATGACTGCAAAGTGCTGTATAGTTAGTCTGCATATGCCTAGCACAGATTTTCCTGGGCATTTATAGTAGATCTCTAATGATTTTTCTCATCTGAAGTCATCAAATTAAAGGCAAACCTATTTGAAGTTATTTGTGCACTTGTATTAGCCCTACTGAGCCACTCAAAAATCTTTTGCTCTGCATTTTTGAGGCAGACTGTGGATAATATTTTCAAGCTTAAGGATCACTTTTAGTTCCATCAGCTGTTCATGGACTGAATTCTTGATTATTGATTGCTTTGCCAATGTAAAGATTTTTTTTTTTTTCCTGGGTAAGTAGATTAGTTTGAGTGATACTGTATTTGAGCTAATAAAACATTGCAAAGATAGATAAGAGACTATCTTCAAGTGTATTTTCCTTACTTACTTCTCCTACAGTGCACATACACTTCAGCTGTTCTACTAACTGGCCAATATTGCTGAGAAGCAAATAAAATTGCTGTGAGGTATAGATACAGCCCCAACTCCTCCCTTGGAAATCTCTAGTGAAAAGCAAGAGTGGCATCTGAAGCAATGGATTACCAACTCAGACAGATATTGAGAAGCCATTGATGACAGAAATTATCTGTAAAGAAAGAAATTACCACAAAATCAATATCATCTACAAAATAATGAGCAGTTCTAGCAGATTAAAGAAAAAAAGCCCTCTCTCAAGTACTAGAATTTTTTTTTTTTTTTTTTAATTTCTTACTTTAGGGACAGAATAGTCGATTTGAAGTAATTTTGTTTTCCTTTGGGAACAATGCCAGAAAGGATAGTCAGTGATTTGTTATCCTCTGTGCTAGATATGGAAAGACACACTTAGCATGTGCTAGATATGGAAAAACACAAAGCACAGGTTCTTAATACGTTGTATTGAAAGTAGTAAATCCTGCATGTAAAATAAACAGATATTTAAAAAAATCAAAGCCAAATTATAGCAAAGTGCTTCTATATTATGTAAAAAATATTTCCTTCCCTATTTTTCAAGAAATGTGAGGCAGACTTCAAAAATATTTTGAATGTATAATTTAATCACATCCAGTACTAACTTTTGTCTCCATAAAGGGAGAGGTGGGACACCCCATAAAGAAGGGACACCCCAGAGGAGGTGATAGTACTTTTAATTCAGTGGAAATGCTGCACAATGCTGCACTAATCTTTGATCATCATCTATTCAAATGGAGCAGCTTTGAATGGTAAGATATCTGTCCCTTTGCCATAGCAAGCCAGGGTCTTCTAATTTTTATTTTAGTGGGAATGTAACTAAACAACAGATCATGAGATAGTAGTCTTTGATCACTGGAGGGGTTTGCTAAGGGAGGCAAAGTGGAACTCAGTGGAAGGGATTCACAAAGATAAAGGAAGATGGACCAGAAAAAGGAATAGCAGAACATGCTTTCATGATAGAAAAGACCTTTAGAATGCTACAAGAGAGACATGAATAATGAACTTTCAGGTATGTTGTTCAACCTAAAACTGAGGAAAAAGAAAATCTTTTCCCAGTTGACCTGAAAAATGATGCTTTGTTTCTTTTTCACAAAAAAATAAGCCAACACCACCTCCCCCCAAATTCAGCCTTATTTTGAATCTCTCAATACTCTTATACTTCTTCATATTAAGCACAAAACTTACAATGTGTGTTACTTCTCAAAATCTCTTTTACATTTTTGCATCTTAGACTGACCTTGAAAAGAATAGTTCATGTAGCTGCCTGACTGTTTTGTGGATGAAACTGTTCCTGGATTTCTGGATTTCAGTTGTGTATTTTCAGTAAATTTGGTGTTTGCTAAATTAATTTCACCCAGCTTTAACCATATATTTCTGTTAACTCTTTAATTTTTACTATGCCTTAATTCTTTACTTTTTTTATTTTAGCATGTTTAAATCTATTTCCTTCTCCTGACATTTCTGTAATGGCTGGGTTTTTTTTCATTGTCAAAGTACCTTATATTGCATCTTTCCAAGCTGACAGTTAACAAGTTAACATTATTTATGCTTTTTGTAAAAAAACTTTCTGATGCTTTATTTAAAGTAACATCCTAATGAAATGTAAACCTAATCTGTTTTCATTTTAGTACAACTTGTATTGAACAACAAATGCCATTGATGAAAAACCTAAAATTTGAAGGCCATTCCTCCCATACATCAAAAAAACAGATTATAAATTTTTTTCGGCAGACTTGAAATCATTGTAATATAGTACCACACAACCCAGTTGCAAAACTAAAGGGAAGCTTTTAAAGTTCCTAGGAAGGCTGGCAGCTCCACAAGCAACGGGGAGTCGAACAGCAGAAACTGCAGATCAGAAAGCTGAGCCAGAACAAACCAACTCTTACCTTTGTCTCCCATTCACATCTCAGTTCCAGTTGGATCTGGGAGCCCTGTTCACAGCTGCACTTGCCTAGAGAGACAAAACCATGTGTGCGGGAGGGCCTCTTGCTACTGTGCTGCAATCAGTATGAAAAAGGAATTAAGCAATTTCCCTTTTTCTCTCAATTTCCACTAAATCAAAATTCCATTAAATCATCTCCACAGCTTTGACTTAGATAGCAGACATAAAAACAAGTATTTTGTCTCTTGAACAGGAAACTTTGCACAAACTGGTGAATAATTTTCAACACAATTTCATGTGGAGAGTGAAGTCTTTCACTCCCAGTGGCTGGACACCTACTCTCATTAGCAAATTATTTTATTTTTGCTATTTGCTAATAAAAATTTATTTTGTTTGAAAATTTTTAAAGGAAATAGTCTGAATTAAAAAATACCAGGGAGGACATCATTTTTGAGAAAATGCAATCTCTTTAGAGCAAAAAAAAGAAAGAATCTGCCCAGGGTTAAAATTGTTAATAGTTTTTCACCTACAGTAAAAAAATGCATTTTGCATTAATAATCTAAAATGATATAATTTTGTTGAAACTGATTTTACTTATTAATATAAATAATTAAGCAGGACAACACTCTTCTGTGCCAAGCACTGGTGTAAATATTTTACATTATATAATGATTATAACTGTCTGAGGAACACAAATTCAGAAATCATGCTAACTTTTTTAAGTCTATGACAATGAATTTCTGTTATTTTAATACTTTTCTTTCCCCTGATATTTCTCCTAAGCTTACTACACTCGCAAATGAGATGTTCAAAACTTTTCCAGTATTAGTTTTCTGAGAAGCAGGCTTTGGGCAGAGTCACAAATAGTGTCAATCTCAGAATAAGACTGCAACTTTCAAAAGTCTCCTTTCTACCTCTAATCTGACTTTTACTTTGAAGAGCCATGCAGCAACAGCTTGGCATATTTTTAAATCATTCACTCAGTCTTGAACACCAATCCACTTTGCATTACCATAATCTGATCTCAGCACCAGACCATGATCTCAATGCAGCTCTTTTATGACTGTCACTGATTTGCAAAAATAGAATGCACAATGTAAAAACGAGATCTTTCCTTTTGACTGTTCCTTATTTCCCACAGCATATTCCTCAACCCTTTCATTTATAGACTCTTATATCTCCTAGTTCTCTGTTCCATCTCTGCTTTCTCTCATTTATTTTGTAGTTATTTCTCTCCTTATCTCTACAGCTTCTCAAGACGGCAATATCTCATTAAAACAAAATGGAAACTGTTAACCTCCCTATTCTCAGTAGTTTCTCAAGGTCTTTGAAGGATACAACAATGCAACCACAAAGCCATCAACTTCTAGAAACCAAGAATAACTTTTTAGAAATATTGAATATTTAAAACAGAACTAGGTAATGCAACTCCTGTCTTGCTCTAAACAGTCCCAGAATACAGTATCTTCAAGACTCAGGGACAGAGCTAGAAGAGAGATCTTGAAGTGAACACAAGCAAGAAAACATGGGTTTACTTTGCCATTCATCACAATGCCCAAAAGGTTCATTTGAGAACTGTATTTACATATAGAACAGACTGTGGTTTACATACTTTATTTCTTAGGAAATGATGATGCTAAATTGCACCGTTTAGTGAACCGGCAACAAAACCGGGTCTTTGGAAGAGACTGTCATTCCTTCTCTGCCACATTGTATAAGGCCCATTCTCAGGCTGCCCCCCTGTCAGGGAGGACATACTCCTCTGTGCTGGTAGAGATGCTGATGACCCAGTTAGAAATCAGTCTGATTTTTAGTATAGTCTTTCAAGACTCTTTCTCCAGTGTTTCACATGATGAGGTTTTTGTCAACACTTTTTTGCTGAATTCTGTGAAGCTGCTCTGAGGTTTGGTCCCCATGTCTCCAGGCAGAATTCATTACAGGGAAAAAAGCGTTAAACAGTCACTATGAGAGAAAAAGAGCAGTAGGAAGAGAGCAAATAGGACAAAGAAGAGATTGAGAAATTAACTTCCTAATATGCCTGCTGCCTTCCTATCTGCCTTCTGAAACAAATATTAGAAAATTAGATCTGTGAACATTCAGAGGTTAAAAACAAAGTCAGGAATAATAGCCAGTGCAAATGTTTGAAATATAAAAATGGAAAGTAAATTTGAATTACTTTGAGTAAGATTATATTTTCAGTTAACAAAGGGAACTAAATGAGCTAACTTGAGCTTGGTGGAGCATTTTACACAATGTGTCACAAAATTAGACTTATAGAATTTAAAAAAAATTACACCAAGGAAGTATATTTTAATATGAATAGTAGTTCCAAGATGATTGATGTAAGGTAATTTTAAAAAGAAGAACATGGTTTAGGTGAGCTGTCCTGTACCTCTGAAATGTGTAATAGGACCATTCCTATTTAGCAATTCTACACTCATGCTGAAAGAAGAGGAAAGATGTCATAGTAATTGTTCTTATGGATGATCATTAACTAAGCAAACTTATAAGTACACTGAAGCAGAAAATATAAAAAGGAATATAACACATTTAAGACTATTAGTGAAATACACAGGAAATATAATTCCCTTAGGACAGATTCTCCAAAGGAATAATATTGATAATAAAACTAAAATAAAATTTGCCTTTCTAGGGGAAAAAAAAAAAGAACAAAAAAGTATTAGAAAGCTAGTGCTTTAACAAATATGGTGTTCCTGTTGTTTAGCTAACACTTACCCACTGAGAACCCAACTCAGACTTCAGCTCCCTAAGGGTCCTTGATCTTCTCACAGCCTTGCTCAGGCATCCTCTCTCCTAAAACAGAGCTAGTTATTGATAGACATCTTTCCCCAAGCAAAGTTTGTTATATCTTTCCAGCTACATTTATGTGCAACACTCTTCCAGGCACTGAAACACAAGCCCTTAGTAGACTGACAAGACATATCCAATCGACTTCTGGCATGGCTTGCAATGTTGCTTTGCCCTGAGTTTTCCCTTGAAATATGAAAACTATTTCAGGCAGAAGTTAAAATCATGTTTTGACAGTGAAAAATTAGGGATCTGGCTGTCTTCATCTATTGACTGACTTAGTCCTTAACTAAACTATTCTCAAATGAAAAACACTATCCTCTGCCTGGAAGGACTGTGTTCAACTATGTCAGGTTTTTAATACATCGAATCATACATTTCATATAAAATTTACAGCCTCCTACCCACGTTACTCAGACACACAAAAAGGATTTATGTCTTTGGTTAATTATTGATTCTTTTTTCAAATGTGAACCCTTATCCAGTCTCTGACTGTCACCATGAAACTAATCTTCACTGCAAGCCATTTAAACTCACACCCACTGAATTATACCCTCTTTGTAGATGTTGCTACCAGGTAGGCCAGTGCTAAGTCAAATAAATCTTGTGTGCAAGCCACTCTACTCTCATATTATTCAGGTCTCAAACAGACGTAGTTTGTCTTCTATCACATTTTTCTGAATCATTATCCTGATATTTGTAAACAAATGTCTAACTTGGAAATCTCCCTTCCTGGCTGGGAAAGAGTCTGAAAATATGTGCTTGCTGTTGTGGTTTAAAATTCTCTATGCCTTTTTCAACTTCTACTCAGGCTAATGTAGTCTACATTTTGCCTAGAAGCAGACTTTTAAAAAATCAGACCAAATCACTACATTGATTGTCTATATCTGGCCCATACTCTATTAAAATTTGACAAATATTTTAGCCAGCAGCTGTAATCAGCAAAGTGCACAGAAATTTCTATCTGGAAATATCTAGAAATATGTATAACAAATCATAAGTTTTACAGAAAAATAAAACCTGTATTCTTGGAGAAGGTGATACTCTAGCTTCCTTTCAGCAGCTCTAACTATTGTGTGGTACATTCCAGCATTTTTAAAGAAAGAATCTTTATACCCACACAGCACTCCCCAAGTTTCCTTCTTTGTGGGAACATAATAATACTTGTCTTATGCTATCAATTGTGATAATTTGTTTTTGTTTGTGCTATTTGGAAAAACAAAAACAAAAACAAACAACAAATAGCTTCCTTTAAAGCATTTGTAGGCAATTTAATTTCTTTGCATACTGTTTTCCTGTCTCAGTAATAGGGTCACCACAAGTACCAACCTCAGTTTCCCAGTCCTTATTTTTAGTCACTTTCTTTAACCCTTATACTAATTGGACATCCCTGTAGATATGTGCTTTAACCACATTTCATTGCTTAGATTTAGCAAAATTTAAGGGTTTGAATCTTCCTATTGACAAATATTTTTTCCCTTTCTTGCCTGTTAAGTCCCTGAAGTGTATGTGAGAACAATGCATTTGAATATCTTAACTTGCTGTCTTCTGTTTCACTTACACCATTTTCTTTTCGTGGACAATACCTACATTAGTTTATCTTTAACCAAACAATTATGGTTCAGTCTACTCCTCATGTCTTTCTGGTCATACTCATCTACTTCTTCCCTCTGGGCTAAAAGCTAATTTATGTAAACTGTGGTGCTACTTTTATCACTATAATTACCCATAGATTTTCATAATACAAAGTCAGAACAGCTCAGATGGCAATTTAAAGAGAACTCTCAAAGTATAAATGTTTAAAAATATATACATTTGTCAAGGAGTATCTATCAGACATTGCTCATCAATCAAGCATAAAAATTATTTGGCATCAACCACATCTCATAACATTTCCCTCCTTGAGGTTAATAAAATGTATTTTCGGATATTCATATAAATTGCCTTGACTGAAATGTAAGTAAGTAAATGGTTTCTCTTGTGTTTTTTATTTCTCTTTTTGTAAAGTGGCCAAACCCAAGAACTTTGCAATATAAATCTTGTAATCATAGCACTTTTATTTTCTCCCTTAGGGTAAGTGAAGATTGCTTAAATGCACAGATGATGGGATGAACTGGGTCTTCCATTTCAGTTCTGCCTCATTGTTAGGATAAGTTTCCTTTGAAAAGTACCATTTGGCTTTTCCTCAGCACGACTTCTTTTTCTAAATTCACCTCTATGTCCTATAGGCGTTTGCTTCTTCTTTTTTTTTTTTTTTTTTCTTTTAGGGTAGGCTCACTTTCCACAATCATTATTTGCCTTTTTATTACATTTTCAAATTTTCCAGTGTTAGTGCTTTCTGTAGAGCCCATGTACCAGTTTCCGTATTAAAGTAATGAATGTCCAATTTGTCCCCAGATGGACAGTCCATTCATCTTCTGGGATTGCACAAGGATTTGCATGACAGAGTTGCATGAAGGGTTTCATCAAATGAAATCACAAGGATTGCATGAAGAGTTTCATCAAAGCTATCAACAACTTTTTTTCTATGCTACATGTACTTTTTGATGCTTGCAACTCTGACCAGCGTATGTCAGATGAGGTCCTCTAACCTTTTCCCAGGAGCTGCAGAGTACTTAAAGTAGTGCTCTGTTTTAAAACAGATGATGGTTTTGTCTTATGCTTGTTAGACTTTGCTGAACAACAACAATCATAAAAGCCTGGTTCAAATTTTCTCTCTTAGTGTTAATTTTCATTCTAAGGTTTTGTTCCTAGTGTGGTTCCAGATTTATGAAAACCCTACAGCAACACATTACTAAAATGTTGGGTTTATTCATTCTCTTTTGTGAGAAATATGTAATCCAGAAGTTTCATTTATAACTAGAGTGCATGACTGTTCACATTTCAATAATAAAAATATATATCAAGCAGAGAAATGTATGCAAGAAAAAAATTAATTAGAAAAACCAGTTGTTGTAAATGCTATTGTGAGAAATAAACGCATCAAATTAACTTTTAGTTCACTAACATGAAATGCTGCTTGGAATTCTTCTACTTATCTTCCTCATTTCCAGGAATTTTATCTTTGATGGAGCCAGGATTGATGACAAGGCTTCTTCATTCAGGTTAATTTACACATACTCATGGTAGCCCCTAGTACTCAGGAATTATCCTGGACATAAGTTCCTTTGAAACAGTTCTTCAGTAGAGAAAGTATAAATTAGAACAGCATAAAAAAACCTTGGGTTTCTGTAGTTCCTCCTCAAATTGCAGTGGGAACCACAAAGTCTGTTTTGATTTGTTGATATATTGTAACTGCAAAATGCTATGGAATAAACAGGAAAATGAAAGCAGAGGGAATCAGTCTGTCAAGTGATAGATGTTTCTGCTTTTGCTACAAGTTACAGGAAAGTAGTTACCAACATCATCTGTAGAGCTGCTTTTGAAATTAAAAAGCTCCTATAACAGTCAGCATTATCCTTTCTACCCAACCATGCCCTTATCTCATAGAGGACATTGTTAAGAAAACAGCTTTCTTTATCCTCCACTCAGTGTAGTACTGAGAAGATCTAATAATTTCAGGTTACTTAGCAAAATAGTCAATAAAGAACAATCTTTAAAGATGATAGATATTTTATTAATCATAGGAGAAGAAAACAAATTATTCTTGCAAGCTAACAATTTTAGAAAGTAAAATGCCTATGAATTAATGGTTTTCATTCCAGAGTGGTATTTCCCTAGCTTTTCCTTATTACTGACAAAAATCTGAGAGAACGGTGCTTGAGGAAGTAAGCAACAGAATGACACAGCTTTCAGGGTGAGCTGTGCTGTGAACTAATGCTGTTGGCTGTTCCACAGTAGTGGTCAGTGGTGTCTCCTGAGGATGCCATCCCACAATATAGCTGTGCTAGGCCATGATCCAGCACCACAATCAGCATGAAGCAACTTACCTGCTTGATATCAAACTACCTCAGTGTTTCTCTGCTGCAAAAACCTGTAAATACTGTGTCATTGCTGATGTGTTATGATCCCACAACATGTGACTTGAACCCACAACACGACTTCCTAGTAACTTGTTTTATAACCTTGGCCGTAGCTTTGCCATTGACTTGTAGAAACTCTGTTCATTTAAGTAAACTTGAGCACTAGCTGACAAAAAAATCCAGTCTCTTTTCAGTTCTAATTTCATCTGTGACTCAAAATGTTCCTGTTTGGTTCCAGTTAGAGGTCAGCAAAAATTTCAGGGACAGTTCCAGTTCTGGATCAAATATTGATACCATTTTGGTCAAAGTTCATTATGTTTCCTTGGGACGAAATTCATTAATCTGGGATGTGGTACTTAGAAATAAGGAAAAAACAACAGATCAGAGAAAGATATATAATAGGAAAACTTGTCATTCTTGAGGAAGAAAATGTAAAACTATCCTCACAGATGCAGTCCCCACAATAGGCTTCAAGAGAGGACCAGAAGGTCCCATTCTTTTAAAGTCTTTTTTGTCTTTACTATCTGTGATTCAGCTTTGGAATTAATTATGACAGGTTTTATTACTACAATATTTTAAGACTAAAAATAAAATGGGAGACTGTGCTATCATTTGCATTACTGAACTCTTTGGTGTCTTATTAATGAAATATTACTAGAACAAAAGTTCCAGTAACTCCAGGAACTTCAGAACATAATGGAATATCTACTTTCTTTCTCCTATGTCATGACACTGTGCAAAAAGTGAAAGAGTCTGTTTTTATAGCTTTTACTTGGTTTAACTTGGGGGAGAGGGTTAATTAAAATGGCTGCAAATAAGTCAACAAGAGTGTAAACTCAACCCATTAGGATTTCCGTGATCAATGTCAGTTGTGATATTATTCTGGGAAGAATCCTAGCAAAATTACACTAGGTATTTTTCACACTTGGCAGCATGGCTTCTCTACAGACAGTCATTCCTACCGATCAGGGATCCCATGCAGCAACACCACTGCTGGGGACATATGGAGAAGAAAGAATGCAATTTAACATCCGCATTTGGCACTCTCAGCAGGATTCATCTGATTTGCAAAGGAGGCAGACAAGTGATGCAGCCATTAATAAATATTTTTCACTGCAGCAGATGATCTTTGGAGCCTATACTTAAAAAGATCATCTGCTTATATCTCTGGATTTTATTACTATTTTTTTTAAATTTATGGCAACTAAGTAAGCTATTAAGATGTAATAATAACACAATAATAAAAATAAAATTACATCCCAAAACCTAGATATATTCCCTTAGTATATAATTTGCAGAAAGTTTTCAATAGAAAAATATTTATGTGGCCCAGATTAAAACTTATTTGAATAACATCCAGCTCCCTGGAGTTCCACTTAAGGATTCCACTGCTCTGTTGGATCAGATTACACAAGATGAGGTTAAAGAGGCAATTGCTTCTTTAAAGTACCCATGGTCCCTAGAGAGAAATGGCTTGGGGCTTATTTTTATGAAAATGTTTATATCTCTCAGCAAAAAGAGAAATTTATCAAATACTGAAATTATAGTTTTGAAGAAAAGTTTAATGGCCTTTGAATAAATAGAAATAAAATGAACATGAGGAACATCTAAACAGTTTTCTTGCTAATTGTTAATTAGCAATTAGTATGTACTTAGTATGATATTCAGGAGTAATAAGGGAAGATATATTTAAAGGACTAACAGTTGTCCAGAAGACTAAACAGAGCTGAAGTTTCCCAGATTATGTTATCTGGAGAAAAAAACCCAATACTGTGGGTGGGGTTTTTTTGTTTGAGATTTTTTTTAGATCAGTGCTCTAATTTCTTCTTCCCTAACAATTAAGTTGTGGCTGATCAAGAAATTCATAACATAATTTGAATCAGATTCCAGCCCAGTGATAGCAACTAAAGTCTACACTACTCACAGATTAATCTGCAGAAAAACAACCCAGCATTCCGGGTGTTCAGTAAAGCTCCAAGACAAACTTTTATATGCAAGGTATCTGCTCTCAGTCCCCATCAGAGGCAATATGCAAAGCTACATAGGCTTTTGATTTGATCTGGTATGGCTGATCTTACCTTAGTTTGAGACTGGAGGAAACTGCAACTCCACTGAGGCTGTTGGCATGGTGCTTGCAAAACACCATAGGAATAAGAGATGAGAAAGTGTCATCATTGCTTTTAAGAAAATTTCCACAAAGACAACAGTTCTCAAGATACAAATGTGAAATATTTTTTGCTAGCTGAAAAAAAATTTAGATATATGATCATTCTGGAAAAGACACAGATTTGTGTTCTCTTCACCGTATTCATTCACTTTGGACAGGTTGTAAATTTTAGGAAAAATTTTTGAATTCTGTATGAGGAAAAGATGGTGAAATATCTTTCTGAAAATCCGCATTGATTTTCATTACTTCATGGATTGCTTAAATTAATCCCATATATGTACAAGCCATTTTGCTGGTATTCCTGCTGCTTGCTTCATGCCAGCACAGGCAAATACTAGTAAGTGTGTAAACATGTCTTTTCTGAACAGAGGTGCACAGCCATCTACCATCAATGAATAGACATTTATATTTGCTTGCTAAGGATTTATTTAGCTTTCAGCTCTGGGTACAGATGAACAATAAGGAATTACGCCTTTGATGGTTTTAGTTCACCTACTCTGTCACAATTTAATTGGATTGAACTTCTATATATCTTTTAATATCTCTGACCAAATCCTCCACCTCTCCTCTCTACTTTTTCTCATTTTTATTTTCTTTATAATTTTGCCTTCATCCTCTCTCCCTGTTTCTCATGGCTCATGTCATTTTCATTACAATGCCAGTTCTGAAAACACTGAGAAATCTGTCAAGAATGGATGTAAATGAGATGAAATGCAGGAGCATTTGGGACTTATTTTAGCAATCTGAGTGATATTAAAGAGATAAGGAGGGAAAAGAGAATGTTTGTTAAATAAATATTGAGAGACAATGCTAGACAAATTGGAGAACAATATATAAAAACAATCTATTCCTCACAGACATAGTCTGCTCATATTAGCATGTTCAATCAAACTTTTACTACCTATAAGATTGTGCCAGAAGTGACATTTTTAAAAATGGAAAGTCAGGATAGGATTTGTCCATGAAAATCTTCCGCAGTTATTGACATTTATTATTTACTCTAAGCAATTTATATGCTTGGTTCTTTATTAAAGAAAGTTAAAAGCACAAATCTTAGCTTGAAGATTTTGTGATGCTGAGTCTTTCTGCAGTAAATCAAGCACGTAATTCTGCCAGACAGAGATGTGCTGATGTTAAAGCGTCTCCACATGAGGTCAGGAAATTGCTGCTATAGGCAACTTGCAGGTTTAGGCCTTTCTTAAAAATCCAAAATAATAAATGAAATAACCCAACACATTTGTTTCAAAAGAATAAAAAAAAACAGGTCTTCACACCTATATTTTGATTACTTTTTATTTTAAAATACATTGTTTTCAAAAACCAAATATATTTGTTAGTTACAGCTGCATATGGCTTTCAATTGTCATCTTCACTTCTTGCAAATTAAGTTATGATGCTTGCACTGTTGAGCAGGTGCTCATAACCCAGGACTTTGACAGAGGCCAGTGACCTTCATATGAGAATTTTAATAGCTCACAACTGTGTAACACAACAGTCACCAAAGCATAGCTCAGGCCAGAGCCCAGCAGACTTCTTCACAGCAGGAAATAATGCAGGAAAGACACAAAAGTCTGGGAGAAATCCTAGCTGGGAGAAGAGAATAGAGCATAGGACATGATATAGAAAAAGTCAACAACCACATGTGGAATTATTCGGCATTAAAGACTCAGATGGCAGGTTCATTACCAAAAGCAGATAACAAAGAAACAAATTAGTCATTAAGAAGCATATGAACTGTGGGCTTGAAAAATGAAACTTTGGCTATAGAGAACGTTTCGGAGTTACAAAGATATATATGTTCAACAGCATGAGGACTGGGCATGAATGAAAATAATTCCATTGAAAGTCTTCACTAATATTACAAGGTTACTACTCTTAAATAACTATTTCTTTATTAAAGTAAAAAAATGCTCATCTTTTCCAAATACCTCTAACTATGGATCTAAGTGATGGACTCTGGTTCCTCATACTACTACTGAATTAAGCTGAATAATATTACTGAATTAGGCTGAAGAGATAGAGAAGAAGGAAAACCAGTGTCAGGAATCAGAGAACTAAGAGATCATACCAGAATAATAAAATTTATTCTGAGGAAGAAAAGCAAGGAGCCAAGATCCTCACCTTCTGAAGCCAACAGAAGTATCAGTAGATTTAAAGCAGTTCATATAATTATTTTATTGCTACTCATATAAGATAGTGAAGTTCCTAGATATATATGAATGTTTGTATTTGGTTCCAGATTGGCTTTACAGGAAACAGAAATTCAGATTAATAGACCTGTGTCACACTGACTCAGCAATGTGCCAAGATTAGAAATCATGTTAATATTTTATCTTAACACAGTCCTATCATATTCCTATATTTTTTTACTTCCGAATGCCTCCTCATTTTGTTTGCTGTATTATATACTGACAAAGAAGTTCCTGAACAAATCATAGAACCATCAGACTCACAGCTACTAATAACTCCCTCTCACCATGGTAAAGGCAGTTTTCTGACCCCTATTATGTATTTGCCAGAGCTTTTCTGTTTAGGAAAATTATCAGGAATTCAGATCATTGATACCTTCAATGCATAACCTAGACAGAAAAATAGCTGCAAACTGACTATTTGGAGGTCCTATGTTAGAAATCACAACTACTGTGCTATAGGGAGTCTAGATGTGGAAGCCCGCAGTAAGAGTAATTCTACATTTCTCAAATCTCTATGTACATGCTTTGTTGCCACAAGAACTGTGTCAGTCATCTCTTATATGAAGTCAGAATAGTCTTAGTGACTCTCATTCACAATGTATTACATGATACACCTCACACAGCTTCTCATGTAAGAATTAGTATCTCACTCAAGCCGGTTATCTTTACCGATACCAAGAAATAAGCACACCATCAGAATGAGTGCAAGTATTTTCAGCAACTATTTTGATAACATAAGCTGTCATCTGGTAGCACTTACCTTTCTCCAGCATTTGCACTGGAAGTTGGAGACTGACTCGACACTCAATTACTGTTAATTTAAATTAACAAATAAGATCCATTACTATTAACAGAAACTGCTAGCAAAAATAAATCTCCATATTTCCCCCCATAAAGCTACTAAGAAGCAGTTCTTCTCTTTGAACACCCCTACTTGAAAGAAACTTAAAAAAATAAGAAAAAAACCTTCTCCATTTTAATGCTGTATGTTCCTTCTCTGTGGATCACCAGTAAAAAGTTTGCCTATAGAAATAAAATAACTTGCATAAAAGTATCCCAAACGTGTAGGTAAGATCAGCAGTATTACCTTCACTATTTTGATGACTTTTAAAGTTAAATCGGCTGAAAGACTGAAAGCACTACACAAGCATGGTCTCATACAATACATACCAGTCTATATTAAAAATAATTTTGCATTGGCAGTTACATCCACTTAGTTTCAGTTTTAGAACAACAAAAGAAAATGTTAAAAATATGTATTGTTTTTCAAGTTAGCTCTTCTAGCTCCAGATTTTTTTACAGCTTTATATTTTTTCTAGCACTTAATTTTTCAGCGTTGTAACAGTTTTTTAATACTCTACTTCAAAACAAGAATTCAGTCTCTTAAGGGGAGGTTTCTTAGAAAACCAGGGATAAATTTTCACTCCTACCTATCATGTATACCATACCATGTAGTTCTTAGCATTATAGGGCCCTCAATCCTGTGTAAACAAAATAAAAATAATCTTTTCCATGTGATAGGCCAAATATGGAATTCTCAATGATTTTCTTTGAACTTTGGAAATACTCCATGCTAAACGATATCCTTATAGTGAAGAGTTAATTGTTATCCTTCTATGCATCAAATAATTTACAGTTTACCTTCTAGGGCTTTTATTTCAGTTAGCTGGTAAAACTAACTATTTGAGACTTGTAAACATCGCCATTAAGCTTAATCCGACATTTTCTCAGGAGATAGGAAAAAATTTATTCCTCTACACCTACATATTCCAATTCCAAATACTTTTTCCTTTCACAAGATATTCTTAATCATGAATTTGCACAACAGAATAATTAAATCAACGAGAGAATTTTGGCAAAACTAAAGTTAGGAATACTTTTAATAACTTCCAGAAGTACTCCAAGAGATTTATAGGAAGTTCCTCTTCACAAAGTGTGCACTCATCTTAAAACAGTGTTACCTTGAGAATACATGCTATGTAGCAAGTGGATTTAAAGTGAAAATCTGTAGATAAAATACAATATGTATTTGAATAAAATACTTGCTTTTGGGGAAGTAAGAAATTATTTTTTTTTGTTCTAAGCAACATTTCTCTTATCAGATAATCTGAGACATGTAAGCAATCTGTATAGATATAGAAGTTTCTTCATCCAAAGAGAATCACCTGCACAATTAGACTATTATGATGCATGCTAGGTTCAGGGTATCTATTGACTTTCTCATGGATATGCTTTGTTTTCTTCTTGTTTCTGTCAGCTGAGTTTATAGTGTTTTCCAACTGCCATTAATAAGACAATTCAGGAAAGCAGTTGTCAAGTTTATGGTTTGTGACAATCCTCATTTCTCACCTCCTTGACATACTTATTTCCCTGTTCTGACAACCACAGTTCTGTGTTTTATCTCAAATTTTTTTTATACTTGAGCTGTTCCATTTAAAATCAAAACATGCAATGCTTGGCAATCTTATCTAAAACCTCATCAAGTCCTATGTTTACACAAGATGTAAATCAAGGAGGTTTTGATTTTAAATCAATTTTTGGCTTTTAACTGTTGTTATTTTTTACAGAAATTCTTCATCATTCAGGTACCATAAAATCAGAAACTGCGGTAGAAATGTTTTCTTCGTGCATTTCCCTGTCCTTTCACCTTTTAATATAGTCATATCTGGCCACTGGCCATATGACTTTCCTGGCAACCAATAATTTACCTCATGTGAAGGAAGCAGAAATAAATGCAACCACTAGATTTGCTGTAGGCTATTAAAAACAATTACAGTAGTTGAATCAGTACAGGAACTAAAAACTTTCAGTATCCTTTTAAATCTACCTGGTAGTCTACTTTCTACAAAAATCATCCCTTAAAAGAATACAAAAAACCCCCTATAACTAAACTGTGATTTCCAAAGCAATGTTTTTATGGAAGAAGAAGAATTTAGTGTGGAGAAAGAGGATAGAGAAACGAGTACAGAGAATTGAACTCTGTACACAGATGTCTCCCACACATTGCAGTTAAGCACTGCAGAACTTCTGACTAGTATATGGCCTTAGTGTTTTTCTTTCTGACACTTAAACATTCAGGCAAGTTTTTTTCTAAGGTTATGGACAACATAACCAGAAAAACCCTTCTGAACATTAATGTACTATAAATGACCTTCCAAGAAGCTTCAAGCTTCCAAATGTGATAACACTGCAGAGGTGCATCTGCTCTCAGAGTGCTCTCTGTCAAAGCTGGAATCCATTGCTTCATATCCATGATGGGAGTCATGGCAAGTTTGAACCTGCAGAACGCAGTTTGTCCCATTACACCAAATTGTCACTATATTTGCACTAATTTCATCTTGTTTTACTTGAAATGCAATAAAGTGTCAGCCTTGAAACTGCCCCCATGAATGAGCAGTAAATGCTTTCTCTCTCTTAAAACTAATAGCTCATATTTTGCTGAGAATCTTTAATAAGTCTAGAGGAAAGAATTAGTAAGTCTTAATTATTATCATTTTTATAATCTTATCTGATATCTTTAAGCTTCCTTCTCAGAAAATTAAGATGCATTATAGCTTTGCTGGAGAATCTATTCTGTTCTTTTACTTAAGAAATTAATTCATATTATTGTGACATTACTGACTACCAACTAAAAATTAACTGGAATTACAGTGTCGTGAATAAATACCCAGGTATTTTCTAGAGTTAATAAATACCATTCTTTAATAAACTATGAGCAATGACATGTAAATTGTTTCCCTCTCTATGAAAGTTAATTACCTCTTTCTTTTAAAATAAGTCATGTACTATCAAAGGGAACATAGGTCATACTGTGAAGTTTTCCAAATACTCAATAGTAATTCTTACATATGCACTTTCACACTTTAAGATGTCATCATGGAAAAATCTGTATTTTTGGTCTAAATAAGATGTAATTAATTTTATGGGGGTGTGGCAATGCTCCCTCTTTACTCATCACTGGTGAGGTCACATCTTGAGTGCTGTGTCCAGTTCTGGTCCCCTCACTACAAGAAAGAGATTGAGGTGCTGGAGCAAGTCCAAAGAAGGGCAACAAAGCTGATGAAGAGTCTATAGAGCAAGTCATGTGAGGAGCAACTGAGGGAGCTGAGGTCATTCAGTCTGGAGAAAAGGAGGCTCAGGGGAGATCTCAGGGGAGATACTGACCTGAGTTGTCTCTCTAGAACTCCCTGATATTAGGTTGTGGCCAGGTGGGGGTCAGCCTCTTCTCCCTGGAAACTAGTGACTGAACAACAGGAAATGGCTTCATGCTGTCCCAGAGGAGGTTCAGGTTGGACATCAGGAAGAATTTCTTCACTGAGAGGGTGGTCAGACATTGGATCAGGCTTCCCAGGGAAGTGGTGGAGTCTCCATCCCTAGTGGTTTTCAAGACATGACTGGACATGGCACTTAGCGTTATGGTCCAGTTCACTTGGTGATTAGTTCAATCAAAGGTTAGAATCAATGATCTTTGAGCTTTTTTCCAACCTTAATAATTCTGTGATTCACCCACTGCAATATAAAGCCAATTTCTGAAAATTCTCTACCCTGGCAGCAGTCCAAGAGAAAAAAAAAGGAAAACTATGTTCTCCCTAACTGTTGCATAAAGGGAAAACAATTACTACTCTGCTAAGCACATCAGCAGAAACAGGAGCAATAAAAATTCATCTTCTACAGACTCAAATATCTTACTGAGAATGAAGTTTAGTGGAAAACCCAATGGGCTGTTATTACTTTTGTTGCTGTAAAGTCTGTGTGCATCTGTTTATTTTTAATATTCCTTTTTGCTAACCACTGTATATGCACATGGGAAAAAGACTGATCCTCACCATCAAAGACTTTAATACAAACTACTAGAGAAATTTCAACAGGCTGTAAGTGAGATGAGAAGATCCAGAAATAGAAACAAAGGTATTGTACAACATGATAGAGGGTGATACAGCAGTCTCATTAGTACAAACTGAAGCAAGGAGAAAAAGTCCCTTAGCATAAGTCTCTTTAACACATTTACTGTATTAGGCACTGATATCTCCACTACCCTGAGGGGCCCACCTCATTTTCTGCAGGAATTTCTTCCACTCTTAATGACATCAATGAAGACAGTCAGCTCAAAGGGATCTTTTTATGCTATCTTAGCCCAAGTGATGGGGCACTGGAGTGGAAAACAAACAAAAACGCCTCCTTACAAATAAAAAATTGGTATTTTAATGTTTGCTGCATTTTGAGGCTGCATTTAGCGGCCTATTTTAGTAGTAAAACACCAGGATATTGATTGCTGCTCTTCTAGTGTTCTGAATTGTAATCAAACCCAGACACATGGTTAAGTACGAAATTACATCAACAACTTAACAGAAAATTCCCTTAATGGTAACTTTTATACTACAGTATTCCAATGCCAAACAGTTCTAATTTAATGCACTTACCAAATCCCCAGCATTACTGTCCGTATAGGAATGAACAATTAAAGTCACTGAAAAAACATTACTTCTACCCCCACATCAGTGCCACTTTGTGCACCCAGAACATCTGGCATTTATGATACATAATTAGAAAGGGACACAGAAATCCATAATACACTTTAAAGGGAAATGTAGTTACAGCATTAAGTATGGAAGGAGTCTATTCCTTCAAAGAGACAATCAAGTATTAATTAATTCTCAGGATCCTGAGAGACAATCAAATAGTGTAGTCACTTTGCACAGAAAGCTTGATGGAAGGTAGCGTGGCCTATGCAGGATTTTCTGATATTTTGCCTTGGACCTTATCCTCAGGATATAAAACATTATAGTAGGGCCTCTAAAGGCTGCCTCTAACTTAGAAAACAAACATGATACAGATGTGGAGGTCTTATGCTGGGAAATGCCTTCCCCTTCAGTCCTTCCAAGTTTGAGCAATAATTCTTAGTGGATTAAATACAGAAGAAGGAATTAAAAGATGGGTGTTTGACTATTATCTTCATGTTAATATAAAAAATTTATTTCCCAAAACAGTTTTCCTCTTGAGAAAACAGGAATAACTGTCTGACACCTTTCACCTTTGGGGCTTTGAGCCTCAAACTATGATTATTAGATAATACGAAAACCTCAGATAAAATAATACAAAGAATTCAGATTACCTAGGCCATGCAACTAGAAGATAAAGGCTAGTGTTCAGAAGATGGCACAGCTGTACCTTTGCTTAGTCCTTTCTGAGGACTTTCAGTGGCAGAATACTGATCATATCTTCCTATCTTTAAGTAGAATGCCTGTAACTTTCCCTCACTAAATATGTACCTAAAGATACTGAAAGGAGAGTATCACATGCTAATGCACCAAGCTGACTGTAGAGTATACATGAAGAACTTCAGTCAACACTGATATCAATCTCTTGCCAGAGGTGCCGGGCTGATTGACAACAGGAAGTCAGAATTAGATCTCTTCTGCAGTGACACTGCATAGAGGTACACTGACAGTGCCGATTACTAAATTTTCTGGGTCTTGGTGTACTATAAAACTAGACGTTCTGAAATATTAGCAGCAGCTTGGGTGAGAATCAGTCTTTCTGCTTTTAATTGTGTACAACACATGCATCTACATATACTCCAAGGTAGTGGTGTGAGGTGCACCTCTAAATATAACCTACCACCCTGTTCTATCTGGTGAGTAACCCTTGAAAATGGTGTCTGAAAACTACCTGCTTTATATTCCAGTGGGTATGACTGGTAGACTCTAAACCAGAAAAATGGACTAGAGTGTAATATTTTCTTGTAACTTGTGGTAGTTATTGCATCCTCTTCTTTAGAATCTCTTGTTAAACCTCTCAACAAATGTGTCACAGAAGAAACCCAGAAGCCCTGGGGTTTATGATTCACTTATTTGGATTTCTTGGTACGTGTTCTTCATCTGGGAAATCAAGCTATGTGTTTATAGACATTGTAGAATGCAACCCAACAAAGACAGGAGATCTTTACACACAGTCACAGACAAAACCACCAACTGGACAAGTGTTACAACCTATTTAAATGTTGCAGAAATAACTTCAGATTGGAATATTCCCTAAGCAAAATTAAAACTCAAACAAAGTTATCTGTTGATACCAAAACCGGTATTTTTATTTTATTAATTGTAAGACATGCAAAAAGAAAGAGAGAAAAATAAGCAAAGGTTGAAAAAAGCTATTACTTTTAAAAGCAAAAACTACCTTTCTGCTGAGACAGTGGGGGGGAAGGAGCAGTTTCTGCCCTTGTTTTTTTCATTCTCTGCCACTTTTCAATGTTATGTCTTTAACTGTTGGGGTCGTAGCAGCTTAGTTCTCTGGAATGCAGCAGGATGCTTGGTTTTGCCACTCACGTTTGAGCCGTATTCCAGGTTATGCAGATTCCCAATCCTTGATCCTCAGTAAGCAGTACCTTTTGGCCCTGAGAAACACGGTAAGGGTAGAAAGATAAGGTATAACTCAAGCATGTGGCGTGGT
Organism: Pyrocephalus nanus; assembly: GCA_038380795.1. Classification (NCBI taxonomy): domain Eukaryota; kingdom Metazoa; phylum Chordata; class Aves; order Passeriformes; family Tyrannidae; genus Pyrocephalus; species Pyrocephalus nanus. Next base: position 41,088,423 of record CM076262.1, read on the forward strand.
GGGTCTCAGTTCTTCTCCATGCCAGCAGAGTTTCAGTCTCAGGTGGCAGGCAGGCAGCATGTGGTGGTGGAGAAAAAGCAAAAGGGAGGTGGGAAGAGAGATGCTCGGCTATGGTAACCGGTTCTCTCCTTTCCTCTCCTTAGGTTTTCCAAAATTTTTCCACAACCTTTATAGTGTTTAAAGGAGGTTGTGCGTGGTTTCTTGGCATGTAGCCCTATTCAGATGTTCGAAGAGACGTCATAACCATAAACAACAGCAGGATCTTTTGGCAGGAAAACTTCAGCAGGAAGCTCTGGTAAGGGTTTCTGGCAAGAAGGCTGACAGAGAATTTTTGGTAGGAAGTTTTGACATGCAGAAACAACAGTAAAACACTGGGGTTTTAGCATTTCTATACTATCAGTTTGTTAGAACAAGCACTAAAATTCTTTTTATGTATGTTGCTCAGGATAGCAGTCACACAATTTTCTTTACCTGGTTTACTGTTAAATTAATTAAAAAGTGCTAGGATGATAAAAAAGGCTATTCTGGCCAGAAAATATTTCTTGTCACTTTTCTTTAGTACATTTTGGTGGGGCTTTTTTCGTGTCTGCTGAATAAAACTGAAAACTAAAAACCAGTATGGGAATAACAACCAGAAAATATCTAATTTTATAAATTAACTTCTTTTCAAAAGGTGATTATAAGCCGATCTTTCTATTAGTATATAGTCTGTACTGGGCAATATTATCTTTGAGAACAGGATACAAGTTTTTCCATGGGGCTGCACACAACTAAGGAATAACTCATATTTAGGGAAAAATATCTCCAGACAATAAAGTCTCCTGGCAAAAATGTAAGATCCTAGTCCTCAAAGCCTTAAGTCATCTGGACTGTTTTTAGACAAATGCGAGATAACAGAGCAATGTAATATTGTGGGAATACCCCTTGCATTTCAACATATTGGTTCAGGCTCAGCAGCAGTAATACCATTCACTCAAGTTCTCGTGAGTGAAAAATGAGGCTTACAGTCAGGTGTCTGCAAAACATCATCTAGATAGGCTCAACAAGATTCTTCACTCCTTGTCTGCCTTGGCATGTCATGCACAAGCAGCCTGTTCTGTGACGAAGAGCAAAATGTGGAAGCAGCTGAACAGCAAAGGAATGGCAACAGTTGCAGCTGAGCACGGGCTTAGCTCCTGAGTGAAGTCAGTGAGCAACTTCAGAAATGAAGCCCAAAAGACTTGGTGCATGACAGTACTGTCAGAGTGTGAGATGCAGCTTGTTAGGTTGACTGATAGACAGATTGTATATTTTTCTCCATATGAGGATAAAAAAATTGTGTATTTTCTTTCAGGTAAAAGAGGCCTTCCTGTCAATTAACTGAAAGATTACTTAGCTCACATTGACTGAAGTTTTCATTTCTGTGCCAGAAAATCATACAGAGAAGCTCTCTAAGAGGGTAGTTTGGTAAGAATAAATGAGACTATGCATTAATGAGGTTTGCAAGATTCCCTTCCTTCCTCAACTAAAAAAAGTGAAAGACTCCAATATCCTCTTTAATTCTGTCAATTCATATTTTGCCATGATTCTAAAATACTGAAGAAGTCATCAACTCTCTCATAAAAAGATATCACCCAATTAGAATGTAGAAGAAGAAAATGGAAGATTTTGGTGAGGAGGGAAAAATAGGAAGAGTTTTTGCTCAAGGAAGCTTTTGCAGTTAGGGAAAACCTAGCATGGCAGAGAATTCTTTCCAGTGAACAGCTCTATGCATATTTTCTCTGCCCGACTCTGAGAGAAGTGACTCCTCTATTATAAGCATGGCCAGGTTGCATGGGACTCTGAGAAACTTGGTAGTGGAAGGTGTCCCCCCTGCCCATGGCAAGGAGATTAGAACCAGATGATCTCTAAGGTCCCTTCCAACCCAAACAATTCTATGATTTTATGATTCTGTGACCTTATTTGTCTTCTCAGAGAGATAACCTACTGCACTGTAATTTTAGAAGAATTCTCTAGGAAATTAGATAATCTTGCAATTTTTTTTGTTCTTTTTTTTTTTTTTTTTTTTTTTTTTAATACCTACCTAGAGAACAGACCAAAAATAGGACACCATGGGACAACCAGCTATCCTTATTGTAAGGATACATACTATACTGGGCTTGACTGGGAAAGAATTAATTTTCTTCATAGCAGCTCTGCACTGGGTATTTGTGCACTCATAGATACTTGGTTTTAGTGGGGACAAAGGCAGAGGAATTTGTACATGTACTGCAAATGAAGGCACTTGATTGAACAGTCATTTGGGGTTATGCACATGTAAATAAAGATGAAAGGGATTCATCAAATACCCATGGAAGCTAAGTTATTGCTTAATGTATTTTTAGTTCACTGCAGGATCAGCTGGGACAATGGAAACCCTATTAAAGCTATAAAATGTTCAGCTTCATAATTTCCATGAATTTCAGGGATCAAAAGAATGGTGACACCATAGTAAGATAGTTCTTAAAGTCTCCTTTGTAACAATTGCAGAGAATTTGGAAATCTGAAAGGATAATTCACAGAGTCACAGAATATTCTGAGTCTGAAGGGACCCACAAGGATCATTAAGTCCAACTCTTACATGAATGGCCCATACAGGGATCAAACCCACAATGCATCATTAGTACCACATTCTAACCAACTGAGCTAATAGCAGAGTTCTTTTCATTCAATTGAAAAATATGATAATTAGAGGTGATACAAACTCCCCTAGTAGAGTTTCTCGTTCATGAGTATTTTAGACTAGATGCCAGAAGGCTTACATTAGTGAAAATAAATCCCACCCAAAGTCAGCTCTTCAGTTTCAGAAAATATAAATTTGGGTTCTCAGTAGCTCAACACAGGGATGCAGGAAGTGAAATGCCAGACTAAGTCTTCAAGTTTAGAGAGTAAAAATTTAAAATTTATAGAAATTAGTCTGTAAATTTTACTGGAGATTGGCCCTAGTCATGACTGTAATCATGAACCCACTATGAAATTCCTACTCCCTTCATACACTCAAGTTAAAAACAGCCAGACATGTCAAGTGGAGTTGTCCATTAGCTCAAATGGGAGCGTTAGGACATTTAAACGTAAGCACTTGTGTGAATGCTTTGCTGTATCATGGTCAAAACATTTCTCCAGGTTGCCTGATGGCTTCTTTATCCTTGTCCCAGACTTGCTGAATGGACTTTTGGTTTGGGTAAAAAAAGGTCACATTTAATTTCTCTACACCAAAAAGAAATGCTGCATCTTCTGAGATTATTTCGCTTGAAGTCGATATGCAGACTTCTTACTGACCACTGTCTCTTTTTAGCCTTCATTTACAATAGTATAAAAAGACATTTTCTTAAGAGATAAAGAGGCATAGTAATAAAAAATGTTACGAAGCAGATATAACAGCCTTTGAAATCAGTGGGAGTTTCTCTATTGACTTCAATAGGTTTTGAATTAGATTCTAAAATATTAAATTTAGTGAATACCGATTAAAGAGTTCTCTCATCAATAGCAAAAAGATTTGAATGTCGATAATATATTAATTCTACTGAAAACAATGGCATGATAACTGTTTACTAGTCTAAAACGAATTCTTCTTAGTCTCTGTGATATAAACAATTCCAATAATCAGCATGTACATATACAGATATAAAAAATGCACAAATGTATGAAGTAACTAAAAATGAAATTATAATTTAACAGATATAATGAGAAGTAAGTATTAATAGCCTCACCAAAAAGTCTGATGAATACAAAAGCTCTCACATTATAATTATTCTTGGAAAGGAAGTATTATTAATCAGTTGAGCAACTGATGATACAGAAAATTATAAATAATGAAAACACTGAACAAATTAATTCTAGATTAGGACAGAATAGTTTGTATTAAATAACAGGAAGATAATTTTTAGTAGAATCATAGAACAGTTTGGGTTAGAAGGGACCATTCTATTGAAGATTGTTCTAATTATTAGACTTCTTTTCTCTTCCATAATCCTCAATTTTTTTAAAAAGAAGCAATCTTTCTCTAAATGAAGCTAGATGCTGGCCAGCAACATCCTACAAACACCACATCATCTGAATACTAATGAAAAGTCCCCTTTCAAAAAGTTTTGGGGCTGTGAAAGGCTAATGGGAGTCTTTTCAAAATGTAGAGTAATACAAAATATAATTGCTTGCGCAATTTTAGGCAATCGAGCTTGTGGTATTTACATTGATTTGTTATGTATAATCAGTGATTATTATAATGGTTAAGCTAATTTTGGAGACACATTGTTTTTATGAGTCCAGTCTACTTCTCATATGCAGAAACATAACTGCTTGAAAAGAAATCTAAAGAGACTAGGCTGCTATTATTTATCATATTTGGCAAAGAAAATTCATAGTTGTGATATCATACAGAATATGCCAGTATATTCTACTTATGGCATTTTTAGTAGGTGTCATTAATATTTGTATCACCACCATCATCTTCCCATGTCTTTTAGTAACACACTAAATATGGCATATATGAAACTTACTTTGCATATAAACTCCAGAAAACAGAATAAAATACAAGTCTATCTTTGCCTTGAATTAGCATCATTATTTCTGTTTAGTTGTCAGTCCCTTAAAAAGACAAACTGAAACAATTACTTGTATTAATCATGGCAAGAAATGCTAAGACATCTCATAGGGGAAGCATTTTTTTCCTTATTGGCTTTTTGTAAAAGCTGTATTGGCAAAGTCATTTCACAAGTTTAATGGATGACTCCAGCTTGTAAAATGCATTGGTCAAGGTAGGTCATATAGTGTAGTATTACAGAAATGGAACCAGACAGGTTCAGTAACTAGAGTAGTTAAATAATAATGACAAAAAGGCTGCATGTTTATTCTTGCTTTTTATGCCCTCAATAAATATTTTTTGTGTCATAGAAAATGTAATGCTATAATGCAGTCAAAAGATCAGGCTTTAATTACTGCAGTACCTTTTGGTCAAAAGTTCCATTACATTATAATTTGTAAAACCTGTCATCAAAACCTTAATGTACCCGATGAAGACTGAAGCTGTGTCATCATAGAAGGTAGGATAATTTCTGTCCAAAAACAAGATGTGAGGTGTCTGTAGAAGTAGCAGTAAAGGAATTGGGAAAAAACTCTTCATTTTAAAACAAAAAGCATTCATAGTTGAAGCTGCCTGTTAACAACCACCTATTAGAACTGAATCCAGTGGTCTGCTTTTATCTCAAGGTTTGAGTTTCCTAGTGTTGTAATGTGCTTATGTGTGCAAATTTACTATCATTAAAAAAAAACCACTGAAATTCACAAAACCTCATATAAAGGTAAGAGTTTAACAGTAAAAGGTACTTCAAGGTCTAACAGACAACACCTTTTTTTTTAGCTTGAATTAGCTATTTACACTTTCTATTTTGAATTAGGATTTGGTTGTTCACCACTGACAGGGTCATTGAGTGCCCACTAATCCTGAATACTTTGCTGGCTCATCTGAGGGGTTAAGCTTTAATCTGTCACTGATTTAAAGTCCACTGATATCTTTGAATATTTCTACATAGGCAGGGGGTAGAGACATATATGGTTGTTCTTACCCATGCACTAATCTGCTAAAAACAAGCCAGTTCACTAGCATTCTCACAATATCACAGTGAAGTTAATGAAGTCTTTAAAGAGTTATTAGTCTATTATTTGGGTCTGCACTAGTGCACTACATATCTTTCCAACTGATCCCAGATTTTCTCCAGTAAATTCACAGTGCATACAGTGCCTTGTGTTTGTCCTTTCTTTACCTATGTAAACAAACTTTCTCTAACACTGCTCTTCACAGCCCTACTCTGCTCTACAATCCTCTCTTCTGCCCTGGCTTCCTAGAAGGACAGAGATGCTCTGGAGGGGTAGTGCAGCAACATAGGTGTGCCGGGTGACAACTGGGAGCATCACACAGTGATGAACTGGGAGTAGGGTGCCAGAACTAGCTGCTGCCAATGATCAAAGTGCATGAGGAATACTACTTTGAGGTAAGAGATTTTCCCCTTGCCATTCCTGAGCATTCCTGAGCATTCCTAAGGGTATTCCCTTAGCAAAGCAAGAGTCTTTCGTGCAACCCAAAAGAAAATATGAAAATACAAACCAATTTTTTTTTTCAGTGCTTACAGTAATACATTTTAAGCACTAGGCAGAAAAACACACAAAATACTTCAGAAAATGTTCATTATGCTATAGGTTAAGTAATCACATTGACAACTAATGAAATAAACTCTGCAGTTTATGGGAAAGAAAACATTGCTTATGAAAATAAGGGGTGAAAAGAATAACAATACATTAAGATGCCCTTTCAATTCAGAAGTTACTTCACAAAGAAGTGAAAGGACTGCCAACAAGGCTTTCAAAGTTAAATAAATCTACTTATGTTTGCTGTTCTAATTTAGTAGGCGAGTATTTCAAGAAATCCTGGAGATAAGCAAGCTGGCAGGAAAATGAAGGAAGCAGTTGTGGGGAGGAGACTGAGAGAAGGGCTTGGACCTGAATTACTCTTGGCATTTACAGGTTGTGAGTAATGTTAATAAAAATTACAACTGCAACAATGATGACTCTCTGTTATAATACATACTGTCAGGAGCAGCCTCTTCAGTGACCTCTGGTAATATGATTCTGCTGGTGGATGCTTGTGAATTTGCTGAGGAAGCAAGTTAAAGCTGCAGAAATGGCAAGCCATCCCTCATTCCCCAAACAGGAATCTGGCACTGAACAGAAAATTCAAAAACTACAACATACATCGTGCTACAATAAATAAGAAAATAAAAAACTTTTCCTTTATGAGAGGAACACTTCTATTCTGTGGAAGATAAGGGTCATGATAACACATAACCACAGAGTCTTTGTCTAACAGATCGATGACTATTATTTCGGTTGTGTGAAAATGTCTTTTGTCCACAGGAAAACTGCTGAATTAACAAAACGATTGCAAAAAACATTGCCTTTTACATGCTGGAAGCAAAAGCAGTAATTTATTGCTCATAGCTTTTGTTATACCTTCTTCAGCAATAGTACTCTATATTTCATTTTCAGCCCACTTTTAAAAGTACAAATGCAGCTATTATCTACAAGCATTTGTTAGAGAAATATAACATCTAATTACAACAGCAAAAAGATGCTATATTTATGGTTCTTCTGGAGTATGGTTTTATAATTTCAATAACACTTTGAAAAGAAAAAAAGACAGCTGCTTACCTTAGCCACTAATCCTGAAGAAAACGTTTTTTGTCAGAGTAATACACAGTAAAAAGTAACTAATAATTAACATTATGCCAGTCTAGTTTCTAGATCTGTAACTACCACTTTCCTGGGGTTTATGCCTACTAGAAGCTATATTCATCATTTCATTTGTTCCTGAAGTACAGCAAAATAGTCAAAAAAGCTGTGTTTATGTGTAAAAGAGAGTCAGCTCCCTGTTGTGAGCAGGCTGGTTCCTACCTATTATGGTAAAAAAAATAGATGAGCATTGTTTCAAAACTTAATTTAATATTTACATTTTCTTACTGCTTCTTTTCCCTTCTCTCTCCTCTCCACAAAAATCTTGAGAAAAGTATTTTTAGTTCTACGTGAATGTGGGAAGTAATGTATGGGCATAACAAGAGCCATGGTTTAACCATTATTTGTATCCCATCTACTTCTTTCACATAGAATTTGTCTCTCTTTGTTGCATTGAAACTATTCACACAGATTTTGCACTTAGAACTAAAGAAGACATCCAAATTTTTTTTTCCATTACTTCTCTTGGCAAATTTCAATGGTCTTGTCTTGAATTTTACCTAATATTTAAAACCAAATTTTAAAAAAATGTTACATGTTAAGTTAAAAATTGCTGTGCATTAAACAGAACATCTGAAGTCCTTAAAAGTTTCCATTAGGTTTGAAATCAGGAGCCTTTCTCATGTATAATGTGAAACAATAAATTAGAAAAACCCACCATCTAGAGACATTTGTCACTAATTTCCTAAAGTAACAGATAATGTTATCACAACCTCTTCCAAATGTTGTCTCTTCTTACTTTGTTGACAAACCCAAAAACATTGCTTTGGTGTTTATATTAGGACTTTAAAAAACTTGACTTGAATGTGGAGAAGAAACTTAACAAAGGTCATGGAACCTTTTGAAATAGTCTTTGGACATTTAACACAATCAAATTTTTCGGGTGTCTGTTCCAAACTCTCCTGTTATGACTTTAAAATGTTATAGTTCTTTGCTCCTGGTGATAAATAATCTGACTACTATAGCTGGAAACTAGATCATATAATTAATTGCAAAGCATGGATCTTCACACATATGGAGAGAAATGCCAGTGAAAAAAACACATTGCTCAGGCATAGTACTTAGAGTTGTTTCAATTACTTTTATTTTGCTGAAGAGGAAGAGCTTTCAGCTTTCTCCTGAAAGTGTCTTTATTACCATTAGCATTATCAGTCAAACCTATTACTTCAATGTCTAAGGGCCCCTCCCCCCCAAAAAATTGACTCATTCAACTAGAGAAGGTACTGTTAGAGCCCAAACTTATATGTGTTCTCTCTAATCTAAATAAGCAAGGTATTTGTCAGGAGTACAAACAGAACAGAATGATAAGAGTCACATCACAACTCTTGAGAGTTTGAAGTTGGTACTCCGTGGAAAAATAATCCTCATGAATTCTGGGAGAAGCTAAACAGTAATGTGAAGTGAAACAGTGAGAACTTGATAAAGCAGGGATGAAAACTGGCATAAGTTTAAAATTTCTGTTGACGGGGGGAAAGTGCCAGCAAAACCTCAGTTCTGGACATAAGGAGTGCAGACTTTGGGCTGCTCGGGGAACTAGTAAGTAAGGTCACCTGATAAAAGGTTTTTGTAGCTGCTGGGCTTCATCAGTGCTGGTATAGAAATCAATTCAGAATTGCAGAAGTTTTGAAACTGCAAATATTTTATATGTACATTTCTTATAAGTCTATTACCATAGCTTTCCAAGTCAAATTGCTTCCATTCTTTCATGTGTTAGAGCTAACAGACTAAGAGAACACTCAGAACATGAGAGACTTCTTCAGAGATTTCATTGCTTTCTTGATAATTCACTGGAATTATTAGGAAGGGGAGCCTATTAAAATAAATTTTTATATTGCTTTTGAAAAAAAAGGATACTAACTACTAAGATTATTTCCCTAGTCTGATTCTGGCTAATATTACTATAATTATGCACTTATTACACCAGGGTAGATATATATGCAAAGTAGAATGCAGCAATATATTTGTAGATAATGCACAGATATGACACACAGATATTATGACATACAGATATTATACAGACACATGTACACATGTACACATGTACTTGCTTTCAGTGTTTGTGGATTTGAAAGTTCAGTTCTTTGCACTGACATTGAGAACTCCCTTTTATTTCCTGCAATGAGACCTGCAGCTCCCATACTTGCAATGCAAAACCAGAGTAGTCCTTTCTGTGTCCTGACTACAGACAGCTGGTCGCATATCCGCTAACGTCTGGTTCCACTCATCCACCACTATTTTGATAATAGTCCATATTGAGTCCATACTGAAGTGGATTCATTCTCAGAGAGTTTCCCTATTGTTGGGGAGAGCTAGTCTCCTGACAAGGTTTCTGGCTTTACAAAGTCTCAGTGAAAGGCTATAACTCCTACCTGCAAGTTTGAGCTGTGGTCTTTCAGCCCTCACTTTATCTCCACTGATTGGTACCAGGTAATGGGCGCTCCAGGGTGAGATTCTTCACAACAAAGGCACACAGCCTGCTTTGGCTGAAAGAAAAAGACAATTAGAGCCCTAGAAGACTACAGTGACTGTGCGTACACATGTACACATACAATACCATCTCAAGAGATAATGGAAATCAGTGTACTTGTTCCCATGTGACGAATGCAAAATTGCCTCAGCTTTTGAAAAAACTTTACTGAATTAAAAAATGTCACAGTATTTTTCAGATGTGTTAGGTGCACAGGAAATGTTTGTCAGAGTTAAAATTCTATTAAGTAGCTGAGGAATAAGTACCTTGCATTTTGACTGGGACTTAAACCACCATCTATATTTGAGTAAGTTGCCTTAGACTGTCTTTGCAGTCAATGGAGAGAAGTTGGCATTTCTAGGGCACACTTTATCATATCTTAAAATAGCTGTCTAAAGCGGGTCAGACAAATTGTGCCCTTGCCCTTGCAGTGCCTTTTATTCCCCGCTGACTATAAAAAGCATGACTAGCTCAGAGGTATATGTCTACACTGTAGACATTTACAGATAGGTGATAAATTCCATGATATATGATTTATGATGAGTTGAGTGATGGTCAAGGAAGGATGAGTTCCAGCTGAATTCTTGCCTGCTCCAAAGCTGGATCATTTATAGGGTTGCTCAGCAAAGTGGGTACCGCTGTATCTCTAAGGATTGAACTCATGCTGTAGCCTTACATTTTTGACACTTAAACAGACATTCAGACCTTACTTATTCATAGAACTGGGGGAAATGTGCTCATCTCTGAAACCATCCCACCCTCTTGAAACACTCCTTGGCAGATTTGACTGAATGAACTCATAGATTCAAAAGCTATTAGAGGAAGATCAATTATGGCACATGCAGTTTGCACTGCTACATAAGTGTCTGAGAGAAGCCATGATAAAATTAAAAAAAAAAAAAAAAAAAAAATTAGGCAAAAGGATTCTCACCTTGCGTTTGCCCATAAGTAATTGAGAGATAGTAGCAGCATAAATAAAACCACTCATCTCTAACTCTATCTTTTGCTTCTTTATCTTCTCACTCCTTCTTCACAATTCAGTCTTTTATTTGTGATAAATACCTCCTACTGTTCCCACTGAAAAAATGGTATTAGATATGAATAAGAGTTTTATTATTCAGCAATATGCTGTATATGCACTATACATCTTTCTCTTATAAACTGGAAGATTTCTGTGGTTCAGGGACTGTCCTTTATTTATTGTTACTTTCATAAGTATATCCTCTACTCAACTATCACATTTGATCAAAAGAGTAGTGTTATTTGCACAGAGGGAATAATAAAATCACAGTAGTTTAAGCAAATGTCTTCTTAAACAGGGGAATATCTTCTTAAGTAATGGTCATAATGAATTTTAATATGTTACATTTTCCAGTTTTGTGCTGCAAGACTGAACTCTGATTTGTAATGTTTCAGGCTCCGTACAAGGCATGAGGATGAATGTTGCTTGAAAAGAACTCTTAAGCCAAGTTTCTTCTATTTTAATCGCTCTAGATGCTGAGAGAAACAGTATTTCTTTTCCTACCAACATTATCATAAGGGAGAAATCCCTAAATATTCTCCAAAAGAGTTAGACTCAAAAACCATTAAATGCATTGAAAAATCCTGCATTAGATTCAATTTCCTTTGGTTTTGGTGCTTGTAGAAACCACTGTCACTTTAGGGATGAGTTAAAAATAAATTATTTGTTTCTTCAAGCAATTTTAAAGGCCATTTTACACTTAAATTTTTATGCTTTAATTCCTTTGTTCTATGAGAACCTTAATATGATACCCTCTTTGTGATATAAACTCTTGAAAGAAAACTATCTTTTTTCAGAAAGTTATAATTTCTCATTTCAAGGACCAGATTAAATTTCTTTAGTATGATACCACAGAGTAGGAGAGTGAGAATAAGGCAAATTTTGGTGCAAGACTGCTGTAAGGAAATAATTCTCATTTTCATGCAATTATTTAGCCTCACACAACATAGAATTGCAGCATCGTCAACATCAGTCCTCCACAACACCCTTTTCTCTAAACTGGACACAGACAGATTCAATGCGTGGACTGTTAGATGGATAAGAGGTTGGTTAGACAGTCACATCCAGAGGGTAGTGGTCAATGGCTCGGAGTCCTGATGGATGTCAGTAATAAGTGGTGTCCCTCAGAGGTCCGTTTTGGGACCAGTGTTCTTTAATATTTTTGTTAATGACACAGACAAAAGGGATCGATTGCACCATTAGCAGGTTTGCAGATGACACCAAGCTGAGGGGTGCTGCTGAGTTACACACCTGAAGGATGGGATGCCATCCAGACTGACCTGGACAAGCTCAAGAAGTGGGCCCATGGCAATCTCATGAAGTTTAACAAGAGCGAGTGCAAGATGCTGCACATGGCTCAGGGCAGCCCCCTGCATCAATACAGGCTGGGGGATGAACAGAGGGAGAGCAGCCCTGCTGAGAAGCTCTTGGGGTGGATGAGAGGCTGGATATGACTCAGCAACATGCTCTTGCAGCCCAGAAAGCCAATTGGATCCTGGGCTGCATCAAAGGCAGCGTGGCCAGCAGGTTGAGGGAGGGCATTCTGCCTCTCTACTCTGCCCTTATGAGACCCCACCTGGAGTGCTGCATCCAGCTCTGGGGTTCTCAGCACAGCAAGGGCATAGACCTGTTGGAGTGAATCCAGAGGACCATCATTAAGATCGTTAGAGGGATGGAGCCCCTCTCCTATAAGGAAAGGCTGAGAGAATTGGGATTTCTCAGCCTAGAGAAAAGGTTTTGAGGTGACATAATTGCAGCCTTCCAGTATCTGAAGGGACCTTAGAAGAAAGATGGAGACAGTCCATTTACAGGGGTATGTGGTGACAGACAATATGAAATGGCTTCAGACTGAAAGAGGCGAGATTTAGATTAGATATTATGAAGAAATCATTAGTGTGAGGGTCGTGAGGCATGGAACAGTGGACCAAACAAGCTGTGGAAGTGCTCAAGGCCAGGCTGGATGGGGCTTTGAGCAACCTGATCAGGTTGCTCACCTGGCAGGTGTCCCTGCCTATGGCAAGGGGTTGGACCTAGATGATCTTTCAGATCCATTCCAACCCAAGGCATTCTATTATTCTGTTATTACTGGCAGGAATTTCTACAAGTTGTGTTGAATAGGGATTAGAGATGCCTCTATAGTCTTTTATAAAATAAAAAATTCAAGCAGGCCAAATACGTAGAAGTATACCTGGGAGCACAAAATATTATGTGGTGAGAGCAGGTCAGAGTGACAGTTACATCAGTGTTTGACAAATGAAGGATTTGCTCTCTTAAAAGGCTTAGATGAATTCTCTTTTTAAGGTTTTGAGTATTTGCTATACATTTGCTGCAAGTTCTGAAAATGTAAATTAAATATCACAAGGATTGAGTGTGAGATCAGTTCAGTTGGTTAAACATGACACCAACAACACCATGGCTGAGGGTTCAATCCCTGTATAGACTGCTCACTTAAGAGTTGGACTTGATGATCCTTGTGGATCCCTTCCAATATTTGAGGAAATATTCTGTATCCTATTAAGAAACTTAAACTTTTGCTTTGTATTCAGGTCCATGGTGCTGTATATGACACAGTTTGTTTTGTACTCAATTTGAAAGGTTTCAACGGGCTTTCTTGTTTAAGAATTATGCTCTGTAAATATGAAACTGAATTCCTAACTAGGAATTTATCAAACAGAAAGAAAAAATTAAAAGAGAGGATTTGACGCTTGATGATTAAATATACTCCTCTCAGGACTGGAAGAGGGGTTCAGAAGATAATTGCTGATTGTTAATTTAAAAATGGCCTGAAGAGGTAACATAAAATGTACTCTAATTAAGTTTGCCAGTCAATGAAGCTATAAATTTTTTACTTGAAAATACTTGTATTTGTTCTGTTCCAAAATTACAAGTAATTAAACATTAATTTAATTTTAATTGGATCCCTAGTGAACAACCCTATGCCATTTTGTCTCTTAAAACTTTGGTGCTTTTTTCAAACAAAAAAACCCTTGTACTGGCAAATGAGCCAGAGGCATGATGTTGCCTTTGTTTGACAGCTACACCAGTAACTCTTTTAATAAGATGGGGATGACTTGGTCTGTCTAGATAATTTTTCTGTATGTATGTGACAGCCTCAGGCAGAAGTAGTCCAGATGAGGCCTTAAAGCCCCATGCTTTTAAATAATCCCTGAGGCACAGCTAATCCAACAACTCCTTATATCAGGCTATCACATATCAAATGTTCTGAAGTATCTGTCCAGTAGCAAAAGAGAGCCAAGTAACTCAGTTATCTATTAAAGTGTAAGTTATTGGAGTTATTTTGTGTGTATGCTTCAAAAAAGAGTTTTCTCACAGTAATTAACTTGGACGATTGTTGGAAGTACCTCACGAGATCTGTATTTATGGTGGAGAAGAACCTCTGAAGAAAAGGAGAACTGAAGAAAAGACAGCTTTGGAATGCAGCTAAACTGCTGGACAACAGATAACTTCCTATCTCAGAGACTGCTTTTCTTGGTAAAAGGTTTTATGTTTATTCAATATATTAACAAAGTTGTTAGAAAAAAATCTTACTTTATGTGTAATCTGCAGTATAAATTACTGTTAGCCCTTTTCCTATTCGTTGATTGTAACCCCTCTGCCTATTGGCTCCTGATAGTTAAAATTTATAGCTTCTCCCCTTTTTTGTATCTCCCCTTACCCATATTTGGATGTGTTTAGCTCAATTTCTCCATTTATAGACATTCCCTTGCATGAATCTCCCTTAATTCCTCCCAAATTCCACACATTCCATGCCCTACCACATAAAAGCTAGCTCATCCTTCAATAAAAAAGTCCATTTTGTCTTCACTCTGTGTGATTCGTGTGCAAAGTGGATATTTCATGGTCTAATATTAAGAGGTATTACAGCTCCTGTCTCCGATAGACAATGATAAGTGTTTCCTGTGTATGTGTATCAGCAGTGCTCACAGTATTGCTTCCAAAGAAGTTCCTATGCAGGAATCTTACAAACTAGAAAGCATGGAGCTGGATATCTGATTTATAGTCATGAAGAGGACAGTCTGAGACTGATGGAGATGAGTTGCAAAGAGCTACAGAGGTAAAACAGAGAAATACTGCTATGCAACCAGGAAAAGGGAAAATTTGCCTGTTTTAGTGAGCAGCCAGGTTTTTTCCTTGGAGCCTTGTACAGTAACAGGAAATCAGCTATTTCAGCAATAGACTGTTCTGCTAGTCTAAGTAATTTCCATGCCAGGAGGATATTGCCTGCATAATGCATGGTGTCCTTCTACACTCTTTGATTTTGCAAAAGGCTGTTTTGTGGTAGGGTTTGGGGAGCAAGGAGGTTAGAGTGGTGGCTTCTGTAAGAAGGTACCTGAAACTTCCTCTATGTTTGATAAAGCCAGAGCCAGGCAGAGCCAAAACAGACCCACCACTGGCCAAGGCCAAGCCTATCAGCAATGGTGGTAGTGCTTATGGGAGGACATATTTAAGGGAAAAAAGTTATTGCACTGGAAAAAATGCAGCCAGAGAAGAGAGGAGTGAGAATATATGAGTGGAACAACTCTGCAGACATTCAGGTCAGTGAAGAAGGAGGGGAAGGAGGTATTCCAGGCATTGGAGCAGAGTTTTCCCTGCAGCCTATGGTAAAGACTATGGTGAGGCAGATTGTTCCCTTGCAGCCCATGATGGTGCATGGTGGAGCAGAGATACCTTCAGCCCATGGAGGACACCATGCCATGTCACAGAATGAGTGAGGTTTTGCACCTGATACAATATAAACACATCCCTCTAGCACTGTGCAAATATTTATACAAGTGTGTTTGTTTCATGTAACATTAATGGGGCAATTCTTTAATCAAATAAATTACCCTTTTCTATGCAAAGAAACAGGTATACTGAAATAAAATCAAATATGTTATCATTCTGCAAGACAAGCACTTAAATTTCACATCAGAAGCTAAGCTTGACATACATCAGTGGTATTAGCAACAAAGAGAAATGCAAACAACAGCTAATAAAACCAAAACAATGAAATTTGTGACTCAGAATGTTAATTTTTGTCTTAGTTTTATGGTGTGATGGGTATTTGGGAGCATGTTGTAATTTTCCACTTAGGTATTACCCCTACAAAAACACAGAATGCTTTCTAGTTGATAGAAAGACTCATAGTGATGACAAAGGATTTCAGGTCAGATAGGGAGGCCACAACTCACCGAGAGTTTTAAGCATTTGTAAATGTTATTCGTAAGTTTATATTGCTTTAATAAATAGGGGTACAGCTGATCGTGTATGAAAATAGCTTCATGATTTGAACCCTTAATGTGAACATGTTGAAGACTTCTGAACAGGAAGATTTAAATTTTGGTTATGGAGATTGTAAATTTATGAATTAATAAATCTTTTTACCTTTATTTCATTGTCTCAGTGCATCTTTTTTCATTACCCAGTCAGTAGAATTCCACCTTGCAGTGCTTCATATCAGCCTGCAGATACCAAAGTTGCATAATATATGGTATAAGCATTTATCTTCCAGCAGTGGGTGATCTGATTCCTTAATCCAGTTGATTTTTTGCATTAAAAAGCTTAGCTCAGCTTTCACTGTTAGAAAATTTATTTTACTCTGCTTACCTACATTTATTTTAAAGTATGTATGGGCATACATGCACGGCACAGTGCCCAGTAACTGTATTATGTAGCCAGAAACATCTCAGTGTTTCCATCACTATTCCTTGCTTCTTGGAATTCATTACAATGCAATAAAAAATTCACCTAGCTCTGAAAACAAGGCTTCTGTGCTTTAACATACTCTCTTGCACTCAGAACAGAAAAAGGAAAAAAAAAATTCAGTAGCAGTAATAAAACTGTAAGGATATAAAAAGAGTAAGAGAGTAAGGAAAATCTTACCAGAGAGGCTGTATTATTTTTGTGTTTCTAACATCATTTTTTCAGACTATTAATTACTACCAAGGGACATAAATGCCTAGATATTTCCAAGTGAAAATGCACTTCAGAAGGGCATCTGACACCCATAATACGTATTTTTAATTGTTGTATAGGATTGTACTTGGATTTTGCTTTAAGTCCTTCTTTCTCTATGCTGGATATATTTTTTGTTCTGTTATAAAAGTTACATTTTTTTGCTTCAAATAAAGTTTATATGAACTCTGTCCAATGTCTCTGTTTTCTCCAACATTTTAATGTGTGATACTACAGCTGCATGTAAAAAAAGTGGCAACCAAAAAATGATCAAGAGTTAAGAGCCTGAAGAGCTTAAACACATAAATACAGCTCAAGATGAATGTGTTGTTTTGAAATTATTCCTTTTCTACAGCATCATGAATCTGAGGACAATCAAACTTTGCAAGAAGTGTTCAAGCAGACGAATAACCATTTTACGTGACAAAGAGGCAGCATCAAGTCCTATCTGGGAACTCTAAGTGGACTATGAATCTAACATGCCCACGTATCACAAAAGGAAATATTTATTATGAAAAATTGTCTATTTTGAGATTAATGTCTGTAAGATCACAGTTGCCTCTCTCAAACACTGCTAAGGCCACAGAAGGACTTTGCCATGAGATAAGCACAGAATGGAGCAACAGGATGGCGCTGACTCTAGGCCTAATGAGGCAAGATCTGGCTAGCACATCCTGGGTGTGAATTCCTAAAAATTCCTGCTGTGCAAACTGTGCAAAGCAGCAGCTGCTCATACGCATGTCATCAGTCAAACAAAAATCACCTCGAATTATGGGTGGGAGAGATTGAAATGGTTAATGGCTTAAACATTGTTAAAACCACGGAAAGACTTTTATCTGCTGTAGCAAACTGCAAAGAAGCAAATGCTCACTGAAGACCATCCCTCCCCCAAAATGCCTACTAATTTGAACAAGGTAACTGACTGGGTGCTGAGCGTGTTCTTACACAAATGACTCAGCTGTGGCAATGCCCCTCTGGGGAACTACCAGAACAATTCACACACAGCCTGAAGATATTCTGCTGATGGGCAATCATTGACTCAACTGCTGACATAACAGTCAGCTGCAATGTCTTACAAGGTGTCATGGACTCCTGAAATGTCCAGTATGATCCAATATTACATCATTCAGAGTAAAACTCCCTGCCTCAGAGGAGTACCAGAGACATTTCTACCTAGCCTAAGCATATTACAAACCCCTGTGGACTCTGTGAGGTCTTCCCTCACCTCCCCTGGCCTTTCCTTGGTGTATCCAGACTAAAACCATCACTGACAAGAGCAGGACTCTCATCACTGAGAAAACCACAAGCAGAGGATCAACAGGATGCCATTGGAATCCATGGAGTGGTGATATTTTTTCTATCTGTCTCTCTGTCACTCTCTTTTTTTCCACCTTCTCTCTCTTTTCCTATTGCTTTCCATCTCTTTATACCTCACATTTACTGTTAAATAAAATCCATACTATTGTCTTTGGCATATGGTCTTGTTTGCTCCTGAATTCAGGCAGAGGCATCTCTCAATAATTGGATCTTAACAATGCCCTTAGGCTTTTCACCTTGAATTCTGCTACACTGTACATTCAGTTAAGGACTTGCTGCAGCCAAGACATGAATTTGCATTTTTTTGATCTTTCTATTGACTCTGTTCAATAGAAAACTTGGTTTGTTTGATCATTAGTAAATGGCCAGAGTTCCTGGTTCTATATGGGCTACACAATGATTACAGCGAGAAATAACATAAGGAAAAGCGAAGAGATTGGGTGAAATACACAAATTAATCACATGGAATTGGTGGCTTAGGTTTTCTGACATAGCTAACTTCTCACCTCCAATTCTGTTGAAACCTTTTGGGAGAGGCACCCAAGCCTAGAACTCACCCAAGCAAACACAGGAATTCCTCTGCGGACAACAGGCCTCTTTAAAGTGCTTTGAGGTGCCATATTCTAGGAGTACACACATATTTATATATAAAGATCTCTTTTTCTAAAGAGGGAGTTTGTGTGCACTCTATTGATGCTAAACTCTGTAGAGTGTCATAAAAAAGAGGAATTCATCAAGATCTGTGTAAGAAGTTTACCTTCTAATTGATGATTTCTAGTTACTATTTTGTATGTATGATTCCTATTGAACTGAGTTACATCAGATTCAAGAAATTTATGTCTCCTTGAAGAATTTAACCAGTCTTCATTCTAGGCAGGAATATAATGTTTACAGTACTTTCCAGAGTCATGAATCTCAGTTTGACTACTTGAAAAGTCTAGCAATTGACGAAAAATAATAAAATTACGTGTTTTCCACAATGGCATGCTGCTCATTTCCTGTTATCTACAAATGGTAAGGATTATCTTTGTGGAAAGAATTTTTTCTGAATATTATCTCACCCATGATCTATTTCTTTTTGGTTTTTGGGGTTTTTGTTTGTTAGTTTTGGTTGGTTGGTTGGTTCATTTTGGTTTGGGGGAGGGGGATTGTGTTTGGGGGGGTGATTTTTGTTTTGTTTTGGGGTTTTTTGGTTTGGATTTTTGTGTTAGTTTTTTTTTTTCTGAAATGCTTTGGTATTGCTATAATGTCTTCTCTAATTATATGCAAAATATGTACTAATTGTAATACTCCACTAATTACTGATTTATGAATATAAAAATAATGAAGCAGCAATAGCATAAGCAAAGCCATGGAGCTACATTCTGTGGATATACTGATCAAGCTGTCAATTTATATACCCTGTTACTCTGCTTTATAACTCTGAATGGATAGAAAAGGGTTCCAATATGCTGAACTGTAGCAGAATTGAGTTTGACTTGATGATCCTAATCTTGAAGTTTAACTTTTCTTTTTGCTCTCTTTATTTTTTCCATACTTAAACATCTTGTGTGCTTTGAAAAGCAACTGTTTAAAACACAACAGACACTCTACCATGAGTATATTTATACTATTTTCAATATGTACTTTAGATTATATAAAAGAGGTGCAAAAATTACAATCTGAAAATTACTAGTTTTCATGCATGTGTGTGTGTGTATTTTAGTAGTACTTACTATGTGTTAGGTCTGTATAAGTACTAAGTGTGTTTCATTTTGGTGAATCAGAAGCAAGCTCTTATGTGGATGATGCAGAATGCGTCTTCACAGCTCCTTGGGATTTGGAAAGATTGGGGTTATAGTACAGTCATGTGGCAACCCAAATAGTAATTTTAATTCTGTTATGAAGTTTATATTCATTCAGCTGATGTATTACACTGAGAAATCCCATTGTTATTTCATCTGGTATTGTAGTATACTGTTGTAAAGACTTTATTGCAGTCCTCTATTTGTTTTGGCTTGATGGGTCGAAAAATTGTTTGCATTGTACAGGTCTGATCATTTAACAGGTATTCATTTAAATGGGTAATAAGATACAAGAGTTGTGTAATGAGATGGAAAATTGCTAACCCCATATTAGGTGATTACTATGTTTTTTGTCCAAATCAATTTTGGCAGAAAATAATAAATCTAGAAAATAAACTTGAAACCTACATTTCAGATTGGTAATCAGTAAGTCACTCTTGTGAAAATATTTTCCCATTTGTTCTTGTTTAATGGGGAAAGAAGCCATTGCCTTATTTAATAGCAATTTTGTAGTGAGATACAAGAGTCATATTAAAAGGGATATGCATCTAAACTGAAACTTCCCTCAGACACAGTGTCACATCTTTGGCCTTTTTCTCTGTTGAATATTAAGATTTTCCTTGGTCATCTCCTAAATTAGGTAGACTCCATAATGGCCAAAAAAAAAAAAAAGGAAGGACAGAAGCAAAACCTCTACATGTGATTAGGAGACTAGGAAAACAGGTCAAGTGTGGATTTACCAGGGAAGGCTTGGGTCATACTTTCCCACAGTATGGCTCTCCCTCAGTCCTCCAGCCAGAGCACAGGTCAGAAGGAAGTTTGGTCCTTCTCCAAGAACACACATGCTGGCAGCACTGTGACAGGAGAGAATCAGAAGATTCATGAAGGTGTTGGACCCTTCCCTTTAGTGAAGTCCCCCTGGAGGCCACTATCACATTTTTCTCAAGATGAGAAAACTCGTTCCCTCTATCCTTTATAACTGCTGTCATCTTATTTTTTATATATCTATGCTTTTTACAACTTCATTTCCTTCTTCCTTGGGTTTAGCACAAACTGAAATTCTGAAGTGTCTATATAGAATTTCCATACAGTCTTATTATCTGTGCATTGTGTCCACAGAACAACAATTCTGATGTAAGCAGGCCATAGTAGAGGATGAATAAATTGCTGTGCTAAGCCTGTGCTTTAAGCTGTGTGAATTGATTTCCAGGGCTCTCAGATGAAATCCAGAAGCTAAAACCTATCTCCAAACAGGTTAACTAACAGTAGCAAGGAGACAGATGGCATCTGCCTACATACATCTCAGCTCTTACAGACTGTAAGGAGATCTTCTAGACTACTGAAAAGCAAAGTAAAAAGGCAAATTAAGCCATTCCTAAATAATTTGATTTAAGACTGGCCTAAAAGAATAGCATCTGCTCACATGGTCATTTGCAACTCAAAAGCATTCTTGGAAGCTGTTTCTTTCCCCAGCCCAGAGCTACTGATTGCTATGTTGCACCTGCAATGTACTACCAGTCTGTGAAGCAATTTCAATGCTAATAAATTAAATGTGCTTCTGACCTTTCTCCAGTACTGGGGCTAGTGAACCTAGAAAGGCTGGCACCCATAGTGTTAAACAAACTTTCCATGCAGAACACACTAACAAAATTCAAAATAACTACTGGGAATAGTCACTGGACCGTGATAACTCCCACAGCATATCCAAGAATTATTAAGGAGATGGTAGTTGAAAAAAAGAATTGTACTAATAATTCAGCAATGTAGACAATTTAATACTGTACAATGAATGTTGCCTGATACTGGTCAATTTTCTAGTATAAACATAGGATGCCTATACAGGCTGACTTAATATCTGTAAAAATATCAGATAAATGAGCAGGTTTTCATGTGATCAAGTACTAACAACAATAACCAGGACAAAGCAAAATTTTGTTCAATCACATATGGTGATGACATGCCATAGCCTTATAAACATGTTTTTTTAAGACAAGAGGGTCCTGCACTATACCTGCAGGAAACAAGAGCTAATGTGAAGAAAATAGGAACTAATAATTATATCATTAATTACTTGCCATGTTATTATTACCTACACCTGAGCAAGGTCAGGATCTATCCATCACTGCGCAAAGCTTTGGCATTGCTAGCACATTGCCCCACAACGCTTATTCTGAGTAACTGTCTGGTTTTTTGTGCAAATAACAGACGGTCTATTTTATGCAATTGACAGGTGCATTATTTATGGACCAATATAGTTTATCTAGTGTTAGGCCCCTGACTTGAATAAGCTCAGTGTGGGTGGATACCTGCATTTGCCCAAAGCCCTTTAAAGCCTTTAAAGCTTCAGAGGAGCACAAGACTTAGAAGAAATGCATCTCACTCCAACCTTGGAGATGTAATATGGCCTCAGAACTATATTTAAATAGAATTGGTTGTCTGTGCTTCTGTTTTAAGGATTTTGTTTATCATAATACTTCTAGAAGTCAAAGTAAAACATGTCCTGTTCTCATTCTGGCTTTCAGAGTGACTTTGCAAAAATTCTCCTTTCCCCAAAAAATGTACCTTCTGAGCATCTCAATTCCTTTTGTAAATTGGGCTGGACAGTAAGGTCAGTTTGCAGCAAAATAACATTATTTAAAAATAAATCCCCACCATGCATTGGAACTATCCTCTAGGGAAACATTAGTGAGATAAAAATTTATGTTTCCCAGCTTGCAGCTTCAGACTATCTATTTTAATTTTTTTCATTTTCCACTGATTATCTGCAGTGGATTTAATATTCTGCAATACCAGATTTTATGTTATCTCTCTAGTCCTCTTTATCTTGCTTTCCATTTACTACTCCATGCTATTATTTGGTTGCATGAAGGAGCTTTGCTATTACTCTGTTGTTCCATTTCTGTTGCCAGAATAGTTCTGATCAATACGGCTTGTAAAAAATTAGATCATAAAATGCAATGCATTTAACAAAATATTTTTTTCAGTTGTTGTAATAACTTTTATTTCAAATATAGGAACTATGAACTGTTTACACCCCAATTCTGTTTCTTTAATATATTTTGCAGACTATTAAATATAAAATACATATGAACAATTTGTTCATACTTGAAGGAACACATTGAGTTTGAAAGTTTTTAATGCTACTGTGTAAATTTATATTTCAAGATATTTTCAGTTTCAACATGAAGTGTACAAGATAATGGGGGAGAGATAACAGGATGATTTAGTACTTACCTCGAGCTACAGTATTTTTCCATCAATAAAAGGGCATCAGTATACAAGGGAGTTGTGGCAGTTGGACTTTTTGTGGACTCTACAGAGTAACAAGCTTTTATATTGTCTATAACAGAGTTCACATTTCTATTACTGAAATTATTATCCCATAAAACAACACCAGGGTATCTTTCTAATGATATTTTTATGCAAAATGTTTGATTCAGCAACAAGACCTATTCTCACCTTTAAAACTATTTATGCATAGTTAAATGAACAATTGTTCCTCGCACACAGTCAATAACCTAATCATTTTAATCTTAATAATCCACAGAGAAAACTCATAAGCAGTGATTATATACTGTGTGGGCTGCTTTCCATTCACTTCAGAGATTTCTGTAATAAAGCTCTGCCTGGAATTGGAACAGTTCTCAGCTCCTAACGGCTACAGGCTAAAGAATCTCATTTTCATAAGTATTTGAAAGGAAAATTCCTATTTGCCCTCAAATAAAGTCAATCTGAGCATTTATCAAAATCAGAACTGTTAAAGTAAAATACAACAGTGGAAAGAGTAACTTAAAAAGCTATCCCTAATTTTGATCAGGAAAGTTGTCTTCTCTCTGAAAGCACACCTTTGCCAATTTGTAAAGACCAATTGTGACTTCTCAGATTTCTGATTAGCTGCAGGTTATTTTTCCCATTAATATTGAAAAGGTATAAAATATTCAGATTTTAAAAATAGCATGTTTACAGTTCCAAATAATAGCTTATGGTACATCTGAGATATTGTGCAGATCATGGTTTTGGTTTTAAATAATTTTCCTAAATATAATTCAGAAAAAAACTTATTGGCAGAGAAAATGAGAAGTAAATAATGCTTAAATACATACAGACAACCTTCACCTCTAGAAATCAGCTTCTGAGTAAGCTTTACCCAGATGAGTTCTCTGTGTTCAGTTCATAATAGAATTAAATGTTTATTGATTAAAGAGTTGTTTGGTCAAACAGAAAATATCTTGTACTGTGAAAATGGAATTAATGAAGCCTGTTCTCTTATGGATTTCTGTCCTACAGGCTATGCTACACAAGAGTTCTGCAATCTGCAGCGTCAGTATCTTTACATCACTCTTCTTCAGTGTTTGTTGTTTCCTCTTACACACACTCTCTAACTACTCCAGCAGCAGTTTTCTTCCCTGAGCATGTCTGGCCTTGCAGCTTGGTGAGAGGTGATATCAGCTCACAAGCCTGCTGACTGGCCTGTGAGGTTCTGCATGGCTGGCCGAAGAGCAGCAGGAATTGTTGGGATGACCTGAATGGGCACTTCAGCCTTTCTGTAGGGGATTTTCAGTCTATGTCTTCTAGCCAGTTTCTGATTTTCACCACCCTTATAGAGAGCCATTATGTCTCAAAGCTCTGTATATTTGGTTGACATTGGCTCTTAGTTAAAAACCTTTTGGGAATGAGAATAATACAGAGACAGAAGAATGAGCAAACAAATGAAGCATACAATCACAGAGATCTTGTTTCGCCAAAAAATCGGGCTAAAAACTTTGTTAATGCCTCCTGCATTATAAGCTTGATGCTATACACTAAGAAATATTAGAAAAAAAAATCTCTTTGCACTAAATACCTAGCCACTTCTCTTCTGAAGATCTGAGCAATGGTTGTGGTCCTTGTTCTATGTCTTCACTCTGCTTCTGTAATGGAAAGCAGTTCAGAGATCTCACTCCTACACAAAGGTATCTGTGGATAAGTTTGGACTGTTGTAGCAGGCTTTCCTAAACACCAGTCCCACAGAAATCAGAACAGAACATGCAATTTCAATTTCCTGTGCACCCTGAATTCTAAGTTCAGGGAACTGATCTCCAGTTCCCTTGACATTTGCTTATACCCAGAGACAGCTGGCACAGAGGAGGACAGTTTGTCAGCTGCTCTGATTTGCACTACAGGAGTTTCTCTGCACAGATGTGTCCAGGATCTAGGAAAGCTTCTTCTGCATGCTGAGCTGTGCTTTCCCCTCGGCCCAGCGATACTTTGGACATCAGATTTATCACCCTCCCTTTCAGCATGGGTAGTCTTTCACACCTGTGCCAAGCCATTTACGTATCTTATTGGAATACTACCAGACGGTACGTTTTCCTCCGATAGGTTTGAAATTACTATACTACGCAAGCCCTAGAGTATGGAAAAATCACATTCCTTCATTTATATACGTGACTGCAAGAATCATCATTAATTTCATTGCCATCATGTAGTTTGTAGAAATTCTTCAGCGATGAATGGTCGCTAAGCCAACTTTAATAATCAGGAAGCAGAATTCATTGCTTGATTCCTTCTGGTTTGTATAAGTTCATTGCTTCGTGTTTTCCATTCCTTATTTTGGAATGCTCTCTAGCTATATGCATATTTACTAGATTATATAAGTGTTTATCAACTTCAGAAAACATGTATTTTAAAAATATTTTTCCTAGAGTGTGTTCCAAAAATTTAATGTTCAGGGAGACTGCAACATTTAGGGCATTAGCAAAGCAATATTGAAAATTTTCTCTCTAGGGTCAGAGTGAAAATCTAGTGTTATTATTAAAATACTTGACTCAAAGTAGAGACTCTTCTCCTAGCTTTGCCATAAGGTATTTTGGTATCTTTCCATGCAGCACTTACAGAGGAATAGAAGAAAATAATGTTCCTTATTTACATTCTCATGTACACCTTCATGCAAATGTTATAGCTAGTCATAGAGGTGATATTAACAAGGAGAATAGTAATAATATTGGCCTGGTCATAGCTCCAATATAGATCAGTGGGCAGTAAATTTGAGATTACTTAGCTTCTACGAAAAAACTTGTGCTTTCTGCTAAGTTTGCTGTATGTTTTCAAGCATCATAATTTGCACCTTTCAATGTCATCTTTCCTGTAGTCCCATCAGAAAATCCAAGCACTCCCTCAAGTTACCATGTTATAGAGCATTCTATGACGCTGTATTTTGTACTTATGTCTAGATTTCGTGGAGAGATGAGATGCAGCAGATGCCACACAATTACATAGCACAGTTTGGGTCTTTGTAGGATCAATTAAAAACTGCTGTACACTGCACATGGTTTCTTTTGTGCACATCTTTGCATGAAGCACTTCAATTATTATCATAGAATCATAGAATCAGATGGATTGGAAAGGACCTCTGAGATCATCAAGTCCAACCCTTGATCCACTACCACCACAGTGACTAGACCATGGCACTAAGTGCCACATCCAGTCTTTTCTTAAATACCTCCAGAGACAGAGAATCCACCACCTCCCTGGGCAGCCCATTCCAATGCCTGATTACCCTCTCCGTAAAGAATTTCTTTCTAATAGCTAACCTAAACCTCCCCTGGCAGAGCTTGAGACCATGCCCCCTTGTCCTAATCTAACATTTAACCTTGCAAATCAGCCCTAAACTGCTGGCCCTAGCATATATATGAGGTTTTGCAATTCAGGACTCATAGTCTAGTATCCTTCATATAGGTTGAATTCACTTAGCAGAACTTAAGACAAATGTGTATGTAATAAAAAAATAAAAAAAGTCCATGAAATTAGAGTCATTGTCAAGGCTGCAGATTCTAGAAAGACAGGTTCTCCTTTCCAATGAAGAGCCAGTTGTTATTGCCTCTATCAAACCAGCACTTGAAAAATTTCAAAATTGATATTCAATCAGCCACACAATTTCTGCTGAAGAAGGACACTTAAATGCAAGCAAAGTATGACTGATGAAGCTTGTTGAACTACTGGAAGATACATGCTAATTAAGGAACATGGATAACACATCATTATTTTCTCATTTTTATGTATTCAGGTACATACATAATTAAGAGAAAAAAATACAGATCCTTTTCTGTCAGAACCACAAATAATACAATACATAATGTCATACATAATGCAATACAATTCAGCAGTTCAATCCACATTCATAATAGTACAACTAGTCATACATATTGACTTGAAAAGCATAATCTTGCTTAGCATTTCAGTTCTTAGTAATTTCTGTCATCCTTGAGACCTCTATAAATTAATTTTATCATCTTTCACAAAGTTTAATTAAACCAGTCTGTACATAGTCCAGTTCAAGAATCTACCAATATTCTGCTTGAATACTTTACTTTTCCTTTGAATTGAGTTAATGTTAGTTCTCATCAAAAATGTGACAGCCTTAAAAGATAAACTCCAGGTCCCTCAGGATGTCAAAGGTTATACTGGTATATATAAATATATATACCTGATAATGCTCAAATAGTAAATGCAAGTTACAGCTATAAGCTGAAATTTTCTTTTATGTAGATAAGCTGTTCATAAGCTGCTATATTCAAAAAGTCATGGAATCATAAAATGGTTAGGGCTGGAAGGGACCTTAAAGATCATCAAGCTCTAACTTGCCTGACATGGGTATCATGTAACAGCTTTTTTTTTTTCAAAATGATTTATGCTGATATACCTTCAGAACCATGAGTTCAGCCCTGACCTGAGAGTGGAGTTTGGGGTAATAAGATCTCTACCCAAAGTAAGCTTTCACATTCTCATGGCACTAAAATCCAGTCTTCACTGAATTTACATTGTGTTAATGAGATACTGTTTTCAGAATGACAACAAAGTTATATGTACAAGTATATTTCCTTAGTAGGACATTTGCACAGCTGGACATTAGGTGATTGTTATCGTTATAATTCATATAACTCACTGTCTTCCAACAGTCCTGGACTACCTATAAAACACAGAGAAAGGATGGAGCTCTGTAAAAATCCAACTTGAAAGGTGACATGACTATAACAGCATACTATCTCATGACCTCTCAGTGAGAGAAAAGCATCATGACTTTCTCAACCAACAAGAGTCCAAGAAAAAAACCCTGTCATTCTTTAAAACAAAAAGAAACTGATAGATCCGAGAAATATTAATGAACACTCATGATCATTTGCCATCACAACCTCTCTCTACTGAATTCTATTTATCTGCAGAAAAGAAACTTAAAAGTAGATGCATGTAAGGTGAAAAAAAGAATGTAAGTAGACTGACTAGATAAAAAAGTCAAAAAAATAAAGCTTAGGACAAAACCAAAACAGCAGGCATGTAGGAGGACCTTAGGGAAGACAAAAAAAATCAGCACAAATGTCATAGTTAGAACCTTGGCCAGGAATTACTGCAGGGGACTGAACTGAAGCTGAAAAAAGGGGTGGTAGGGCTAAGGGTTGTTGGGTGACTGCAGGGGCCTGTCTAGAATTAAATCCATTTTGAAATCTGTCTGGTGAGTGCATACTATCTCCTCCACTTGAAATACTTCAAGATCAATCACACACACAAAAAAAAAAGGTAATATTTTTAATAATTTATTTCTAGACATTGCTTTTAGGATAGTATGCTAATCAATTACCTAAAGTACTACAAGAAACACCGTGAAATTTCTAGCCAAAATTTTTAAAAAAGTGTACGTGAGCGTTAAAGCAAAATTATGAGGCAGGTTGGTCCAAGCTAGCAGCAAAAGTCCCATCCATCCAGTTGCTGCCCCCTCAGTAGGACAGAGGAAGAAATTGGGAACAACGGGAGTAAGAAAGTTTGTGGGTCAAAATAAAGACAGGGAATTCCCTTATCAATTAGTAACACAGGAAAAACAGAGTCATCTGGGTGAAAATTTGTTGCTAGTTAAGATATTTAATTACTGATCCAGGTACTGGGAAACAAAAAGCAAACAAAAAAACTCAAACATTAAAGTATCTGGGAAAAACACACTTATGAAAACACCTTTCCTCCCCTGTTTCCCTGCTCAGCT
The DNA here is from genome assembly GCA_038380795.1 of Pyrocephalus nanus. NCBI lineage: Eukaryota > Metazoa > Chordata > Aves > Passeriformes > Tyrannidae > Pyrocephalus > Pyrocephalus nanus. The sequence goes on from CM076262.1 coordinate 41,117,276, forward strand.
TCACCCCAAACTCCTCTCCTCCTCCTTGTTATTGCTGTAGTTTATGCACAGTCCATTTGGTGAGGCAGCCTGTGGCACAAGGAGTGGTGGTGTTGGGGGTGTTACTACACAATAGTTTCCCTCTGCCACTCCTTCTTTACCCTTTTCCTCTCCTCCAGCATGGGTCTTGCAGGAGCAGTAGTTCTGCTGCAGCATCTGCCCTGCTCCTCCTCCTTCTCCTCTGACCTTGGATTTCCCTCTTTCTTTCTCCCTTCTCCCTGTCCAGCATTTTCTCCCTTTTCTTAAGTACATTTTTCCAGAGGCAGGGCTGAAGGACTCAGCTATGGCCTGCAGTGGGTTTGTGGGAGCCAGCTGGAATAGTCTGTGTCCAGCATAGGGTAGTCCCAGCCTCTGCTCACAGGAGCTGCCCCACAGCCCCCACTGCCAGCATTTTGTTGCAGATACTCAGTGCAAATTCAGAAATATTAGTCATATTTTAGTGTGTTGAGGAAAGTGTGTGTGGGAATCTATGAATATATATAATACATATCCATGGGGTTTGTGTTTGTGTTCACGGAAATGTAACAATCTAAATAAAATCAAGTCAAATGATACTTATAAAAAAACCTACCAGTAAAAGACAAAAGGAGATGAAAAATCCTCTCTTCAATGCATTTTAATTTTTTTCCTGGTGCTTGTACTCATTATAGTCAGTAGATGTTAAAAAAAACTGTTGGATACACAATTGCCCTCTGAAATTTCATTGAAATCCAGCATAAGTTAATGGGACACTGCAGATGTGACTGCCACATGACTGCAACTCTGAAGGATTTAGAACTTGGTTTCTTATTTTAGCCTCTTAACTGTATTAGATTCTAGCACAGGCTAAAAATATTATGTAGGTACTGATGATGTCACTTCTTTTGTATTCCTTGTAGAGTTGAAGTGTGCAGCTGGAACTGTATAAAAGCTGAGGAATTACTGTGTCATTCGAAGTCAAATTTATTATGCTTGAACTGCTGCAACTGTAGATTCTCACAGGACTACTGGCCCCCAGGCTTATGGAAGCTAAATATACTGCTGTTAGCCAGGAGAGATTAGTAAACATATTGCTTGTGCTTCTGGAAAACTGCCACAGGGTACTCTCCCAAAAGAAAAAGTTCCAATCTGTATTTTAAGCAGCAGCTGCTCAGTATGCTAAAATACCCTGCACAGATTTATTCTGCTATGCTTCCACAGAGTTCTTTTCATCTGCTACCCACAAGAGTGGGACAGAAGTGGAAATTTGACATTAAACTGATTGCTGGTACTTTCCAGAGCAGAAAACAGCCCTTGAAGAATTAGATGATATTTAAGAAATAAAAGTTTGTAGCTTTCTTTGTCGCTTCTCCCATATAACATTTATGCTTTCTCACCCTCTCCCAGTGAGAACACATACACTCACAGAAACAGAAATCTCAGAATGTGTAAGGTTGGGAGGGACCACAGTTGGTCATCTGGTCCAACCCCTATGCTTAAGCACTGTCATCCCAGAGCACATTTGACAGAGTTGTGTCCAGGTAGTACTTGAATATCTCCAGTGAGGGAGACTCCACATGTCTGGGCAATCCGTTCCAGTGCATGGTCAACTGCACAGTAAAGTTCTTTCTCATATTCAGGTGGAACTTCAAGTGCATCAGTTTCTGCCCATTTCCTCTTATCCTAATGCTTGGCACTACCCAGAAGAGCCTGGCTCCATCCTCTTGACACCGTCCCTTCAGGTTTGATGAGGTCAACTTTCAGTCATCTCTTCTTGAGGCTTAACAGGCCCAATTCCCTCAGCCTTTCCTCATAAGACAGATGATCCAGTACCCTAATTGTCTTTGTTGTTTGCCACTAGGCAACTGCTCCAGGAACTCCATGTCTACCTTGTATTGAGGAGCCCAGAACTGGACACAGCACTCCAGGTGAGGCCTCACTAGGACTGAGTAGAGAGCAGGATCACCTCCCTTGACTTGCTGACAATATTCTTCCTAATGCATCCTGGCTCATGGACAGCTTGTTAGAACTTGAGAAGGCAATCTACCCCTTCATTCAAGATATTGATGAATAAGTTAAACAATACTGGGCCCAGTATTGAACCTTAGGGGACATCACTAGTGACAGGCCTCCAACTACACCCTGTGTCACTGATTACGAATTTCTGGGTTCTGTCATTCAGCTGGTTCTCAATCCACCTCACTGCCTACACATCCAATCCACACTTCCTGAGTTTGCCTGTGGAGATGTTGTGAGAGACAGTGTCAAAAGCCTCATTGAAGTCAAGGTAGACAATATCCACTGCTCTCCCCTCACCCATCCAGACAGTTCTTTTATTCTAGAAGGCAATCAGCTTGGTCAAGCATGATTTACCTTTCGTGAATCCATGATGACTACTCCTGAACACTCTCTTGTCATCTATGTGGATAGAGATGGCCTCTAGAATGAGGCTCTCCATCACCTGTCCAGGGATTGAAATGAGGCCAAATGTGTGTATGTGACAAGAGTATGTATACTTTGGGGACTTTCCAGGTTGGAATGATGTTGGAATCCCTTCAATTTGTCTCCAGAGGACAGCAAGAAGGCCTTAAATATTTCTTTTGAAAAGATTTTTGGAACAAGCACTCATATGAGTAAGCTCCTTACTAGACAATTGCACACTATCTGAGAAACAGAATCACTAACAGCATAGCATAGACTGCTTTTTCTTTTTGCAAAAGTATAACTTCCTCTAAAATCATTCCATATATTTTTTACTTTTAGGAAGCAGTCTAAGTTACTTGCACCTGATGCTTTTGCATATACAGATAAAAAGCACAGAGAGATCTAACAAAAGCATAGATTAAATTCTTCAAAGCCAGTCATATCCTTCTGTTGAATTTTTAGCACTGTATCTTCTTGAAGCACCCTGGATGAGCAATCCTTTAAATGGGCATTGATACATTAGTGTATGCAAAAATACAGATTTCTGAGAAACATTTGCATGTATATTCATTTTCTATTGAAATGAAATACATTTATTGCCAAACATTTTCTTTGAAAATATTCCAAAGGGTACTTTACAGCTATTTTGGTAGCTGAGTAATCTCTATGAAAAATGAGGAATAGAATCTTCTTTGTTTCTTCTTCCAAGTTCAGTAACTGGGGAGTTAATAGTCCTGGAAAAAACAAACATCATTATGTCAAATTTTATAACAGTCTTGCAGCAAAATTGACTTTTTATGTCAGAAGTGTTAGGGCAATGGCATGGTCTCAAACATTGGCACCAGCAAATTATGGAAATAAACTGTCAAGTGTGTCATCTGCTGTCTTAATCCTCCAGTTCACTGTCATTCGGGAAGCAGAAATTATCAATATACAGTATTCAAAAAACATGGATTTTATAAGAAAAAATGGGTTAAGTTTTCTTATTTACATGCTAAAGTGATGTGATGGCATGAAACTACAGGGGATGGATGTGTTGCATTACAAAGCTGGTGGACTCATGGAAGTTCAAAGTACAAATTTCTTTAAAATGGAATAAAATGGAAAGGAATGCAATATATAACATTAAGGTTCAGTTTCCATGATAAAAAGCCTAGAGAAAAAAAAAAAAAGCCAAATTCAGTATAGAATTATTTGGCCTCATCAGTTATGATCCATAAGTAGTTTGGTTTTTAAGTTTCTTTCACCTCCTCATAGCAAATATAATTTAATGGTCCATGTCATCAACATTACTAGAACTAAATTGGTGTTAGGGGAAGAAAACAGGGCTTTTCCCTCTTTTAAGGCTCATATGCATAATCCTAGACATAGGAATAATTGCAGAATTATAATTCCAATAATTGCTCAGCACAGTTAAAGATATCTCAGAGGTACTAAAATCTCAAAAACATTATTTGCTGGGTATATAATTTACACCAACATTTGAGGGCAAATATTTATCTTGAAGTCTAATGATATGTTTTTCCTAAAGATTTACTCTTTGTGTTATAAAGACAGCCTGAACTTGTTAGATTTGCAGTGAAATCTCCAAGGAAGCTGAAACAAATTTTATCGAAAACAAAACAACCAATAAACCAAGCAAAACCAACAAAAATCCCCCCCCCCCCCCCCTCCAAGATCTCGTAACACATATGTTGTCTTGGACTTTGAACAATTTTCTCAGGTTTCTTCCACAGCATGTACCAGCATGAAGAAGACAACATTAATATGCATTTTTCTTGTTTTCCTTCAACTTTTCTTGTGTCAGAGGGCATTCTCCTCTGAAAAAAAAAAAATCAATGCAATGTAACATCTTTTAGCTTATTAGTAACAGTGGCCTGGTCAACAAACACAACATTAAAAGGGAAAAAAAAAAAAAAAATTTGGGATAACTTCCGAGTAGAGTAGGGGAAATCCTGTGACCCAAAAGTATCATTTAAATATATGTAAAACTAATTCAATGCCTAGAAATTTATATCCCTGCTGTTCAGTCATTTTCCCTTTTGAGAAGCAAAATCCTATTTTCTTTGTTCCAGTTTGTTGGCTGCTGCAATTTTTTCATTCAGAGAAGTAAAAAAATCTTCTGGTAAGTGAAAGTCACAAAATACAAAATGAACAGAAGAGGAAAAAACACAGGAGAAAATATGCATTTCAATACTTAGCTTTAACAGTATGAATGAAAGAACTGAATTGGTCCATTAAATTTAATTTATTGTAACAAACCTTTCATGCTGAACATCAATAGCATCTATCCTGGCCCTTCCAGCATCCATATCTCTGTTAAACATTCTACCTTACTTCTAAGAACCAGAACAAAGTTAAAATTTCAAATTCATATTGTAACTGAGCATGAATCTTCCTTGACATTGAATATTTTGCATTTGCCATTAACACTGGTTCCAAAAAATAAAAAGCTATTATATTATCTGCATCAAAATAATGCTTTTCCTATTTTGCATGCTTCCCAGGTCTTTAAACAAATCCTATAGATGTTTGGAATTTACATTTTTTATTATATATTTCACACACCATTAGTTTGAAAAGCTGTTTTAATTATAATACTTATTATGATAAAATGGGGTTGGTTTAGCCTGTTAGAAAAAAGGGCTGTTTGTAATTACTGATACATAACTGCACTTTTCCTTGAACCATGCAATTCATACACTCTAATTAGTTCTCCATACCTCATTTACATAATTTTTTAATACACTGATGGAATGGAATTTGCTGTTCTCAGGTCTGGTGAACAGTTCATTAATAGTAGTCAAAGAATTAGAAATTCATTGTGAAGATAGCTCTTGCTTGCACTAGCTGTTCTGCTCCATCCCAACTAGTCTGCTCTGTTCAACATGAAGTTTCAGTTTCAGTTCTCTCTGGACTCTTGCTTCTGAATATTCAATCTGCTTATCAACAACAAACTCACCTCATCAGCTTCTCACATCATTTACAATGTAAGAAATTTTTTAGCACTCAGCTGAATGAAATATGGAAAAGAGTGGTGAGTGAAGGATGTTTAGAGGTCTGACAGCTATTTTTAGCTCATCTGCACATTGATATATTATTTCCCAAAGCTTTCTCTTGTCTGTCCTTATATTGAATTCCTTACCATGGTATCTCAGGGTTTCTGTTTCTGTGGGCATTATTAAAAATGAGAGGAGTCCGGATCTAGGCAATTCTAACCTGCAGTCACAGAAAGTGATATCTGTACTCCATGCCCTTGCTCAGAAAGAGAAGGTCCTGAGGGCAGACCTAAGCAGGAGAGATGTGGTGGGCATTTTAAGCACGTGACTGAGGGGCAGCAGCATGACAGCCTGAATGAACCTCTGTGATTTCTTCTTTCAGTCTTTTCCATCCAGTTAAGGATTGCTCTATTTTTTTGGCACCTGACAGATTTTTTGATTCCCTGATATTACCTAAAATTGAGGTTTTTGTCAGAAGTCTGCAAGTGAAGGTTCCTGCATCCTTTCAATTACAGGTATCATTTTACTGGAATATAGAAGCAAATCATCAAAACTGCTAAATCCATCACTCTGATATCTCATGTTGTCTAGATGCTGAGGCAGTTAAACCAACTATCTAACACTTGAGAAAGGAAATTTTGTTTGCAAATATCTGAATAACACCTTTTGCTTAGTACAATATTGTGTTTAGAAACATTCAAATTCTTTTTTGCTAAACTTCCTAGACCAGAGCCAAACTTCACATATCTGCCCCCAAGTGTTATTTTACCTCATTATTGTAAATACTGTAAAGAATACTGTAAATACTTTCTAGATTTCTTAGGAAGAGGCCTTTTACAATGCATTTCTCTTTTAAGTTACTATTAATTTATAATATAAATGCCATATAGGTGCTGTGTATGAGAAATAGCCTGTCCAGAAGGATTAGTGGTCACCTCTCTGTACTCAGGACTGGTGAGGCCACAGCTAAAATCCTGTGTTCCAATGTGGGGCCCTCCCTACAAGAAAGACACGAAGGTGCTGGAGTGTGTCCTGAGAAGGGCAACGGAATCGGTAAAGGGGCCGGAGCACAAATTTAATGAGGAGAGGCTGAGGGAGCTCTGGGTGTTTAGCCTGGAGAAAACAAGGCTCAGAAGGGACCTTATTGTTCTCTACAACTCCTTGAAAGGAGGTTGTAGCCACGTGGGGATCATTCTCTTCTCCAGGTAACAAGTGACAGGATGAAAGAAAATGATCTCGAGCTGGGGTGATTTAGATTAGGTATGAAGAGAAATTTCTTCACTGAAAGGGTAGTCAGGCATTGGAACTGCTAAGGGAAGTGGTGGAGTAACAGTCCCTAGAAGTGTTCAGATATCATGCAGATGTTGCACTTAGGACATGGTTTAGTGATAGCCTTGGCACTGTTGAAATAATGGCTGGGCTTAATGATGTTAGAGGTCTTTTCCAATCTTAACAATTCTATGGTTCTGTGAATAATAGCCTCAAGTAAAATTGTGTAACTACATTAAAATCCTAAATACCTATGGAATCTTACCCTCTAACAGATGAAAATTATATGTTTCTGTCTTATGACACTGTGGAAACTCTTTATACAATGCTATAGAAGATGACTGATTATGTATATGAATATGATAACATTATTGAAATGCTGGATGCTTAGATTTTTTTATGGTCTCTTATACTGCTTTATTTCAGTACTTTTCTATTTTACAGTGATGGTGAGGAGCACTATTACCACTTTTTAAGACTATGCTATATCTTTAATATGTTTAATCAGCACATATGTTAATGGAGAGCACCATTGTAATGGAAGTCAATGAGGACACCCTTGTTAATCTCAGTGATCTGGGGTCACACCTGGACAGAATTACATTTTCATAAACGTGCTTCCCAAACTAAAGAGAGACTTTCTCTCACTGGTCTCACTTCACAGCTCCTAAGAACAATAATTTGCAAAGAATGGCTGTTACACTTATGGAAAGAAATTAAAATAGTTATTAACTCTGATAAGTATTTTCTATTTCACACAGCTTCAGAAATGTGGTGTCTATTAAAACATTTTACTATGAATCTGCTAATTAATACTGTGCAACTATTGTTTACAGTTTATTCATCACAACTTTTAAGCAAATTTGCCTTTGTTTTTATTAATGCTCCGTTATGGTGTGGCAGGTGTATTGTTTACATATATCTGGCCAAATTAGAATCTAAATTAATCCTTTTTGTTTTCCCATTTTAGTTGTTTGGTGGAGTAGACTATTTATATGTCAATTTCAAATGGGGAAAAAATTATCTTTTAAGGACATCAAAACCATAGGAAGGGAATGCATTCTGAGTCACTCAGCCTTATGGAAGTCTTGTGAAATTCTTAAAAATCTGTTATTGTCTGCAAGTAGAAAAACATAGCACTCTATTAAAAATGTTGATAAAATAAAATTATTTCATTTCAATTATTTAATAATTTGAATGTCTTTAAGCTTTTCACATCCATAGAGAGCTTTCTAGTAGTGAGAAATCACTGGGAATGTAGCTTCTTTTAAGCCTTTTGATGCTAGGTCTTTTCATGCTAGAGAAAACTCCTCATATAAATGACAGAGGAAAAAATAGAGTCGGAAAAGAAGATTAAGACTAAAACTCAAAAACCTGAGAAGAAATCTTTAAACATCTAGGCAAAAACAGCTTCTGTAGTTACATCAACTAGGGTATAATTTTGAAAACTGAAAGTCTTACATTATCAAAAGAAAAGTATTTGGAAACAGGTTGTGAAGTCTTGGAAAGAACGCTTGAGCAATTGAAACCAGTTTTCTGCAGTCAACTCTGAAATCTTTCTCATAACTTCATTGAGTTCCCTCCTTAAATCAGTTGAGCATAAAACTGTGTTAACAATGAAGTGCTCAGAAACTTTACTTCCCACCTTACTTGCAACCTTATTCTGTTTTTCAACATTTCTCATCAACTTTTACACATTTTCCACAGACAATATTTTTTTTTCAGAAGTGGATGGCCTGCCTCCTTGGTGTTTACTCAGATGATCATTTATCAGAGAAGATAATAAAATAATAAATAATAATAAAATAATAAATAATAAAATAAAAAATAAATCTTCCTCATTTTCATAATAATTTACATATCAACCATAGCCTAATTGCTAAGACAGAGCAACACTTCTAATTATACCCATTGTGAATTTTTGGGTTTGGATGGAGTCTGAAGTTGCTTTGTATGTTTAGAAGTTGCTGGATTCAGGTGAGTTTCAGATTTCTGCAGGCTGCTCTCACATTAGTCCTTTGACCTGTATTTTTAATTTGGCATGAAACTACTGTAAGCTACGTAGTGAAGCTAATGAGGCTGTTCCAACTCTGCAGAGCAATAATCAACAGCTACTTTATTGCTGGAGAGTGTATTAAGTCTATGCATGATGTGAACTGAGAAAAGCTTTTTGTTTCAGAAAACCATCAGATGTGCATACACACATATTCTCAGAAGATAAATAAGACTGCAAGCAGACATGGTAAATGGAAAAGTGCTAGGATCATAAGCTATTTTGATCTAGACTTCTAACAAATACAAAAAAAAAAAAAAATTCTGCACAATAAATGCAAAGAGAAGTTCAGAACTGAAGTATAATCCACAGTGACAAACAGCAACAGAAGCATAGCAGCCAGTCGTCTGTGTGGTGGCTTTTGACCACAGTAAGGTAGAACTAGAGCCACAGATGAGACAGGAAAAAATGTGCTGCAGTGTGATGGAGAAGCCAAAGTCCTTCTAGAAGACACACTCAGATGCATCTTCAGGGTCTCTGTGTATTAAGTGGTGGTACCCAGGTGTTGACAGCAAGGGGCCTGCAGAGGTGGCCTCTGTGAGAAGATGTCATGGACAAGTGGTGCCACATGGCTCCAGTGGGGAACCCATGAGGGAACAGAGGAAGACTGTGAGACGGAAGGAGTGGCAGAGAGAAGACACTGTGTACTGACCACCTGCAGCTCCCATTCCCTCCCAAAAAACTCATGAGTGGAAGAGGAGCTAGGAGACTGAGGGATTGAAGCTGAATCTGGATGAGGGAAGAAGAGATGTTGTTATGTTTCACATTGTTTCTCAACACCCAAATCTACTTTATTTGTCAATAAATTAATTTTGCCCAATAGAAGTTGGTTTTGCCCATTACAGTAATTATTAAACAATTTCCCTGTATTTATCATGAACTTTGTCATCCTATTTTCACAGACTGGATAAGGTTGAAAGGGACCACTGGAGGTCATCTGGTCAAACCTCCCTGCTCAAGCAAGGTCATCCTAGATCACATTACTCGGAACTGTGTCCAAGATTTTTTTCCATCTTGCATTAGCACTATTAAATGGTATTTTAGAGCATATTACTGTGGTGGGTTAGTCTTGGTTGTCACCTAAATATCCAAACAGCTGCTCACTCACCTTCTTCCTAGCAGAATGGAAAGGAGAAAATAGGAAAAACCAGAACAAGAATGTTCATGGTTTGAGGCAAAGACAGGCAGATCCCTTACCGATTACTGAAAAAAGAGACTCAGCTTGAGAAAATAATTTATTGCCAATTAAAGTGAAAATGTACTAAGTAATGCAGGTAGTGAGAAAACAGAAGCCAAATTTAAATCAACACCTTTCTTCCCCCCTTTCCCAAACCTAACTTCACTCCCAACTTCTCTCCCTACCCCAGGTAGCAGAAGGTTGGGGTTTATGGTCAGTATGTGCTCCTCCCTCCTCACACTTTTACCCTGCTCTATGGTCCCTTCCACAGGCAGCAAGGAATCCCTGATTCAATGCCTAGAGTACCTTCTCTGCCCCGCCGACCTAAGTCTTTCCTCTGCTGATTCTCATTCCTTTTTTCTCCCTCCTCCTCTCTCTGTCATTCTTTTCCCTTTTTGTTGAATCCATTATGACAGCAGGGGCTGCCACTGCCATGTTCTGCAGTGGTTTGTTTGGAGATAGCTGGAAATGGCCGTGTTGGGCCCAGGGCAGCCCCAGCCTCTCCTCACAATGGCCACCCCACAGCCCCCACAGACAGCAACTCAGCCTTAGAGTTTGAGTTCTTTTCCATCATCTGTCACAACAAACACTTCTACCCATGTGTTACACCTCCATACCCATATGAAGCTCATTAGATGCTCTTGTTTTCCCTGCTGCCTTTTGGACCAGAATATAGGAAACCTCATGTGAAGTGTTGGGCCTCTTGACAGAGATTGCATCTATTTTATTTGCACAGAATCTATAGGGAAATACTTTTGAATCATAACACCATTTCACTATCGCTTACAGGGAAGGAGGGGGTCCCCTGGGCGAATTGGACCCTGTGGGCACACTTTGCATTGGGGAAAGAGACACACACATACGCGATATATGTCTCGCAAAATGGCCGTTTAATACAACAAGAAGTTAGCTTTTATACAGTGGGATACAGAAAATTCGGGAACAGGGGTGGATCTTTGGCTTGAAGCACCAAATCCAGGGTTTTAGTGATAAGGGGGTTTGAAAGGATAGGTTAGGGGGTATATTTGGCCATATATGGTAAAGGGAATGCAAGGGAAGAAGTGGTGGGAGGCACAGACAGGGGGGTCTGTGGGGGTCTTGCTAGCTGCCCTTATCGCTGGACTCAGGCGTATCCTGTAGCTGCAGTTGTCAGGATAGATGGATTTCTTCCTCGGAGGCCTCTTCCTTACAGCTCTCCTGCATTCTTCGCCATTGCTTGTAGACCACTATAGGCCCACTTCCTACAATTCCCCCTTTTCTGTTATTTAGAACTGGAAAGGCTTGGGAAAAACTTTTAGTCAAGGATTTTTTAGCACAACAAATTAGACATGGAAGGAAAATAAGGATGGAAAAAGTGATAATTAGAAACAAGACGATTCCTTTAACAACCTTGCTGACCGAATCAGAAAGGGAAGGAAAGTGGAGCCAACTAAAAAGATCTGAAAACCCTTTGTCTTGGTTTATGGTAATGTCACTAACAAGTTGTTTTAGAGTGTTAATGCTTTTGTACACACTCTCAGAGTGGTCTGAGAAATTCAGACAACACAGCCCTTCAAATTCTTGGCAACCGTGGCCATGGGCAAGAAGTAAAAAGTCAATGGCTGCTCTATTTTGAAGAGTAGCTTCTTTGATTTTCAGGGTGTCTGCTATTAGGCCCTCAATGGCTAGAGAGGTAGCATTAGCTTCTTTGGCCATCCAACAGGCCATGTGGGCTAGAGTGGAGAGAGCTTTGGCTGTACCAATGTTGGCAAATGGAAAACTTCCCCAGAATCTCTGGGCATGGGACCAAATTTGAAATTTGGGGTCACAGCCTGGTGGAACATGGATTTTTAGTTCATCCTCCTTGGCTGGATTGCTTTGAAGGGCATTATGTGGCGGTGGTTTAGCGTCAATTTTGATTGGGGGTGATTTAGGTTTGGTTTGCATTAAAATAGAAGACCTTTTATTTCGAATTGGTTTGGGTTCGTCAGGAATTTGATTCCTGATTATTTGCAATTTAGCTGGGTTGTACAGGGTAAGTTTTCCAATGGTACATGGTCCTCCCACTGGGTCTCTTGGTATGCCTTGCCATGTTCTATCACCACAGATAAGGAAATAGGTGGAAGGCAGCTTAGTGGGTTTAGGGAAACTCTCAGTAGGAATAGGGTAAGGTTGGGAGTTATTGCACCATGCGGTGGTGTTAGTATAGATGGAAGAGTTAGGGGATAGGTTAGGTTTTAGTTTAATACGAGCAGTAGTGGGTTTAAATCTCAGGCAAGTGGTAGCTACAGATGAGCCTAAAAGGTCTAATTCTTGGGGATCAGTGTCTAGGGAACCTAAACGTAAGAGAGTTTGGGAAATAGTGTTTGGAGAAGGAAGGAAATTATTTTCAAGGGAAGTGTTTTGGATAAACCTGTTCCAGTCAGGTATACCCACAAGACAGCTTTTGAATGGGCGACTCACGCTGTCGAGGGAAAGGCACATTGTGTCTGTGTTGGTAGCTTTGGCTAAGGTGATCCAGACGTTTTCTGTCGGTTGCTGCATCCAGCCTGGAACTGAGAAGGCTGAGGTAGTCCACGGTGGAACAAAGATGATGAGAGTCAGGAAGGTCTGGAGTCCTCTAGGAAGGGCTTGATTCTTCTTGAGGGAACCCATCGTGGACCTGTATCAGTGAGTATACATGCATGACCTCTTCCCCAGGTTATGATGGGGAAAGGTCCTAACCACTTGTCAGATATTAAGTCTTTGTATAGTACTTTAGCTTTTTCAATTGGAATGGAGTTTGTTTTGGTAAAGTGTTTAAAGGCTGGTGCCTGCCCATCCTCAATCCTGTTAAGGAAGTTGAGGACGTACATGGCTTTTTGCAGACACTCATGTGGTGTGAGGCTACTGCTCTTTCGTTTCTGCCTCTTTAACATGGATTTAAGTGTCAAATGAGCTCTTTCAACTATTGCCTGACCTGTGGGAGAGTGGGGAATACCAGTGCGGTGTTCTACACCCCACAAGGCCAAAAATTCCTGAGTGTTCTTTGCTATATAGGCAGGTCCATTATCAGTTTTGATTTGTTTAGGCACACCCATGTGAGCAAAGGCTGTGGTGAAATGTTTCTGTACATCACGGCTCTTCTCACCATAGTGTGCTGTGGCCACAATGTAATTTGAACAGGTGTCAATGGACACATGAACGAATTTTAATTTCCCAAAAGAGTCAATGTGTGTGACATCTGTCTGCCAAATCTGCAGTGGGAGCAAGCCTCGAGGGTTTACTCCTTCTGCAGGCAATGGAGTGACCAGCTGGCAGTCTGGGCAGGCTGAAATGATGTCACGAGATTGTTTTTGAGTGAGGCCAAATTGTTTTTGCAGCGCTCGAGCACTCTGATGGAAGAAATCGTGGGAGAGTTTGGCTTGTTCTAGCCTCTGTGGGACGACAGCTGACCCTGCTAAGAGGTCTGCTTGTCGATTCCCTTCTACTATTGGACCAGGAAGTGTGGTATGGGAGCGAACATGAGTGATAAAAAATGGTGAAGAGCGGTGATTTACAGCAGAAAGCAATTTTTGGAATAGCCGGAATAGCTGCTCATTTTTAATTTCTTTGAGGTATGAATTCTCACACCGCTGAACAATACCTACAACGTAGGCCGAGTCTGAGATGATATTGAGGTTATCTGGGAACAAGGACAAGGCACGAACAACTGCTGACAGTTCAACTAACTGAGGAGAGCCCTGGACCTTGTGAATGTCTTGTTGCCAATGCTCCCCCTCTTTCCAAACAATGACAGCATTGCCTGTGGTGCCTGAGCCGTCAGTGAAGACTGTTAAGGCGTTTGGAAGGGGGTTAGGAGACCAATTAGAAGTGTATTTAAGAGGAATTTTGTCTATGTTTTGGATAAATTTGCAAGGGGGGTAATGGATTTTAATTTCACCCGCAAAGTCAGATAAAGCAATTTGGAAGTCCAGGCTCATGGTCAGGAGTTGGTCTAGATGCTGGGAAGTGAGTGGCAGGTAGATGTAGGCGGGATCTACACCTGCAAGTTCCCAGCACCTGGTCCTGCCCTTGTAACACAATTTGGCCAATAGTTCCGGAAGGGAAACTATGGTTTTTGTGAATTGGTGGGGAAGGAAGATCCACTCCCATAGACACAGCTTACTGTTCCTGTCGTAGAGTTGACCCAGTAGTGCAAAAGGCTGGGTGGATCCTCTCAGCACCACAAGAACAGCTTCTTCTTTCTCCAGGCGTCGATGTACCTGAAAGAGACTTATTTTGTTGGCAATTAGTTTTAAGGCATCCCTAGCAACAGGGGTTAGTGTCCGTGGGGATGTTAGGTCTGGGTCTCCTTTTAGGAGTTCAAACAGTGGATGCAGGTCATCTGTGGAAAGACCCACAACAGGACGTAGCCAATTCAAGGTACCCAGAGTCTTTTGGAGGTCATTTAGGGTGGTGATTTGCAAGGGAATGGAGATTTTCTGTGGAACAATTGCTGAATTGGTGATTTGCCAACCCAGGTACTTCCAGGGAGAGGAAGTCTGGATTTTGGTTGGAGAAATAGTAAAGTTATTGCGTTGCAATGCAGCCAGCACTGCACTTGTGAGTTTTTGGACTTTGGCATCAGTGCTTGCAGCGAGCAGAATGTCATCCATGTAGTGGTAGCAAATAGCATCTGGAAAGGCAGACCTGACAGGAGAAAGGATGTTGGAGATGAAATGCTGGCAGATGGTGGGGCTGTTTTTCATTCCCTGTGGAAGAACAACCCACTGGTAGCGTTGGAGAGGCTCTGCCACATTCAGTGTTGGAAGGGAAAAGGCAAATTTCTCCTGGTCTGCAGGATGCAAGGGAATAGAGAAAAAACAGTCTTGGATGTCAATGATAACAATAGGCCAGTCTTTTGGGATCATAGCTGCTGAAGGCATCCCTGGTTGCAAGGCTCCCATCGTTTTGATGACAGCATTAATGGCTCGAAGATCATGGAGTAGCCTGTATTTACCTGAGGCTTTTTTGATGCAAAAGATGGGAGAGTTCCAGGGACTAGTAGATGGAACGATGTGGCCTAGTTTTAATTGCTCGTGGACTAATTCTTTTAAGATGGAGAGTCTTTCTCCTCTGATTGGCCACTGGTCTACCCAGATTGGGGAGGAGGGAACCCATTCCAGGCGAAGTGGCTGGCTATGGCCAGCGGCCCTTAGGACAAATTTGTGGTGAGGACAACACCCCACTGGTCTAAAATGTCTCTTCCCCATAAGGTAAAGGGGAGGTTTAGAATGTATGGCTTGGTGGTAGCCACTTGATTTTCAGGGTTTGTTACCTGAATGATGTCGTGACTCTGTATGGGAGTCTGTGGACCACCTATACCTGTGATTTCTGTGTCACTCTTTGTTGTGGTCCAGTGTGTAGGCCAGTCAGTTGATCTTATGATGGTCATATCAGCTCCCGTATCTAGCATGCCACTAAGCGTGACCTCCTGGTTTGCTGCTGGAGAATAAAGGCGACAAGTTAGCATGGGCCGGTTATGGGAAATTGGTTTGGCCCAGTTTACCATGAGGTGGTCTTCTTGAGCGCAGTTCTCCAGGAGTTGCAGAGGCTGCAGTCGAGCTAGTGGAACATCGGTGTACAAGCGAGCTGGAAGAGAAGAGGCTTGGACATTTATGGTTAGGTTACATGGATTTAGGTTAGACAGTATTTGTGGGACAACAGTTATCCCTTTGTCACGGCATTCTAAGTGTGCAGTCAGCAGGAATTTGTCATTTTTGTTTAGGGCTTGGTCTGGCTGAACAGAGACTGCAGTGATGTCAAGAGTCTCTAAAACTATGTTGTCTGTGGGATACAGGAGGATCTCTTGGACGTCATCTGTGGATGGACAGTCAGGACTCTTGGGGTCATCGCGTGGTCCTTCACGCTCCTTTATCCGTTTCCCTGGTTGAAACGGTGATGCTGCTGGTTATAGGTTCTGCCAGTGGTTCCTCCTCCTTTAGAGCGGATGGGGTCCCCCTCCTTAGTGAAGATGGAACGGCAAAAACGTGCCCAGTGATACCCCTTTTTGCATTTTGGACACAGAGTCTTAGGAAACTTGGGGGTAGGATCTGGGTTTGGGCAGTCTTGTGCAAAGTGTCCTGGTTGCTGGCATTTGAAGCACACAGTATTAGCTTTAGCAGCAGCCATGATTGCTTCCTGGATTGCCTGTGCCCTTACTGGCTCCGCTTCAATTAATGCATCTGCTATTGTTTTGCTTTTAAACTTGCTCGAGCCAATCTCCTTGCAGGCCTGAATCATAGACATAGGTGTGGGATTGATTAGCGAACGCAGGACAGGTTGGCAGTCTGAGTTAGCTTGTTCTATAGCTAACCTGATAAACAGAGCATCTTGGGCCTCTAAAGATTTCACTTGCCTAGATATAGCTTCCCTCAGTCTGGTGGCAAAGTCATAAAAAGGCTCTTTGAGGCCTTGCTGGATATGTGCAAATGAGGGAGAAGTGGTTGTTGCTTCTGCCACAGCCTTGATGGCTTCTAAAGCTAGGCTTTTGGATTTATCCAGCCTGTGGAATGGTATTCTAGTTTGCATCCCATTGGAAGCATAAGGGCCTTCTCCATATAATTCATTAATTAAATCCTGCACAGAGATTTGCAAGGAACCGTGTGACCCATCAGCATATTGTCGAATCAATTTTTTCCACTCTTGTTCAAATAGGGAATATTGCATCAAATTTAGAAGCCCTTTTGTTATTACCCGAATGTCAGAGGGTGTTAAAGTGTAAGCGGCGAACAATGAGTCGAGCATGCCAGAGACGAAAGGCGAATCTAAGCCATAATCACTAACTGCTTTCTTAGCGTCCCGGAGAATGGGGTAGGGGACAGGTTCCCAAACTGGTTGTCGGTTGTTTTCTCGGAATACCGGGAAAACTTTCATTAATTCTAGGTCCCCAGCATCCTCTGCCTGCTTGCGAGAACTCTGCCATCTGTTCTCAGGGGCAGGAGTGTCAGTGTCTGTGTCAGAGCAGGCTGGGCTGTCAGCTCGCTGAGAGGAATGCAGGCTCCGGCCCCTCCCCCCTGGGAACCTGACTCCGCGTGGCCGCGGGGGAGGAGGGGGGGTGGATTCGGGGCTGACGTCATCCCGGAGTGGGGGCGTGGTTAGCTGTTTCGCGCGGCGAGGGGCGGAGAGGCAGCCCTCGGCGCCATGTTGTGAGCCCGGTGGGCGGGCTTTGTTAGTTTTTGCGGGCTTTTTGGATGGAAGAGAAGGACTCTCCCTGCCCTGGTCGCCATTTTCGGCGTGTTTCTGCTTTTTCAACTGCGGCAGAATCAAACGCCAGGACATGAGAGAGAGACCGGCAGCCTTGTCGCCTTGTTCAAAGGCGTGTGCTAACGTGTCTCCCAGCTGATGCCATCGGCGGTATGTTAGTAAGTCCGCAGAGAGCAGTTGGTGTTTAGAAAGCCACTTGGTTAATGTTTTAAGGGACTTTCGGTCTAAGGGAAGCCCCTCCGATGTTACCAAAACCTTAATACGTTCGTAAAATTGCTTCTCTACATTAGAAAGCCGATTTCCCATATTTTAGGGTTTAAAGGGTTAAATGGATCACTCACTCGAATCCTCAGTCGGCCACGGGAGGACCAGGGCTGCGCTGCGCTGGTCCAGCGGCGTGTCCGGCGGCGTGGGAGCCGCGGGTAGCAACGGCTCCCCCGCGCTCCGTCTCTCTCTTCGGCGCCGCGGCGGGGCGCGCGGGGGGGGCGCGCAGCTCGGCGGGGGCCCCGGCGGCGGCGCGGCGGAGGCGGGGGGGGCACCCGGCGCAGGGCCGGTGCGACCGCGGAGCGGCCGGGCTACGTCCGGCCGCGCGGCTGCGCGGGCTCGGGGCCGGGGTCGCTCCCGGAACAGCGTCTGCCCAGGCAGAACGGGGGCTGATCCCCGCGCGGTTTTAGCAGGGAGCGGGGGGGGCTAGCTCTGCCGCATGAGTGGCAGTCGCAGCAGGTCCGTTGGCGGCGCGGTGCCCCCGGGGTAGCAGCGTCTTACCGGAGCGGTCGCTGCGTCAGTGCCGGGGTCTCACACAGCTGGACTTCAGCAGCAGGAACAGCGTCTGAGGACTGACTGGACCGAGTCCAGGAGTTACATGAGTGAGGAAGGTCCTTGGGCGAGCCCGGACTCCGGAAATCCTAGGCTAGCAGTAGCTCAGGTGAACAGGGATCTTCCTTAATATAAGAAAGATGAGTCCTGGCCACGTTGGGAGCGCCATTTATCGCTTACAGGGAAGGAGGGGGTCCCCTGGGCGAATTGGACCCTGTGGGCACACTTTGCATTGGGGAAAGAGACACACACATACGCGATATATGTCTCGCAAAATGGCCGTTTAATACAACAAGAAGTTAGCTTTTATACAGTGGGATACAGAAAATTCGGGAACAGGGGTGGATCTTTGGCTTGAAGCACCAAATCCAGGGTTTTAGTGATAAGGGGGTTTGAAAGGATAGGTTAGGGGGTATATTTGGCCATATATGGTAAAGGGAATGCAAGGGAAGAAGTGGTGGGAGGCACAGACAGGGGGGTCTGTGGGGGTCTTGCTAGCTGCCCTTATCGCTGGACTCAGGCGTATCCTGTAGCTGCAGTTGTCAGGATAGATGGATTTCTTCCTCGGAGGCCTCTTCCTTACAGCTCTCCTGCATTCTTCGCCATTGCTTGTAGACCACTATAGGCCCACTTCCTACATTTCACTTACAAAATTATTCGGTATCTCATTCTAGTCAGTAAAGAAAAACTTGCATTGCCTCATAAAATAGAATCACAGAATCAGTTAGGTTGGAAAAGATCTCTAATATCATCAAGTCCAACCCTTAACCCATCACTGTCCGGCCCCCCACTAAACCATACCCTTATGTGCCACATCTCCATGTCCTTCCAATGCCTCCAGAGATGTCCCTGGGCAGCCTCTTCCAATCAATGCTTGACAAGTCTCCCATGAAGATATTTCCCCTAACTTCCAACCTAAACCTTTTCTGGTGCAACTTGAGACCATTTCTTGGGGCCTATTACATGTCACCTGGGAGAAGAGAACCAAACCACGCCTGTCTGCAATCTCCTTTCAGGTAGTTCTAGAAAGATAAGGTTTCTCCTGCTTCTCGTTTTCTCCGGGCTAAATGACCTCAGCTCCTCATGTGTTATTTGTTTTTTTTACACTATTCAAAGACATAATTACGGCTCATTATTGACTATGCATCTACATATCTGCCTCAGCTCTACTCCAAAGATAATATGGACTTAAAACATTTTGAATGGCTTGGGACGCTGTTCTCTTTCTACACTGTACAACACAATACAAAATTAAAAAACAGCTGAAACAGATATATATATTAATATATATTAAAATAAATAATTATTTCACTCAGGCAACAAACAAAATTAGTCAATGAACCCAGAAAAAAAGAGGAAAAAAGTATATTTATTTTGATAAAGTTGATTTTTTCCGAGAAAATTACTGAAAAAAAATCATGTTACATATGTGTTTTTTTAGTATTATTGTTATCTACCAAAAACTAAGATAAATGCTATAACAAAGAACTCAGAAGAATTTTATAACAAAGCATTGCTCAAAACTAAAAATTGATTAGCTGGCTGTTCCCAGTGAGTCAAGTGGGAAGTTAGATTCTTGCTCTTAAATTATAATTTTTATGGCTAGTAAAAGAAATCTATTTAGAAAAACAAATCAAGATGCTAAGACTGGCATGAATATAAACACATTTGGCTTTTCTTTCTTAGTTAAGATAAGCTCAAAAAGGTAAAAAAAGTGTTCCAGTTCCTCCTTTTGCTGGTATTTTACAAAAATAGTTTTGTTCAGTAACATTATAGTTAGCACATTATATCTGGCAGCTAGAAATATACTTTGATTCATTATAGTTATTTGACTCATCAGTCAAAACTGTCAGGATCTGTCTTTCTTCTTTCACAGGGCAGGAAAATGAATTGCTAGAAGCCTAAGTTCTTGTTATGAAAGTGCTAGTATATAAATTACCTTAGTGTCATATGTTAGCGGTTGAGGTAATGCATCTGGTAATACCTAGATACAGGAAACTATCCACATGGATCATTATAAGGTTGAATAAATTCTTGGATCCTTACTGTCCACGTAAGCTATTAACTGGCCATTTCATTCACTTGAACATCTAGATGCTATTCTACAGACATTGTTTTCCCCTATCCTACCGCTTTTCTCCTACAAACACTTTTTCTGTCCATGCAAGCACTGTGCAACAAGCAAGCATTGAAGGTAGGTGTATTGGGTTTGTGTGGCCAAGTTTTGGTAGTAGTGGGGCTACAGAAGTGGCTTGTGGGAGACAACCTGGAATACATGCAATGGAAACATCAATCATAGAGGAGAAACAGTTGCAGCCCAAGAGAACTCCTGGAGTCAGCACAGAGAAACCTCACGTTGTGAAATGTTGTTCCGCATTATCCTATGTTATGTAACCTCTCTCCCCCCACGATCCCATGCTGCCTTCCCTGGAATGCAGTTCCTGTTCTGCCCCCAGAGCGGGGTCACGCCCCTATCCTAACCCCATTGGCTGTTTCCCCTGCCTTTCCCCTGTTCCTGGGTTCTTACTGGGTATTACCCTCTCTGTCTCTCTCTTTGGCTGGCCGAGTAGCCAAGCCCCTCCCTTTCTCCCAGAATCCTTATATGCTGCGGGAAATCCGCATAAACCCTCTTTGCCTCCTGCCCGCCTGCGTGCTCTGTGTTCAGTGCTGCGTCCTGCACCTGGGCTCACAGCACTGCAATTCCGTCCCAGTGAGGTGGAAAGCAGAGAGCATTTCCCCTGCAGTCCTGTCAGTGGCTTATGTGAGAAATTGCCAGAAGCTTCCCCCACGTCTGGTAGAGTCAATGCCAGCCAGCTCCAGGATGGACCTGCTAACAGCTAAAGCCAGGCCTATCAGGAATTATAGTAATGCCTCTGCGATAACATATTTAAGAAGGAAAAATAATTACCATGCAGATGAAATTGCAGCCAGAGAAGAGTGACCATGTGAATGACAATGCAGACACCAAGGTCAGTGGAGGAGCGGCAGGAGGTGCTCCAAGCACCAGAGCTGAGGTTCCCCTGCAGCCCACGGTGCAGCCCATGGTGAACCAACTGTGCCCCTGCAGCCCATGGAGGGTCACGGAGGTGCAGAGATCCACCTGCAGCCCATGGAGAATATCCACGCTGGAGCAGGTGGATGCCTGAAGAGAGACCCGTGGGAAGACCATGCTGGAGTAGAGTCCTGGTAGGGATCTATGGACCTGTGGAGAGAGGAGCCCACACTTGTGCAGGTTTTTCTGGTAGGACTTGTGGCCCTGTAGGGAACCGATGCTGGAGCAGCCTATGCCTGAAGGAATGCACTCTGCGGAAAAGTGACCCACGTTGCAGCAATTTGTAGAAAATTGTTTTCTATGGGATGTACTCATGTTGGAGAAGTTCATGAAGGACTGTCTCCTGTGGGAGGGACCCCACATTGAAGCAGGGGAAGGACTCCTCTCCCTGAGCAGCAGCAGAAACAACCTCTGATGAACTGTCTATAACCCCCATTCCCCATCTCCCTGCACAGCTGTGGGGGGAGGAAGAAGAGACCAGGAAGCAGGGAGGGGTGGAGGAATGTTGTTTTTAAGATTTGTATTACTTCTCATTATCCTGCTCTGATTGTTAATTAATATCCCCACTTCAAGTCTGTTTTGCCTGTGATGATAATTGGTGAGTGATCTCTCTTGGTCCTTATTTCAACTCATGAACCCTTCTTTATATTTTCTGTCTTCTCTCCAGTCGCAGAAGGGGATGATAGACCAGCTTTGGTGGGTACCTCGTATCCATCCAGGGTCAACCCGCTATAGCAGGAAGCAACTGTTTAGGAACACATAGGCAGTGCTTTACTGTCTTTAGAGGCTGTACCCAGTAAAATGCAGTGATTGAATTCACACACTAATATGCTCAGAGACTCTCATGCAGTGCTTCTAAAAAAGGGTGGTGACAGTTCTGGCCCCAGAGTTTACCACTCCTATGGCATAGAGTGTCTTTCATTTCTCCTAAAGTGCCATATCAAGCAGTGGTGTTCCCAAGTGTGTAATGAAAGGAGCAGGGCAGGATATAGCTGAATGACAGGGGGTTGTATCAGCTCAAATCTCCAGGTTACTTAATAGTCAGCATGTCAGCCCTGTTCATTGTTCTGGGTAGGCTCAGAATCCAAGGGAACCTTTTGTAGAGTCTTATCTGCTCATTTCAATTTGCCTTTGAGACCCAAGTTTCAAATTAAAATTAATGGCGTCAAAAGAGTACAAATGTCCCACCCTCTTCATGCTTCCCCTCAGTCACCATCACCCACTGTATACTGTGTGTGCTATTCTTTTAAGCTTAGTAGTCCCTGTAAATATATCTCCCTTTATGAGACCTGAGGTACAAGGTTGTTCAACTACCTAGTGTGTTATCTCCAAAGGTAGTAATGAATAAATGATGTACAGTACAGCTCTATGTATATGGTGTTTCAGAAAGACTCCACTACCTAGCAATACACAGACCCAGCATTCCAAACAGATGTGCCCTTTTCTCCAGTATGTCTGTGTTCTGTTGCCACTGCAGCCGTATGTAATATTGTGCAATTAAAGTAGGTTTGCAGTTTTGCTCTTTGATCCCAAAATTACATTGACCTCATTTTTTGTTTGGTTGGTGTTCTATTTTTATTCAGGCTTTGCTTTTTGGAGTGGAGGTGAGAAGCTATATTTACTCATATATATTAACCATAGCACTTAAAAAAGAATGATGAATAATTTTTTTTCTAAAGATTTTTTTCAAGTATACCAGAGATGCTGAAGTTCATCACCTTCCCCCAAGTAACATATTCTCTTTCTCTTATTGGTCTACTACCTATATAGCCATTAAGGACTCGAAAAGAGCAGCCTTTCATCAGCCTTCTGAACAGATGATAGAGAACTGGGTGGAATTATGCATAAAGAGCAGTAAAGTTCTTCATATCCAGACTGGTGTATATTAACAGATTTTAAGTCTCTTCCACCTACAGCAGAACAGTACAGAGGAGTTTTGGGAATCTTGATTTGGTCCTAAAAATGAAAGAGTTTCCTTTTTTATCACCATTTCATGTTATTAGTATCTATGCATGTCATATTAAAAACTTGTTAGAGTGATACTTAATTAAAAAAAAACACCTTATCAAAGAAATAAAATTAGATGTGGCATCATCTGATGGAGACTCTAGAGTATACAGCATGAAAAGAAACCTCATTGTGTTTCACAGATTTTTTAAAATGTCTTGAATTGCTCCTACTACGGTGTTGAAATTGTAAATGAGCATATGCTTATTCAGTCACAGAAGTTTGCGCTTGAGCCATGACTGTGAAAGAGTGGCATGTCTAATACAGAAAATGTGCCAGAGTAGCTGAGGAGAACTGAGAAATTCACTGTGTGAGTTCACTGTGTGTCGGTGGTAATTACTAAGCCACAATGGTGTGCAGTTCTTAGGTTATTTAAACAAGAGAAATAGTAGCTATTATTGGCAGAAGGGTTAACATGCAAAAGCAATGGAGCACAATGGAATTATGCAGCACCTGTAACTGGAATCACTTCCCATGTGGGCAGTTCTTGCATGTGTTGATGAGAATAATGCCTGAAGCACAGCAAATACGTAGCAAGATTATTCATTCAAAATTAATATGAATTTAAATGTGATCATAATAGACGTTTTTTATGTAGCTTCATTGAGCATTTGGATGAAACAAATGATCCTGGCAAATCTGTTTTCACTGAAATGTTCAAATATGCACCTCAAAGTGCATATTCAGTCACACATATTTCATAAGATACTGTCCCTTTTAGCCATATAAATGATAGGATGTGGCTATACTGAAAGAGCCAAACTTACAAGACAACCTCAGACACAAAAGGTGGCTTTTTGGTGACGTAACTGTATTTCAATACTGAGTGTCTGAAAAAGATTGAATTTAACTACCTTCACCTTTCTGGTGATAATTAAGAGTGCACGGGTAATACAGTCAGGTTTTTCAAAGAATATCTAAGAAGTAATACAAAATTAAAAACATGGAACAGTAGTAAAACAAGTTTCAAAGAAAGCTTGTAGTTTGCAGGAAGTCTGTGTGCTGTTTAGTGTAACACAGAGTGCTAGGGAAGAAATTAATCAGCCAAACAGCTTGCCTTTACAGATTTATAGGCTACTTTTGAGTAATATGTGGTTTGTTCATTTTCTCTTTGCCAGCCATTATCTAACAGTGCTACGACTTCCTAATTAAAGAGATGATTCTTTAACTGTGAAATCTATATTCTATTATTTTCTCTATTTACTGCTCAAGCTGACTTTTTTAATGATGAGTCTTGACTTTAAATCTGGGTTGATTATTAATTTTACTAAGGGAAGTCTTTCAGAGTTTCTCTCCAAGAAGGAAATCTGTTAGATAAGATTAAGTTACCTCTCTGAAGGAGAATAAATGGGTTTTCAACATTGAAGTAGATTGACATGAAACAGTAATGCAAATATTAATATAAATGTAAAGCATAGTAAAATTTTCTCTACATTCTGATTTTACTCTTTTAAAAGTATGTTTTTAGGACATAGACATTTGTGATCAAACTTGTGTTTTCAAATACTTATGATTAAACTTCTGATTGCACATTCTTCTTGGACAATTCACTACAATAACCTCGAACGCTGGCACTTAAACTGTCCCTTCAGGACCCTAACTCACATTCAGGAAAATACAGAATAATCACTATATTAGAAGGCAGAAAAGTTGCCAGAATTTCTGGGATAGTTTTTCCTTTTATACTATTAGGGAAAAGACACTTTGACTGCAAGACAAGATAGGCTAATTCTAAAATAAAAACAGCTGTTGTCCAGCCTGGCTATAAAAAAGGCCTTCTGAGAGCACTGTGCACTTCCAGTGTGACTCCTCTGCTGAATGCAACAGCAGATTTGCAGGTTCTTAACTTTCACTGTGCAGATTGGCAGCAATTTCCACTTTTAGTTAGGAGTTTATTTAAAAATTAAACTTACATGCCATCACAGAGATGCAAAGGGTATTCTGCCACCACCACCACCACTTCTCTCACTTAGCAAGGACACATAGTATAGCAGGTGAGCAGAAATAACGTATGTCATCCTTATTCACTGGAAAGGTGAAGGTAAAGCTCAGGCAACACAATGACAATGTTTGTCACGGCTGGAACATTTCCTGTGGGAATGGGAAATGTTAACTGACTTGACAATTTATCTTTGCTCAATTCACTTACGAAGTTAACACAGCATGTTTCAACAGTACTTCTCAGTAAGTCACCCAGGCACGTCTATTTTCTCTACTGCTTGCACCAGATACTTACTAAAATAATACTAAGTATTAAGATAAGGCAAAAATAACCCTTACAAGTAATCCCTACTGGCCAGTTTGAATTAAAATACTTGCTATTTTTAATTAAGTGTAAGTGTTAAAATTACTAGAAATCGATTGGAACTCCACAACCTTGGAGGCTATGTAAGTTTTTTAGAGGAAATCTTTGTGCTAGCTGCAAGGAAGGAAGAGAAAATGCTCTCACTTGCTGAAATCTGTGCATTAACCATTCTCATCTGTGTATATAGCCACATCTTATAACAAGGGCAGATATATATATTAACAAGTCCTGCAGTTAAGACATATGCCACCTTTTTATATGGGCAAGACAGAGAATGAAAAAAATACAATTCCTATTGCATTCTGTGTTTGTATGACTGATTTGATGAACCAAAGATATATTAGCTTTTTTTCTCTGTTTAGGAAGGTATTGCCCCTTGGAAATTTTTTTTCCCATGGGGAATGAGCTAGTTTTAGTTCATGAAGCCATAGTAAATCTGTTTCTTGCAGCTCCTTCTTCTTTTTCTTTTTTTTTTTTTTTTTTCATGAGAAAATGTTCAGAAATAGTTCTCCTCTGTGTAAAAAAAAAAGGATGGGTTTTATTTTTTTCTGAAATTCACTTTCTTGTGCCCTGCCTGTTCCATTCTTTAGACTCACAGGTTATTTCACTTCTCAAAAAAGCTATTAGGCCTGTTTTGTTCTGTGCATTATTCCCTTTCTGAAGATCACTGTAGCCAATTGCCACTTCTTTTAGGTTCCTAGTCTTCTGACTAGTTGTCCGCTTATTTTATCCCATTCTGAATCTTATAAGAGCTTAATGTGCTCTTCTGAGGCGCTGAACCCATCTCAAAAATACTGTAGACTACAATAAAAGCCTTTATTACAAAATCTGAATGAACTGGTAAAGTTCTATTTCTTGCGCTTTTTTATAGCAGTGTAACTCCACCAGGATTTATCTTTTGTTTATAAGTATCCCCTGCTGTCTCTCTTTTAATGAGGTGCTCACCCTATCAGGATGCTTTGGACAGCAATAATACTAATTAATGCCATAATATACGTACATACCATAACAACAATAATGTAACATGATACATATAATAATGAATCCATTGTACCCCAATCTATGATTATGGACCCAAATGCCAAAACTGTGAGAGACAAGCTCTTTAAAGGAAATGAGAAAATGTTCAGCAAATGTGAGTAAGGCATTTATTAATCAGAAGTTCCGTTCAGAGCACCATGAGTAAATCTTTCTGTAAGAAATCAATAAACAGTTATAGTTGTGCCGTCTTAGGTTTATATACTTTTATACTAGTTGCAGTGAGATTCTTTAAATAGCATTAGTTGTATTTCTCCTGTTAGCAGTGCCTCACTCCCCAGATGGCTAAGATAGAGCAAATCAAAACAAACTGCTACCTTCTGGTGCTTTTGCTCAGTCAGCTGCCTACTTTACAACACTTGCATATATATGCCAAATGCCTACCTAACACATATGAGATATGCCAGTAAAATACACTGAGATCTGCAATAAAATTTTATTAATGGGACTAAAATCTGTACTTACATTCTGATATCATTAGGCAGCAGGGCCTATACACTCTTCATTTCAGGTTTAGATTTATAATTATGAAAAACTCTGAAAACTTCCAAGAGGCTGGTATAATATATGCGTAAAATAATAAGCAGAGCTGGATCCTATGGAATTTTAGCAACTCATTTCACTTGTGATGAAGCAAGAATACTTAGAAACTTTTCAGCTTCAGTTACACTCTCATTATCACAGCAAGCTGACTTTAACTCCACAGGAATCAACAAATACTATTTAAAATTATTTCTCACTGAAGCTGAAAATAGCTAGACCAAGACTGACTATTCCATAGCTTTATTATAGATGTGCATCACTTGAGTATTAAGAGACAAGTCAACAACATAAAGAGAGTGATTGATTCCAGTGCAGTGAATGGATTTATTAGAGCACAACATAAATGGCCATGTGACTCTGATTTTCACAATTTTTCTTGACCTGTCAAGTTGTTGTCTTCATGAGGAACAAATGTGGGGTTTTTTTTCTCGTATAACTCAACATTGCCTTCACGATGTATGCTTCAGCCCAGATATTATCATGTCATCCTTTGTATCTTAGAGGTCTGATGGGTTTAACAACCCTGAAAATCTTAGGACTAAACTGTTTATGCTGACATCAGTCAGCATCAAAATGCACTGCCAAACCTCTGACCAAGTCACCCACAGAAAACTATGAAGATGAAGGTTACTTACAATACAGTTGCATGAGAATATATAAAAACTTTCTTCCTTTCATGAAATCTGTTGAATAATTGATCAAGGGAAATTTTAGCTTGAATTTAGCTAAAGGAATGTGAAAGACACTTTGTCACAAAACAGAGTTGTTGCCAGCATTACTCTTTTTCACTGTAGCTATTATTATACAATATGTGCTTATATAGTATAATGACAGTTTAATGTATTAAGTGTTCCCTTTTTTTTTTCTTTAGGCTTTCTGTTATATACGTCATAGGGAAAACAAAACCAGGTTCAAAGCAGCTGAAATTATTTGAAGTTTTTGTACCTCCAAACGTAGTAATAATTTAAAGCCTTTTTCTAATGTGTTTAAAAGTAATGCACCAGCATCAGATATCCATATTGAGGTTATGAAGGTTCTAATTAGGGTACTAAGCTGTAAGCTTGCTTGATTTCCTCTAATGCTTTGTTGTATAAAATAAAAATATTTTCAGTCATACAGTGTCAAGCCCTATGCCCTAGTTTAGGTGTTTAAAATCTTTATGTCTCAGTCATCTTGGAAACTCCATAATGCAGATAAATCAGCATTTTTGGAAGGTGATTCACGTGCCCTATCTTAGAGTGCTACAGAAAGAAAGCCAGTATACTCTCACAAACTGCTTGTTTCTCTTGATTGATTAACCTTTGGCTCTGGATCTCTCAGACATGAAAGTGTAACTCCGGTAAGTCTAAAAGTAGCTGAAAAACAATAACTGTCCTTTCTCCTCTCAGTACAATAAATTATCCTCTCTGTGTACCTCTCTGAAATATCTAAAATATTTGCTAGCCTATCTGCTAAAATCCATTTTAAACATGGTTAGATCAAACAATAATCAAGAACAAAGATGTGCCTGCAGAATTCAATTGCTATCCATACCAGTACTTTGAAATTTCCAAATCTGCCTTTAGATGAACTGAGTTGGAAAAGTTAAGATGGAAATTTGATAGGACTAAACAAATCCTTTATGTATTGCATGTTGTGCTATGGGATTTTAACTATTCTGTAAAATAATAGCAGCACGAGTTGGAAATTATCTCTGTACATCGCCTACTCTGAACAATAATCAAGCAAAAGTTCATCTGCTTCTGCTGCATGAAACAGGACTCTTGACAGAATTAGACTGGCTCAGTCATGGCTTTGTGTAGTGCAGTCTTGAAAACCCCAAGGATAAAGACTCCCTGCCTCTATCAAGGAACTTTTCCAAAGTTGAAATATCCTTATAGGGAAGATTTTTTTCCCTAATCTGCATACTGAATCTCCAAAGACAGTACTTGTGGCTGCTGCACTGTCTACTGCCACCTCTAACAAGGAGAGTTTTAGTTCACCATTCTTGTAACTCTCCTTCAGTTAGCAGCAATCTGCAATTAGAAAGATCAAGACAATGTCACTGTACCTCCAGTTCATGTGTTTTATATATAATATATATATCACTGACATATATATATATATAATATATATATATAATAATTAAATGGAGGCTATTTATGCTTCAGCTTTCTAAATTTGGGGCTTCAAGGAAAAGAAGAAAAGAGGCAATTGGGAACTTCTTTAATTTCTTACCAAATTCTACTATATAAAATCTTTGCTGGAACACTTTTACTTGAAAATTTCTGGATTTTTTCTGATTGAACACTTCAAACCACTTTAAAATTAAATATGTTCATCGCAGAAGTGAAGAAAAGTGCTGAAGTGTGAGTATGTGAGTCAGTATTAGCTGGCTAAACTCGGCTATATGTTACTCTCTTTTTCCACCAACAATTCAATCAAATTCCCAGTATCCTGTCTACTACTGCTATTACTGCTGTTAATTCCAATTTTTATATAAATAAAGAAGACAAAGGAATTTTTTTTATCATCTCATGATGATGGTGCTGCTTGCACAGCAAGAGGCATTTATTCTAGTTCAAAGCACAACATTTTCAATGCATCAAACACTACCAGGTTTAAGAGGGGAGAATTCTCATAGCTTCTTAAACATATATGGAGGACTTTAACAGCTGTAGGTAGTATGTTTCTACAAGATGACTGTCACATAGAAACACAAAAATATGACGGTGAACAAGAAAATAAAGATATGGCTGCCCTGAAATGTAAGTAGGTCTTGCAAGCAATGAACTTTTTATTCAAAGATTATTTTGAAAATGCAGGATAAATTATATACATAGAATAGAATTGCATTACACCTACAACTTCGTTTATGTTTTGTGAACATTAGGACAGTACTCATTGTCAGAAGAGTTCACAGAAAGAGAGATCTTAACTTTCAAGTTGATAAATAAAAGTTTAGACTACAAAATTTCTAATATTTTATACAGTCAGTGATAGAAACCATTCTAGATGTTTTATCAGATGAATAGTCAACCAAAAAAAAGCTATTAGTAAATTTAAGAAAAAATCAAATTAACTATAATTTGTTTTTAAAAACCGCATCTCTTTTGAGCAACTTTTCTAAAGAAATTGCTATCTCTTTGTTACATTTCACAAGGACAGATTACATGAATACTGTGTACTGCTAATGAAAATACAGCTGTGGTTTATTTTTCACCAAGCACATTCCTGCATCAAGGGGATTGTGAAAGGCGTTGCAATTGTGTAACATTATACACCTCATTGACATGAGCTCATGTGATTTCCTACCTAATCAAAGTAAAGAGGAATAGTGTGTATGGTCTAGAAAACAAAAAATAAGTGAGCTATTTCACCAGTTTGGGAATAAAGACAAAATTTACAGTCCAGTCCTTTTGACTATAATATTTATAGTTGGTAATAAAATGGACTGTGGATTATTGGCTGGCTCTGAGGGCAAGAAGCATGCCATGGCTCATATCCTCATGGATCTAGTCTCACCCCCCACATTCAAAACAACATGGGCTCATCTTTACTGACTTTGGGAATGCTCCCTGGTAAGTCTTTCCAATTCAAAAGATTGAAAATACGAAAAATTCAAAGGTGTGTGATATCTTTGTCAGCACTTCATCTATCACTTGAACCCAAAAGAGAAACCACACAGAAAGAAGCATGTCTACTGTCAGAACTAAAGCTACTTCCACTAGAGAACATGAAAACACACCCCTACTTTTCTCCACTGAACTCCCTGAATATCCTTCCACACTATATGAAGAAAACATTTAGTTATTTTGCCAATCAAAGCTTGGTATTGGAAAGCCAGAATTAGTAATTAATGCTATCATTGTTGTATTACCTTTTTTATTAAAAATATATCTTGGAGCAGACAAAACAGGCATAAAACAAGATATCCACAATCCTAAGTAAACCAGACTTTGGCAAAGAAATGTGGATTCTCTAGTTATATAAGTTAATTGGTCACTTCAGTTGACAACTTGAGTTGAAAAAACTGAAAGTTTTAGAATATTAAAGGAGTGAGATTTTGGTAAAGACTTTCAAGCAGGAGTTACCATTTAGGAGTTACCATTTATCATATGCTGACGATGTCTCTTGTAACAAAGCATTGCAATTAGGATCAAAAAGATCTCTTCCAGATTCACGTTTTTATTTTCCTGCTTTTAAAAATGCAATTATATTTAACTATAGGGAAGGAAAAAAAAAAAAAAAAAAAAGCCTAGTCTCTTCCTGCAGCATGAGTAGAGCCTTAAATAGTAGGAGTGGTATTTTGTATTTGATTCTTTTTAGTATTAACCAGTCATTTATGTTTTAAATTATATGTGAACAGTCTACATAAAAAATAATGCAACTTTTTTATTTCTGATGATTACATTATACATAATGAGCTAAATTCTATAGCTCTTATCATAAAACAATAATACTTTGCATTAAGAGAAATAAATTTTCTTTTACTGATGACTACCTTTCTTCCTGAGATGGTTTGTGGTTTCTTCTAAGGAGAGGAAGACGTAGTTAGCTAATGTAGGCTATTGCAGCTGGATAAAAAGAAATCCACACAATAGCAGACAAAACTTCATGGTCACAGGGTGATTCATGCTAGGTTTTGTTTTCCTCTAGCAATTTTCTAATTAAAATCTGGAGTTTTAAAAGTATTTTTTTGTTCTGAAACAGTATAGCAGTGATGGAATTGCAAGAGATTACCAAGGCAAACACTACATATGGCTCTGTGAACACTTTAAGCTTGCCTGAACTTGTATAGCCTCTAACCTTACCCTCACTCTTCATTCCTCCACAGTCCCTTGCTCCCTCTCCCTTAAGCCAGCAGAAGTATTTATGAAGCCATGCAACAAGCTGGACTGAGCTAAATTAACCTTTCTCCCACCACCACTGGGTTTTTTTGTTTTTTTTTTTTGTTAGTTTTAACTTAGATCCATTCCTGGCCTTGTTCACTGTCTGGCTACATGGATACCAATCTCAGCACTAATGGCTGTAGAAAAGAGAAGGAATGAGCATCCACATTCAGCAGAGGGCTCGGCAAGTTCTCTCAGTATCTGGATAAAAAAATCTCAGTGAATCACAATGTAAACATGTCATGGGTTAGGAATGGTACTCCCCAATTTGGTGTCCCCACCAAGACTCTCCATGTGCCACTCAGTCACTTCCTCACTTTCTCCCTCCCTCTCCCCCTGAGGTGGGCTGGAGAGAACTGGAGACACAAAAGGTAAAGATCATGGGTTGAGATATGAACAATTTGCTGGAAATAGCAATGAGATAAAAAAAGCAAACAGTAACAGCAATACTAATGACAGGGAAGGAATGATTGACATGGAAACCCCCTGAGAATAGACAATGCTGGACAACTCCCTCCACCCCGTTTACTTGACTGGAAGGGAACCCTTCTCCCCAGAAGAGTCTCTCTTTCCCTCACCCCCAGCAATGACATGAGGTGATATAGAATAACCTTCAGGTCCTAGTCATGCCCCCTCCTGGCAACTGCAAAAATTCCCTCTCCTGGACAGATCCAGGGCAAAATGCTACAGAATATATCTGCAAAAAACACACCACTGGAAATAAATAATGTTGTGTGTCATGTGACACAATATTCTGCATCACAGAATCATTACTTTAATACTTTGGTTCATAATTAAAAAAAATATATATTATGCCCTCAAAATTCAAGAAATCCTCATATGGCATTCCAAAGTATTTGTCCAGAGCATATTTCTCTAAAATTAAATTGATGCATTTCCCTGGGTAACAAGTAATCTCAAATCTCATAGACTTCTATGTGTTGCTGAAAGAGTGTGTGACTACTTGGTGGAAATCAGAGACAAGAACAGTGTCTTCAGAGTGTGGCAGTCTATCTACTCTGACGCAATTTGCAGATTTAGAGCTTTGCAGAAAGCTTTGTACTGGTGTCCATATTATACATTCTGTTGTATTTCCCATTATGTTATTCTAATTTTAATTGAATTGGATATTCACATTCTGAAACTTATTAATTTCTTTTTGAGTATGTTTCCTGATTCTGTGGCCCGTTCACCTGTCAGATCATTCTTCAAAGCTAATACTAATTGTGGATTTAGTTGACATGCATAGTGAAAATATCAATGATAGGGTATTTTTAACACATAATGGCAGCTCCAGATTTAGTCCCCTTCAGTATTAATTCCTGACAGTTATTGTCCCATTTAATTTAGGAGATAATTTTAAATAGAGAAGTTATCATCTGATGACTAAATGTTCCTTTTTATCTCGTTTGTATCAATTGTCAGTGCACAGAGGCATTGCCATGATCAATTCAAATGTATGAATGGTTGTGCCACCCGTGAAAATATGCGAAATCTGTCTCAACAGAATAAAGCAGTGATGAATAAATGCCTGTTCTTTTCTTTTCATTTTCCTGACATCCACTGCTACGGCAGCTTACAGAAACTTGCAGTTTGATTGTGCAGTGTCAGACTGTAGAATAATTCAGAAGTTCTGATTGACTAGAAAACCCCTTTTGTATTAACTTTGAATGACAAACTTTTAAATTTTAGATCTGAGTCACATATTTCACTGAACCATTTTAAGGTATGAAGCTTAGAATTTTAATTTTGATTAATAGGGAAAAGAGTACTACAAAAGAAAACCTAGGCCAATATTATGGTAAAATCCCTGATTTACAAACTTGATACCATCACCTAATATCAAAATGATTATTTTAAAGAAATAATAATTTTCACTGGATACTGATTTTTTGGTTGATTGGTTGGTTTGGTTTGGGGTTTTTTTTAATGCGTGCATAGAAAGGGGTGGAATGCCTTAGTATCATAGTCAAATCTCAGCTTCCATAGCCATTAATAAAAGGTTATCAGAGATTGGTTTTGCTGCTGTTTGATTCTTCCAGAATGTGGAAACCTTAACTAATGCTCTAGAGTTATAAATTATGCTTGAAACATAAATATTTTAAAATTGTGTTATAAACAAATAAAAGTCATTGTTAAAGAAAAAAGAAAAAATAGTGAAAAAATAACTGTTGCTGATAACGTTCTATTTACTTGGAAATAAAAGGCCTAAATTTGTCTCATTTTATGTATATGAAAGAACAAGAATTACATCCACAGATCTGTGCACTGAGTTCATCTTTGACTCAAACTGAAATATTTATAGCCTGGTTTTGGTTTAATACTGATTTTTGATTCTAAGGAGAGCTCCCAGTCTGAGTAACTATGTATTCCAAAAAAAAAATGAAGCTCAGTATTATCTCTGAGAAAACAATGTTTTAATTTATACTTAAAGCTGTTCAATTGAAATATTTCTGTAGATATAAAATCTATCAATATCAACAAGTCCTGTCATAGCAAATAAACTATTAGGCTTTGGGGGTTTTTTTGCACATTTTGATTAGTTAAAATACTCTTTCCAAAATAGGACAACAATAAATATAATTGCTAAGCTCAAAGTTAAGTTAGGAATTATAATCAAGTGCACATAACCAAAAGTCTTTTCTTTACAATTCCAAACAAAACAGATTATTAAGGAGATAACTTACTTTCCTATACTTTGTTTTTTAAAAAATGATTTTCCAAGATCAAAAACTAATTTTTAACTTATTAACAAATGTGTTTTATTATTTTTTAACACATAGCTGATCATTATTGCCTTGTGTCCTGGTTATCCTGTATGAAATTGTTTCTGGTGCCTTGCCACTTCTATTCTACATATAATGTTATAATTATATAGATTAAATAAAATATAGGTAAAATATATTTTCCTATTGATATGTTTTAGAACCATATAATTATAGAATTGTTTTTAATTGCATAAAACTGAAGAATCTATTTCATGTTGCTTCAAAGCAAATATTATTATTGTAGCAATTTAATTTTTTAATATACCACAGACAGGATCAGACTATCACATCATTATATTAATTCACAATAGACTAGGTTATGCTTCTGTCTACTATACTATGAAGGAAGTAAGTATAACTGCACTCAATATTTTCTATTTCCACCTGAGTGTTTGGGTCAAGGAGTAAAGTCTCAGATCTGTGCTTACCATGAATTCAAACTGTCATGACAGGTATGCCAAAAGGATTCATACTTTGCTGCAAGTTTAGAACACAGTTAAAATCCTTTCCTCTCCTTACTTATACCACTACTGTGAAGCAAGATGGGAAGTGAGGTGTAATCAATGGAGCTGAGATCCCTAGATTCAATGTAGTGTGGATGTTCACCTTTTCCCAACATAGAAACACAAGATAAGTCAATTATATATATATTTTTTAACACTTTGCTTGGTACAAATGTTTATATTTTTCCTAGCTTGTCTGACAAAACATTCAAATACTTGATGTACATATGAGACAGAATCTGAGCTCTGCACCCATTAGGACCTATAGGTGTTTCCAAAAAAACACCACCTACATTTTCCTTTCTTTTGGATGTTCCCAAACTATTAATGTAGTAAGGTTTGTTTGATTCATTAGTCAAGTCAAAGAATTTACTAAAGGTTTTGGCAAAATTGGCTTGTTTAACATTTTGTGCATAAAGAAGACATGATTTTAAAGTAAGTTGGAGGATCATTTAAAGTAAAGAGAATCTGGGCTTTCAGCATATGCCAACCTTTCATCAGTACGGATTCACTAGATTCACTCTCTAATCACCCACCAAAAAAATGAAAAAAGAGCCCCAACCTTTTGTTTATTCTCATTCATTCATTCATGCTTAAAGAAACTATGAAAGATTTCATTTAACATTATAGAGAAAGACTTGACCCTTTATCCTCATATGGCAATTTATATGATGAATCCATTATAATTTCAAATCTGGAAGACTGTACATGACCATTTCCCCAGTGCACAATAACACAACATATTCTATCTGCTCTTTATAGAGTAGATAAAACTCCATATTTATAAGAAGTACTCTGCTGTTGAGGATACAAGACATAGATCAGAAAAACATTTGAGTCTCTGAATATAGCATAATATGTCATTCTCATCCCTATCCCACAAAAAGAAATTTAACAACATCTAATGATGTCTGTTTCCCAAATACACACAGAAGTTGCCATGTGCATACAAGTTTTTATATTAAAAATCTGAATATTGGAAAACAGTATCAATTCTTTATATGAATGATAGTATCATACACATAATAGCCAAATTAATACTATTTTAAGATATTTTCCCTCTATTTCCTAATATTCAAATATCCACATCCTTATACATGTTAGATAGATATTACCTGGATGTTAGATTTGGTATTTGATATCAGATTTTAGAGAGATGATGTTATAGAAAGATGCCTTTTAAGTTGAAAACATGTTTCTCTATAGGCAGATCTAACTACACACATAGTATTTTTTCAATACCTTAATAAAATTATAAAGGTAAATTCAATTTATTTTAAAAAAGTTAATTAAAACTATTCTAATTTATATATTCCCAAAACTGTGAAAGGTTTTTTTGGATTGATTTCAAGCATTTCTGACCCAAAGAGGGTAATCAAAGTTTAATGTTCACTTCCTACACTACAACACACTCTCAGCCAGTAGATGTGGATATTCACAAAGAAACTACTTTAAAACTCCTATGCTTTGGGAAAAGGCAAAAAGAAGAAAGAATGAAAATTCATTTTTTTTGTATTTTTATTGCATATTTCCATTTTATTTATTTTAGTTGCATGCAGTACTACTAGGACTGTGCTAGCAGAGTCTATTTAAAGTGAGGTGGTATATATTCATGAAATTTGGTGGGAGGAGGGATTTGAATCAGCAAAAGATTTGACTGAATTTGTCATTAATTGCACTGATGCAATTTTTTTTTTTTTAATTCTATTCAATTTACTCATGATTCTAAAAAAAATTTCTCCTAATATTTTTAAATAGATTTTGGGTAGATATTCAACCCTTCAAAGTAAAGATCATATTATGAAACAATGTATAGTCATTCTGTCAAACCTTAAAATTGGTTTTATTTATGTGCATAATGCAGAATATTGATTTTATTA
This sequence comes from Pyrocephalus nanus, assembly GCA_038380795.1. NCBI lineage: Eukaryota > Metazoa > Chordata > Aves > Passeriformes > Tyrannidae > Pyrocephalus > Pyrocephalus nanus. The sequence goes on from CM076262.1 coordinate 41,154,184, forward strand.
GTGTTGATTTAAAATCTATTTTTGTAGTGGACATGGAATATTAGAGTTTAATAAAGGTTTTGTAATGGCACTATCAGTTCTAGGAGATACTATTTTGCTCTTAATAACTTGTTGACAAAATCAGTGCTAATTAAAGTCACTTTGATTCTGGAATGTTATTTTTCATGAAAACTGACCAAAAGAGAAGATTTTTTTTCAACTGTAGTTCATGGTATTCATTACGGCTCTAGTAAGTCCCTCAGGGAAATTTCATCTTTTTTATTGACATAGCAAACTGTTTTTAAGCTGACAGAAGTTTGATGAGTCTCCTGCAGCAACTTCACTTAAATAACTTCTAAATAATGGGCATATACCAGTCAAAGTAATCGAGATAATTTTTAAAGGATTCTAGCATTTACCTTTAATCTGGCTGCAGAACATCAATGGATTTTCCACATTTCATAAATTTGGAAAACCGATGACTCATATATAGAACAGATGAGGAGACATGATATGGAAACGTTTTTGTTATTGCTGAGCAGTGCTTACACAGAGCCAAACCCTTTTCTTCCTCTCACCCCACCCCACCCTCAGCGAGGAGGCTGGGGTTGCACAAAAAGCTGAGAAGGAACACAGCCAGGATAGCTGACCCCAACCAAAGGCATATTCCATACCATGTGGTATCATGCCTAGCAGACAAAGCTGGAGAAAAAGGAAGGAAGGGGGCAGACACTCAAAGTGATAGCGTTTTTCCTCCCCAGTCACTGTTGCACGTGATGGGGCCCTGCTTTCCTAGGCATGATTAAACACTTGCCTGCCCATGTGAAGCAGTGAATCAATTCCTTGTTTTGCTTTGCAGCTTTTGTTTTCCCCATTGCAGTTTGTATATCTCAAGCCATGAGTTTTCTCACTTTTATTCTTCCAATTTTCTCCCCTATCCCACCAGGGAGCGATTGAGCCTTATTTGGCAGCTGGGGTTAAACCATGACAGATGACCATAGATTTAAACTGTCAGTTGTCTGGGAGTTTGTAGAAAAACAGAAAATGTGTTTATCCTCTTAAACTATATATAGAATCAAAATCATGGAATGGTTTGAGTTGGAAGAGACTTTAAGGATCATCTGGTTCCAACAACTCCTTACAGAATTATAAAACCATCTAGATTGGAAAAGACCCTTAAGATGCTGAATATATTAAAGAATAAATAAAATTTCTTGTACAAGAAGGTTGTCTACTGACCACTAGGAGCCTCACAGGCAGTAAGAAATTAAAATTTGTGGAAAATATAATTCCAAAATAAGAACAAGGATACATGTTTTGGATATGTTACCCATTCTCCAGTAATATGTTACTTATTACATTTTAGTCTGACAATTCTGATCTGCCTCCAGATTAGAATCTTCCTGCTTCTTTTTCTTCAGTATTTGACCTGATTTTACATGGAGAACAGGTGCCATTCAAAAACAAAAACAAAAGTATAGTATCTCCAAGGTGCCTTGAGGCCTTGCTTATTCAAATAAAAAATTTTCACATTCTCCAGGATCAAGAACAGAACTGAATGCTCAGACTTGAATGCCTATGATTTTCTTTTCATTTTCTTCAAACAATACAGATGCTTCTGACGCTTCTGATACTTTTGGCTTCAGAAGTTTTTGCTCACTATGTAGATTTACATTTTCTAAATAGGAGTTATTAAGGTGTGGTACTCCCTGATGAAATTCTGTAGCTATGTTATTACTACTTCTTCACATGAGAAATTATATCATCTTTGAACACTTCACCCCATGCTAGACAAAGCAGAAGTAGTTTCCTGCATTTTTCAGCACCTTGCAGTGTCAGAGTGTTAGTGTACTAGATATACAGAATGCACTAAACCTTTTATTGATCCAGGAATTATCTCATAGAATATATTTTTTCATATATATATGCCTGAGACTAATCAAAACTACTCAAGCTATTAAATAGTTATAACCAAATGCATTTACAATCTTGTGTTCATCAACAATGGAGAGAGGGATAATATTTTTTTAAAAATCCGTAGGTCCTCCTAAAGTCAAAAGGATATCACTGGGAGAGTCAAAACAAGTTTTTTCCTTATTAATATCATGGGCATCAAATCCATGGGAAAAAATAAAAAAGGAGGCTGAATGTATAGTGCTGTCATTCTATTGCCTTTGTTGAAGAAATTGTGTTCCACAGCAAGGTGAAGCAGGATTAGGTCTATATGACTACATAGCATTTAGCAGATGCCATTTTTGAACAATCTTTTAGCAAAGGCTTTTCTATGGCTTTTCACCTCAGTTTGTACATGGCAATATCCGTATTTCAGTCTAAATAAACACAAATTTTAAACAGTTTTGAAAAAATAAATACATAAATATATTCTTATATAATTTCTTATATTCACAAATACAATGATATAGGTGTCCTTTCCAAGATGTTGTTATTCTCTCTTTTAAGTATGATTTAAAGTATTGATGGTTTCATTTACAGGTCTCAAATAGATAGTGCACATGATTTCCAGTTTCTACTGTATCTGAGATATTCAAAGCCATAAATAAAGCAAGTATTACCCAGTGATCTTTACAGAAAGAAGATCATGAATGTAAACTTTGCCCTTTAAATCTTCCATTGCTCTTCAAGCATTCCAATTTTCCCCATTTTGCTCTTCAGTTATATCTATGAAGTTTTCATTGTCTGCTTACACACAGTATTGAGGTATTCTCTACTGCTAAATGTTTCAGGACTGCGATATGTCTTCAGGAACCACAAAGTTTAACTGATTTCCATTTGTGAAGTCATTTGAGATCCTCTGATGAAGGGTACTAAAAAAAAAGCTATTCTTATAATGAGTTACTAAAAAGCCATCTCTTATAGTGTTTAACACCTCAATTTGCATAAATCAGATCATATTCATTGTAACTTTGGGGATTTTATTTCTTTTGTCTTCAGGACTGGCAAAAATTCCATAAATAACAGCAACAGAATTACAAAAAGCCCCATCTGAATAACTTGATAAAAAATTCCAAGAAAACAAAACAATATATAACAACACGAATTCTCCTACACAAAATTATGCATGATTATTTCAGACTAACAGCATGGCAACAAATGGTTAGTTTTGAATACTTGCTGAGAGAAATACATTTCACGTAAATTTGTTTCTGAAATCATGGCCAAAATACACTGGTTTCAGATGAAGATTTTTTTTCTTTAGCAAAATAAATAATTTTCAGTTTAAAAATAAATTTTGCTTTCTATTTATCTAATTTTGTCCTTGGCTACCATAGGCATGATTTACTTAAGCTGAAAAGAAATAAAAGTTGTGAAGTTGTTCATATATGATGCATGAGAGTATAATGTGAAATAAGATACCTAAACCACAACAAGAAACAGAACACTGCTCAGCTTAAAGCCTGAATCCACACTACTTACTCAGGACAATATTATGCATTGTGCCTTCAGAGGCCCAAGAGTTTCTTGCTAAACATGCCACTAAAATTGTAAATCAATATTATATTATGAATAAAGTCACAAGGAAACAGAGTAAGCATGATATTAACTGATAAATATATGAAATGTAACAAATAATTTTAAAAAGTGGACGTACCACTTACTTCTGAAGATTGCTTATCTTCATGTGAAGTATTTAGCAACTTAGCAAACTATCTTTAAGAAGGATTGTTTACACTTGCTGTGTTACATTTAAAGGTTTCACTTGCATGGTTACACAGGAGCTACCAAAACATCTATCAACCTGATTATGGAAGACACTGTCCCAACAAGCTACAGATGAATGATGCTATTCCTCAAAGCTATTATTCCTCAGACTATTGAAAATATAGGATCCGAATCATTTAGGTTGGAGAAGATCTTTAAGATTCTGTCATGATTTAGCCCCAGGAAGCCACCAAGCCCCACATATCTGCTCACTCACTTCCCACCAGTAGGATCAGGAAGAGATTTGGAAGTGTAAAAGTCAGACAACTTGTGGGTTGATATAAAGACAGTTTAATAAGGAAAGCAAAAGCCATGAACACAAGTAAAACAAGACAAGGCATTAACTTACTGTTTCCCATGGACAGGGAGGTGGTCAGCCATCTCCAGGAGATCAGGGCCCTGTCACACCCAACTGTTACTTGGGAAGGCAAACACCATCACTCTGAACATCCACACTTCCCCCCACTTTCTATACTGAGCATGATGTTATATGGTATGGAATATTCCTTTGGTCAGTTTGGTCACCTGTCCCAGCTGTGTCTTCTCCCAGCCTCCCATGCATCCCCAGCTTCCTTGCCAGTGTGGCAGTACAAAAAGAAAAGGCCTTGGCTCTGTGTAAGCCCTGCTCAGCAATAATAAAAATATCTCCATATTATCAACTCTGTATTCACCACAAATTCAAAACACAGCTCCACACCAGTCACTGTAAAGAAAATTAACTACCACAGCCAAAACTAGCACAGATTCCAACCATTAATCCGTCACTGCCAAGTGCACCACAAAAACGTGTCCATATCTACACATCTTTTAAATAACCCCAGGCATGGTAAGACAGCCACCTCCCTGGGAAGCCTGTTCCAATGTTTGACAACCATTTCTGTGAAGAAATTTTCCTGAATGTCCAAACTAAACCTCCCCTGCAAAACTTTAGCCCATTTCCTATTGTCCTATTGTTTGTTACTAGGGAGAAGAGACCAATCCCCACCTCACTACAATCTCCGTTCAACTATTTGTAGAGAGCGATAAGGCCTCCCTTCAACCTCCTTTCCTCCAGGCTAAACACTCCAGCTCCCTATTCTGCTCCTTATAAGATTCATGCTCCATACCCTTCACCAGCTTTTTTGCCATTCTCTGGACATGTTCTAGCACCTCAATGTCTTTCTTGTAACGAGGGACTAAACTGAGCACAGGATTCAAGGTGCAGCTTCACCAGTGTCAAGTACGGCAGGACAACGACTGCCCTAGTCCCACCAGCCAACCTTTCTGCGATCCAAGCCAGGATGAAATTGGCCTTCTTGGCCACCTGGGCACATTGCTGGCACATGTAAAACCAACTACTGATCAGCACTCCCTGGCCCTTTTGCACCAGGCTGCTTTCCAGTCATTCTGTCTCAGGCCTCTAGTGCTGCATGGGGTTATTGTTACCCCAGGACCTCATACAACTGGCCTGAGACCATCAATCCAGCCTGTCCAGATCCCTCTGCAGAGCCTTTCTACCCTCCAGCAGATCAACAATCATGCCTAACTTGCTGTCATTTGAAAATTTACTGAAGGTGTACTTTACCCCCTTGTCTAGGTCATCAGTAAAGAAATAAAACAGGGCTGGCCCCAGTACTGTGTCCTGGGCAACAGCACCAGTGACGAGCCACCAGCCGAATGTAATTCCATTTACTGCCTCTCTGGGCCTGGCCATCCAGCCAGTTTTTAGTGCAGCAAAGAGGGCACCTATCCAAGCCATGAGCAGCCAGTGTCTCCATGAGATTGCTGTGGGAGACAGTGTCAAAAGTTTTGCTGAAGTCCACGAAGACAACATCCACAATCTTTCCCTATCCACTAGCCGGTCACCTTGTCAAAGAAGGAGATAGGTCAGCCAAGCAGGACCTGTCTTTCCTAAACCTGTTCTGGCTAGGCTTGATCCCCTGGTTGTTCTGCACTTGCTGCATGATAGCGCTCAAGATGATCTGCTCCATGACCTTCCCTGCCACCAAGATCATGCTGATAGCCCTGTGTTTCCCTGGACCCTCTTCTAAATATTCTTGTACATGGGCTTTGCATTTGCTAATTTTCAGCCATCCTGGTTAGCCAGGACTGTTGGAAAATGATTAAAAGTGTCTCAGTGGGCTTCTCTGACATTTCCTCTGTGCCCTTGAGTGGATCCTCTCTGACCCAAGAAATTGTATATGTCCCAGTGGTATAGCAGATTGCTGACCATTTCTCCTTGGATTATGGGGGCTTCATATAGTAATATGTCTCTGTCTTCCAGGTCAATATAATTCCCTTATTCTGGTCAGTTTTATTTCTGATGATCAAAAATCAGTTCAATTTATGCAGAAAAGAAATAGGAAAATTTCATGGTTCTCACTCTGGCAAAGCCAAGGTCCTATAGCATTTTGGGTACATTTACAGTGTCTATTCAGCTGCATCACATTTATGCTGTGCTTCAGGAAAAATAAACTGCCCTCCAAGCCCTAAAGGCAAAGCTATTTACAGACAACTAGAAGCCATTGTACTTTAACACTGATGGCTGAAACAGCTCAGACAAATAGGGAACAACTCTTCCACGGTGCTGTTTATTATTCTGTGAGCAATCTATGTGGATGGATTCTGACACAAGGACACATGCATAATATCAGATAAAATATAATATAAAGAAAGTAGTGCCCTATGAGACATGGAGAACTGAATACAGAGAGAAGGAGAATAGTGGAAAACATAGACAGTTTAAAATAACTTAGCACTTGGTTCAAAGAAATAAGAATTCTGTAGCTTTTTCCTACTTCCACAAAAATAAAGACATATTTTCTGCTCTGGGTATACTACAGTTTGTAGTAACCTCTGTTAGTAAGTTTACTGTCTTTGAAAAACACAATGTTCTACCAAAGATGTGTATGAAATTTCTTGATAGCTCATATGGGCAAAGGACTACTTGTAAAATTACATGATGATTTGAACATAGTAAATGTTTAAAAACACAGTGTTAGATTACTGTTAGACACCAGATTTTCAAGGAGATTTCGAAAAGAATATTGGAGGGAAATAGGCAGAGGTAACCATTGTCATTTGGATAGTAATTAGTTCCTTTACAATATGCAGTTTAGAGTCTGGAAATTGCAATACTTCAGATTTCTCATGCCTTTTTAAAAATATAGTATGACAGATGATGTTGAAGCTACTGATTTTAAAGGGGATTTCTTAATTTGAGGGTTTAGGCGTGTATCTTTATTCTTCTGTGCATATGTTATTATTATTCATAGTTTTGCTCATATAAATGCCTTTAACTATTTAAATAACTTTTCTGACAAGGCAGTAAAAGATGTAGAACAAACAACTGGTGTTTTTCTTAGCTCTTTGGTAAGTGTTATGATGCTTTCCAGCAGTTCCTTTCCTAGACTGAGTTAAAGGTTTTGTTTAGTTACTAATTCTTTGTGTGTGAAGGTTTACACTGTGCTTGAGAAGAGGATTTGTTTCTAATCACTACTAGAGTATTATTTTAGACATGCTTTGATGCATCACTATATGGATACTTGGGGTTTATTACTCTTTGCTTCTTGTCTCAGTGGCTGACATCTCTCCTCCCCTTAAGCTAAGAACAGGATGGCTATAGCCATTCCAGCTATAGTCTCAAGCATCTAACCACAGTGCTAAGTGTAGGAATGATGCTCCAGGTCACTTCTCTGTAACCAAACTCATTTAGCTGTAGCAATCCCTGGTAGACTAATCTGGAACATAGCAATGCAGGGAACAATTCTCTCCATCATTCTAAGCCTACAATTTACAAAGTGGCACATCTCTTCTCAACTGGGAGATTCCCTAGACCTATCAGATTGTCTGTGAGTCAGCTATCTTGTTTAATACTGCTCTGCCAGACTTTTAAGACAGGTCTTTACTGGTTTCTGTAGAGCAAAGAAAGTTTCAGAGAGCCCAGCTAGATTTCCTCCAGCAGACCTCCCATTTGAGAGTAAGCCAGCAGTCTAGGCTGGCTGCAAACCATGGAAGAGCAATGTCATATGCCGAGAAATAAATGTTTCAGTCTCAGCTCTTTTCACCAACAAAAAACAGCTTTTATCTGGCTAAAATGTCGACCAAATGTATATTGTCGACCTAACTGATTCATTTCAGCAGAGCAAAACACTTGAAATACTTATGAAATATTGCTTTGGCATACCATTTTAATTTATATTTCAGTGATTCAAAGTTTATTTCAAAGTTATTTACAAATATTTTATAAAAGCAAAGCATGGAAACTCTTTCATTCAGGCTAAACAACGTTTCAATTTGAAACAAATTCTTTTCTTGATTATGTGTTCATGCAAGATATATGCATGAGCACATAATAAAGAGGTGGCTGCAGAATGAGGGAGTAGACCTTAAAAATGAAAATGTGAAACAAAAATTAAGAGTCATTAGGAAATGCAGTTCTGGCACTGTGTACATTTATGGTTGTGACAATCTGCCAACTTCATGACATGTTATTCCTATCTGGATTACTTGTTCTATATACCCCACTACTATGTCATGCTGAATTGCAATGATAGGTCATACAGTCCTAATCCATCACTTCTCACATTTGCATCAGAGTTAGTGCTCTGGAGCATCATTCCAGTCATACTTTCACTAAGGTGAATTACTTTTTTTTTTTTCCCAGATAATAAGCAGTAAATTTATACGCAATGTTTAATGAACTAAAACAAACAAACAAACAAAAACGTACAGAAACAAACAAAAAAAAAATAGAAAAAACTCCACAAAGACTATTGATAATCTATGCTGATTTTTAAAAAATAAAAAGCAGAAAAGCCACATGTCTGATATACTCAAGAGGAAAACTAAAAATGGCCCAAGTATTTGTTGATTTTCTTTGCATATTCTTGAACTAAAACTTTTGTGGTTTTTAATTCACTATTAATGTAATTCTTACAGTACAATTTGTAAAACATATTAAAGGGGTTTTTCTTATATAAAAAGGCAAAAATATTTACATTCTCCTTTCTCAAAGGAACCCCTAAAATATCTTTTTGATACATACCTGCCTAATCCAGTGCTTTAGTTTACTTTTCATTTTTTTCTTACAGTAAGGTGAAAAATAGGAATACTCCACTTAATTATAGGAGATTTTATTACAATATTTATATATGAAACCATCTTATTATTGTTTTAGCTCAGATAAAAGCTCAACTAGACAAAATAAAAAAAGGGCTTATTTGATTCTTAAAATACTAAGAAACGTATAATAAAGCCTCTGTATATAAACCGTAAGTCTTTTCGAATAAGCAGAGCTCATCTTCACTAGTGTCCTGGCTTCAGCTGGGGTGGAGTTTATTTTCTTCCTAATAGCTGGTACAGTGCTGTAGTTTGGATTTAGAATAAGAATAATGTTGATAACACACTGATGGTTTAGTTGTTGATGAGCAGCGCTCAGAAGAGGACTTTTCAGATTCTCTATCTGCCCTGCCAGCGAGGAGGCTGGGGGTACAAGAAGATGGAAGGGGACACATCCAGGATAGTTGATCCCAGATGGCCAAAGGGATATTCCAAACCATATGGCATCATGTTGAACTGTTGGTCAGTGGGGGTTGGAGAAAGTGCATGGTGAATGTTTTTGCATAGTCTTTTATAGTTATTTTATTTATTATTATTATTTTCCTTTTCTTTTTTTGCCCTGTTAAACTATCCTTATCCCAGCCCACGAGTTTTACCTTTTTTGTTATTCACTCCCCCATCCCACTGCAGGGGAGTGAGCAAATGGCTGTGTGGTGTTCAACTGCTTGTACAGTTAAGCCACAACAATTAAAAAGATCCTTAACTCAGCACAAAAGGAATTACCACAGCAGTGTTACATCTTCTTAGCAAGTATTTTTTGATCATATAAGAAAAACATAAAACCTGTTTAGCACCAAGGATGAATTCTGAACAATTTTCTTTGGTGAATCTTCTCTTCACATTGATTTGTCACTTCTTCTTGTGGGAATCTCATTTCTCCTGGAACATCTCTTCTCTACAAGATACCTATTGCCACCCATGAGAATGGGTACTATGAGAATACCCACAGTACAGGCAGAAACCACAGAACTCTGGCCATGCCTTTATTCATATCCCTACACCTTTTGCTCTACCTGTTTCTCATCCAGACCATCCAATGTTCAGAATTTCCTTTTTATTTTCTGAAAGCCTTCTGATCTCTTCCTTTCTGCAGAGAGCCTTGTTTCCAGCAAAATTTTGAATCAACATGTTTACTGTCTACTGCAGCATTATCACTGTAGCTTTTACCTAGAAGTATTGCTATTTTTCCTCTTTTCAGAATATAGTGTTGATGTTTCCAGCATGCTGTTCCCCTAGTGCATACAGAACCTGTCACTATACTCTAGTGAAGTGCTTTTAATAGATGGAGTTCTCAGTCATGGAAAAAAATAATAAGGAGGCTTATACTTTTCTGATGTTCTTAAAAGAGAGCATCTGTATAAGCAGCCCCCTTGAATTCTAGTATTCATTTCAAACGTGTTTACACATGACAATATGGAAACTAAAAGAAATATTTCTGCTAAAAAGTTAGTTTCTGGTGTTGCTTTTTATTATTATTTTAGGTTGCAATTTTTACTTCAAGCAATAATTATTTCATAGCTCATCTTCACTTAAACATTCTGAAAATCTTTCATTTTAAAACTTCAGTAACTGCACAATACAGAACGTCTGATCAAGGATTTTGTCTCCTAAAAACATTTAACTAGAATACACTGAATTTGAAAGGAGAGAGGCATAAAGCAACTAAGATCCATCTATTACTGCAAAAAAAAAATTGGGCTATGTCTCTTCTCACTACTGAATGAAGCACGAGAGGCACAGTTGTATCACAATATCATATTCTGGAGTTGGTCATGACAACAATTTCAGAATTATTTTAATTATTACAAATTATGTCAGCCAACATGCAAGCTGAGAATGCTTTAGTATGTAAGAAATGGAGCTGTTGGTTTTATTAGTTGTTTTTGTTGTTAGGAGAAAAGCTTTTAAAGCTGCTTGCAGCGTTAATTGCATATTTCTTTCCTGTCTTGCAGAGAATAGCATAAAATCACTGATGTGTTTGCTTTAGTTTCCAAAAGCTAATGTAAGGGAATAAAACTTACTTAGCATGAAGTCAATCTTGCTACTGTAAAACACTTTTAGTGTTAAAACATTATAATACGTTTCTTCTGCATAAGAACAAAAATATAAGGGAAAGCTAAAGGAGAAACTAAAATTCATTTAAATTCTATGATTTAATAAGAAAATTCATATTTTTTATCAAATACTAACCCACAGTAAGCTATGAGAAAGCACTAGCTTTGAAAAAACTCTTTGCAAAAAGTATCCAGCACACAGGTGGATAAACACATCGTGTGGTGGGTGAGCAATTGGCTCACAGGTGGAGCACAGAGGGTAATAGAAAATGGATTGACATCAGACTGGTGACCTGTCACTAGTGGGGTTCCACAAGGCTCCATTTTAGGCCCTGTGCTCTTCAACATCTTCATAAGTTAGTTGGACGCAGGGCTGGAAGGGATACTAAGCAGGTTTGTAGATGACCCAAAACTGGCAGGAGCTGTTGACTCCCTCGAAGGCAGGGAGGTCCTGCAGAGAGACCTTGACAAATTGGAGAACTGGTCAATCACCAACCATATGAAGTTCAACAAGGGGAAGTGCCAGATTCTGCATCTGGGATGGGGCAACACAGGCTGTTCATGCAGACTGGGGAATGAGGTGTTGGAAAGCAGTGCCATGGAAAGGGACCTGGAGTCCTGGTCAATGGCAAGTTGAACATGAGTCAGCAGTGCCCTGGCAGCCAGGAGGGCCAACCAAGTCCTGGGGGGCATCAGGCAAAGCATCTCCAGCCAATCAAGGGAGGTGATTGTCCTGTTCTGCCCTGCACTGGTGAGGCCTCACCTTGAATATTGTGTGCAGTTTTGGGCACCTCAATGTAAGAAAGATGTTTAGCTATTAGAGAGCTTCCAAAGGAGGATAATGAAGATGGTGAAGGGCCTTGAGGGGAAGCCATATGAGGAGCAATTGAGGTCACTTGATCTGTTCATCCTGGAGAAAAGGAGACTGAGGGGAGACCTCATTGCACTCTACAACATCCTTGTGAGGGGAAGAGGAGGGGCAGGCACTGATCTCTGTGGTGACCAAGGCAATGGCCTGAAGTTGTGTCAACAGAGGTTTTAGGCTGGATATTAGAAAATGGTTCTTTTTACCCAGAGGGTGGTTGGGTACCTGAACAGGCTCCACAGGGAAGTGGTCACAACACCAAGCCTGATGGAGTTCAAAAAGTATTTGGGCAATCTTCTCAGGCACATGGTGTGACTCTGTGCAGGGTTAAGCAGATTACTAATTGACTTTACAGACCAGTACACAGTTGTAAGAGTTAGAATAGGTTAGAAGTCGAAAAATTGTTGTTTTCATTCAGAAGAGACTGGGGAAAAAAAATCTTTCAGCCATAGCATACTAAAATTATAAAGCAGAAAATGAAATGTATTTCCTTATTAGTGGTGGTCATCCACATTTACAATGTGGAAAAGCAAGAGTATGTTTGTACGTGAAGGTCAAGAATAGAAAAATCAAATAGCTGCTGAAAGGACTTATAAACATGTGATTTATAGCTTCAAGCTACTGTGTTTCCATACCTGAAAAATATCACTACTATCATTATGCAGTCTAGCTTCTTCTGATGTATGCCTCTCTAAACAGGAGTATAAGGAGCTTTGACATGCATGCTCCTTCCACAGGCTTTTCGTAATACATGTACTTATACCCTATATACATTCACAAACTCTGTAATAATCAGGGGGTCATTCCAGACTGGGAAGTTTCTTGGTGATGTCTCTTACCTGGGCCCTAAGGAGGCAACACACCTTCCTTGATTAATTATGGAATTATTCCATAACTCTCAACAGTTACTCTACAGCCCGTTCCAACTAAAAGTGACTCCCCAACAGGCTGTGAACTGCAGTAGGATGGATGAATGTGCACCATATAGACTATTCTCTCTTAATAAAAAACAAAGATTGACTCCTTCTCTACCTCCTCAGTCTCTCCCCCTTCTCTTTACCACTAACTCCTTCCTTTTAGGGTTAGCTCTGTATTTCCCTGCTTTCTTTCAGAGCAGTGTAGTGTAGTGTTATTTGAGGCAATTCAGTAACTTCCTCTGTCTCTTAATTTTTATTTTTATTTTATTTCTCCAAAACATCTGGAATCTACATTTGTTTTCTGACTTTTCCTCTATTACTTCAGTGTAATCTTTCCCTGTACAAATTGTTTTCTCATTAATTTTTTCCTCTCTCTATCTTTTTCCTACATCTCTATGTTTTAAAGTGCTTTCCTTCACATTATATAGGAGATTTTGTCTCTTTCACATCTTCATTAAAATTTTGCTAGATGGAGGAATATAGGCCACTTCTGTTGCAACTCCACAAAGGGCTAGCATCTACATATTGAACTGCACTGACATCAAAAATCAGATTTTGGTCAAAGGATATCTGTGATACTATAATATGTTTGAAAAAATGCTAAGACTATTAAGAGACAAGAATAAAAAATCAACTTAAAAAAGCCTGCATTATTCAATAAACCTGAGACCTTGCAGATGAACACAGGTTAGCCAACACATTGTGAAAAAGGAATCCTCATATATTGTGAGAACAAACCAGACTTTGAAACTTGCTGCGTCTCAACACAATCATGATATCCAACAGCCACTTACATGCCAGGTATGTATATTAAACTGCAGCACTTCTGTTGAAACTGTTTGAACTGCTTTCTTCTGTCTCAGATCTGTTCCCTCTACATCCTCAGTGTTACACATGCACACTCCAGGGAAAAGCTAAGTTTGCTGCTATTAGGCTTTGAAATTAAAACATAGCAATGAAGAACTGAATTAGATTCTACATCCTTACAGATCTTCAAAAGAATTCACATTTTATATTCAAGATAAGCAAGAAATAGGTTTCACCCATCTCTATTGTTTCAGAATTTAACATGAATGAGACTATGCCTTGAAGGCACTTACTGATCAATAGAATTGTTATTACGGTTTATAACAAGTGAGAAATAGGTAACTTTAGGGACAATTGCAGGCATGTCAATTAGAAAATCTTGAATGCATCTACTGAAGACTCATTGTAAACCAGCAAAGATAGAACCTGGCATTTTGTCCTTTGCAGTCACTTTTTCAGGACCAACTTTCCCCTCACAAAGAGAGCAGTGACAAAAATGGAGCACTGACCCACTTATTAACCTACTGCACTTGTTCTACAAGAACAGCTGTCGTCCAAGTCAGAAAACAGCGAATTGGCACCACCTTAATCCCCATGGCAATGAATGCCTTGCAGCTCCATTCTGAGAAATTCTTGTCAAATAGAAAATACCATCTAATTAATCCAAATATTTTTGTCTCTTTAAATATGTATTTGGCAATTTTTTTACAACATAATAGCATACCTTACTATGCACTGTCTGCTACTTGTCAAAATAACAGACAATGTATAAACACTGAAAATAAAATTGCAGGTGTCATATCTGAGAGAAAATATGTTGCTTGTTCAAAATTGAATAAACACTTTATAGAAATGTAGAGTGTTGTGCAGTTTAGTTACTCAGACTTCATCTTACTATGTTGTGTTAGGACAAAGATTTATGTCTCCATTAGAATAAAATAGAAATAGCATAGACTACATTGTTCTTAAAGCAGAAAACATATTACCAGGGCCAATGCTGATAAGCACCAATAGACACAAACCCATTGCTAAGCATTTCTGGAAGACTATCCAAGTATCTTACTCAGTTTTGAGCTCTATTGCAATGAATTATTGAGTTTTCCTCTTCCCTATGGCACAGCAGCAGCACTGTTTCAAGTAACTGTTCTCCCAGGTTAATTCTGATCCAGTGACTTCTCTTATTTTCTATCCCAATCAAGCAAAACACAGGTTTTGTTCTCAAGCAAGTTACAATTTATTTAGTGCTCTGTATAAGCCCTAAAGGTGTCTGCATATTGAACAAAAAAAAAAAAAAAAAAAAAAAAAAAAGCCTGCTAAATACTACTAAATCTTGTGGGAAAAGAAAGTATTGTCTCTAGCATTTTTTCCAAAGTAGAATGACTCTTGGAAGAGGAGAACTACTGCAGGTAAATTCATTTCAGTGAATTTCAGCCATCTGAAATATAGATACCCAGTTTTGAATTAAATGTGCTATGTTTTCTTTATAGACAACAAAGATATATAGGCAATTCTAGAGTATGATTAATTTTAGATGTCGACAATAGGATGAGATGAATTTCACCCCAGGGTGACTATTACTCTTTTCTGACTCTGAAGTGTCTAGCCAGGCAGTAGAGACTTGCACTATATATTTCAAATTTAACTGAAATTAATCCCACCGTGTTTGCCTTACAGTTTTGCCAGAGAAATTGTAACTTGCATTTTAGTCAGGGATATAAATGTCTATTTCTATTTGCGTTGCCTCTGACTATATAGGTGATTTGCTACATCATCAGTGCCATCATCTGAAACTACCCAAGAACATAAACACACAATGCAAACAGAGCAGAGAGGTACCACCTCTCAGGCCAGACCAAGTAATTTACAGAAGAGGCAGCTGTCAGGGCTTTATCTCACCAGAAACACGTCAAAGCAGTTTTACCTACAAGTCCTTTTGCAGGTATGCTCTAATATGGGTCTGGATTTTTGCCAAATCACTACCAAGAACAACACAGTGTATTACAGATTCCTGTGCTTCTGTCATCTTTGACATAAACAGTATTATTCTGTTGAAAAATTAAACAACTGAACATAAGTTTCTGAATACAGGTGTCATATATGTCATATGTATCTAATCTCCTATTTTAGGTCATGTAGGCAGTGGTTTCTGGAGAGCAATTCAGCTGGTCAGCCCCAGAAGCTCAATTCATTTGTCTAAATGCAAGCATTTAATGTCATTTGAGATGCCACAGAGTATATGAGAAATTCTATGAGGTCCAGTAATTAGGCTACAGGACATATAGGATGTCCTCATTTCCAGAGAAGCTGCTGGGACCAAGCAAAAAGCTGTATTATGCCTCAAATGCTGAAAGGAATTTGTGTTGAGGAAACTGGATAAAAGCTAAGATCTCTACTAAAATCTCTATTGACACAGAGACATTTGTACGGTCTAAATCTCACACTGAATGATCTCAAGTGGAACTCAATTCCTAATGCTGCTGTAGTGGATATCTAAATACAGCATAAAATTTTGGTCTCTCAATCTCTATTTGAATTCCCTCCCATAGAGTGTAATTTATGACCTTCTCATACTCCATAAACATATATAACAAGCTTCCTCCAACACCTTGAGCTTGGTTAAATGGTGTATTAAATGTGGACAGCTTATCCAAAATTAGTCCATTCACAAAATATCTGTCTCTGGTGGAGAGTAATAGTTTTCAGCAAAATTTTGCAATAATATGAGAATAAAAGGGGTGATAGATCAACTACCTGTAAATACAAAGAAACTTAGCCATGATAAAAGTTTTGAAAGTGGATGATTAATATTTCTTTATAACAACATTATTAAGAAATACTTCTGTTCCAGCATCCCTACACTTCATTTTCTCTACAGTCGCTGGGGTTATGTACTAAGCACCATGGTTTGAATTTGGAACCTCTCATGTTTGGTGAGCCTTGGACAGGGATTTTCTAATAATCCAGCACTTTTATAATTCTTTGTACTCATAAATTAAAGTTTGGCTATCTGTGACTTCACTTCTGAGCACAGAAAATTTATACAGTCATCCAAAAGAAGTAAATTTATGTATTTCATTTTTGTCTTCTGTGGTAGCAATTCAACATCAGTACATACTGGATTAAAGAACATGGAAAATTATCATAACCATAAATACAGCTAACATGATTACCAATAAAATCAAAATAAAAGACTATGACAAGAGTTAAAAAAAATCTGTAGAAAATATAAATTGCCACTGGCTGAACAGCATATTACTAGAAAAGAGTAGCTTATGAAAACCTAAATGAGCAAAAACTTACTGCATCTGAAATAATCCAGTTACTATATTATTTTATATATTGTGTTGTTATATGCTAAAGACAGCATTCAAAATAAAACTGGGGAAGCTCACATGTGGAACAGACTTCTCCACAGTACATATGAAGTTTTCTAGTTTACACATGTGAAGCAGCTACCAGCTTTTCATTTACTGGTCCATTTTAAGCAGTGTTTACATATATTTTTCCACAGAGTCAGAATGCATTAGAATGTTCATTCATGAGCATGTTTTCTATGCTGGATTGGCTCATCACTTAAAGTTAGGTGGGTACTTAAAGGAACAGATTACTTTGGAGTACCAAATGTCCCTATTGTATTGTTCTCATAGAACAGAAGGCAGACAGCAGAGAATGAAGTGACATGAACCAGATAACAGCTACTTCTGACCATTTTTTCCTCGTGAGATGGAAAAGGTCACAAGTCCATCTACTCAGCCTTTTTCCTCCTAATCTCTCCATCATATATACACTCTTTCTTTTCCTTTCCTTTCTGTTTTTCTAAGATGGCCTTTACATCACATCTTCACTCTGGGTGGTCAACATCAATTTAACTTCCACAGCAATATCATACATATTGCAAAACTTAAAAATCCATTTTATTATCTGTAAAGAAATTTATGCTTGTGAACATTTTAACACCCTCTACCAATGGCAATTCAGCTGAAAGACACATCATTTTTCTTGGAAGGCTTCTGTTCTCTTCCTTTGCAGTGCAAAGAAAAAATACTATCTTTCAACAGGATGTTGAACAGAATGTTGCTCATAATTCCTTCTGAGCCAGAGTTGGAGCACTGCCTCAGCACAATGTTTTAAAAGGTTTCTCTTTTACTGCAGTTGCCATCTTTCAAACTTATTCCTACTGGTGGCATTCTTTACCCTGGTGGGCTCACTCTTTCAACTCAAACTGTCCATTTTATCTTTCAGTCAGGTTGTTATTTATTTCTTAAGCAATTTCCTAACAATTCTTTTCCATATTCTCTATAACACATAGGAAAATAAAAACAAGTGACTGCTGGAACCATAAACAAGTAATCTAAAATTATTATCTATTTAGTATGTGCTTCATACATTTCAAGACTCTGTCTGAAATGACTTGCAAAATTATCTGCTAAGCATTACCCAGTACATAAATGGTATCAAAGGTTACTTTCTTTGCTGTCTCTTCAACAAGATTTCCTCTTCACAAAGGAATAAAACATAGTCACAAGGAATGGCAGAAGAATTGAAAAAGAGTCTGACAGTAGACCTTTTTTAGGTCATAAGCATGGCTAAACTGACAAGTAACACTTGTCCCTGCTAAGAGAAGATTTCTGGTTCAAACAGTTACTGAAGTTCAGGTTTGCGATGGATTTGGGAGAACGCTGTAGGTTTCTTCTCTCAGGTTTGTAAACTCTCACACAGCAAAGGCCACTGTGTAGGTCAAAGGAAACACTCAGGTCAAGATGGTGACAGCCATTCTGGATAAAGGCAGAAGGTCAGAAATACATAATTCTTCTGCAATAAAAATTGTCAACCAATGACATTTTTCAGGATATTTTTCAGTCACCTAAATTGAGATCTCCTTGGCCAAGTTTTCAATCTTGCATAAACATTCACCAGAGAAATAAAATACTAAGCATGATGGTTTAGTTCTACTTTCAATTATTTTTGTTGACCGTGTTTATTATTATGGCAAGAATATTTCTACATACTTCCAAAGTCATAAGTTTGGACCAACATTCTGCCTTTTTTCTGCCTTTTTTCACCTCATGGGTCACAAGGAGTTCACATGTTGGTCTTGCACCCTATGAATGCAAAGGCCTTTGAGATGTCATCCCCCTCCATGCAGTCTTGCCAGTACTGATTTGACATCATCCTGTAGAAACAGAATGCACACAAACCTTAGGACCTGTGATCTTGTTCAGCTCTTCTTCCCTTAGCTTACTTCTCCCCTTCTGTATTCTCACCTCTACAACCCATTTTGACTTCTTGACTGTATTTCTCTTTCAATTTTTTCTGTTTTCCTGTTCACTTCCTTTTTTCTTCCTTCTATTCCCTCTACTTTTCCAGTAGTTCTCTCTGTGTTATCTTCATGCTTTCTGAAGTCTCACTCTTTCTTTGTTTTTCTTCTCATGTCTTCATCCAATTTTCCTTTCTCTTTTGTCTTGTAATTTAGAAAGCTCTAGAAGTGTTCCTCTCCAGCTCATCACTAACCTATAAGTGATTTTACATTTTTTTTCTTTCCAGAATACTTTTGTAAATTAAAAGGCCAAGACTAGCCTATTTTTCTCTCATCTAGAAAACAGAACAGATTCAAATCATGCAGTCTTAGTCCATTTCCATCACCAGCAAGTGCACAGGTTTCGTAACTGGAATACGATTCTAACATCTGCAGATGGCAGACCAGGATCCGAAATTTACATGAACCTTGATGGACTCCTGGTGGGGTGAGGCTGGCATGATGAGATATATTTTCTGCCATAAGAAGAAATGTAACTCTAAAAAAACAGTGTTAAACATTGCATCATGATGTCTGCCACTCTGTGAGAACTGAAGGGCTTTTTTTCTCCTTCTAGACTGTACTGTGGTGTTACAGCCCAGACTGTCATTTGACCATAGCTTTATGAGAATTTTTTCATGCAGTGAATATTATTAGTGTTTAATTCACTAGAAGGTTTTGAAAAGGTATTAGAAGACACTAGAGATCCTTGGGAACAGTGCTTTTTGTTTTCTCATCCTCCTACCACTATTCTTTTTCATATTTCAGAAAGAAGATTAATATATTCCTGAGTAAGAACACAGGATAAAGTAATATCCCTGGGGAGAGAAGTTTATTTACTTGTACAGTCTCTCTGCAGATCTACATACTCTCATTGGATGCAGCTGTATTCCTAATTTAGCAAGACCAGAATTTTACCTTTTATCTTCAATTTTTGCTGCCTCTGTGTGTCCAAGTGTGTAGTAACTGCAGGTCAAAGACCCAGACATCACCAAAGAGATAGGGCTGATGACAGCTACACACTTAGTGTGCAAGGAGCTGAGCAAAACCCTACATACAAGACTTGCCAAGCAGTCTTTTAACAGTGTTAATGTTATCAGATGTCTATAATTCAGTGGTACCTATAAGCAGCACTAAAGTCCCTCTGGACTGTTTTTACAGGAAGACACTCCCTACTCTAAAGGCATTACCATGTCTTTTCAGGTTTTCTGCCATTCCTTTATTATATTGTTCATCACAGAACATACATTATTCAGCTATGTTCCTGCTGTTTAAAAAAATAAAATGTATTAGAACTGTGCATCTTAAAATTGCACCATTTTAAACTCTGCCCTCTTACTCTATCAGCTTTCCAGTTTAGCATTGCACAGCTTGCATAGCAAGCTAGAAATGTATGATTGTCAAATTTTTTTGCCAATGGAATATTTTTCAGCAAGAAGCATAGAACCATTCTAAACAATCACTTTTGGATTTTTGGTATGTCTTGAAGTAAAAGTCCTAAGGAAAGCTGCACTTCCCCAAAGTTAATTAATAAGTTAATTTAAAGACATATGATTTTTCCCCCCCTTAATTCCCTTTCTGTTGCTGCAGAGAATGGCTGCTGCATGATCCCACTGTGACCACGCTATAGCACCAGGAAGCATAAATGCTGACCACCATTTAGAGGGAAGATTGGCTTTTGAACAATAGCAACTACTCACATCATAGGTTTGCCAAAGCCCTGGTTCAAGTAGGTGGGCTTCCTCCAATCTTATATTCTGGGCATGCATTCCCCAAAGGATATGCAATAGGGCAATTTCCCCCAAAAGGATATCGCATATCCTGCAATATACATTTAGGGATATTTCTACACCAGCCTGCCATTATCGCTGTAATTAATTTGTGTTCATAGTGTAGGATACTACATGGAAGAGGGCAGAGAAGTTTATTCTCAGCAGCAGTAATGGTATGTGAATATAAAATAAGGACATCAGTTTAAGATAGTGCTGACGTGTCCTATACCTCCCATATATAAAAAATAAGTTATGTAGGTATATAGCAGAGTCATCTCTCACAATAATTTTCTTCTCATCTACCACCACTGATTTTAATGAAGTTACTTTTGATTTACATTGGTATGCAAAGACATGGAGGCCTACATTATACAAATATATAAATGAAAGGGCTTGAAAGAGGCAGACAGCTTAAAAGCTCAGAGACCTTGAAAAATGTGATTATTTAGAAGTACATACTAAATCATGATAATTTGTGAGTATTTGTCTCAGATGATAGCCATGTTAGAAATGTTTGAAAACACATATCTAGAAATATATGACAACAATTTTTAGAGCTATATACTTTCTGGATATATCTAAATGGTAAAAAACTGTACAGATAAACAAGGCAGTATATCTGTGTGCAACTGCTGTTTAAGTGAATGGAGTAAATATTAAGTCTACAAGTCTACTAGTAAATTCCATACAAGTCTATATGACTTACAATATCAAGCTTGATATATTTTGTACCACAAAGAAAAACATTTACAATGGAGAGCTGTGATGTCAGAAAAAAAACATGTGCTACAGATCAAACCTGAGGAAAATCAAGAAAGAACTCTCTTCAAAAGCACTTTCAACTACTTGTCTTTTTCCAGGTTATTAATGGAAATTTCAATTCTCAAAATCAGAGAGTCCCACAAATGAAAATATTAGTGGTAATTCAGCTTAAAACAAACAAACAAACAAAAACACAGGCACACACACACTGAACCTTTTCTCGTTTTCTTTCCAATTCACCTTATGAGGTTGTGGCCTTAAAGAAACCCTGCAGTTCCTGACAAACTCTCATCATAAATGTGATATAGATAACCTTGCCTGAAGGTGCTTCAAAAAACCATCATGGAAAACACCCATTCAGCTCTAAAAGAGCTGAAAAAATATATGATCTTATATATACTCTCTATAATATCATTTCAGTAATCACAAATCTTGAACAAGAACTGGTAAAAGATAAAGAGTCAACAACGAATATTTTATTACCATAGTCTAGGAAGAAGTGGGAGTTTTCTCATAGTCTTCTTTCAGTTAATCTAAAAAGAGGTGACACCTTAAATTTATTACCATTTTGTTTTGTGTGCCAGACTTAACATAAAGATAACTTCTGCAATGACAGGAATTTGAATTATTCAGTAAATGACAAAATCGGTACCTTAACTATCCCATTTTAGGAGTCAGAGAATCTTAGAATCAGCTAGGTTGGAAAGGACCTCTGAGATCATCAAGTTCAACCCTTGATCCAGCACTGCCATGGTTACTAGATCAAGGCACTAAGTGCCACATCCAGCCTCATCTAAAAACCTCCAGGGACAGAGAATCTACCATCTCCCTGGGCAGCCCATTCCAATGTCTGATTATTCTCAGTTCACAATGCTTCCATCCTAAAATTGAGAATTTGAGCAAAATCATATACATGTGTTTATTCAAGTTATTTCTTTTTGGCTTTGGTTGATTTGTCCCTTAAAAAAACAAGCTTTTTTTCCATATGATAATTTTTCTGTGTCTACATCATTGTCGCACCTGAGAACTGAGTGGTAATGCCACTTTATAGACATAAATAGCAGAAAGGTTGTTTTTACTGTTGTTTGGTTTGTTTTTTGATGATTTGAAGATGCATGTTTAAATGTTCTATATGAATATCAAACTACAAAAAAAGAATTTAACTATATGGCAAGATGAAAAAATATTCTGTCTTTCACAAAAATGCTATTTTTCTCCTGGCTATACACTAGATAACATGTTACAACAAGCTCATATTATGCTATACAGATGAATAGCCACTTGCTGCTTCTAGTTAAATTTAAAAGCAGAAAAATAACAAGTGAACCACTTTATCATATTTGGAGGCAATGACTTGCCATATCCAGTGGAGTCTTTTAGTTTTAGATATATATGTCTAGACAAACAAACTGCAAAGGGCTTCAAGACACTTCATTTTATTGAGCTTTCTTCTTAGGCTTATTTCTATTACAATGCAAGTTGCTCAATCTGGAAAAAAAATAAGATCTTGGAGGCTGACGATGAACAAGGAAGCTAGCTAAATGTCCATGGGTTGTGTTTTTTTTTTATTTTTCAGTTTTAATGAGGTATAAAAAAGGACAGTATTAAAAATAAATCTGAGGAAATAGCACAGTTTACATAGTACTATTATATACAAAATATTCAAAAATCTGTTTACTCATAGGAAGTCACTGCGGCCCTACAAACTCGTCATTTAGTACAAGGGTCTTCATCAGCTAATGATCATACTTCACCTTTCCTAAGTTTCCAGACAATGTCTTACTTTTTCCTGTTTAGTTGCCTTGATCTACAAGAATTATTTAGAACACTACTTTTGATTTCTTACTTAATTTCACAGAATCACAGAATATGCTGAATTGGAAGGGACCTTGTGTCATCTGCAAATTTGTTTAGTATCTCTTCCAGCCATTTAATGTATTTTTAACCTACAGTACGGTACAGAAACAGCCTGGTGCAGATGCTAGGTTTAAAAGTGGTTATGATTTCAAAGAACTTTGAGGCAACAGTGCACCAGTTGCTATTTCAAAACTGATTGACTGGATAGATTATGTTGTGTTAGGAGAACTTGAACTGTCGGAAAGAAGGGAGGCAGGAGTAGCTTTTTTTCACTCAGATCTGCACAGTTGATGGGTATCAGTAGAAAGAAGAAAGAAAGTAACTGTGGTGGCTACAAGCCATGTCCATATTTCTGAACAAGAAAATTAGCTTATAATATTTGTTGCTTGCTGGTTCAGGACATAGAAATTCTTCCTCATATGTAAATGAGATTGCAGTAAAATTATACTTGACCCTTATCAGTTTAGCTTCTTGGAGAAACGAACTATCAATTCCCCACTTATAGGCTGTTTTGTCAATAATCTGTGCTATTAGTTTAACTATTATAGATACAACTGTATATGAGTAAAAACATAAAATTGAAATATTTACTACAAACAAAAATATTTCAGCATATTTAGTTTGGAGGAGTGAAAAAAGACTTTGACTTTCCCCTGAAAAAAAATTACATTAAATTTAGTAATCATGAAACAATCACGTGTCCCAGAAATGTATCACAGGGCAAAAAAACTTTTCAGCAATCCAGACTATTACAGTCCATAGAATTGCTGTCTGAAAATTAGAGATTAGGAAAATGTATTTTCCAAGTGCTCTTCCATGACAAGACTCTTATTCAAAAGTTAAGAACTTATGTACAGTTATTTTCAATTTAATTTATATTTGCTGTATTTTTTAAAATATCTAATATCTAATGGTTTGGGGTTTCCATCTTTTAAATTTAAAAAAAAAAGAAAACAAAAAAGGTACGCCAGTAATCCTGCTAGTAGTAGTTATCAAATTTAGAAAGCTAGATTTGCATAATGAAGTTTTTATCTAGACAATAGAATTGTAGGATTTTTTTTTTTTTTTAAATCTCTCTACTGGATTAAATTGGATTAAACAGATATCTAATCAGGTAGCATCATCTGGTTACAGAAAAAGTCACAATGGTGGCCTTCCACATTCACATATACTCCATTATTGCTAGGACAAATCCTTGTATGAACCTCCTACAAGCTCTTGAAGTATATTTTTTACCTTTATATCTAATTTAGAAACATGCTCTGAAATGCAAATTGAGTTAAGATTACAGTTATGGTAAGCGTTAAGATTTGTAAAATGCATTGAACTACTGTTTTTATGGCTGAATTCTGCAAGACCTCAGTTCAGTGAGGAAACTTGATCCACTCCCAAATTGGATATTGGTGTGGTTTAGAAGTAGGTCTCAGATGTGTTAAACAAATTTAAGACCTGGGTTCAAAGAGCAACTTACTACCTGGCCCCAGCTAGGACCCAGGCCAGTCTGATCCTGAAGGCCAGTCTGTTCTCTGGTAGCAGGAATTTGCATTAAAATTTGGGAAAATGCAGGCTGAAGATTCTTTTAACTGATGGCTAACATATATATGTATGATGAAGAATTATGTGAACAGAACTAATGGCTTGATGTAGGTACAAGAGTGGGAAGAATTCCTGATTTATCATTACATTTAGAGCTGTCAGTAATATATGAGAAAGCATAATATGAATAACTCTTGGTGAAACCTGAAATAACGGCAGCATTCAATAGAAGCAGATTTTAACAAGTCCTCTAATTCTTTTGTCTGAGATGCTGTCGGTCTCATTTCAGGGTTATAATTACTATTTAGCAGTCGCATCAAGGAGTTATATGTACTGATACATTCGACAGGGTTCACACAAAATCATCAACAGCTCATGGCATGCACAGAAAATTTGTTGACCTCCTGCTGCAATAAGAGTTCAGCTGTCTGTGATCCAAAGTCTGTCTGGGTACATCAGAGCAGTGTGACTTTGGGTCAGTTTTACTGAGAAAAATCTTGTTAAGAGAGAAATTATGCAACAAAGTCAAACAAGGTAAGAAAAAAAAAAAGAAGTATAACTGCTCAAAAGTAATAGCTGGCAGATAAGTTGTTCAAGAGGGAAAATAAAACTTTATTGGGATAAATTTGCATAAAACTTTAAAGGGAAAAAAAAAAAAGAACCTGAAGACACAAACTCAAAACTAGTGAAGATCAGCCAACCTCAAGGAACAAGAAAGGTCAGCATTTGCACTGGTTAGTAAAGGCTTGGGAAATGTCTCATTAGGATCATGAACTCACCACTCTAGCTTACTCCTGTTAGATGTCTATTGTTTGCATTATCCAACCAGTAATTGCTCAAAGATATGTCCCTCTTACCATGCCCCTGCACACTGCAATGGTTGCCTGCATGCAGCAATTAAGAAAGGATTACAGGGCTAAGTAAACAAAACTGATGGATGATTAAGACCCCTACTAAAATTAAAATTTGTGTTAAGCCTTCAGTATCATGGTTTGAAAGGGTTTTAGATCTTGGAAAATCTGCAGGGACAAAACAAGGATAAATGCAAGCCCAGTATTTATAGTTTAAATGAAAGGCAGCATGAGTCCTGGCCTCTAAAAAGATTTCTTTTTAAGGTCCCAATTTGAAAAACTTAGGTTCACTGATGCATCATAAAGATCAGTGATGAGACTAACACTTGGATAAGACCATTTGTGAAACTGGATAGCCAGTTTAATGCTGAATCCTCAAGATTCTGAGTAAAAGAAGGCTGACAGCTGTAGAGACTGACCACTGATGACAGTTCAGTGCTAACAGGTGTGCCTGGTCAGTGCCTAAGCCTGGTCTTTAGCACTAGACTGAAAGTCAGATCACAGACTGAAGAATTGCCTTTTAATTTTGGAGTCTGAGAAGCCTGGAGGACTTTAGATTAGGGATTAATAATGTAAAGTGGGCTCTGAACGATATACTTCTCAGTTTAATTGAGTTGGGATAAAATTTAGGGATTGAAAAAGTGTGGGTTATAGCCTACCTTTTGTTATTTCTTAATCATTGTCTACAGTGGTCAGAGGAGAACTGATCTCTTGTTACTATTTCTCCTGGTGGGATAAAACTCTAAAACTCAGACTAGGATTACAATAAGATTAGGATTATAGTTGGAAATGCTGTTTTAACTGATCGAATTACAAAAGGTGTATAATGCTTCTTATGAGGATATGCTTTCTATTTTGTTTTAAGCCCAGGTTAGGCTTAGAAATAGGGTTAGGATTTGGGAAAATTTAGATTGAAGAATTAGTTTTATGATCTATCTTAAGAATCTTACTGTAATAAAACAAGAGCTAACAGTAACATGCAATTACTTGTCCTCGTATGTGTATAGATAAGGTTGAAGGTTTAAGGTCAGAATCCTAGGGTGAAGGTTCCAGGGCTCTGTTGGCTGAGTAGTCCTGCAGAGAGTTCCAGGGTGAAATGAGTGCTGTCTCAAGCAGAAAGACACATTTGACAGTTTGACTGCTAGGAATAGAATCATAAAGATTGGAAAAGACCTCCAATATTATCAAGTCCAACCTTGGAACAAACAACACCATATCATCTAAACCATGGCACTAAGTTCCTCATCCAGTCATTTCTTGAACACTTCCATGGATAGTGACCTCCCTGCGCAGCCTATTCCAATACCTGACTGTTGCAGTATGCTTTTGGTATATAAGAAAAAGAAGAAGTTTTAATGTTGTTAAAAATGCTTTCAAAATGGCTTTGTAACTCTTTGTGTAAACCTTTCTTCTTCCCAAGGTTCCTCACTCTTACCTATACCTTTGGAATGTTCTAAGAGATAACTGAGAGCTCACCTATGGGTTGTTAACCCCTTATTGTCATTGGTTGGTTGTAAGACCTCCTGAACTCCCACTGGTCACTTTGTAATCCCCCCCAGGAGGTATTTAAGTAGTTACCCAGAAAAATAAACTCTCTCTGCCTTTTCTCCCTGCTGCAGCTCATCTCCTGTGGTCTCTGCCAGGGCCATGGGGGATCACATGGTGAGGGAGAAGTGGGGGATCACATGGTGAGGGAGAAGTGGGGGAGCACTGCTCCCCTCCAGAGCTAGAGGTAAAAGGAAAGCCTCTAGCTTGGAGTTCCCCTCCCTATCCACCCTCAACGTTCATCACCTGACCACCCTTACAGTGAATAAATTCTTCCTGATGTCCAACCTGAACCTCCCCTGCTACAGCATAAGGCTGTTTCTTTTTGTCCTGTTGCCAGTTACCTGGGAGAAGAGACTGCCCCCCACCTTGCTATGACCTCCTAGTTGTAGAGAGGTAGTTGTAGAGAGCAATAAGGTCTCCCCTGAGCCTCCTTTGCTCCAGGCTTATCAACCCCAGCTGCCTCAGTCACTTCTCATATGATTTACTCTCTAGCCCTTTCAGCAGCTTTCTTGCCCTTGTCTGGACACCTTCCAGCACCTCAGTGTCTTTCCTGTAGTGAGACTGTACACAGTCCTCGGGGTGCAGCCTCAGCAGTGCCAAGTACAGAGAGAGAAAGTAGAGGTTTTATTGAGCCCCTTCCTCACTTCACTAAGAATTGAAAACTATTGTTCTGTGGTCACTGTACCCCAGACAACTTCTGACCACTATGTCTCCCACCAGCTCTTCTCTGTTTGCAAACAGCAGGTCTAGAAGGGCACTGCTCCTGGTCGGAATGAGAGTTCAGAGTAGTATTTGATTAATTATATTTCTCACATCTCCTGCAAGGCCTCCAGATCCTGAAAGACTGAAAAAAATATGTCAGAGTTCTTACTTCCATTACTACAACACCAGTTGTCTTACTAATTAACACAGAAATGCTTGGGATTGTTAGAATTCAAATTTTTTAAAGTCTAATCCAAACAGCCTAGTTCAGTACCAGGGAAACATGTTTGTCCAATTTATAATTATGGTTGGGGAGACATTTAGGCAAGTGAAGGTTCACAGGTGTGTTACTGATTATTCTATAGAAGCTGAAGAAGAAAGAATGGTGAGAGCAGGAGCTGATGTGCTATTGCTAGTATTAATTTAAATACACTTGCTTAACCTTAATTTTGGTCTAAATTTTAAACCACAGTTAGACTCTTTTCTTAATCCAGCTCTACACATTTGAATTTTCTGGTGGGTCTATTAAAGTTTACAAATACAATATTAGCTGATAGTAGGAGAAGTTATTTTCCAAACCAGGTGCAGACCTTTGATAAAATTCAGCACTGGGCTGAGATTAAAAGCTGGCAAAACAGAGACTGAGAGAACTGTATTTATTGATTGATCTTGGCAGGTCTTTTGCTGCAATTTAAGGGCAGATAATAAGAGACCTATTGTTCCTTCAGACATGGGTCTGACTGCTTGATCAATAACTTAGATCAGTGAACAGTGAAGATTTCCATGGAATATTTCAGAGAGAAAAATGATGGCTGTATGTACCTGAGGTTTTTTGTCATTTGTGTAGGAGGAAAGATTGCATTGTATTAAACCATGGTTTACTATTGGAATCAATGAAAGTATTGGTCTTAGTGACAGAAAAACCAGTCCGAATGTGTGGGGTGGGGTTTTTTCTCCTGATATATCCCTGAAGATCTGTGGGACTAAGTGAGTTACTGAAGAAAATCAGAAAATAAACTATACTAGGATATCTAACTAGTGAGGGCACACATAGTTCTTAAATTAGGCCAGTGTTTGGGCTAGGCCCGGGTTTAGCTGCCTTCAAGTTAAGTGTAGTCTAACGAGGTATTTATTGGAGTGTCCTCAATCCAGGTTTTTTGACAATTCAAACAGAGGTGATAGAGTTTTACTTCCAAAAAAAAGGTTGATCTATGTTTATTAGGCTTAGTGTTGGGCTTCAGTCAGATAGGTGCAAATGGACAGTAGTATTAACTTTGCTGGTTTTGGCTGAGATGGTATTAATTTTCTTCATGGTAGCCTGTATGGGGCTATGTTTTGGATTCATGCTGAAAGTGTTGATAACACATTGCACTTTTAGCTATTGCTGAGCATCGCTTCCACAACATCAAGACATTTTCTGCTTCTCAGCCCACCAGCAAGGAGGGTGGTGCACAAGCAGTTGAGTGGGACCACAGCTGCAATAGATAACCCAACTGACCAGAGGGATATCCCATCATGCTCAGCAATAAAAATCATAGGAAGAAGGAAGTTATGGCATTTACCTTCCCTGATCACTGTTATGCATGATGGAGCCCTGCTTTTCTGGGGATGGATGAACACCTGCTGGCCCATAGAAGTGGTGAAGGAATTCCTTGTTTTACTTTGTGTGCATGAGCAGCTTTTGCTTTACCTATTAAACCATCTTTATCTCAACCCATAATTTTCTTCAGTTTTACCATTCAGATTCTCTTCCACATCCTACTTGTGAGAAAATGAAGGAAGGAAAGCCAACGCCTGTGTGAGGCTGTGCCTAATGGGTTAACCCTTAAAACTTTGACGAGAGTTGCCCTTCAGGTAGAGGTGAGAACACAGTGAATTGAATCATTTTGTTAACTGTAAGACTGATGATTACTTTGGATCCTCACATAAAACAAATCTTGCTTTATGGTAAAGCTTAGAATTAGGATTCAGTATTACTGATGATCTTCTTAAATTGTATTTTCAACAATAAATAATACTTCAGCATAAAGCTTAAGCAGGTATAGCTTGAGCAGTTCTGATGGATATGTGGTACAGAAGGTAGAGAGTCTTGAATTTTATTGAGAAGAGACCTTTAGATTGAGCTGAAGACAGATGTCACCTTAAGCACAGGGCTAAAAATACATTTTAACCCCCTATCTATTAAGTGGGCTTTCAATAACACTAATCTGATAAACTGTGAAACTTCACCTAAAAGTTTACTTACACTTGGAAGTTAAACAGACAGAAAATTCTGGGGTTTTTCTTTTGGTTGGAGTTTTATGTTTGTCTCTTTTGCAATTTGGTTAACAAATGAACTTAATACAAGGACAAGAGAGCAATCTTCAATTGGTTTCCTGAATTCATTTGAATCATGACTTCTGTTTAGGCTTTAGGGTGGCTTCCGGAAGTCAGAAAACATAGAAGCAAGATAATTTTTTTAGGAGGTATTCAGAATTGACATTAAGACACATACTGGTTGGATTTAACCCAAAGTTTGGTCTCACGGGGCTGATATATTTCTAAGAAAAGCCTAGGGATAGGGTGATGGTTCTGGTTCTGTAACCGGGGGATGTCAAAACTGATACTATAGCCTACTTGAAAGAAACAGGTGAGACAGATGGGAACAAGAGTGTGGTTGATTTAATTGATAAAACAACCTTTTATTGAAACAAAAAAAACAGGTAGAGAGCTGAAGTTATAGCTGAAGTTTGGATTCATTTACAGGAAATAAATCATAGAAATAGAATGTAATGAGGAGACCCTTAAAGAGACAAACTATACAGGCCTCATTGTAGTTGATCAGTTGTAACACTGGGTTAACTTAGATAACTCTAGGTTGTCAGATTGACAACCTGACAGTTTCTAACTGGACAGACCAAACTACTCTTCTCATTTTGTCAGCTACCCAGGGCTCATCAAAAAGGTAAGATATGGTTAAACTTTTTCCAACACAAGGTTTTCAGGGTCTGAGTTTTTTTGTTTGTTTGTTTGTTTTTGTTTGGTTTGTTTTTTGTTTGGGTTGGGGGGGGGGGTTTGTTTTGGTTTGTTTTTTTCCCCATTTTTTGCTTTGCAAATTGGTAACTTATTTTTTTGGTTTGGGTAATATATAGATTCACAAGAAAATGAACTTCTCTGGAGACCTTTTGACAAGATGTTTTTGTGCCTTTTTACATGACGAAAAAGTTTTCCCTGATGAGTTTTCCCTGCTAGAAGAGATCCACTGAAGACAGATTTTGGATCTCCAGCCTGTCTTTCAGATGTCTTTTGATGCATCGTATGTGAAGTCCCCATGAAAATTTTCCCCCTCTCTATCTACTAGATGTCAACAGAATTTTTCTTCCAGGTGAGCACTCTGCAGGAGCTCTCTACAAGAAGGTAGAGGAAGGATGAAGGGGATGGAGATTGTTCTTTATATGTAAGCCTCAGGACCAAAACAATAACTCACAAGTCTAGACAGGAAAGGAAGAAAGGAGGGAGGGAGGGACAAAAGATAAGATTGCAGAGCTTTCAGAATACTGTCATTCCCAGAAAATTAACCTTTACAGATATTAAAGGAAGAATTAGCAATTAGCTCTTGTTGAAATTAACCCTCATTCCACATGGAGAATGTGCAGAATGCAACACCACGTCATCTCATATTTTTCCAAAGCCTAAAAAGAACATCCTCTTCTTAAACTATATTAAAAATGCATCTTCTTCAGCTAACAGCCCTTTTTTATTCTGTTGAAGATATCTTATATCTACTGCCCTGAAACAGAACCTTTACATACCTGAAATCCAAGAATATCAACCAACACCATTCACTCCAAAAAATACCTCAGTTATTTGAGACACAACAGTAAGCCTGAAGCGTGAAATGCCTGATTTCAGAACTCAGAAAGAGAATACAGACTGGCAGATAATGACTACTGTTTCTCAGGCTCACTTTATTCTGCTTCATACTTGTCCTCAAAGATCTGAAAACTTTTGTCTTGGCCATATTTGAGAGGATTTTCACATTGCCAACCCAAAGGTCAGTTTCCAGCCAAACATCTAATACCACAGGAAATCTACACCATCTAAGGAAAGATCCCTGGTGTTTTCTCTTACTGTTGTTCTTGGAAATAGCTTGCTATGTTGGCTGAAGCATCCAAAAGATAAATTCAGTCAGATACAGACACTTTTGTTAGAAAGATTCAGCCCAATATTGCAGATGTTTAACAGAATACAAAGTCTGAAACAAGATGCTAAAATTGCAAGTACCTATCAGTCCCCTCTAGAGTAATGAGTACAGAAGTACTACATTCTGCATGCTTTTTTAACAGGAAAAAAAAAAAAAAACAAATCATAAAAACCAAACCAAATAAAAAACAACCAACCAACAACAACCACCACCACAAAAAAAAAAAAAAACCAACCAAACAACAACAACAACCAAAAGAAACCCACCCATACACCAGACAAATTACATGAAAGTGGAAAATATATTTTTCATTTTAATAGTTTAGCCCGAAAAGAGAGAAAACATGGAAAACTTGACTCCATATCAAATCTTGTGAGCTGCCAAATATTAACTACTAATTAATCCCAGACACACAGTGAAAGCCTAGAAAAGCTTCTGTGTGGAGTTGATGTTGTAGACAAGACAGCATGGCCTCCTCAAATTTAAGAAAGAAACAAGAATTCAAATGCCTTTGCTGAAAGAAAATCTCCTCTATTCTGACAATCAAAGCTTAAGGATAAGTTCCATGAAGTTTTCTCAACCAATATCAAACACATTAATGGAATCACTTTCATTTTTATTCAGTATGGCAGCAACAGTAAAAAAACTTTGTAATCTGTTCTTGAAGCAAATTAAGTACCAGAGCACACGAAGCAATTTCAGAGAGAAGAAGCTTGGGGTCAATAGCATTAATTTCCAGTTCTTTGGCTTTACTGTGCCAATATCATAGAGAGCATGATAGGTTTCCTTAGCAATTTTATGGCAGTTTTAGAGAAATCTCCTGTCCTGGGGTGTAAAATCACTCAAGAACGTGCAAATTGACAGACAAATAAATCCAGAGGCACTTACATTCTTCAAAATGCTAAGAATTTTTTGTTTAGGATTTTTTTTGTTATTAGGGTTTTTTTCAGGTTTTTTTCAACTGCTACTTTCACTATTCTAAAGAACTATTCAATACTTTATCACTACTAGGGAGAGGCAGGTGACAAAGTAGAAGGAGGAAAAACTGCTTGTGATTTAATGATGCACAAACACTCTTAATTTACTTTTAACAAGTAGACTTTCATTTTTTTTAACCTAATGTTAGGCCAACACTTCATAGTAACGTGCTGTGTAATAAACAAAGTAAAATAGATTCTGAAATGCTGAAAGATGAAATTAAATGTTTAAGATTCATATTAAATTTAAGCCAGTAATATGGAAATTTTTGCCAGCCAAGCCAAAGATTTCAGCAGTAAAGCAACATCCAGCATATGAAATTGAAGCAAAACTAGCTCCCACTCACCAGAAGTCTACTTTTAGGTTTTTATGACTGAAATTCAAGGAATCCCTTTGATATGTAAAATAAAAGTGCTGATACAATACAATTTTGTTGTTTTGAGGCTCTGTTGGAAATAGTGGCAGAGAGAGGAAAAGATTCTGGAACTATTGTTAAAATTCAAAAATCAACATGTAAATTCTTGGTATTGATCTGAAGCTAAGCTTCCTGCTAAATGCATTATCTGCTCAGAATGGCTTATTGAACAGATCTAAGTGCTCCAAGGACTGAAGATGTCCAATTTATATGCTATCTATACGGACAGGATACAGCTGTGAAGATTAACCCTAATACTCACCCAAGCTGTGGAGCTGTTTAGGTGTAGAGTGCAAGCCTTGCCACAGATTAACATTTTCCAGTGAAAAGGCAAGGTTAGATATTCCCTGACATTGTTACTGCAAAGAGAAGGAAAAATCAGTTTCATTCTGACATTGTCTGATCTGCAGTGAGGTGCACATATTTGCAGTGATTGTAAAGATAATTGATAAATGTCGATACTGTCAGTTTCATATTCACAAGGTGTTTGCTTGTGAAATGCCGGTATTTGACACAAAATCATTTTTGTTTTGAAAGAGCAAATTCTGTCCCCTACTGTCATCTCCTAGGGTCTAGCAACAGGGAAAGAACTTATGTCCCCAAAGTATGTGGTGGATAACAGGCAGAAAGGATTGCTTTGTAGGCTCAAATATGACCACTACAGATTTAAAGTTCCTTCATTTTAGCTCAGGGGCAGGCTTGCAGTTGTCTTTCCCCTTGTGTCCAAACCCAAAGATGACATTTTTCAGGAACATCAGTTGCTTCATGGTTTATAGAATGAAAAAATGGTGTCCTCATGTCTGCTGATACTCTGCACTCAACCAGCATACATTTCCACCATCTGACTGGCCAGTACTTAAGGAGAAGTCAAATGACAGTCTAAAACCATGGCTGCTGATCATCAAAGCTGTCATGTGTCGGAGACTGAAATGTTAATTTTAATGACTCAAACACTCAGCCATTTGCAAAAGCAGGGAGTGCTTTGCTGACAGTGTGCAAGATAACAGCCCAGGTGCAGACCAGATGTGCACCCACTATCAGTGGCTACAAGCTGGGTTTTGAGCTGGATAAGGGAGAGGACCGATAAGAAGCAGGTCCTGCTGAGGTAGGATAGTGCTTTTTACCATGCCAGTTTCTTCTCTTTACACAACTGGCTCAGTTGCAAAACTCCCTCACCACGGGAGGTATCAGGACATTCACATTCACACATAGGCCTGAAGGTATTCATCCCTTCTGATGGGGCATAATTGATTGAACTGTGCTGATGTGAGAGGCAGTTGTCATGTCATAGAAGGTGTCATGAACCATTAAAGATCCCTGAAGCACCCCAGACTCAGTTCTGGGGCCTTCCAGCAGAGGACTGCACTGTCATCTCTGTGTTACATCACAGTGTAAAACTTCCCCCCCAGGGGAGGTACCTGGGCGCTCCCACCTTAACCTGAGCATATATTGACCAATTAGACTTTGTGTTTCATGGGCTTCCCCCCCTCAGAGCATTAAGACTGCGACCATCACTTCGACCAGTGGACATCCAGATTGCAATGGTCAAGTCTCATGGCTGGGTCCATGGAGGGTGATATTTTTCTGCTCTTATCCTTTCTTTCCCTTTCATTTTTCCTTACATTTTTTTAAGTGTTATTTTTATGCTTTTTTATCAATATATTCCTACAGATAATAACCAAACTGGCTACATGCCTCCTCTCCAGTGAAACCAAACTGTTCTGAAATAAACCTGCCATATATATATTTGTAAACACCAGTTATTTAGTGTCTTTTCATGCTAATCCACCCCAAGGGATCTATTATCAACAAGAACCTTAGTTACCCCACCTTCAGGGGTAGGTCATAACACCATGGGACAGCATATCTCAGTACTCACTACAGGCTGGACTTTCTTAGTCATTCTAAGAAACTGTCTTCCTCTGCTGTGACACAGCAACCACTTTTAGAGGGAGACTCCCAAAATCCGGTCTTAAGCAAAAATGTAGTCCTGCATTCCAAATATTTACGGACTGATTCCAACTCTACCAGCATAATAATAATGTCTTTGAATTTATTAAGCTTTTTGTATATTCCTACATGAAAGAGGAGAACTACTGACACCAGATTCAAGATTAATCAATAAATGTTGAATTAATTCACATAATGACATTTCCCCTTAGCTATTCTTAATAATTTTATTCACTAAAGAGAATGAGACAGTAATTTTCATTTGCCAATATGCTACAGATTTCTATAAAGACTTTGAATATTTACATTGGTTTAGCTGTGTCCCTGTTTGAATGAGGCTTAGAACAATTCACAAAGGCATCCAAGCCATCATTTCCACCTGAATTCTGGAGGCTAGTTTCCATTCTGCAATCACTATGAAAATATATAAAATAAAAGGATGCATTGGCAACAGATAAAGGATACCAATGTCAGTACAACTATTAAATCTTTTCATGAGCTGTACTAATACAGAGTTATGCCACTCCCTCTATCACTTTATTTACCTTTTAAAATTATATATTACATCACAACTACTGCACATTTTCAGGCAGTTCAGTGGAACCAAAAAAATACTTATGGGTTTTGCAGCTTTCTTAAATAGATTTTTCATCTCAAAATCTACAGCGCACACTGTAGTGTTGTTTTCCTTCAATCATTGCCTTTTTTTAAGAGGGAAAATGTATGCGCAGGGGTTTTTCCACTGAAAGGGGAACAAGTTTATGTGGTAAAGTCTGTGCTTAAAAATTAGAAGTTTTCACTTTAGAGTAGGAAAAGAAACCATTCATTCTTAAAAGGGTAAAAATGTTGGAGAGAGTGTAGATACATGCCTGAAGGGCATAAAAAGTGATGCCAGTGGTCCCCAAAAGTTCAGACACTCCAAAGGAAGTTGAGGTCACCAGTACTCCCACCCTCTATATACCCTGAAAGACATACACTGGGAAGAAGGGCACGTGCCTTAGTCACTGCTCTCTCAGCAGTGCTGGAGCTCCTCTCTCTGGCATGCAGGACACAGCTGCCCTAATCAGGACACAGGCCTGTGAATAATGTCTCAGAAAGTGGCACCTAAGCCACCTTGCTCCTTTCTTACACAATAGACACCAGGGAGAGAAAGAAGTGCATAAAAGGAAGAGACCAGCACAACTATCATGAGTCGACGGCTCCTCTGTTATGTAGACTTCTGATCAGCTTTACCCTTTCTCTGGGTTAAACAAGAAGGCTCTTTGTTCCAGCCCTTCTTTTGGGCTGGCATGTTTGAGCATATTCAGCAGTGGACTCAGAGACTTTGTGAGCAAGATATAGAGTCCTAAAGTCACATGTTTGTTGTCTAAGTCACACAAAAGCAGCTGGGATTCAGTGAGCTATAAATCCAGCCATTAATATGCTCCCAGCCCAAGAGGGTCCCTCAGAGTCTTTGCTGGCCAGATGGGAACCAGTCCAGGAAGGTGGGGACAGCCTGCACAGCTCCAGGAATGGCTCCTCTGCAGTGCCAAGCTGCCATCTTCCAGCAGCTCAATCACCACTTATGACGACCCAATTACCAAATGATCCTGGCTAGCCTCCTTTCTCCACTGATTACTTCTTCCTTTTTAGCGTTTTGCCTTTCCATAGTGTTTTTTTATGCTCCTGAATCTTTGAGCTACTTGATGATCTGATCTCAACTCTTGTACTATTTGCTATAATTTTATCCTTCTTACCTTTCAACAGAATTTCTCACAACTCCACTTCAACAGTGTAAGCAAGGTTGTGCAGCTGGGCCAAACCAGAGCTGGACCTTGGAGCCTTGGGACACAGACTATCAAACATTTAAGAAAAGAGTGGTGCCAGCAATGTTCTTCCCTCACCTTTTCCTAACATGATCTGTGTGGGAGCAAGATTGTATATTCTGTCTAGGATCATGCAGGAGACAAGCATCAGTGGTTCACAAGTGTTAAAATGTATAATCAATATATTTGGTTTGGGTTTTACCAACTGTGATGTAAATGCCTGCAGGGCATGCAGGATTTTGAAGGCACTATATTTAAAATAAGAAAGAGAGATCCAAACAATCCCTAGTGATTCAACAAGGTGGGGGGGCGGGTTTGGTATAGAAGGCAACTTAGATAGGGA
The DNA here is from genome assembly GCA_038380795.1 of Pyrocephalus nanus. Taxonomy (NCBI): domain Eukaryota; kingdom Metazoa; phylum Chordata; class Aves; order Passeriformes; family Tyrannidae; genus Pyrocephalus; species Pyrocephalus nanus. The sequence goes on from CM076262.1 coordinate 41,191,624, forward strand.
AGAACAACACTTACTGCAAGGTACATGCCAAAGGAGAAGAGGCAGCAAAGCACATTCAAGTATACTTCCTTGACTTTTTCCAGAGTATACAAAATAGGTAAGTCCCTTGGCTTATGAGGAGAACATAATTTATCTTCCCTTGCTATTCATCCTTTGCTGCATTTGGAAAGGAAACTCTAGAAATACCTGCTACCATAGCTAATAGCAGAAGATCAAAGTTAAGATATTCCATCACAGAAGAAAAATAATGCAGGTCAGGAGTAATGACAAATATTCCATTTGCCTTTATAGAACTAGCCAATATCTGTAATAAATCTGCTTATGTATGTCTTCAGAAAATAAATGGTTGCATTTGCTCAAACCACACTTGAATTAGCTTTAAAAAGAAAGTTTCACTTATGACCATTAAATCACCCCTATTTTCAGAGGAAGGGTTCAGTGGGTTCCTATTTCCTCTGAAGTACTGATCTAGGTAATTGTTATATCCCTGAGCTACAAGGGGCACCCAGGTGCTTCACATGTTTCTATTTTTACCCAAGCTTTACACTTCAGGTAATAGACACATAAGGAAAATCATAATCACAATCCATCAAAGCTGTTTCAGCATGTGTCTAGCCAGGTACAGGCTCAAACAGACTTCAGACAGAATAAGTGTCATACTAACAGAGAATACAGAGCTTGTCCTAACAGTAGCAGTCAAGAGGCTGCACACATCTGAAGACATGGGCTTGAAGCTTCATTCAAAAAATAGGACTAATTTGATCCTCAAGAACTGATTCATAGAACTATATGTCACAGTTTGTCATGTTCACTGGACCTCAGATTATCACCCAGGTTACCTTTATACTCATCCAAAAAAAAGAAAAAAAAAAGAGAGAGAGAAAGAAAAAAGACATTTTCTAGGGCTCAGTTCAAAGTTTATGTCTAAATTAGATCACAGACCACAGTGTCAGATGTGTGAGGTATATTTCTATAATAAAGTCCCTCAGGTTAAAAGTTCCTTATTGCAGGCTCTGTCATTACATATTTTTTGTTGCATGGATATAGCCTGTGTTAGGGGGCCACATTCAGATTATTGCTACATTGAACAATGTAAGAAATGTAGAAAGCTATAAGAATCACTGTATTTCACTCACAGCCTGATCATAGTATCTAAATCTAAAACCAAAATATTCAGCTCTGGACAGCAATCTGTTATACTCTGCCCTACAAATCTCTCCAGCGTTTCAGCTCTTCCTTGAAAAGACAGCAGGTAAAGTTATGCAGGAAGAAGAAAGAAGGCATGTTAGATACTACATGATATGCACGAAGACTGCTACCTCACATTTTAAACTATGTGCTTCTAGTAGGTTTACAGCTCTCTGAGCCACTGGTTTATCTTAGAGCACTCGGAATAAGGCAACTGAGACAGGAACCATGAGGCAACACAACTTTTCACCTCAGATCTAATTCACTTAGCCAAATGCCTTGTTTAATATCTTCTAGTGCAGCACAGCATACTAAAAATTCAGATGAAATACTCACATGGGAAAATTTTTACATTACTGGTAATTATTAAATATGTGCAGTCTAAAAGAATTAAACACCATTTCTTTGACACATTTTCTGCTGGAACAGAAAGGGAAAATCAGTTTAAAAACACAGATTAATGCATGTCTTGTGGTACCTCACTAATTAGGCAGATTTCAGATTTCACTATATATAGCTCCACAAATTACTACTAGTACTAAGTAACTGAGTCTAAGGTGGAAAAAGTAAAAATGTAATAGAATTTAGTAATGTGCTCTATACTGCTAATAGTCTCTACTCCCATCAAATGTTACAAGAGGCTCTTTCGGTACAATTTAGCTGTGGCATCACTTAGTCCCCCCACAGGTACAGTTCACTCTGTTGTCTCTGAGGATTTTTTAAAACTTTGTAGCTGAAACTTGGTTATGCCTCTGTTGTAACCCATAATTTAAGAAATAAAAATGCTGACTCTCCCAGACTAAAAAAGCCACATTTTAAAGGGTTATAAACATTTAATTATTTTATGATTTAATGCATTTTTTATCAGAGTAGCACTTTTGAACATAGATACGAAAGCCCAGGCTGAACAGCTGATCCAGTATATCTGGCTGGTAATACTGCTTTTGACAAACACATTTGATGAGCAAACATGTCCTCCTAGCCACCTACACTCATGCCCATCTGTTCAGATGGCAACATGCCTCTGCACTAGGTAACATGCCAGTATTAGAAGGCCAGAGAAACAAGCCAAAAGTAGGGCTAAGGAGAAATCTAAATAATACTGCACTTACCATATCTTCTTCCAGAATTTCATCCTATTTGTAACAAGTAGTATTACACTATTGCACAGTGACTTTTAAAATTTTATTCCATTTGTGTACAATTACAGGACTAGCAGCACACAGGAAATGAAGATTGGTTGGTTGTGTAATACTCACAGCTGCCAAAAACCCTTGAGATGGATTGCAGCTGGTAGTTGAGAAACCCATTAGGTATATCCATCAATTTACTTTGAACAGCTAGAGGCAGTGGATTCTGTAGGTGAAGATAGTTCCCTGGAAGACAGCACTACCTGAGACAGTGACAATTAGTACAGAGTCTAACTGCAAGCTCTGTCTCTATAATGACTGCTTGGAATGGCAAGAAGTATAATTCACCCAATCTGAACCACAGACCTTGTAATATGTTTGTTTTACAAATTTGTGTGCTGTCATTTTCAAAAGGCATAAAATCTTGGAAAATTTTTTTTGTCCATAAATCTGCAGCTGATGCACTCACTGCAGTTGTGTGTCTTTGCCATGGTAAAATGGATACAAATTTTTCTGTTATCATTAAAAGAAAAAACAAACAAAACCAGATAGAAGAAATTAATTTTACATTTCCAAGTATATAATATAATGAGTGGGGTTTTCCTAATTTTTGTACATAACCAAAAATAATTTCTGTTTTGATAGAAGTGCTTTGGGGTTTTTCATAAATGTATTATTGCCCCAGCAGCTTTTAGCATATGTAGGCATTTCTTTAGAAACTATGTTTAGATAAAATTAAAAAAAAAAAAAAAAAGGAAAATTGCAAAATATCTCTTAGCAGAACTGATGATTAACAAGGTATTATTTATACATGACCTGTAAAATTTTGTTATTAGATTAGAAAAACATTTTCCACTTTGGCATTCGAACTCCATTTTCTAAGCCTTGCAAAATACTGATTTTAATTAGTTTGCCATATGCTGCTGCGTATACCTCTTTCTAAGCAGAAAACCCTTGCTTTGGGATCTCTCTGAGACTTGGCCACCTGGACATATTCAAATCTCCCACTGACTGTACAAACTATTTAGGAGCTATTCCAAAGCCCAGTGGAAAATGTTGCTATTACCTTTACGCTGCTCCCCTTGCCACGATAGCTGTGCACAATGGAGAGGTACAGTCCCACCTTTGACAAGATTAGAATTAACTCTGAGATTCTTCATCCTTTCTGTAGGAGAACAGAGATGTGAAAAGTTATTAATGTTTAAATGTTTTGAATTGTGAGAAATCTATGCCAAGAGGATGAATCTTCCAGTTCTCCCTGAGAGGGACAATGCCAAATGTAACAGCCAGCCCGTGACTGGAGAAAGCAACCCAAAACAGATGACTGCACAGAGAGGTGGACAGGGAGGGGATAAGGAAGTTTTCAGCTGTGTCAGCCCCCCTCAAGATTTTTGCCAGACTCCAAGGAATGTAGGGCTATTTTCTTCAAAAACACTGTAGAATCTATAATGATCTACCAATCTTGATGAAATTTTAATAAAGAAAAAGCAGAAGGAAAAAAACAGGCAGAGATAGGAGCTCTATAAATGAATCAAAAAAAAAAAAAAAGAACCTCAAATACTGATCTATTTTCTACTATTATCTCTATGGATAGTATATATTGTGTGTTGAATCGCTGTTAGCATCATGCCCTCTACAGTAGCTCACTTGCTCATTATATAGTAATCTAAAATTCTCTGATCTCAACTTTACATTATAAAAAAGACTTCAGCTGTGAAAAAAAAAACAAACAGACCTGCTGTGACATTTTGCATCATCCTGTTTTTCACTCCTGATTCAACAATACACTTGTCTGCTTTTTTTTATTGCAAATTTTAAGAATAATGTAAAAAAAAATAATTATTTGCTCTTCATTTTTACATCACATGTAGCCCAAAAGGCATCCAGCCTCAAGGCTAATACTGTAAAATAATGGGATAAATAATGCTAACTATTTTCTTCTGTTTCGGGATTTTTGGCAACATTTAAAAACACACTGAGAAAAGCAATCATAAGAACTACTTTTCTATCAAATGTACTTGAGGAAAGCTAAGTCATACATAATCTATAAAAATCACATACTTAATAGAGAAATAGCAGGGTCATTTTTCTGAATTGAGAATTTCTCCTATAATGTTTTTTTTCTAAATGAATATTGGTTTTTTACCTGTAGGTTTTATTTCTTATTGCCAGAAAACTACTTTTTCTTCTCATTTCTTCCAAGCTGCTGCTTAAAACTTTTGAACAATAGATATTCTATACTAACTCGTACCTTGGAGTTTGATGGGATACTATCATTTAAAATCAAAAATGTTAGATTCGTTTGGGTTATAAGGTTATATGGTTTATATGACAGAATATGTCAATTAAATCATTATTGATGTGAGAAAGTAGAGAAAATTTAGTTCTTCTTAAATTCAGTAAAATAACCCCAAAGGACAAAGTGTTCATAAAGCAAAGAAAAAGCTCCACTTTTAATATATTTTCCTATCTCAGCTCCAGAGCTGAGTTTTCTAATCATATGTTGAATTACTATTCTACTTAGCAGTATTCTTAAATTTCAGATATACAACCAGCCTGATACCTTGCTGTTTATCTACCTAATGTACTATATCTATCTCTAAAGCCCAGTACTGTTGCTCAACTGTGCAGCAAACTACACAAGAAATAAATACAAGTATAGGCACGATGCAATTTGTTTGTATACAGTATCCTTCACACCTGGAAGGACTAATTCATACGTTAGATGGCAAAAAGTTCCCTCATTGCATTTTGAAAGTTGGGGAGAGAGGGAAAAAAAAAAAAAAAAAAAAAAAAGAGAGAAGAAGAAGATGTAGAGTTGAAGAGCAGGTTGGGAAGAGCAGACTGCAAAAACAAAGCAGAGCAAAGCCATAAAGAGTTTTACCAGAGAGGGGTCTGGAACTTCCAGCATATCACCATTCTTCCATGAAGCAGTATGTACTGCCTGTAACTTCAGTTGAATTAAATATCAAGGCACTTCTGAAAATTTCACTTTATTTCCATCTCCATATTTAAGTAACTGAACACCCCTGCAGATCTGGTACTTGGCATAATAGCGGAAGCACACAACTGATAAAATGCTGGGAGTCAATATGATCATTATGCTGTGCACAATCTCTGTTACATATTTCATGGCAAAGGAGAAAATAAGGATTGGCAAGCAGATACCATGAGTTGTTTTCCTTGCTTGCAATCTGTAAAGTGTTTCAGCAGCCTTGGAAAAATTGTAGCTACCTAGGAGATCTCTTAATAACATAGTGAATAGACAGCCCCAAAAGATTATGAACTTGAAGAATTTCCAAGAAAAGGGAAAGAACTGAACTTGTTACATTAGTTTTATACAATCCTCTTCCAAAGAATAATGGGCTAATGTTATGAAAACTACCTTCCTCATAAAAAAACCCACGAAAACTGAGACCATGGGATTTCATCACCAAAGAAAGTGAGAAAAAGTTACTTTACAACTATGGTTCCAATTCTGTGTTGTTTATGTTCCACTTTTGTGACTCTCTAACCAAGAAGTCAGTATTTGCCTTAACTAAAGGGGGTGAATCTTTGGTTTCACTTAAACTGCTTGTTTGTAAGTGTATTTGTGGCTAAGCAAAATCTCAGTTAATGCTTGCACGCAGAAGCAGAGTGTTTGAAAACAATAGAAAGCTATCACGGACAAGCCCTTGGAACCAAAGCAAGACTTGGAAATTGTTCCCTATAAACATCAGTAAACAGCATTAAAAGCATTCAAAAGCCTCCACACAGAGAGGGTAGTTTTCTGCAAGGCATTATCCAGTTCTTGTCTAGCATAGGGTAGACAGATGGTTTTTAAGTGTCTGGGAAATCCTACACTGTCACACTTTGCTTTTCAGTTGGTTTCCTAAAATACAGCCTGAAACAATAATAACAAATCCTGTGTCTAGAGTTTCAGTAAATAGCAAAATCTTTGAGGAAGGGACTCTTTAAATATCTCTTGACTTTTTCTTACAGTGTCTGAAACAGCTAAGTTACCTAAAAGTCACTATCACTGTAAGAAAAGCAGACAAAATTTACTAAGTCTGATGAAATCAGAACTTGAATAAACACATCATACAGCCCTACAGCCATATAACCAGCAGACCCTGTCAGAACAGCATATGTCCTGCTAGCTACACTTTTTTTTTTCCCAAAGAGAAAGAAATATATATTTAAAAATGAATGAAGGTTGGACTGAGCAGAGACTCTTTCAGCAATTGTTTTCTTCATTCAGCAATTTTTCTTAAAAACAGCAGGCTCTCATGAATAATCTCAACAGTGTGCAGGGGCCTGGTGATTATTCCATGACTGAATAAATGTGACTGATGGGAAATCAGAACACTGAAAGGCTTGATCCTGGTCCATATCCTGGTCTATATCGCAGTCCATATCCCGGGCCATATCCCAGTCCATATCCCAGTCCATATCCTGGTCCATATCCTGGTCTATAACCCAGTCCCTATCGCGGTCCATATCCCAGTCCATATCCCAATCCATATCCCAGTCCATATCCTGGTCCATATCCTGGTCTATATTCCAGTCCATATTCCGGTCCATATCTCAGTCCATATCCCACTCCATATCCCAGTCCATATCCCGGTCCATATCCCAGTCCATATCCCGTTCCATATCCCGGTCCATATCTCAGTCCATATCCCACTCCATATCCCAGTCCATATCCCGGTCCATATCCCAGTCCATATCCCGTTCCATATCCCAGTCCATATCACAATCTATATCCCAGTCCATATCCCAGTCCATATCCCGGTCCATATCCCAGTCCATATCCCGGTCCATACCCATGTCCATATCCCGGTCCATATCCCAGTCCATATCCCGGTCCGTTTCCTGGTCCATATCCCGGTCCATATCCCGGTCCATATAACAGTCTATATCCCAGTCCATATCCCAGTCCATATCCCGGTCCATATCCCAGTCCATATCCCGGTCCATACCCATGTCCATATCCCGGTCCATATCCCAGTCCATATCCCGGTCCGTTTCCTGGTCCATATCCCGGTCCATATCCCGGTCCATATAACAGTCTATATCCCAGTCCATATCCCAGTCCATATCCCGGTCCATATCCCAGTCCATATCCCGGTCCATACCCATGTCCATATCCCGGTCCATATCCCAGTCCATATCCCGGTCCGTTTCCCGGTCCATATCCCGGTCCATATCCCGGTCCATATAACAGTCTATATCCCAGTCCATATCCCAGTCCATATCACGGTCCATATCCCAGTCCATATCCTGGTGCATATCTTGGTCTATATCCCAGTCCATATCCCGGTCGATATCTCGGTTCATATCCCAGTCCCTATCCCAGTCCATATACCAGTCCATATCCCAATCTATATCCCAGTCCATATCCCAGTCCATATCCTGGTCCATATCCCAGTCCATATCCCGGACCACATTGCGGTCCATATCCCGGTCCATATAACAGTCCATACCCCATTCCATATCCTGGTCCATATCCCGGTCAATATTACAGTCCATATCTCAGTCCATATTCCGGTCCATATCTCAGTCCATATCCCAGTCCATATCCCAGTCCATATACTAGTCTATATCCTAATCTATATCTCAGTCTATATCCCAGGCCATATCCCGGTCCAAATCACGGTCCATATCCCGGTCCATATCCCGGTCCATATAAAAGTCCATATCCTAGTCCATATCGCGGTCCATATCCCAGTCCATATCCTGGTCCATATCCTGGTCTATATCCCAGTCCATATCCTGGTCCATTTCTCGGTCCATATCCCAGTCCATATCCCGGTCCTTATCTCGGTCCATATCCCAGTCCATATCCCAGTCCATATACCAGTCCATATCCTAATCTATATCCCAGTCCATATCCCAGTCCATATCCCGTTCCATATCCCAGTCCATATCCCAATCTTCATCACAGTCCATATCACAGTCCATATCCCGGTCCATATCCTAATCTATCTCTCAGTCCATATCCCAGTCCATATCCCAGTCCATATCCCGGTCCATATCCCAGTCCATATCCCAGTCCATATCCCGTTCCATATCCCAGTCCATATCCCAATCTACATCCCAGTCCATATCCCAGTCCATATCCCGGTCCATATCCCGGTCCATATCCCAGTCCATATTCGGTCCATATCCCGGTCCATATCCCGGTCCATATAACAGTCCATATCCTAGTCCATATCCCAGTCCATATCCCAGTCCATATCCTAATCTATATCCCAGTCCATATCCTAATCTATATCCCAGTCCATATCCCAGTCCATATGCCGGTCCATATGCCGGTCCATATCCCGGTCCATATAACTGTCCATATCCCGGTCCATATCCCAGTCCATATCCCGCTCCATATCCCAGTCCATATCCCGGTCCATATCCTTGTCTATTTCCCAGTCCATATCCCGGTACATATCTCGGTCCATATCCCGGTCCATATCCTGGTCTATATCCCGATCCATATCCTGTTCCATATCTCGGTCCATATCCCAATCCATATCCCAGTCCATATACCAGTCTATATCCTAATGTATATCCCAGTCCATATCCCAGTCCATATCCCGGTCGATATCCCAGTCCATATCCCGGCCCATATCCTTGTCTATTTCCCAGTCCATATCCCGGTCCATATCCCAGTCCATATCCCGTTCCATATAACAGTCTATATCCCAGTCAATATCCCAGTCCATATACTAATCTATATCCCAGTCCATATCCCAGTCCATATGCCGGTCCATATGCCGGTCCATATCCCGGTCCATATAACAGTCTATATCCCAGTCAATATCCCAGTCCATATCCCGGTCCATATCCCAGTCCATATCCCGGTCCATATCCTTGTCTATTTCCCAGTCCATATCCCGGTACATATCTCGGTCCATATCCCGGTCCATATCCTGGTCTATATCCCGGTCCATATCCTGGTCCATATCTCGGTCCATATTCCAGTCCATATCCCAGTGTATATAGCAGTCCATATACAAGTCCATATCCTAATCTACATCCAAGTCCATATCCCAGTCCATATCCCTGTCCATATCCCGGTCTATATCCCAATCCATATCCCAGTCCATATCCCGGTCCATATAACAGTCTATATCCCAGTCCATATCCCGGTCCATTTCCCGGTCCATATCCCAGTCTATATCCCGGTCCATATCCCGGTCCATATAACAGTCCATATACCAATCCATATCCTAATCTATATCCCAGTCCATATCCCAGTCCATATGCCGGTCCATATCCCGGTCCATATCCCAGTCTATATTCCAGTCCATATCCTCGTCCATATCCCGGTCAATATCCCGGTCCATATCCCGGTCCATATCCCAGTCCATATCCCAGTCCATACGGCGGTCCATATCGCGGTCCATATCCCGGTCCATATAACAGTCCATATCCCAGTCAATATCCCGGTCCATATCCCAGTCCATATAACAGTCCTTATCCCAGTCCATATTCCGGTCCATATCACGGTCCATATCCCAATCCATATCCCAGTCCATATATCAGTGTATATCCTAATCTATATCCCAGTCCATATCCCGGTCCATATCCCGGTCCATATAACAGTCCATATCCTAGTCCATATTCCGGTCCATATCCCGGTCCATATCCCAGTCCATATCCCAGTCCATATCCTAGTCCATATTCCGGTCCATATCTCGGTCCATATCCCAGTCCATATCCCAGTCCATATACCAGTCTATATCCTAATGTATATCCCAGTCCATATCCCAGTCCATATCCCGGTCGATATCATGGTCCATATCCTGGTCCATATCCCGGTCCATATAACAGTCCATATCCAAGTCCATATCCCAGTCCATATCCCAGTCCATAACCCGGTCAATATCCCGGTCCATATCCCAGTCCATATGGCGGTCCATATCGCGGTCCATATAACAGTCCATATCCCAGTCCATATCCCGGTCCATATCCCAGTCCATATCCCGGTCCATATCGCGGTCCATATCCCGGTCCATATCCCGGTCCATATAACAGTCCATATCCTAGTCCATATTCCGTTCCATATCTCGGTCCATATCGCAGTCCATATCCCATTCCATATACCAGTCTATATCCTAATCTATATCCCAGTCCATATCCCAGCCCATATCCCGGTCGATATCACGGTCGATATCCCGGTCCATATCCCGGTCTACATAACAGTCCATATCCCAGTCCATATCGCGTTCCATATCCCGGTCCATATCCCAGTCCATATCCCAGTCCATAAACCAGTCTATATCCTAATCTATATCCCAGTCAATATCCCAGTCCATATCCTGGTCCATATCCTGGTCTATATCCCAGTCCATTTCCTGGTCCATATCCTGGTCCATATCCCAGTCCATGTCCCGTTCCATATCTCGGTCCATATCCCAGTCCATATAACAGTCCTTATCCCAGTCCATATGGCGGTCCATATGGCGGTCCATATCCCGGTCCATATAACAGTCCATATCCCAGTCCATATCCCGGTCCATATCCCAGTCCATATCCCGGTCCATATCGCGGTCCATATCCCGGTCCATATCCCAGTCCATATCCCGGTCCATATCCCAGGCCATATAACAGTCCATATCCTAGTCCATATTCCGTTCCATATCTCGGTCCATATCGCAGTCCATATCCCATTCCATATACCAGTCTATATCCTAATCTATATCCCAGTCCATATCCCAGTCCATATCCCGGTTGATATCACGGTCCATATCCCGGTCCATATCCCGGTCTACATAACAGTCCATATCCCAGTCCATATCGCGTTCCATATCCCGGTCCATATCCCAGTCCATATCCCAGTCCATAAACCAGTCTATATCCTAATCTATATCCCAGTCCATATCCCAGTCCATATCCTGGTCCATATCCTGGTCTATATCCCAGTCCATTTCCTGGTCCATATCCTGGTCCATATCCCAGTCCATGTCCCGTTCCATATCTCGGTCCATATCCCAGTCCATATACCAGTCCATATCCTTATCTATATCCAGGTCCATATCCCGGTCCATATCCCGGTCCATATCCCGTTCCATATACCAGTCCATATCCCATTCTATATCCCGGTCCATATCCCGGTGCATATCCCGGTCCATATCCTGGTCTATATCCCAGTCCATATCCCGGTCCATATCTCGGTCCATATCCCAGTCCATATCCCGGTCCATATCTCGGTCCATATCCCAGTACATGTCCCGGTCCATTGCCCAGTCTATATTCCAGTCCATATCCCGGTCCATATCCAGGTCCATATCCCAGTCCATATCCCGGTCCATATCCCGGTCCATATCCTGGTCTATATCGCAGTCCATATACCAGTCCATATCCCAATCCATAACCCAGTCCATATCCCGTTCCATATCCCGGTCCATATCCCGGTCCATATCTCTGTCCATAAGCGTTAAGCATTGTGCAATCTGACCAGGCAGACTTGCTGTGAAATCGTCCAGCATGTTTCAGTGTTCTTAAAATTGAAACTATAAATGTATTTTGAGCTTGATTAGGAACAGAATTCTATCCTTCTTTTCTACGAATTAAAAAAAAAAAAAAGGAAAAAAAAAGGTTTTACTTACATTGCTAATTTAAATAATACTAGTTGACTAACATTTGGTTTCATGATTATTCCACAGATCAGTTTCCACATTATTTCAACACTTTTCTGTCTGAGCAATAGGAATATGTACTAAAGTAATGGATATGATGCATCCATTTTAAAGATATTCTTCTCTATCTTTTACTGTGTCACCTGAAATAAATTTCTATATTCTTTGCAAAGTTGTGTATGAATCTCTATTGCTGTTTCAGGTGTGTAAATAACATCATAGGAGAGCCAAGGAAAGACTGCTGAGCACCTGATAGAAACCCTAAATGACGCATAGTGGAAAGGAGGCTCAGATTTCCATATTTGTGCTTAGACCACATTTTCTTCACATATCAATTGTAAAAAGATTTTCTCAGCACAGATTCTGCTCTAGAAACTCCATTTAGTGAATTGCAGACAATATCATACCTAGAAATGTAACAGTGAGCTTGAGAAGGAAACTTAAATTCTATTTGCCCTGCCATATGTTACAAATAGTCTAACTCCTTATTTTTAAAGTCCTTGTAAGCACTCACCCACTCAGATTTGTCAGATTTAGTATTAAACTTCTTAAGGGAAAAGTTAAAGTTTAAAATTTTACTTTAAAGATATTAGTTAAATTAATTACAACTCTGTTTAAGACATCAATATGAATGTAGCAGGTGTATTAGCATTGTTCCTCTGTACAGTCTAAGAGGCAAATATAACAAGATTGCAAAATACTGGTATTGAGATGAGAGATGATCCTTGTTCCAATAAGCTACCAACCTCAATCAACAAGTAAGAATGGCTGGAAGAAGAGGAACATATCACTTGTGCCAATAAAACAAAGAGATGGTTGTAAGCCCCATGATAATTCCATGACTAATTCAATTTTATTTCATTATTTCCATTTTTTTTTTTGTGAGAATCATGAAAATCAGCTGCATTCTTCAGTCTCTGTGTGAATAGTTTTGTGCAGCTTTCCTGGCAGCTCCCTTTTCAGGTAGAAAATGTGATTTCTGCTTACAAATCCAATTGTTTCTATACTTTATGCAAGAGATAATAGAAATTTGTATCCCTTGGAACTTCCTAGTCATTACTATGATCAAAGTCTACAATTGCAATTAGGTGATAGAGTCAACAGGAAATTAAGAAAATTTGAACCTTAGAAGAATTTGAGAAGTCTGGTAATGAGAGGAATTTCATAAATTACATGTTTTAGTTATATTCAGTGCTTAAAAAGGAGGGGAATGAAACCCTGTACTCTGCTGAATTCTTTCATGCTGTGCATCATACTGGAAGGAACAGAGGGAAAGGGGTAACAGCTGCCTTGGACACCAGCAGGAAGTCAGCATTAACAAATGGTCCTACTGACTTCCTGCTGTTTGGGCTACTGATAAGTTCAAATCCAGATGCACACTTCTGCCACTCCCTTTGCCTGTCTGCAGTATGCACTGAATTAAAAATTGCTTCCTTTTACTCCTGTCCTGCTCTCCACGGTCACATCAGCCTGTTTGCGTCTCTTTGATGTGTGTTTCATGCAGTTCACTTTGTGATGGTGACTGGGTTTTTTCACTGCTCAAGGTAAGCAGAATCCAGAATCATAAGCAGACAGATGAGAACAACCCAAAATGTCTTGTATAGTGGCTTAACTTATAGCAGCTTACATAGGATATAAGGGTTTTGAAATAGTTTTGGGAATCCTCACTGAGGAACCCATTCATGGTATACCTAACACCAGCTCCTGGAACATCTATCATGCTCAGTCACTCATCTCCTGCACCCCAATAGCATTCAAGTCACTCCAGGAATGTCAGCAGGTTTTTTTGAAGAGGATGTGCTGATTCCCAAACACATATTCTTCTCGGCTGGATTATGTCATTAGTAATGAGTTTTCAGCCTTCCCTGTCTGATCCTTTTACACCTGAAGTATTAGGAAGGAACTGTTGTTTCACAGAAGCAAGGCAAAGTTATCCAAACCAAAGCTCATTAGTAATTTCAGCATCTCACTTTCCCTTATTTAAAGGATAGTAAGGCAGGAGTTTTAAGGGTGCCTTTAGTCTAGCAAGACAACTAGCTGATTTTGAGCTAAAAGGAGATAAAAGAGTAACACATAGAAGCCAAAGCTGAAAACTAAAATCTGATAACTTTCTTTTACTTAAAGCCAGTTTGGAAATGCTTCGCCTTTCTCTTCAGGGTAAATCTGGTAACTTTCAAGCTAAGGCAGTTATGGAATGGCTTAAAGCTAGGTTTATATTGAAAGATTTTTTCAACAATAACTTTAGAGAGCAGAACAGATTGGTGAAGCTCTAGATGGAATTCAACTCCCATGGAATATGCAATTTTACAAAACTATATATGCTCAACAAAAGGAATACAGCAATCTAAGAAAGACCATACAGTGTCAAGCCTAAAATCTAGCTAATTCAGTATCCTGTCTCCAGGGATAGCTGACAGAAGATGACTAAGAAAGAGCATAAAAAAGGGTAAGTACAACCTGATGCTTCCCAGATTTGGAGGTGACTGAGAAGAGGCAAAGTCTTTGCATGTAATAGTTTATGATAGATTTTTCTTCCATTGGTCATTTAATACTTTTTGAAAATGGTAAATTGGATTTATTACCAACAAAACAAAACATTAAAAAAAAACATATGAGCAAAAAATTCTGCAATAGAATTAAAATATTTTACATTAAAGAATTTTGATAATTCGTTTTGAAATAGTTTCATTTTGATTTTTTTAATCCTACGTTGTAACATAAAATATTTTAAATTCAAAGATGAAGGGAAATATTTCTACTTTATCAAAATTAAATGTTTAGTATGAATCAAAACAGTAGTGGAGTGAGTTTTGTTTTGCTTTTTAATTTCCTTTATGAAGAACTTAGGATTTGGGAGTATATATATCAACTTAAAAATTTAGATAAATTTTTACATATCTGAAAACAGAAGGTCCATCATACAAATAGTTACAGTCATTACCTCTCTGGGTGGCACAAAGCTTTAATATGTATTGCGCATGCTATGCTTTCTAAGCTGCACAAACATTGGCTAATGCTATTTGAACATCTTCAAATCCATATGAAGAAAACTCAATGTACAGAAAGCTATGTGGGCTCAGGAAATGTACAGGGAAGAAATGGAAAGAGCAGGGAGGACATTATAGCCACCGAAATGAAAATAATTAAAAATCTTTGGAAACAAAAAAAAAAAGGTGAGAAGTTAGAGTTTCAGAGCTTTTATATTGCCATAGAGGAGGTTGTTATTGAAGTCCCTTTATCATTTAATCTTTTTTGAAAAATTTCTCCTTTTCTTAGAAACGGCTCCTCCTCAGCAACTCTTTGTATGTGACCATAGAGTAACCCATTACAAAAATATTATATACACCTGTTTCAGAGAACAATAAATAATCAGTCATATTTGTTTCCATAAATTGTTAATCTATTGTTCCAGATTGCAAAAGTCAATGAGTTCATTAAAATTAAAGCTTCTCACTATAAAAACATCTTTTTCCAATGAGCTAAGAGGATTTAAACACTTATATCTTGTCTGCAAAACATCTTAGGACACCTGATTAAGAAATTCCAGATGGAAACACACAGTGGACAAGTTAGTGACGGAAAGTACACTACTTTTAACTTCCTAACTTAAACAGCAAAAGACCAAGGAAATATAATCATGTTATGTCTGCTTAGATAATAGAACATTAACAATGTTGTAAACTCTCATAATTTTATCACTTTTGCTCTTTTTTTTTAACCTAAAACCATAAGCAAGCTCTCTGAAGACAAATGAGACAATTTCTGTTTTGGGTTTCATATGGAGAAAAAAAAAAAAAAAATTTTTCCCCCGACTTCTTGTTTTCAAAGAGACTGACTTCCTGGCTGGGCTCCCGAATGGGTCAAGGCAACCTGTGTTCCTGCTCCTCAAATCTGCCAAACTGGAGGACCTAGGGATTGCACTGCCATTGCCACCAGGTCTGAGAAGTAAGGTTTCCTTGGTATGAGAAGTAGTGTGCACAAGGGCAAAAGGAGTACATGGCCAGGTCTCATAGCTTCCAATAAATAATGGTCCACACTCAGACAGACCTAGGAAGGTCTCCAGGACCAAATAATCTATGTGTAGTCAAACAAGCACAGACATCTGGCTTGGAAATCAATAATAAGAGGAACTATTAGGGGGAAAAAATTATAATTTAATAAAATTAGAAGTATTTTGTGAGTTCATACATAATTTTGATTTGGTTCTGCCCAGCAGTGGTTTCAGCAGGAGCTACAAAGAGGAGGTCACTGCTGTGATGTAGCACAACTAAGGAAGGTAGATGAAGGAAGAAAAACCACCCTCTATTCAGAGATTTGCATTCAGCTTTCTGTTTTGTGACAGCAAAACATTTGTACTCTTACCACCCTACTACCCAGTCTGTGCTTTCTGAAAAAGTCCTGTGTAAAATGCACTGAATTTCTCCAGCATTTATTCTTGCCCTTCCTTTATAATAGCTGAAAGACTCACTGTAACTTGGAGAAGGCATTTAATAATTGACTTTCTTTTTTTTAGTCACAGAAAATAGAACTTTTCTTTAAAATATAGATTAAAACCTCCCAATTCTGTATAATAAAAAGTGAATTAATTATACCACACTAAATTGCAGAAGGTCATGCTGACATCTGGTGGCCTTTCACAGATACTAAAATTGCTTCCAGCAGTTTCAGCAAATAATTCATGCAAGAACAGTAACAATATCAAAATGACATTGTGGTTGTGTTTTTATCTGCACACATTTAGCAGGTATTATTCAAGGCCTGAGTTAAGAGATAATGAGTCCAATCCTTAGTACCATGCTGAAGTACAGCCTTTTAATTAGCTGCCATGTTAAGTCACATTTGATGCTGCCCTGGCTGCAGGCATCAGAAAGCCACAAGCTGTCATAAACAGCAATTAGGGGTGCCAGAGCTGTCACAACAACTCTGCAACTGCTCTGGGAGTTATCAGGAAATTTCACAATGACACATTGCATTAAACAGTACTGCAAGTAGTGGGATTAAAACCATCTTATTATTGCTGTTGGGGAATCTAGTAGATCTAATATGGATCAGGACCCCATCACAGGAGGCACTACACAGACCATAAAAAGGATGGGCCCACCCATAGTAGACTATAGTCTAATTATAATACAAGGAACAATCAACAGATTGAAGGTGCTACAGACCAACACATCAGAGTCCAGCCTCTGAGGAGATGTTATTAAATAAGAACTTAAAACAAAACAAAACAAAACAAAACAAAAAAACCACCACAAATAAACAAACAAAACAAAACAAAAAACAAACTGTGGCAGTTTAAGAGTGCAAAACTCTGAGGAGGAATTATCTCCTTCCTGTTAAGACAGCATATATTTTGAGGGGATCATTATCTCAGGTTCATCTATGGAAGGCATTAAACAAGAGAAGACAATCCCCTAAATCAAGTACAGCAAACGTCTTGGAAGACACACAGTACCACTACTGCTGCCTAGAAAGGAAAGAAAATATTGCCCTTTGAAAAAAAGGATTCTGTACTTTCACACTTACCATTGGGGAGAAGTCTGCTATGATGTTTCTATGGCTCTAAATGTCTCTGGTTGGAGAGGGTGAGATAAGTGATCTGATCTACTCCTTCACGCACCAAACACAAAAAGAAAACCAGATGAGCCTCTGCTGTTAAGTGTAATCAAGAATTTAATTTTAAATCAAGAGAAAAAAATTCTGTCAGCAAAGATTTTCCTGTCAGTTCCCAAGCTGCTGACTCTATCACAAGAGATCATCAGGAACTGGGCTCTCCATCAGAGAACCAAATCCACCAGAAATTGTATTAATCAATTATATAAACTTAATTCTGAATCTGCCCAAGAGGAAAATACAGATATTTCCCACAGAAAGGTAATTCTGAAGGGCATTTCATAATGTTTAAACTCTTTGTTTCTTTTGTGACGTCTTTGTTCATTTAATTTTCTCTGCTGCAATGTTGTAAGATTATTGGTGAGGTAGCCTACCTATGGTTTGTGGGCTCCATCTACAGTATGACCTGAATAATTCATTCAATTTGCTTCCTACCAGCTACCAGACCCTTTCCCCACATCTTTCAGATGCAGACAGAAAGCAGACAATAACCTGAGTAAATTTTTGCCATAGTCCAGCATTCATGTCTTGAAGCCTGACATCTTGTGGTTCCTATTCATATGATCAAAATGAAAGAACCTTCTGGCTGCAAAACCCAACAACCATGAACACTTGGCTGCTGCAAGTCCATTGCAGGAAGGGGTACAAGTACTTTTTGGTGGTCCAGCCAAAAGTCCTGCTCACTGCTTTGCTTCTTCCATCCAGATTCCTGAATTCCACCATCTCATGATAAAAAGGTGCCAGAAGATGTGGCCAACTGGGAGAAGATGTGAGGGCAGGTTTGTTTCAGAGGGCAGGTTTGGGCAGCATGATTCAGGCAGGGAAAGGAACTGAAGGACCTGAGATAAGAGACAGGCTCAGGAGCCTATTTTGTTAGGGACTCTAGTCCATAAAGGAGCTGCAATTGGTCACAGGAGTGATCAAGGAAGTTGTTTTTGAAGGAGTAAAAAAATCTTCAGGCACAGAAGTCCATCAAAAACAGAGCCGTGGCACTGAAAGGAAAATATAATCTGGATGTAAACAACTAGATTCTTAATGTGTATGGAAGAGAGACCTTCTAAGTAGATGCTGATGATCTTGCAGAATATGACTGCATATTACGATTGCCCTGCAGGCAAATGACCAGTCACAGTTCTTAAGCTGAAATAAAAAATATTGATGGAATTTTCTTATGGCAATCACCCACTGAAACAAACACATTAGGCTAATGACATGAAACCAATAAAATATCTCAGTTGGTCCATCAAAATCAAAACAATGTTTATGAATTATCTGACAGCCTATTTCATGTTACCATGAAGCACCTGCACCTACTTTCAAATTTAGTTCATCTTTGCTTCTTACTGATCTATTGGCTTTTAAAATCTTACAGTTTTCACTGTTACCCAGTAGATACTTATAATAAAGTTATGTGATCGCCAATATAGAACTATTTCTAAGGGGAATTTTTTAAAACAAGCATGACGTATTTTTAAGGACTTATAAGAAAATCTTTGTGACACATTCATATGAAGTATCTACTTGTTAACTAGTATAGTTCACTGGCTGTACACTTAGGAGCCAGAGAATCAATTTATTATCACTAGTGTAAAATTCAAAGGTGTAGTGTGTTTGAAAAATCACCATGTTTTATTCATGTCCTAGTCTGCTAAACCAGCAAAGCTATCAGCATTGGTGAAAGCCTAAATCACAGTAGAAAAATTGTGAAGATTTGTAATCATTGAGGAATACATTCATCATTTTCAATATTAATATAAAATCAGCAAGTCTCCAACAAATTGTAGTACAGCAGAAATAAAAAAACTAAAACTGGGAGAACTTCACAGTCACAACCACATTCAAAAAAAGTCTGAAATTAGTGTTTGCTGAAAAAAAAAAATCACTTCATACAGATAAACCAGAGAAGTCTACTTCTTAGAAGTAGCAATATGCCACTGCCTCAATATTATTTCAATAAAACAAATCTTTGTACATAATGAATGGAAGAGCACAAAAGATACTGCATAGGACCTGTAGCTCCAGCCTTTAACAAAAGAAAATGTAAAGTTGAAATCATTGTGGAAAGTAGATTGTTTTAACAGCTGTTTCACATCCATAACCTCAAGACACTGTTGGAGAGAAGCTTTTGGCAAAACATACACTTACTTTGTCAAGAAATTCATATTGCTCCTCATCTCATCTCCTCAGCATCAAAGTTCCTTCTATGAGCACTGAGCACAGCCTACCACTCTGGAACTCTTAAGGTCATGAAGAGGTTTGTAGCTGAGTTATTCATATATTTTCTAGATAAATAAATTAAGAGAAACTACATCTGATAGAAAACTTCAGGCAAATATTAGTCCAGCACTACTGAACTATGCAATACACAATAGCAGGGCAGAAGAAATAGCTGTCTGTATCTACTGGTATCTTATGGAAAGGATACTCAAAAGAACTTGCATACATGAATTTGAACTGCATTTCTTTATAATGTTTTTTTCCCTCCAAAACATAACTCCAGAAGGCTTCTTGACTGATTCAGGAGCATGCAAGAATAGGCCCACCAGGTAGTGAACTCATGCTTAGCATTGTAGTGAAATTTTTTTTCACAGCTTATATGGAGTGCAGACATTGCTTCTGGCCATCACCGATACAGCAAGTTAGGCTGGGTCATTCCAAAAGTCCAACAGCGTACCTGGCAGCGAGGGCTGCCTGCAGGACAAAAAGACCTTTGAGCACCAGCTGAGTCCCTGGAATTCTTTTTCTCCCCTTTAAAAAAAATCTATTATTTTGAGGACATTTACACAGATTATGTAGAAAACTGTGCCTACAATGTAGTTGGCTTACCATGCTCACATATCTGAATGCAAACATTAAAATGAGACTGAGTAAATTCTTTGAAAGAGAAAAATTTTGCATGATCAGTCTTCCCATTATAAAAAATATATGTGTCTCCAGGTGTATATATCATGTACAAAGCAGTTGCACAGTCTGGTGTTTAATACAAATCATTTTAGATAAAAGAATACTGTGGGAGAAAATTGTGTGGATCAGAGGAGATGGCCCTAGAAAAATTAGGAAACTGATATGTGTGAGTATCCACTTTATTTATTGATTATTCCATAAGAATAAGGTAAAAATATTAGCTACCAGGAATTATTATCTCACAAACTGTACTTTAATATTCACTGTGTTCAGTTTCACTGCAGCAGAAGCAAGAGTGCACATATGCCCCAGCTCTGTCTCAGGGCATTAGTTCATGAATTCAAATAATGAGCAGCATTAACCTTGGGATATTTTATGTTAGAAAATACTCCCCACACTTTCTTAACTATTACCATATTTATACAATGTAGTGGAATAGTTAGCACTCCTAATTTAAAACAATTTTTTATCCTTGGAAAATTTAAATTGCTCCTGTATAGCTTTATTTAATGAGATAAAGAGTCCAGGTAAGTGCAAGAGTTTTAAAATTTGTTTCAGTCAATGTTTAAATTTTAAACACTAGATAGGTCTTCATAAGCAGTAATGAGTATCCAGGGGCCAAACTATAGCATCATGCATCAGCTCTTATTCAGCCTAACACAAACTGATCTCTGCTTAAATTGAGTAGGAAAATATCCTGAGCAAATCTTTGGGTTTAGGCCTCATTAGACAAATCTTTTCTCTACTGATATAAAAAAGATTTTTTTCTCTGCCTTGTAAATACAATACCCTGCACAAAACCAGGACTTTCTAATTCATGTATACATGAAGACCTCACTGCAAAAAAGCCCTGTGCAAGTTTGACGAAGTTTGTCTTTCAGTCTATACAAATATAAGCAATGATGAGCAGTAGAGCACTAAATCCTTTCCACAGTGAGACCTTGGTTAGTGTGTGTCAACAGTTTTTTGATCACAGGATCACAGAATAGGCTAAGCTGGAAGGTACCTTTAGAGATCATCTAGTCCAACGCTCCTAATCAAAGCAGGGTCACCAAGAACATGCTACCTATGACCATGTCCAGCCGGACTTCTAATATTTTCAAGGATAGACTCAAACAGCTCTCAGGGCAAACTGTTCAGTGGACAGTAGCTCTGATAGTGTTTCCTAGTGTTCAGACAGAATCTCCTGTGTTTCAGTTCATGCCTATTGCCTCTTTTCTGACTCTGACTTCCTCACTGCCCTCCATCTGGTATCTCTACACATGAAGAAGATGCCACTGAGCCTCTTCTTCTCCAAGCTGAACAGTGTCAGCTCTCTCAGTCTCACCACACAGTTAGCATGCCTCAAACCCTTCAGCATTTTCAGGGCCCTTTGCTCAACTCACTCCAGTATGTCCATATCCTTCAGAACTGAAGAGACCAGGATGAGAGTGAGGACTCCAAATGTGACCTCCCCAGTGCTGAGAAGTGAAGAAGGATGACACACTCGACCTGCAGGGCATACAGTGCTGTTCTCAGAATCATAAAATCATTATGGTTGGAAGAGACCTTTAAGATCATCAAGTCCAGCCATCAGCTCAGCATTATCACTGTAACCCCTAAACCACTAAACCATATCCCCCAGCACCAGATCCAGACACCTCTTAAATACCTCCAGGTATGGTGACTCCCCCAACTCCCTGGGCAGGGAGTCAAATGCCTGACTACCCTAACAGGGAAAAACTTTTTTCTAATATGTCATCTGAATCTGTCTCATCTTAAGGCCACTTCCTCCAGTCACAGAATCACAGAATATGCTGAGTTTGAAAGGACCCACAAGGATCATCAAGTCCAACTCTTAGTCCTGCACAGGACCATCCCCAAGAGTCACACCATGTGCCTGAGAGTACTGTCCAGATACTTCTTGAACTCTGTCAGGCTTGGTGCAGTGACCACTTCTCTTGGAAGTCTGTTCCAGTGCTCGACCACTCTTTGGGTGAAGAACCTTTTCCATAATTACCAACTATCCAGAAAGATTCTTGCCATTGCCTTACTGGGATGGAACCAGCTGGAAAACTATCTATACCCATCTGAAAGATTTGCCCTAAACCACTTTGCTAAACCACTGTTCTAGGTTCATGAGGATTTCCAAAATCATAAACACTAAGACACAAAGGTTGTAAACAAAGCAACTTCATTCTATTACTTGTGATAGCAATCAATAGATACTGATTCCTGGATTTCTGAAAGCTGCTGAGCAGAATGAGATGGAGCTTGGTACTTGGCAGGAGGAGCAGACAGGCCATGCACCTTCAGGGCATACCCTGAATCAAAGCAGGGTGCATCTCATCCTCCTCACCCGTCCAACCCAGAACCAACTCTTATATCCCCCTCACAGGAGTGGCATTTTCCAGTTGTGACATCGGTTTATGCTTGGCCGGCACACAAACTGAGACCACAATGGCTTATGATACCAACTTGGTGCCACCAACAGTTCTGTTGTTTTCTCTTCCAAAAGTCAAGTTCCCACCAGTTAACCTAATCTCTTGTTTCTCTTTCCAAGGTTCAGTTCCTGTCCTAATCTATTGTCCTTCCCTCTTAGATTCAGTTCCCAACAGTGAAACTACACAATATTTTCACATGCCACATCAACAAGCACAACCACGGACCAGGGCCTCAGATATGACTCAGGTCCCTGACACAGCCACACACTTGTGTATGAAAGAAAGCTGCACACAAGGAACCATAGAATCTAAAATGCTGGGCTGAGAGTCCTCTCACCTCATTTGGCTTATAAAAGTTAAACATCCAAATATAAACCTAATCAGGCAGAAGTCTCTTCAGAGCCAGGGGAAGGAGGCACATCAGAAAACAGTCCATTGTAAAAGCTCTAGGGCAGATCAAATGAATCCCATTGTGTAGCTCTTTCTATCTCCACGATGTCTGGAAGCCAAATATAACTAATTTGGTCTTCAACACCTACCCTATATACACCACAGTAAAGCAAGATGATCTGCCCTATAACTTTATATTCTTGAAATTTTAGCTACTTATAGAAATATGGAGGTAAAATATTATATCAACAGCAGTTTACATTTCTTGGGCATCAGATCTCAGATCATTAGCTTTAAGCTTCCACACCAAGAAAAAATGAAATATATATACACCATTCTTAAAAGATATCAGTTTAATTTGTTCACAGTAATTTTCATTAGTGGAAACCCCATCCCATGCCTTGGTAGCTTGTTCCTGAAGAATCCTGATAACTAGAAATTGTCCCCTAATTTCAACTCTCCCTTAGACCAAAGTAAGACAATTAAATTCTTGAAAACAATGGACATGTGGAATAACAGATCACTCTAATCCCTTTTTGCAACTGCTTTTAACCTCCACAGTTCCTCCTCTAGAATAAAACAACTCAAAGCCTTTCATCCTAAATTTTATATTTTAAATTTCTGATTACTTTTATTACTCTTTTAACCCACTCTCAGCATCTGTTTTAGCATGAAATACCCAGTATTAGCAATGAAACTCCAGCTGAAATCTTACTACTGCCTGCCAGTTTAGCAAAATGATTAGTTGTCATGCCCTCAATACAAAACTTGCATTAGCATATCCCAGAATGACACTTCTCATGAATGGCACTGGCATTGTGCTGTTTAGTCAAAAACAGTTTGTACTCATTTAAATCCTTCTTGTCTATGTTAACTGTAGCACTTTGTTTTGTGATAATTCCTAGCAATGAGGCCTTGTTCTTCGATTTTGTGCAATGCCTTCTTGATATCCATCATTAAATCATCCTCACACAGAACCGTTGTTTTCTTCTTATCTTCACCATGCACTCCGATGTATCACACACAAGGGAAGAGTGTTTGCCACAGAATCATTTCCCTTTCCATGCAATTTTAGCAAAATAATGAGCAAAATTATAGAAATTATACAGTCAAATATATTCTATACCAGGGAGAATGATGAGAACCCATGAAGCAGAATCCTTCCCAAAACAGTAAGCTTTCCAAATTCATGAAGATAGCTAGCTAACAGGGCCACGTAGAACCCCTGAATTAATTCAAAATACCATCAGAGACAACAACTTATTTGTCCTACAAGCTTAAATGCTCATGTGTAAAATTAAACACATTAAATTAAAACAAATAACTGAGAAAAAGGAGAGAGAGTCTAAATATTGAAACATAGACACATATCTCTAAGAGATGTTCAGGCTAAGGAATATGATATCAGAATGTCCATAAAATGATTTAGGGAAAGAGAACTGTAACTGGAAGTGCCTTAACCAGGTCAAGAGGTAATTAGCTCCACTGTACCAGTCTACAGCAAGAAATTAAAAAAAATAAAGAGATAGAAAGGCAAAGGTGAAGCTGACACCAGATTGTCAGCTTCAATCAAAATGAAATGAATTATGAGGCAGAGGTAGAATACAATATAGGTTTATTCTTGATGCCACTAGTACATATGATGTAACATCAACAACAAAAAAACCACCTCACCAAAACCAGGTTGTCTCTGAAGCGCAATATGGAACAATGATCAGCTAACAAAGGGCATGACAGACATACTGAAGAATCCAGCCTCAAGATGAAGAGTACATCATCGTTTTCTATATCATTTAGTACAAATATGCAGTAAATGTCAATGTAATCATTACACAGTAAATTTTAGGGAGTATTCTGTCTTCTAAAGAAGAGATCTAGAAATACCATCAAGACATGAAGATTGTATTTGTGGAGATTTTACTTTTCTCAGCTATGTTTTTTCCTCTATTTTTAGTGTTCCTGTGCTTATAAATCATATTCACTTCTGCATTCTACTAATTAAATCTTCTCAGAAGAGAATATTTGCTTTTATTTGGCAGAATGGGAACATGAAAAGCAAGGGGAAATATTTTCCTTCTTGTAACTTGGCATTTGACACAGTGAATAAAAGCAATGCCTACAGTTCAGTAGTCTATAGGCTTCATACTCCAGGGAATTTTAAAAATTACTGTAGTCTTAAAAGAAATCAGCTTCTGTAGGGTCTCCTCCAGAAATGCATTTACACGAATCTTACATGTTTATTGCAGATGTGTGGGTAAGGAATAGATGTGCTCACTGGCAATACAAATATGAGGACTTGGAATAATTCATTTGTCCAAGGACCCCTGTATTAGTAATATTTCACAGGTTTCATTTCATCCCCTCCCCATTTTAGTGTCAAAGAAAAGGCACAAAGAAGAAACTGAGAGATTCGAGGCTATACAGTTATCAAACTTCTGGAATATTTAGCTCCATACACCTTTCTTCAAGTCATATTTGAGTTAAACACTTGAGTTAAACACTTGAGCTACAACACTTCAGTTAAATCCACAGTAGACTGACAATCAGCAGCACTGACTAGCACTGATTTTCATAACCTCCAAGTGCCCAGAAAGCTTCATCTCCAGTGTAGGGTTTTCATAACTCATATGTTCTTTCACATTAGCTCCAGACTGCATTGCAGAAGACTTCAACCAAAGCTCAGTTTAAAATTACAGCTCCTTTAGACTGCAGTTCACCAAATTCTGACTAGTCCAAATTCCTACACTAATAGATCATCTGCTCTGACATCTGCCTGTACCAAAGAACTCACTTTCTCCATTCTCTTGGAGGTTGTATGCAGCCACTATGCACTTTTCTGTTCATCTCTCTTTATGTGTCTTCTTTTGCTTCCATCTCTTTTCACTTGAATCTTTTTCCTTCTGTGCATTTTTGGTCTAATTTTTCCTACTAAATGTATGTATCCACTAAATCAATGGTAAAACAGTGTAGAAAGAAAAGGTGTATGAATTCATGTTTTGGGATTCAGTCCAAGTATTGAAAAGTATCATTCTTTGCATTGTCTTAATTACATTTATCTGTTTACCCACACTTGCTTATAGATATACAGCAGTTTTTCCCTGCTTGTGGCAAGAAGATTGGGAACCAATGTTCCACATGCACTCAGGACCAAAACCAGCAATAAATATAAATGAGTCTGATAAAACACTTTTCTACCTATTTCTCCAGTTGTGCATATGTGAGCTGTTCCCACAGCTTGTCACTTTAGAAGAATACAACAACTATTGAGTGTTGCTGTCTTTGGAATTAGTCTGAGTTCTGTACTGAGGATAAGGAACATGTAGACAAGTAACTAGCAAAAGACACAATTTTCTCCCACCAATAAATAATTCAAGAAGTGATGAACAATATTTTTGGGGTTTATAATATTTTGGGAATCAGAACTTTAGAAATGTTCAGGACAAATTTGCAAAACTGGACATGAATTAACATTTCTTAAAAGGAAGAATAAAAAGATCTATCATGATTTTTCTCAGGATCATCTATTTTTTTTCCAAATCATGAGTTCAAAGAAATGCCATCACAGAAACATAAAATCAGAGAATGGCTGAGGTTGGAAGGGACCTCTGGAGGTCAACTTGCTTTCCAGCTGGTCAGCCCCCACCTACTGGTGCCTGGGGCTGTGCTACCCCAGGTGCAGGATGTTGCACTTCCCCTTGTTGAACTTTATGAGGTTCCTGTGAGCCCATCTCTCTAGCCTGACAAGGTCCCCCTGGACAGCAGCACAGCACTGGTACGTCAGTGTGCCATCAGCATACATGGTGCGAGTACACTGTATCCCATCATCCAGTTCATCAATGCAGATGCTCACCAGGAATTGCTAATCACTGGCCTCCAGCTCGATGTTGCACCTCTGATCACCACCCCACCCAGAAGACTTCAACCAGCCTGGTGTCTGCTCATCCAGCCCATACTTCATCAGCTTCTCAATGAGGGAGCCCTGTCTGTGTCCACTAGTACACACATTTGTTTTGAATTTAAAAAATCAACAGAAGTGAGTGTTTTAACACTAGAATTATTTTTCAAAGCGTAATAGAAGTGTCAGAGTTTTTAATTTTAAGTATCACGTTTTACATGGTAGTAATTGACATCTGGTAGAAATAAGACAACACCTTAAGAGACAAACCCACATTCGCTTTTTATGCTTCTGAATTACAGATTTGGCTTTGATGGAATGAGTGCCATCAAGCTCTACTGGCAGGCACTGCTTGAAAACTGTTTGGATGATTTTTGATAAGAAATGAAAGATACAAGGTTTGCATTTTATCCTTGCTTGCTTCAGCTACACCTGAAGGCCTTCCCACAGTTGTGTACCCTCCAGGACAGGAGAGAAAAATAACTTCACTGCATTTCAGGTGACTGTATCTCTCTGGTCCTGATAAGATCTAAATGTTATGATCCTGTTCTTAAAATTAGAGATACCTCTGCCCAAATTAAGGTGAAAAAGAGACCATATGCCAAAGTCAATAGTATAGATTTTTGTTTAACAGTAAATGTGAGGTAGAGAGAGATAGAAAGAAATAGGGAAAAGAGAGAGGTGAGGAGAGAAAGAGAGTGACAGAGAGACAGATTAAGTAGAAAAACTATCACCACTCCATGGATTCCCACGGTGTCTTGTTGGTCCTCTTGTCATCTTCTCAGTGATGAGTCCCAGTCTTATCAAACTGATGGTTGCAGACTTGTTAAAGTGATGAGGTCTTGTCTGCTGTCTTGATCCATTGGAGGTGGAGGAAAAAGCCCACAAAACACAGAGTCCATAGAGTTTATGCTCGGGCTAGGTAGAAATGCCCCGGGCTCCTCCCCTGAGGCAGGGAGTTTTACACTGGATGATGTAATACTGGATCATACTGGACATTTCAGGAGTCTTTGGCACTTTGTAAGACATTGCAGCTGGCTGTTATGTCAGCAGGTGAGTCATTTATTGCCCATCAGCAGAATATCTTCAGGCTATGTGTGAATTGTTCTGGTAGTTTCCCACAGGGGAGTTACCACAGCTGAGTCATTTATGTAAGGTCAAAGAAACACTACATACCTCACAGAATTTGACTCTTTCCTTATCTTGTTCAACATCCAGTTTGTAGTTTGAGGTGATGGGTGTGCATGCCCTCAGCACCTGTGAGGTTACTTTGCACACTGTCAGCCTGCACCTTGATTGTTTGAGCCATTAGCATTCCAGTCTCTTACAGCTGTGAATACATTCTTCTCCTGGGATAACTGGACAATAGTGCAACCTTTATCTTACCTCAAGTTCCCATCACAGTCCAAACTAGTAGGCATATAGGAGGGGTGGGCTGTGGTGAGCAGTTGCTTCTTTGAACAGTTTTCTACCTACTGTGGACAAAAGTCTTTTGGTGATTTTAATAATATTTAAGTCATTAACCATTTCAGTCTCTCACACTAACCTACTGAAGTGAGAATGCAGGAGGATGGAGAAAAGTAAAAACAATTTGCTCTTTGCTACAAAACTTAGTTTAAATTACTGGCCTATTTAAGCCAGACATTTAATATTAAGCTCAGTGGAGCAAAAATCGATGACTCAAAACAGTAATTTATATTCAGAAAGTTAATACTGTTGAAGGCAAGTCATTATCACTCATTAAATTCTTTTAAAATGAGCAAACTGTATCTTACCTTTTCTGTCTCACTGTTTACTGACCAATTTGCCTGGTGCTTCCAAAAAAAGTGCTATGGCTTTTGTTTTACCAAACGTTTTTTAAGTATTCTTTAAATTACAATTGGAACTGACAAGTAAGGTAAGTCCTTGCACTTGCAAATATTTGAAATGTTTCAAAATTTTATTAAAATTCATTTTGTTTTATTCAGTCTATCAGATATACAGGTTGAACTGAAGTAATTCATAATGTTTATGGAGAGAATTTTTTTAAAATTAATTCCTAAAACACACAAGTGTTTTATATCCTTTGAGATTAAGTTCAGCTGCATTTCATTTTACCATAAGTCAAAGGAAAAGTTAAAACATTCAGTTTAATCAACGTCAAACAGAAACTATGTATTTTTTGTAGTTCTCAGACATTTTTTTCTGTTTAACTATTTCATCTCATTTGGGAAGAATTTGCACTTATTTTGATCTATCCAAAAGTGCAACAAGAGTGAAGTGCCTGCCTTGCAGTGAATGTCATGTAGCTGTACTCATGCACAACAGAAATGGACTCGTGGCTCCCCATATCACTGGAGTGCTGCACAGCACCCTTTCACATGTTCACTGAACCCCACATTTCTGAAGTTATTAACTTGCCATAGTCAACAGTAATGTGTGAGAAAGATAAGGGAGAAAGACATCTGCCATAAAGCAGTTTAGCATGAGAATAGATGCCTTCAGTAAGAAAATAAGTTTTTAGTTGGATACTGTTAGTCCATAACAATGTCTCATCTCTGTGACTAGAAGATATTATAAAGAAGTCAAGGACAAGGAACCTGGGAAAGCTTGTAACATCTGGTGTTTATTTTGATATCAGTGAGTGATGTATGAGTGACATCAGTCACTCCTTGCACTGTGCTGGCTGCAAGTGATATGCAGGTAAATACATCCTTCAGCAACCTCTGTCCAAATATCAGAATCTGTTCTAAGATATTAGCTATCCACTTGCTATAGATAAAATAGAATATAAACCTACCTGCTAATCACAAAATCAATTCAAGGTTCTGTCACAAGGCTAACAATTAACGTTGCATTTCAAGAACTACTGAGCTCATTAAAGTCTAAGAATTAGAATTCAGTGCCTAGCATGCCATCAGTGCTTACATGCCACAATCATATCTGAACAACTTACATCTATTCAAGACAGGATTTAGGTATTTCAAGCCAGCTCAGCAGCACTCTTCATTATGTAGAGATGAATCCTATTATCCCTACAGACTTGCTGAGCATTTAGTGACTCTAAGTTGCTTGCTAGAAATTGCTTGCTAGTAAGATCTGATATCCTTCCTATTACTAGAAACTTAAAACTAGGGTGCACAGTACACAACAAAGTGTACCACGAGAATCAATCCTGAATTGGCATAAATCCTGACTTTAGAAAGCCTAATATACCATTTCACCTCTAACTTCTACAGTTCTTTGCTATGGCATTCATTATTTCTGTGGTAAATCTGTGATTTATCATTAATATCATGTTTTTTCAGTTTGATCTATGAAGTTAGCTTTAATAATACCCTAAATCTGCTCTTAACTTTAAGTACACACTGTGTCTGTTCTGCAAGCTGTCTTGTCCTTGTCATCAGAAATTTCTGGTGACTTTTTGGGTTCTTTTAAAAAAGAAGAAGGTAAGAGTATTCAGACAACCACCTCCCCCAAGATGGATCGCTTCTCAATTTCTAAGAGCTACACGGCCATTGTAAAAAAGTGCTATAAACCGCTGTGTCCTCTTCAGGTTGAAAGAACTGAGGGAAAACACTGAGATAGAAAGAAGTCTCCAATTAAATTTAATTTCAATTAAATTTACACTTTCTACATCAAAATATATATTAATTAATAAAAATATTTAAATAATCTTATTTTAACTAAGATCTTATTTTACCTATCAGTCCACTTGACTTGATCCCACCTACTGACATCAGATTGCAACAAATCATTCACCCAATAATGTTGCAGAACAGGGTGTTGTTCACGGAAGAATTATCCTCAGTCATTATTCAAAATTGCTAAGGGAATTATTTGTCATTTGTTTTTAACTGTAAAGATTTATTGTACTTAGTTCATTAATACTTATCCAATGCCAAGCAATCAGAATTGAAAATCAGTAACAGAATCAGCAAAATTAGCACACATGTTCAAATTAGAAGGGTTATTACTGTGGTTTAGTAAAGTTAAAGAAACACTCTTTACAGCTTTGAATGTATGTTAGCAGGAAAAAGCAGTGCTCAGAACTGCTTTGTCCCAGTAAAGTGAGCAGGACTCTTGACACTGAGTTCATGGACAGCAGAATCATGCCCCAGCAAGGTAATTATCAATAATCAAGTGCAGAAGTCATGAATGAACATGAACTTAGCAGTAAAAGTTTATACCCTCACCCATAAGAAAATGAACCATATTATGATTTTTATTTTTCCTACAACTACTTCCAAGAAAATGGTGTGTCTTAATTCTGATATATTTTGTGCTAGATATTGTGCATTGCATACTCCAAGTGCTTTTCAACAGTTTAAACTGAAAATTAGACAGTGCTTTCCCTTCAACTTAGGTTGTAACATAAGTATGGCAGGGCATATGTTTCTAGAGCTTGAAAATGCTAGCATAAAGTCAATTAATAGGTGTAGTGATAATTATGATTAAGAAGTCCATCATGTGAGGTCAAAACTGAGTGTTGAGTTTGGGTTTTTCTTTCTTAGTACAGTAAGTATCCTGTTACTTTTTCATGCTGTAGCAATTATATTCTCATGAAATGATAAATGGTAATTTATTATTTGTTCTGCTGTATGTAACCCATTAATCAATAAGTGCTTCCATCCTACAATATATGAATGAGGAGATGAACAGTAGGTCAGTCAAACCCTGTCAAATAACCCATCAAAAAAAACTATTATTTTGTGAGCTTCCTTGCATAGACACAGGCATGAAAGTAGCCCCACTCTAAATGGGACAGTGACCATGCATCATGCAGTAGCATCACACTATGGAGCCAGCAGGCTTTGATAGGGAAGCCAAGAGCTTTGTGCTTTGCTCTGCAAATCCACAGAAACCCTGCCTATGTGTTTACCTGTGTGCCTGTGTGTGCACATACACTCCTACCTAATCAGACATCCCACACAGCATGTGTATTTTGTATGAGAAAATATAAGAGCTTGTCCTGCCTTTCCCTTCATCTCCACAAGTAGTAACACAGCAATATATTTGTGCAGACTGTAGCATCCTTCTTTCCTCAGTTAAACTTGGAAAATTATGATTAGCACATCCTATGGTGTACAAGAGATTGATGTAATGCCTCTATTTCTAGCAATGAATCAACTCTTCAGTATGATACATGTACCTATTAATTATGTAGTGCTCCCATTTTATAAAATCTGTTTGCAGACTCCGTCTGGAATACTAATTAATTATGCAGTGCATATTATAGGCTTTATTTCTCTCCAACCTACATTCAGCTAGCCAATGTTATTCACTATGGTTAACCCTCAGCTCTTCCTGCACTCTACTGGGAACCCCTAAGATTCAGCTACAGGATCCCTAACCAGAGTTCCTGAAAGTGCTGAAGGTCAGTACCTGACTAATACCCGAGCTTGAAACTCAGGCTAAAGGAGGGGGACAGGAATACATGTGAGAGGTATGGTAAGACTCGTGTCTCCCACAGAGGCAAAAGAAAGTGTCATTGTGCTCACCAGGCCAAACCTAGGGCTCAAGACTAGATTAAATATACCACATAAAAATATTCTGTGCAGACAATTATGCCACCTTCCAGGTGTATCCAGTATAATTATTGTCTGTGTAATGGTTTGGTCTTGGCTTCCAGCCAAATGCCCAAGCCTACAGTTGCAGTCTTCCCCCCAGCCCTGCCATGAGCACAAGGGAAGAGAAGAAGAGGGAAAAAAACCTACCAAAAGTACTGAAATGACAAAACCAAAGCAGTGTATATATATATATATTTACATCTATATACAGTTACAAAGAGACTATATACATATAAATAAAGAGTCCCAACTCCCCAAAACTAAAATAAAAATGAAAAACCACTATGAGCAGATATACACAGCTAATACAGAACTAGCAAAGAAAAGAACAACATACTTTCCTCGAAAAAACGAAAGCCACTTCACCAGACCCCTCAGCCCAAACAGGGAAAACAACAGGCCATAGGAGGCCTCACTCCCAGATAAGTGAGAGCTGGCTGCAGAATCCTGCTATCTTCAAGTCCAACGGAGGAGAAGAGAGAGAGACCCTTCTCTCTCCTTCTTATTTATACGCTTGCTTACGTAAAAAACAGGATGGAATACGTGGGATATGAGACTTCCTTAGTTATGACCTGGTATCCAGGAAGACCTATATCAAGTTATCACATTCTGATTGATATTATATGTTTCTAATTTGAAATGCCAAGGCTACTTATATTTCACAGTGATGTATCCTATAGCCACAGATATTTTAATAAGACACTGATTATTTGCATTTCAATTTGCTCTTTTCAAATAAATCATTCTATGTTCAAAATTGAGGAAAAATTGTAGCTTTTAGTGGTCAGCAAGACATTTCATAATTGTCGTTATGGGACTTGATCGCTACCTAGATGAGCAGGCTGTCCTTGTCCCATTAACAGAAAAAAAAAAAAGTGTAATTAAGTGAGTCAAGCCCACAATAGATGAACAAAAGAAACAAAGACTGTAATTGCTTCTGTTGTCTCAGTTCCTATTTTGTCCAAACTATCCATACATATAAAATGTATTTTGATTCAGATAAGGTAGAGAATTGAGATGTCTCAGTTCCCCTATGGAATTTCTTAAGGGAAAGCAGAAGACAAAATGGAAATAAAAACATTCTAGTTGCTAAAACCTTGCTGCCCTAGTTCTTCAGGAAAACTGATATTTGAGATGGGGAAGAAAGTCAGCTGTTAACAAGGTTAAGGAATTTCATCAGAAGCAACAGAGTTAACAAAGAACAGGAATTCCACTTCAGGTGCTTTTAAGTAACACATATAACATGTAATAAATTAGAGTAAGAGTTAGCTTGTACGCACTATAATAATGTGACCATGGAAAGACTCACTGTGGTGTTTTCTTTTAGCCATTCTCCCATTAGTTAATACAGAGCACTCCATAGCCTTAATGTCACAAGGGACACGCAGATTTCCCCATAATTTTTGTACACTGGAAAATATTAATTGAATTACATCTCATCCTATGAAAGAGAAAGTAGAATTTTCTACTAAGACATCAGTTAAATGAAAACTGTAATTTACATGGATGATCTTTTAGAGGTATCATCCTTTAATACCTGCTCTTTGTTACAAGACACATTACTGAGAAACCTCTGTTTTCATGTAAGCTATGGAGTTCTTTTTTACACCTCAGTTTCTATTTTCTTACCTATTCTTTGCTTTCCAACTTAACTTTTGCAAAAGTTAACTAGTTCTGGGATCAGAATGTCTTTCTGTTCCATTTATACATCTAGAATAATTACAATTGCTACCTCAGAGATCTAGAGACATGTTCTCATAGCACTTATCCCTTGACTAGTTTTTAAGACTATCTAAATTGCAATTTTAAGTCTTCAGCTAAGTCTGTGTCATAAGGTTGTAAAGAACCACTGAATGAGCCAAAATGCAATGTCCCAGTACTTTACTTCATACTATGTCCATGCAGTTTACTTTTGAAGACTTGTTTCATTGTAGTCCTATCAAGAAGGCATTTAAATTCCATAAGGAGATATTCAAATTCTTTGTGAAAACAGAGACCTATTTGTTCTTTCCCCCTCTTTCAGTGAGTTATTCAGTGAGTCAAAATTAAGCACTTCTGGCCAAGACCAACATTCCCCTCTCCCCTTCATTTCAGACACTATTTTCATTTTCTAAGGTAATTTCTGGCAGCCTTTTCACTACCTATGGGCATGAATATGAAACATTAATTGATCAATTTTCAGTCTAAATAGGATGGGTTATCAGAAACTTTTGCTTTTCTACACTATGCCCTAAACATTAAAAGCCTTGCAGGGACTGATCTTTTAAACACTTAATTGTGCAATCAAGTTTTATGGAGTTGCTCACATGCTTGAAATTAAACACCTACTTCAGGATCATGCTGAACTAGACTCTAGCTCTTCTTTATTACCAACAGTTACTGAAGCTCCATTTTTTGTTTTGATTTTACCTAGACTATCAGACAAACATACCCATAAAACCCAAACTGTTATTGTCATTCATATGTACAATAACCCCCAGCTGACATAAACTGAGCCTGAAGTAGATAATAAATAAAAAAGCTTATACCTGCCAGGGATAAAACAAGACAGTTACAGCAATTAATTTGGGTTTGAAACATTTTAAATATTTTTAGATTATAGCAAGTATAATCTTATTCTCTAATAATAAATGGAAAGAAAATTACCATTGCTTTCAAGATATCTCTCGAGCTATCAAACAGATCTCTGACAACATGAAACAAAAAATAACCCTACAAAAAAGTTCTGTGAGCAAGATACAATGCTTCATGCAACATTCTCTGTATTTATGCATATCTGATATGAAACTTTAATGTAGGCATGACCCTGCAAATCTGTGCAAGTAATCAATTTCTATTAAATTTCTGGGAGTTCAGGACAGTGCATGGTACCTGAATTTCAAAGGAGGAAGCCAGTGTCTCTTAGATCATCC
Organism: Pyrocephalus nanus; assembly: GCA_038380795.1. Lineage (NCBI taxonomy): Eukaryota > Metazoa > Chordata > Aves > Passeriformes > Tyrannidae > Pyrocephalus > Pyrocephalus nanus. The sequence continues at coordinate 41,227,245 of CM076262.1, forward strand.
TATAATTGCTCATCATACAAAATCACATATCTGAAAAATCAGTGGAGCTTTTAATTCATCTTTGCATTTTGCAAAAATCTGCGTATGACATTTAAGGATATCTCTTATCAGATGCAAGCCAATCTACCTCATACCTTCCCCTTTTTTATACCTTCCCAAAGCTCTCTCCAGATTTTGTCAAAGTTAATAGGCTGATACCTTTCAAAATATAAAAATTCATACCTGTCAAAATACATGGAGTTACACCACTGCCTCTTTCCACACTCCATCTGCTGCCTTTGTTATTTCTGAAGGCATTTCCTGCCATGCCACCTCCTATTTGGGCCTATTTATCTGTAAGGTAGAAAATATTCATAACTGGGCTCAGCTCCGAAACTAGAAACAATTCTGACATACCTTCTTATTCTACCTTTTCCTATGTTTCTGACATTACATGAGAAGTACTTTGCTATCAGGATAATTTCATCTGTGGTAGACCATAAAATCTTATTCATGTTAACACACTAGACCTTCTGCAGAGTTAAGTGATGGTTTGATAATAAACACAGAAAGTCAAAAATGGGAGACCAGCCAGATCCCCAGGTAGCTGAGGACAGCTCTCACACCTTGCCTGCTGCTCCTCCTCAGGAAGCATACACAGATCGGCAAGCAAACAACCTATTCCATGATTCCATGATGAATCATTCAAACTGATCCAAGTTTTGCAATGAAGGTATTCTTTCCACTATTTTTAATATCACTGCATTGAAGTGATATCAGTTAAAGTGAACAGCATGCAATGTAGTCTCTTCAAATAGTTACCATGACAATACTCGTTAGATGTTCTATACCAAAACAAAATGCTTCAGGTTACTTTGAAAAAGTGAAAAAAGCTTGAAATTTTTTAGTTTTGTCCTAATTCTGTCACTGCAAGTATGACACAAAATAAGCAGTGCTTTGATATTTATTTTTTTTCAGTCAACTTTTCACAGCAGTATTTTCCCAAAATAAGATGCTTTGCTTATACCTCACATTAAAAAGAGATGCAGGAGAATGAGGATATATCATGAGGGACACAGAAGCAGAAGTCAAAATAGCATTTAAAAAGAGGAAAGAATTAAAAAGAGCACAGCAGTAGTTGAGAGAAAAGAAACATTTTATTTCACGGTGATGTAGAGAAAATAGAAAATCCTTTATAAAGGCAAGATATTCCTTTCACTTATGTTTATGAAAGAGGAATTCAAATGAGAACAAACTCAAAGAAGCACCATCACAATGATTATGAGAATGGAGAATTTTTGAGAACACTTAATATATCTTATGAAAAAGGTTAAATTATTTTCACCTGCTTATTCTAGAAAAAGAATATGATAAGCTTTTACAAATGCATTAAGAGCAGTTTTTGAGAGGGGGAAGAAATATAGAAATTAAACGATAATAGATAAGACAGACACAAAATCAATTGTCTAATAGTTGGACAAGAATATATTTGCACAGAAAAATTGAAGCTTTTTTGTCATGTGCAGGGCTGATTACCCTATGAGACTACAACCTTTTTCAAAGGAAAATTAAGACCTTTAAAGCTGAGTGCAGAAAAGCATCACCTCATTAACAGCTGCTCTGAACCTGTGTTCCCCTCTGTCACGGGATACTGGTTACAAAGCTGTGCAGCCACACAAGCAGTCTTCATCCTTTGCCTCATTTGAATTAGAGGTGAGTTTGTTTCTGTCTGATTCAGATTCATAGGGTCTTGCTTGACAGGTAGGAGTTATAACAGAGAGTTATAACAGAAAGTTTCATTTAAGGAAATCTATAAAAGCTTTGCTAAGCTACATGGCTATGCAGAAGCTTCCCCTGCATTTTTCTAATAAAGGTTTTGTATGAGGCACGAAGCTGTTTAGCTAATGATTGCTAGAGAGCAGAAGTCACAGGTGATACTAAATCTGATCTCACCAAAGGAAACTCTTACATTACCCTGAATCTGATCTCTCAGAGCACCAGCAGCCAAAGCAACCTGTGGCAGATCACAGGGACATTTTCAAGTTGAGAGGAGGTCAGGCAGCTTCTCCCCATACCTGGGGAAAACTCAAGGTTTCACAGCTGCACCTGACCAAGCAGAGCCAGGAGCTTTTCCTCTGCTGATAGACCAAACAGCTTAGGACACATGCTCTTCCATAAACAGAAGGCATTCTCCCCTACAGGAATACCTACAGCTGTGCCCATGCATTGCTTGGAGAGGAATATCTGGCATAGGCTAAAGCCAGAACAGGGAAAGTGTGAAAAATTAGAATACAGCACATGCCCTTGAGCTGTATAGTTGCCATATACAGGTCTAGCTGGAGGTAACAGTTTGCCCTGTGCCTTGTGACCCATTACAGATCTGCAGCAATCCTGTCCGGTTTGTCCCTGTAATGAAAAGCAGTGCACAATTCCAACAATAATGCACTCAGGTGAATAAAATTCAGCTGACACCACTTCATTATACTGTTTCTGAAGTGCTAGCAAGAAAAAAACTAGTAAAAATTATTTGTAACACTAGCAGGCATGTATATGAACACGGGGGGGAACAGATTTGCTGAGTATGGAGCTGCTGTTGTATTTTAGAACACAGCTTCTTGTGAGTATCCATACTGCCTAAATTTAGCACCAACAATATTGTCCATCATCCAATCAGCAAGTACTGTAGGACTGCATAGGCAAATTTTTTACCACAGATAATCTTTAATGTAGTGTTGGTGAATAATACCTTTTTTAAGCTATTCTCAGAACAGGTCAATGTTTCTTATTTACAAATAACACTGCCGGTCACTGTTTTAATCTACACCTTTCATTATGGATAGGCCACAGCATATGGTGATAGGTCTTGCAGTCTGGGGATCGATTAATCTGTGATGAGTCAAGAGGTGATTTATCCACAAGATAGAGGAGTCTCCTAGGCTCCCAGTGATTGACAGTGCTACCACTGACGTACTGTTTTTCCCCCACAATTATTCCCCCACAGTTTTCCACAACCAAGCCTACACCTCTCCAGCCAAAAATGCAATCTCCAACTACAAGGATATAAAGCTCAATTACAGTCTGGATGAAAATTGGGGGTGTGTTTAAGGCACAGAAAAAAAATCCCAGGCTGCATGTCAAAACTCAGCAGCAGCAGCTTGCCTATATAGGACAAGTTGTAGAATATGTAGAAGTTGTCACCACAAGGATTTTGCACTATAAGATACTAGACTACTGTTCCCTGAACTGCTGCTATTGTCAAAGTGCAGGACAAATGTCCCCTGCTGTCACATGTCCCCCGTGTCTTCAGGCTGCCACAGCCCCACTGCAACAGCACAGATCCAGAGCAGACAGTTCTGCCAGCACAGGCCCCAGGGCATCCTAAAAATTGGCAAGTTTAAAGCCATTTCTCTCTTTTTTTTTTTCTTTTTTTTTTTCTTTTTTTTTTTTTTCAGTTTAATGCATGAATGCCAACCAGCCACCTTCTCAGCTCCACACATCCCTACCACTAAATTTCTACCTACCATTTTTCCTGATGGAGAAGAAAATTCTATGCATTAGTTGTTCTAGATATACATAATTAAGAAAGATGGAAAAGATTTTTTTGACCAAAAATACACAGATGGCTAATTTTTTGGCAATTTATGATTATGTCAGTTAACCTTCCTGTCATCTACAACTAGAGCTGAAAATACTGTCCTCCTGGTTTCAGAACCCTTCATGCCAGAAGCTTCTTTTATTTGAAATGAGGAATAAGCCTTGCTCTACAATGTGTCAGTCAGTTGTTTGACTGAATGTCAGAAGCAGCACTTTACAGAACAGCTTAATCTGCAGACAACTCCTGATTTTACTTTAATTTTCCTAGAGTGCCCAAACTGTAATGAAAAGAGTAGTGAATATCTGCCATGGAAAGGTTTGCAAAACACAAGAAGACATTTAATCAACGGAAGGAAGGGTATATTTTTCATTTTCCATTAAGATAAATATGCCTTCACCTCTGATTGTATTCAACCTTTTGCATGCAGTTTACCTTCAACTCATAAAAAATGCCTCCAGCCTGAGGATAAAAGAATGTCCTGCATCATTATGGATCTGATTTTTCCTGAGGCTTAAGGCCAGAGTTCATGTTGCGTTTCCCCGGGGTTCAGACTGTCAGCACTGTCTGAAAATCAGATCTTTCGGTTACGTTCAATCTAAGTGAACGCCAGTGAGGAAGTCGGGTGGCTTGTGCACTGCTGCTCTCTTGTGGTCTAAAATGGGTTTTCCGAGGAGAGGGCTGGGAAGCCAACAGAGTCGGTTTCAGGTGTAAAAGGTTTTCGTAAGCAAGGGACAGGTGGGTAGCAAAGGATGCTGTGTGCGGGGCAGCATTAGGCTGCCAAACATACACAGATATTCCTTTTTTCTTGCGGACAGGAGGTAGGAGGAGAACACAGCTGAAAGGACAAACTCTTTCTTGCACTCCCTTTCAAAACAGCCGGCAGAGAGCAGAGTGCCCTGCAGGCGTTCAGGATCAGGGGTAGGGACGGGCTGGGCAATCTATCACCCCAAAGTAAACCCATCACCCCCACCCCATCACCCAGTTACAGATCTTCCCAAGAGATTTTTCAACAGCCAACTCAGCAAAACTGTGTCCAGCACTGCTCTTCCCTGGGCAGGGCAGGCACTGAGGCACAGACTGATTCATAACCTCCCTTGTGCATATATTTGTGTGACTGCTGCAGTGAATTCAATATCCAGTGTTTTGCAGGAGACAAATAAGATTGCTATGTATAAATTAATAATCACAATTGACTATTGAATTGCTTTGAGATGTGGAGGCTACTGTTAGGGGCACAGACTAGAAGAAGGTAGGCAACAGGAGAGTTAATTATCATTTTGTACCTTATGTTCTCAGAAAGATAAGTGAGATAAGGGAGAAGAAACAGGGCATGTGAAGCTCCTGAGTGGAGTTATAATTGGAACTAAACAGCTTAGATAAATCTGTAGCAAAGAGGTAAGGCTGTAATGGACTGCTATATTTTATATTGTGTTCTGCCTTTAAATGGGACCATACATTTAAGGAATGACTACAAGATACTAGGACTAAATATAATTGAGAGGGAATCCAATGAATTTGTTACTAAGAGAAATAAGATATATCCAACTGGACTTGACTTCTACACGTTCAGCCAGCTAAAGACTCTGTATAACCACAGAAAGACTGCAGAACAACAAGCATTTGCAAAATGAAAAAAAAGACAGTCACCACAATGCCAGAGGAGAAAAATCTATACTTGTGAAATGGACTTCAGCTTCAAATTTACATTTAAAGAGTTTGTAAGTTTCTGAGACTATGGACAGGAGGCTACAGGACAGTGCAAGATACTGATATTTGGAAGCATAAGGAGAGGGAGGCAGTTAAAATTCCTCAAATGGCCAAAAAAGACAGAGAAACTTCTCCCTTTTATTATTGCAGATTTTCTTTCTAAAGTGATTTCTTTTCAGTGCTACTGTAAGTTTGTGAATCGTCTTCTCTTCACCTTCCAATTTGTCTATTTCCTAACTCACAGCTAGCTCAGGAGAGAAAAAAATAAACACTGACTACATGGACACATAGCAGCTTGCACCCTGTATATCTTAGGAACAAGATATTAGAGCAAAAGAGAATGTGTCCATCTTCCTTGGTACCACTCACAGAGGAGCCAGCATTAGTGTGTGAATCTTGTTGCTACATGACCCTAAAACCATCAGCTCAAAATGCAGAGCGAATAGTATCTTCATGTGTCTCTAATTTACAGTACCACCCATACATTCTCTGCAGGTGGTGGCCGTCAGCCTTGCCTTGTAGATAGAGGTATATGTTAAATTACCCAGGCTTTGTTAAGTACCTTGAGTTGGAATCAGAATCTTAAATAAAAAGATGGAAAACTAGCAAAGATAATGTATCTACTGCACTGAAAACCACATAGACTTAAATTCACTCTAGCTAAAAGTCAGAATAAACTGAGGATCCTCCACAATCCATAGGCTGGGGAGAATGCTGAATCTCCAAGAACCATCAGACTCCTGCGTGCTGATAGACTGGGGTCTGCCTGGGCTGCTGTGGGACCAGGGCCTTCTAGTGTCAGAATGAGTTTCTGCAGACATATTTACTAAATGATGAGCTAAATGTAAAGGCTTGCCCCTACAATGACAGATACTTTCTCATCTTTTTCCTTCAGTGAAAAAAAAGAAAAAATTAGTTTAAAAGCAGATCTCAGTGAGGTCTTAATAGCTGGCTGTATGATTCAGACCATGTTCCTGATCATGACTTTGAGATTGCAGGAGCAAAAGCAGAAATTCTCAAAAGAAGGAGGAAGGAAGCATTTTTCATGGAAAGCAATAAAATCATTTTTATGAGCAGAGCAGCAAGCTAACTCTCTCAAACCATGCATCCCTCACGTTACCACACACATCATAAGATAGACTGCTCAAAAAATGCTACTGTTTAAAAAAACCCAAACAACCAAATAACAAACACACTATAAAAAAAAAGGAACAACCAAAAAACAAACAAACAAAAACTATGTAAGTAAAGTGGTTTTATACAATTTTAAGTGCATTAAAATGTAAAAATATTTCAAGCATAAACCAAAAATAAAAAGAAACTCTTACGTTTTAACAATACCCTCATCCTTGAAAAAATGCATTAAAATAGTGAAAAACCTTCATTGTAGCAAGAGTAAATAAAAAGCTCTTGATTACTGCATAGTAGCATACAATAATTTGACTTCTTCCTCTCACCAAAAAGCAACTCTCAGCAGAAAGGAAAACACAAAGAGAAAATCAACAGCTTCTTCCCAAAACTAGATTACTCACACTTCATGGATTTGCCAAGAGGAGTCTGGCCATTTTCAATTAGCAAACATGATAAGTTTCATTGCAGAGAAAAAAGAACACAGGCAATTATTGAATCAGTTACACAGATGAGCATGGTTTGCAGAAAATACTAATTTGACAAAGGCCTTCTTGCATATTAGTATCCCTGCCATATGGTGAGGGTTGAAGATGAATAGTTGTTCCTGGTTTATTAACAAAAGAGGCATGGTTGAACTATGTCATCAAATTATGATAAGACTTAGGTAGCACAGGGAAAATAAGACACAACATAAAGTCATCTGTCTGTGTTGTCTGCAATGATGATTTCCTTAATATCAGAAGAACATAGCAGGGACTGCACTTAGAGAAAACAATTATGCCCAGAGGTATAAACAAGCTCAATCTTAGGTAAATACTTTGATGTTTCACAACTGCCTCTGTATTCAAAAATCAAGCTTATTTTGACATAATTCCTGACTTGCTGAATTTTATACTTATATTTTTAAGTAAACGAAACTGATAAAACCCCTAAAATGTTAAAAATGTTTTTATGAAATTACAGGGATATAAAGTTGTCAACTTTAGATCCAGGAGACTGATTCATTCCTTCAGTTCCAGGAAGAATACCATGAGACTAAATAAATAATAAAAGTAGGGGAGGTTTTCCCATTTTCTTAACAGTTCACCATTATAAACAGAGAAATATAGAAATTTCAGACTTAGAAGATTCAGTTTTTAAAGTATGGAGGAAAGAAGACTTTTGAAGAGATTGGGGTGAGGGAGGTAAAATCAGGGAAGAAAAAGTTAAGGAATATTAGCACTAAAATTACTTTGGCAACAATATCTTCTCCCTTTTATGTCTGCATACCATGACATGCTTTTTAATTACACAGTGATCAAATGTATTGCTATAGGATCTCTGCTTCTCCCATCACACAGGTACTACAAATTTCCATGGGACAGAGAAGATAATTCTTCTATATTGAAGACGAACTCGTGCTGTCTATGAGTGACATGGAAAAACAAACAGACCATCTTTACCTCTCATCTCTCATTAACTAGCTAGTAATAGCTACTAATTTAATTAAGCACTTTTAATGGAGGACAAATGTGATAGAATCAAGCTACAAAATTCAGTTTGGTTTTACTTATGTTATATACAGAGTGGAATCAAAATATTATGAGGTTACACTGTGGCATGAGGTCGCCAACAGAGATCAGAGAGCCTGATAGCTCTTTTGACACCAGTAACTGTTCACAACATCACTTAGCTAGCTTGTTTTGGGAGCGAAGAAAGTCCTAGAAAAAGGGCTCACTCTGCACAGAGGCAAAGAAGCCGCTGCTGCTAGTGAAAGTGCTGAGAAACAACAAATGCATAGGGAACCTTGTGAGATGGATTTGTGGCACCACCAGTGCCTTTTTTACAGAGATCTGAATACAGAGATTTGCAGGCCCCATTTTAATTTATAAGAATAGAAAATGTTACTGTTTTTTCAGCAAGATTAGTTAAAAAATCTGTACAGTGTGTATCCTGTTCTGGTCTATAAATTGGAACAATTTTTCGGACAATTTTTCCGCCTTCTTAGGGGAAGAACAGCCCAGGGGCCTCCATTTTCAGTGAGCTGTCCTGTCTTCTTTTAACCACGATGGAACATATTGCTCCAAAACCAATCAGTAGAAGACAGAAGGTGCTACCCTCTATCTAACATTTCACAAAATAGAAAGACTTTCAGTGAGACTCTTTTACGTATGTTCATGTGACAGAAATACAGACAAAGATTACTGTATGGTAATTAGTTCTTCTCATTTGTAATCTCTTCCTGTCATGACTCCCAGTAACATGAATGAGTCTGAGATAAGAGTGGAGGGAACAGGCTAGAAACAGATTTGCATCAGTGTTTTACTTGAGTAAAACTCAGTAGTTGAGCTTTAACATTCCTTTCAGCTGAGGCATTTTTGAGTAGAAAGTTAGAAAGACCATAGAAACCCTACCATGTGAGGTGGAATCACAGCAACATAAAGTCATATTTCTGAAACAGGAATAAATCCTCTAACAGACACTGACTCCACTGGTTCCAAATATTTTCAGTTTAATGATGTACTCTTCATGTCTATTTGACAGAGGGGAATTGTTAAAAGACAAGTAGATATATTAGCAAATGAAGAGCTAAACCCAGAACCAATTCACCCCTGACAGCCTTTGAAGGCTCTCAACATGATGTCTACACGAAGAGTTTGGTTTGGTATCATCTATCATGTACCCTTAATCAGTGTAATCTTTCCTGTGTATCAACTGTTCTATTAATTATTTACTCCTGGACATATAAATTCTTCTTAGCACTTCGGTATTACTATTTCTGATATGATTTAAAACTGAATTGTATAGTTTATAAAACTATAGTTGATGTTTTAAAATATCTGCTGCACATTTGGGAAAATATTGTATTTCAACACACACAGTTTAGTAGAATGGATGTATGAGGAAACAATAAATCTGTCAGTGAAGGTGATAGCTCTACCAAATTCTCTCAGCAGGTATACACAAACTCTACTTGCTTTATGGACACCCTCCAAGTAAAGAAATGCTGACATCATTATAACTATCTCATAACATTACATGGATATTGCTTTATCAAAGGTAGCATTTCACTGCACAAATGATGACCTCACTGACTGTAAGGCTGATATGTGAAAATCTTTAAAACTTCCCTTTGATTAATAAATGTCTCAGCTAATTATTTTAAAATCACATATAATACTTTTTTAAAAGTTAAATCCCTTCTTTATCACCACTACTGTCACAAATTCAGTCACAAGCTCAGAATTCAGAGAAGAAACCTGAGTATTGCCACATAAAACACAATTCTAAAGCAGCAAAGGTCAGAAATAAATATAACACAGTGTTTTAATATAATGTTTATGGATTCCTCTCATAGTTATTTTTCATGCTTAAGAAAGAGAAAATCAGAAACTTCTGGAAACACTGACAGCAATCATATCAGTTGTTAGATGCCCTCATAGCATTTATAAGGACCACTACTATCCATTCTGCAATGAATAGAAGAGATTGAGAATGATGCAATCAGAAACTTATTTGCAAACTTCTATGTAGACCCTAGAAACTGCAGTCTTACTCTTGAACAAACATTAGCACATGTGAGCTTAAACTGGGCAAATGAAATAATGTGATGATTTTTCCCTAGCAAATGCTCACAAATGCCAAGAAAACTTACTTATGCACAACAAAGATTACTCACTCTTCTTTACGTAGTACTTTCTCTTAGTAAACAGGCTATTCATCATCCATTTGCTCCCTAAGAAGTTTCAGGTGCTTAAATGGGAAGCAGTAACGATACTGCATGACTTCAGTGCCCAGTCCTAAGATGAATAGTAACAGAGTGACTACTAATGGGAACATTTTAGGAGTGATACATAGGAGAGATGGCTTGAGATATCTAGACTATCACCAAATATCATGGCTACCTCCTAAGTGTTAGTACTCCCATTCAAGTCAGTATGAACCAACATCTTTATCCACACGCAAAGTAGAGCTGAGGATCCTTGGATATCACCCGAGCCAGTCTGGGCAGGGGGAAGGCCACAGACGAGTTTACAGTGTGAACAGGTTATGTAAGTGACTGCTTAAATGAAATATCCAGTTAATCTTTCAGGTGCAAATACAGTTGTGGTTCTTATACTATTCAAAAAGAAGGTTTTGCTTCCTGCTAGCAGCCAAGCACCCCATCTTACTTCAGAAGCTGCTCTTGAGTTGACCATCTTTAGAGAACAACCTCTGCTGAGCCCTTCAAAAACAATCCAGCCAAAGTGAACTTTGAGCTACAAGAATCTACGAGATACAATAAAAAAATTAAATACTGTGGGCTTCCAGACATGCAATTTCAAATTACCACGATAGACACAGTGTAATGTCCAAAGATGGATGCAACTTCATTCTTTCTTGGAGGGCCAGATGGGTATATAGGCTGCACATTCACATAAACAGGGTTGCATAGAGTGATGTAGGAGAAAGGGCTAAGCAGTCTAATGCTGCCACCACCACTCCAACTTCTCCTACCTTATGCCTCTTCCTGATACCAGATTTGTCCACAGGATGGTGGAAATTTTTCAAAGACATAAAGGAAACTTGAGTTGGTTATCTTCCTTTTGACGCCCACTACAGCTTGAGGCCTTTCTCGTACCTTTCAAGATGTCCCTAAAATTACTTTTGACTGAATTGTTATATCTCTGCAAGGATAATAAAGTTAATTCTGCTTTGTGCTGTTAGCAATCTGTGTCCTGAATTACATTGCCTATGTTACATTAATAATCCTTTTGCTATTTAATTTCTCTTGATGAACTCTTCCAAATTGATGAATTTATTCCCCAAAGCATTATAATGACTCTGGACACACAATATAATACATTTGGGATTAGACTTTACATTTGGTTTAGTACTTTTAGGCTCCTGGCCATTCAAAACTAATTATAAGAATATTTATATGTCTAATTCAGGTTCTTATTTGTACAATCCATCCACGCTTTTAGCTTACAAGTGAAGAGGTGTAGGTTACAAAGATTTGCAAAATATAACTTAATTATGAAAAATTTAATCAAGAAATTATGTTTTCTTATGGCTTGAAGTAATTCCTAAAAAATCTAATTAAAATCTCTTTAATTAGTGCTGGCAAAGTTGCTCAATCATCAAAGGAGATTATATTCTCCATCTCTAGCAGAAATGTTAAAATCATTTTGCAATTTATACGCACTATCACATCTGGGGAAAATGTGGCCATTTGACACTTTTCTAAAGATTCTGTTCAAAATTGTTCAAAGAAAAACTGCATTGAGTCATACTGGCATTGTACTGTGCATGGCAAGAATAAAGAAATCATTTATTCTGGCAAAATAGTATTCTGAGATATCAAATGCCATGTCAGTCAGCAATGTTATCTGGAATGTACACTGATTTATTACTAACTAGGTGAGGCAAGGTGCTCCATTCTGTCTGAGATGTATTCTTGTTTATTCATTACACAATAACTTTTGAAAGATATGTCTGATCAGTGTCAGAAACGCAGGGAATGAATGGCTAAATCTGACTCACTGTGGTGACAGTCAAAAAAACATGAGAGGAGGAACTGTGTGGGCACAAAAGCTGTTTGTCGGTCTGTGTCAGTAAAACCTGCACAGGTATAACTGTCCTTGGAAACATTGGCATGCCCTAGTGACACACATACAGTAAAGGGCTTGAGCCTCTGCAGCGCAGCAGTCGTGTCTACATAGCCTTCCATCACATGTGCCACAGAGTAAATAGGTTACTGATGCTGTGTGTCCCACTCCACAACCCTCTGCCAGCTGTATGCTCCAAGACCACCACAGCACACTCCACAGGAAGGCTTGCAGCCTCCCCTACCGACAGGAGAAATAGTATAATTGTGCAGTGGCACAGGCAGGGCTGATGGAGTGTAGAGCGGGAAGACAAGAGGAAGTGGGCAGAAAGGGAAATAAGGGGAGCAGTAGAAGGAATGGAGTTAGAGTATAACACAGTCAAACAGAAATGGGACGAAAGACAGTCAAACACCATGTCCCTGGGGTTTGAAGCTGGGCTTGAGGGGCCACAGAGATTCCCCAGAATTGAGGAAGAGGATGGTATGAAGACAGGAAATTTCTAAAGGAGGAAAACAAGGGGAGGCAACAGTTGGAAAGGCACATGAGAAAAGCATGTTGAAGCTGCCTTTAGTAAATTCAGGGAGGTCAGCCAGCAGAAGCTATGAATTGTACAACTCACTGGTATTTGATATAAATAACTTTTAGGCCAAAATCACCAACAACTTGCAAGACTCAGTGAGAAGGACCTCAAGTTTTCAAGTTAATTCCAGTGCGCCATTCCTAGTCTCAGCTGTTCTACTGTTTTCCATACAGGGTGGCAGAAAAATGCCTGGCATCACTCAGCAGGTCTCCATCTCAGTGCATTGGTATTAATGCAAGACCCCCTCCTGCATTTGTTCTTCTGCCTAATGGAAACTCATCTGGAAAGTGAGTGCAGACACTGTGTACCAACAGATCTCTGGCTCCCAGACCAGAAGAGCTATCCTCTTCAGCAGAACATCTTCAGCACTGCCATGAATGTGCTTATGTTACATAGCAAGAATTCAGGAATGAAGCAAAGATAAATAGATTATAGAATCATAAAATGATTTAGGTATGAAAAGACTTCTAAGATCATTGAATCCAGCCATTAACCTAACACTGTCAAGTCCACAATGAAACCATGTCCTTTAGTGGCACATGCAGACAGATAAATATATATAGACGCATATCCACACCTATAATAAAACCCCAAAGAAGATTTCTCCTAGTCCCATGAGAAATGATATGACTTACATTGGCTTCTGCCTTCCCTTGGTCAAGAAGTAAAGGTATAGGTAAAAGTTTGGGAACACAGAGCTAGCAAAGAACATAAGAGATCCAGGTCTGGTTGATTAAAGGGTTCCCCTATAGCACTTTCAGTAATCCAAAACTAAGACCTCCTGGATCCTTTTGAATGTTCTTTTCCTGCCATGATGGAGAGGAAACCTACCACTCTCTGAATAACAAAGTCTTTTCTAACAGTCTCATTTTCTCTTTTCTATGTGTTGTTAAGAACCTGAGCATTGGTTCTGTCTCCTTTAGCTCAGCAGGCTCAGTCTTGTTTGTGAGTGCCTGAATTAGCTATTAGTATATTTCTCACATTAACTGCCTATTTCTGATTAATCTTGGAAAGATCTCAGATGCATAGGAGAAGTTGCCGGGGGATTAAAATAAAGGTTTGAGAGTCATTTGTATAATTGAAATCTGATCCTTTCAGAGTTAGAAGACATTCAAACCACAAGACATTTGCAGTAAATTATGTTGTTACTTATTAGGCATGAGCACAGGTGTGCTGGGGGGATCCAAGAGCAACTCTCTGCTTAGTCTTGCACTATCATTCTTGTGATAAGTAGAGGAACCCGGTTTTATTCCAAGCAAATTAAAATAAACAGAGGGTACTAACAAAAGAGCTATTTCTGTATATTTACTAACTTATAGGCGTGCCGTGGAAGCTGTAAGGTGAAGGGTCCTGCCTGGACCTAACACCAGGGAATCTTTTGCAGCCGGGAACAGGGAACAAATTATAAATAAAAATGTATTCCTCTGTGCCATGTGGATACACAGAGAGACCCCGCATACCTTGGGGATGATGCAAGACCCCCCTGTACGAGCCCAGGGGAGATTTGCTACAACCAGCCAAAAGGTAACACCCACCTCCAAAGCAGGGAAATAACCTTTTAAGGCAGCAAATGGACAATGAATGAATATTCAACAGCTGATGTGGAAGGGTACAAAAAAAGCTCGATTTTCAAACAACTCTGTGCTCTTTCTATGGTTCAGAAGTGCACCCAGTGCGGGAAATGGGTAACCAGTACTACAATAAAAATCTCTTGCTATATTTCTTTGTCCTGCATGTATTTTTGCCATCTTCAAAATTCAAGAGAAGAAGTAACTTATAACAATTCTTACTGACTGGCTGCTGTTATGTTTTTTACTATTATAATGTATGTTAATAATTGTAATAATAATATTATCTAAAGCTTGGTAGAACTCTCAATTAGTAGATCTCACAATACTTCCCAGGGACCATTAACTCCTCAGTTTGTCAGTGGAACAAATGGGACTAACTAAAGTGCCATTTACTTTCCAGTGTACATGACTGTCTGACGCTAACAGGACTGACAACTGCCTTTATCCATGTATGTGACCATAATTACTTATGGTTGTCTGAAGTGCTGCCATAAACTAAGAATTTAAAAATCTCAAATGCTTTTAAAAAAGGTACCTGCCAGAAGAATTAGGAGGGACATCTGCATGTGAATTCTTTAGAGACATAATTTAGACAGTGAAATGTTTCAGTTTTTCTTTTTTTTTCTCTCCTAACTTGCAAATAGAATCTTCCTAATATTATCAGACTACACTGGCATGACATGTTTCTGTTTAAAAACTCTGCATATAATTAGCCTATGACTGGTGCAAAGCCAATGGCAGCTCTGGGTTTGGACATCCATGTACCATTGCAAACTGCTGTGCTAATACAGAGGATTTATTCTTGGGCTTGGCTGCTCCTGGGGAACCTCTCAGGTGAGAGAGGGGTGGGACCGGCTCGTTAGCTGGTGCTCCAGAGGGCTATATGAACATCTCCAGGGAGTGCAGTGAACAGAAGCGTGGCACGGCAGTTTGCACGGCAGTTCAGTTTCGCACAGCCAGGGCAAACAGGCAGGGCACAGCTATCTCCTACTTTGTTTTTTTTGTTGTTGTTGTGTTGTTTGGTTTTTTTCCATATTTCAATTTAAGCCAGTAATGGTTTCTAAAACAATGAAAGCCGTTGCTACTGTTAACACTAGGAGTGTGTTGCCACAGAGAACCCTCCAAGAAGGATGCAGCCATTCAGGTCTCTGGCTGCGCAGACTGTTTGACCCTGGCAGCAGTGCCAGAGGACATTGTGAGAGGTACCTCGCAATGTGAGAGGACGTGTGCGATGCGAGCCGGTCAATGATTTGCTCTGCATGGTAGCAGAGCTCAAGGAAGAGGTAGAGAGGCTGAGAAGTATTAGGGAAAGTGAAAGGGAAACAGACTGGTGGAGTAGCACCCTTTCGACCCCCAAGGAAGTCCGGCAGAAGACAGTGATGCCCTGCCCCTCCTGCCGTCAGGAGGCAAACAGAGTGGACGGGGGGAATGACCTGAATGGAAAATCGTAAAAACATCGTTGTAGGAAAGAAATGTGGGAAAAGGTAGTAAATACATAATTTTTCCTCAAAAACGTGCTCTAGTTCTTGTTAACAATAGAGTTGCGTACTGAACATTATGTTTTGAGGTTTTCTAGACTGAAGGAGCCCATTACTAGCAGCTCATTCATTCATGTAGCACTGTGGAAACCACAATTCTTCTTGTAAGAATCACCCCTTTTTGTATGCTAAATATGGGCAACAGCTGCATTTAGCAGATTTCATTGCTCCTGAAGTGTAGGAAAGTGTAGTGTACATTTAGGGCTGCATATGTCTATAGGCTTCTTTTTCTTTATCAGCCAAGGGCAGTAAATCCCGGCAGAGAGAGAATGTGCAATGTGATTTTAGTTTACTGTCCAAAACATTATTTTCTTTAATTCTCCTCTATTCCTTCCTAAAGCAAACAACTGGTTGCCTGTTTCCTGTTCTCCAGAGGCTCTGCTATTTTAGGCTGCTTGTCTGAATCTCCTTGAGGAATCCTCTTTCTTCCAGCTAGACTTGAAAAGAGAATTATCAAGTGGGTATGGCTGCCACTCTGTGTAAGTAAAAATTACTTTTTCACTTAGCATCCTCCTCATGTGTTTCCATCCACTGAATTTTTTCAAAATCTCAGCTTCTTCTGTACTTTGAACAAAATCTTCCTCTTCTCTCTCTGTCCTATTTTTGTCTCCAGTCACATGGAGACAGAAGTTTGATATGAGCACACATCTATAATGATTACTGAGGAACTGTCTAAGAAAGGAAGAGGTTGAAGATAGCACAAAGAGGCTGTTGTTGGCAGGAGTCAGAGATGAGGTCATGAGGGACACACTTCTGCTTAGGAGTGCTTGCATTAAGAGGACAAGACAATTTAAGGTGTGATTTTAAGAAATAGAAAAAACTGAGAAAGACTAAGAGAGGAGGAGAATATGGTGGTGAAATCTGCTCCTGGGTGAGAAGGAGATTGTAAGTACAATTCTGTTCCTGAAACACAAACATTTAGAGCTATTTGAGATACTGTATTGTACTTTGTGCATCTACATGGAACTGGCAACTAAAATACAGAACACAAGTGAGCTTTCCTGGACTTGCAGGGGAAAAATTCCAAGGATGTTTCAAAGGAAAATAGATCAGATCCCTATGAGTATTTAATCAAACTGGTATCCCTGGTATATGTAGGAATATGTAGGAATTAGAGAAAAAGGAGGACCACTCTGTAAGAAAAACACACAAAAAAAAAGTAATCACAGAAAATAGTTGTAGTGGGTTGACCCTGGCTAGATGCCAGGTACTCACTACAGTTGCTCTCTCACTGCCCTCTGCAACAGGACAGAGAAAAAAAAAACAGTGAAGGATTCATGAAATAAGAGCTGGGAGTGATCACCATCATGGGCAAAAGAGACTCAAAGTGGGGTTATTAATTGAATTTTTTACTAACAGGGTCAGAACAAAATAATGAGAAGTAAAATAATCTTAAAAACACCACCCCCCACCTTCCATATTCTCCCACCTCCCCCCAGCAGTGCAGGGGAATGAGGAATGGGGGTTAGGGTCAGTAGCTCTTTCTGCCTTTCCTCAAGGAGAGAAGTCCTTCCCCACTCCTGTGGGGTCCCTTCCATGGGAGACAGTCCTTCACAGACCTCTCTGGTGTGAGTCCATCCCACAGGCAACAGTTCTTCCCAAACTGCTGTCCTGTAGGTCACTCCTCCATGGGGTGCAGTCCTTCACAAATGAGCTGTACCGGTGTGGGTCCCCCATAGGGGCCACAAGTCCTACCTGGGAAAAACCTGCTCCAGCATGGGCTTCCCTCTCCACAGGCTTCAGGTCTCTGGCAGGACCCTGCTCCATCTTGGGCCTCCCATGGGGTCACAGCCTTCTTCAGATATCCACGTGCTCCAGCATGGGCTCCTCCATGGGCTGCAGGGTCACAGCTGCCCCACTATAGGCTGCACCAGGGGCTGCAGGGCCTCAGCTCTGTGCCTGGAGCACCTCCTGCCCCTCCTGCACTGACCTTGGTGTCTGCATTGTTGGTCCCATGTTCTCACTCTGCTCTTCCCTGGCTGGAATTCCCTCTGCACAATAGCTTTCGGTTATTAAACATGTTATCACAGTGGCATTACTATCACTCCTGATTGACTTGACCTTAGCCAGCAGCAGGAGGCCCATCCTGGAGCCGGCTGGCATTGGCTCCACCAGACAGGGGAAGCTTCCAGTAGCTTCGAACAGAAGACACCTCTGTAGCCCTCTACCAAAACCCAGCAACAGAAACCCACTACATTTAGCCCAAAGAGAAAAAAGGAAGACTTGACAGGTCATATAAAGGACAGAAAACATGCTGAAGAGTGCTGAAGGGTAGAAAATACAGAAGCAAGGGATCTCTAAGGTAATAGTAAACAAGAGAAAACTGCAGAGCAACTTAAAAGTTTAAGCTGTGTACTGCCCTTTCCACCTTTTAAAATCCTCTTCATCTTCCTGCTCATCTCCAACACGAGGTCAACCTCCTCCTCTAGAAATGCAGAGTATTGAGTACACACACCAATGGACCCTGGGGCTACCTGTGTTTGTCTTCTGAAATGGTAATTTCCATTTTCACGTTTAACCCTCTTGTTAGGCAATGCTTGTTACTAAAATTTTTTCTAGATGTTAGAAAGAAAATATATTTTAAATGGTTACTTTTTGGATAATATTCCCATAATCTAGTCTCATCTCCCATTGTCATGGAAGTGAATATGCTAAATGCAAAATAGGAAAGATTAGGTGAGGGTTAGCACTTTAATCCATTTTACTTTAATGCCTGGCATTTGCAAGATATTTAGCCTTGAATATGCAGGATTTTGGGTAGTGATCTAATGGCAAGTTGTGTATTATGCCCATATGGCAGGATTAACATATTTTTCTCTTCTGTGCAAGAATAGGCCCTTTAGGGAACTCAGATTATAAAGTGGAGCTGAAGTGCCTGTCCTGTGGCAGTGTTTGGCAGATTCCACCTGGCTGCAGTAGGGGAATCCACTGGAATGCCATGTAATGCTGAGTATGCAGAGCTCCAGACGAGAAAGAAGGTGCTCTCTTTGCCTAAATTCCTTCTGATTAATTATGTGAATTTGTGCATTGAAAGTTGTTTTAAAATAATATGGGTCTTCAGCCTGCCAGGCAGCTAACCCAAGCTTAGGTGGATGGTTCTGTTACCTCTTGGTAGCTCTAACTTGAAGACAGGCGGGGAGGCAGGGCAGAGGAAGGGCTTAGGTGCTGCTGGGATCAGATTGCAGTTGGTATCACTTGTATACACGTGAATGAAATAATCACATGTGCAGATGAAGCATATATACAACATGCTTCTGCTAGGAGCTGAATGCAGAGCTTGTGGCTTGTTGGTAGTAGCATTATTACCATCAAGAGCTCACATCTCTTTTTACACCCTTCTTCCCCCTATTTTTTTATCCTTTGGATGACTGAAGCTCTACTGTCTTCAATTCCTTTTACTTATCCCATTTAGCAATGGCTATAGTAGTTATGTTTCGACTTACTTTGCAAGTTCCTGTCAATTGATTTTAGTCTGTGCACGTGAAACCTGTTTTTCAAAATGGTGAAAACCACTTGAGTGCAACCTAATTTCCTTCTGCCTGTCTTTCCCCAAATCCTGTTGAGTTAGCTACATGCACAGTGCAGGGTTTGGTACTAGTTTTCTGCTTTTATTCTGTCTGTGGGAGGACAAGTGATAGCCAATCTTTCATAAAATGAGACAGGTGCTGACAGATGTTATCTTACATAAAATCTGCTGATATAAATGCAACCTACAAACGTTTTTTGGGAAAAAAAAAATCCCTGACAGAATGAATTTGTGTCTGATTGTGATAGTTTGGTCACCAGGAAGGCCTAGACCAAAACCATCACACTGATCAGCATTTTGCATGATAACCTTGAAGTTTAAAAATAAAAACAAACCTGGAGCCCATCTGTCATAGTTCTGACTTTAGCAAGGAATTTTTCTTCCCTTCCCCTCCCCCTGTGTGTGTGTGTGTGCTCAGCACACCCATTCAGGTGAAAACAAAAGAACTAGCCGCAGGGCTAATGGTCGAACATTAGTTGCCTAGCAACGAAGGGGGAGGGGTTGGGGCTGGTGTGTGGGGCTGGAAGGAGGTGGGGGGGGAGTCGGCTGTCTCGCGGGGAGGAGGAGAGGCTGCTGTGAGCGGCAGACACTGGTTCTGTTGGTTTTTTTTTGTTGTTGTTGTTTTTCCTGTCGGAGGGAAGTTTTTTTTTGGCTGCTGCGGTTCTTTCCCAGCTATTCCTGCTCGTCGGGGCCCCCCCCCGGAGTTCGTTTTTCTTCCATTGAGAGAACTTTCTGTGTTGTCGGTGTTGTTCTTTTTTTTTTCGCTCCCCCCTTCCCCTTCGGCCCCCCCCCCTTCCTCCTTTTCCTCGGGAGGGGAAGAGGAATCAGGTTTTTTTTGTTGTTTTTTCTCCGATATACCCTGGGGGGTGTTGTTGTTGTTTTTTTTTTTTGTTTTCCCCATCCCACGTGGCAGTGACCAGGGATCCCACAGCGCTGCTTGGTGACAGGCACTGGATATTACAAGCTCTGCTCCTGTAGTGATCCAACAGCGCCACCTGGTGACTACCATAGGACACTACAGGTTCTGCACTTCCAACGACCCAACAGCGCCACCTGGTGAATGGTACAGGACATTACAAGTTTTACATCTCCAGTGACCCGACGGCGCCCCCTGCTGACTGTGATTGGAACTACACCAAAGGGTGCTAAAAATTGAATTATTTAAATTTTCCTTTTGCCGGGCTATCGGTTTTGTTCTTGAAGGGGATTATTGGTGGGTATAGTAGTATTGCTTGGTTGTTTACTTGGGTTTTTTTTGTGTTCTTGTTAATACAAACATACCTTTTAATAAAGGGCTGTTATTTTGTTTTCCCTTTTCCATAATTTGTTTTTTTTCCCTTCAATCAAAGCTCCTTGGTTTTGGATTAATAATTGCTTAGGAAAAAGTTTGGGGTCTTTTCCTCCTAATCCATCCTCAGCAGAAGACCCTTGTCCCATTTAAACTGGGACACCATCTAAACCAAACCAAAACCCCTTACCTTGTTGAGTGTGTAGCTTAACTTAAGCAGGGTAACTGTTTTACAAAATTCCTTCTGTGTTGAGGGAAACAGAACTTTTAACATGTGATACATAAACAAAGATCTGCAAGAGATACTGGAAGGAAGTGACTGGAGCACTTAGACCTCCATGGATATATTTATACTTGCCTAAAAAAAAGAGATTTATTTCAATGTGGGCACCTAACAAAATCAACATAGGTTGATTCATGAAGTTATTCCCCTGTCAACTGAATTTCGTTAGCTGTTTCTAAGTGCCGTTTTACATCTGCCCAGATTCAAGGTATTTGCATCAGCTCACATGTCCTTCACTGGCTATGGGAATGCAAGTAGTTATCATGAGTTATTGCTGCTTAGGTCCACAGTAACTTATTACATGCTCATAATTCAGTCCTGTGTTTGAGCCCTGACCTGAGTTACCCACGGTTACATAAATAATCTGAGATAGAGCCACAAAGAGAGGTCAGGTTTCTTGACTCCTGACACTGTACCCTTATCATGAGGCTGTTCTGACTCAATGCAATCAGGGTCCTGCCTCCTAAACCGGTGTCAAATTAACAGACTCCCTCAGGTAATGTTTTTGGCTGTGTTACAAAACGTGTCTTATGTATGTGGTGCTTCTATTGAAATATCTTCCTTCTGTTGTGATGAAGGTGGATCAGGAACTACCCCTGTTTTATGCTGATAGTAATGTATTTTTTCATGTGTGGATCTTTATTGGAGAAGATATAGGTAGTTATTTTAGCATCTGTGAGTTTACCAGTAATTTAATCTGCCTGTGTATTATAAAGAATGCAGATGGGGAAAACTGCAAGTTCAAAAAGACTTTACATTTGGAAAAGAGTTGATTGTGCCATAAGCATGGAGAATTGTCAGTTTGTCACTGAGCATCGATAAGTGGTCTCGATGTTCAAAGGAGAGTGCATTTGAAAGAGGGAATATGACATTATTGCATTTGTGTGCTGCAGGAATCATGTAGATCCACATTATTTGTGCCTTTATGTACTATTTCCAGTAGGTGGCTGACTCTCGCTTCACACTGACTTAAGTACTATAAAATAACAGCTGTCACATCTCATGAGAATCACAGTCTATTCTAACTATACCATAAATCTGTTTATTTGCTGCCCATGAAGCCTAAGGACCACAGAAATGCTGCATGGCACAGCAGTATTCCACTATGAAATAAGCAACAAGCCATCCTTTAGTGTTTTTTTTTTTTTTTTTGTAAGCTATACAATTCTTTTCAAGGCACATAAATACACAAATTAGGTTCAGAAAATATGTAATCTAACACATTCTAGAAATATAGGATTGTTTCTTCTGTACATACCTAAATGTTTTACTCTAAATGAAGCCAACATGTACATGGGATGTGATTCTGCCCAGAAAGTTGTGGGGGTTTGGGGTGTTGTTTTGGTGTTGTTTTTTGTTTGTTTGTTTGTTTGTTTAAAATCCATTGATAGGCTGGTCTTTCTGTAGAGATTGAGTTTCTTGTTTCGGGAACTGTTATAAAGAGCTGTTACAAAGAGGGAAAAAGTCACCTCTGAAATTATGTTGCATTAAAAATGTGAAAGAGCAGCTTTAAGGGTGATCTCTTCACACTTTTTCTTATATAAGTACATTACAATATCAGTGAATATCGTTACTTCCAGTGAAGCTTGAATGACTGAACAATAAAGAGGCAAATGGAAAACAAAGTAGGTGAATGTAAGGTGATGTTCTTGGGGTAAATTAAAAATAATGGGCCTAGATTTGACAATTACCAGTAGCAAGACCTTGTAGTTGTAGGGAACAGGTCCAGGAAAACATCGTCTCTGTGTCTAGGAGCAATGAGCAAAACAATCCAGATTTTAGGAAGTAGTAAACAAAGAAGAGAACATAGTTATGCTACCATATAAATCTATCGTTTATCTACCTCTTGACTACTGTGGTCAGTTCTGATCCCCTGATCTTCAAGACACAATTTTAAAACTGATTTGTAAAATGGCAGCAGGGATAATTAGTTGGAAATGCTTGCATAAGAGGTTTGACTGAGCAGATTAGTGTTTTCCAGCCATGAGAAGTGGCTATGTAGAGGCCTACAGAATCAACAGTGGTAAGAAGATAATGCATAGGGATTGACTGTTCATGATCTTTTGGGCTGCAGGGACCAGCCAGTTTCATG
Organism: Pyrocephalus nanus; assembly: GCA_038380795.1. Taxonomy (NCBI): domain Eukaryota; kingdom Metazoa; phylum Chordata; class Aves; order Passeriformes; family Tyrannidae; genus Pyrocephalus; species Pyrocephalus nanus. The sequence continues at coordinate 41,250,105 of CM076262.1, forward strand.
AAAATAGAGAAAATAAGCAGTTCTTCATGCAAGAGATGATAGACTAACAGAATTTGTAAAAAAAAAAAAAAAAAATAGAGTGGTGACAAGACTATGAGACAGGTTCAAGGTGGAACTGGGCAAATCTTGAAATAGTTTTCTGTTGTGGTTTAATAAGCAGAGAAACCTCTTCAAGCTCAGGAATTCTCTGAGCAGAAAAATTTGGAGCTCAGGGCAGCAGAAGGGAAAAACACCAAATGTGCTTACCCTGTGGTAACCTTCCAAGTGGTTCACTACTGAAAGAGTTGGAGACAGAATACTAGACTTGGAGGACCTTTGGTTTGAGCTAGTGCAGCCATTTTGATGTTTTAAGACTCTTAAAATTCCATACTTTAATGAAGTTTGTTAATAACTGTTTTTTTGTGTTTACCTGCCATTTTGTTAGTATGTCTTCTAGAAAGTGCAGTTTTGCAGGCACATTCATACTCAGCTTAATGTGACATTCTCTGTGTAGATACAGCTAAGTCTCTTCCAGTACTGTAGTTTTTCAGGACAAATTCTTACTACATGCTTAGTGGAATTCATTAGTGTTATTAATTTTCTTTATTAGAAGAAAGAATTTTTGTCTTGTTGTCTTTTTTACCCATATTGGTAATTTCTTATGATCTAAGACTACTGTTCCCGGTCTTCTGAGAGCCAAATTATAAAATCAATGGATCACTGCAAGTTATACATTCTGAGTTCTACAGATCAGAATTAAAGAGAAAATTAAGGAACTGGGTCAGGTTAAAAGAAAGGCAGATATGTTTAAGAAAACAGTAGAAGAAATCAAGTCTTATTTGCATTCCTCATCATGTTTTTTACAGTTTGCTATGAAACTGTATATGCAGAAGTATAGAAAATATGAAACAGAGATTTTTTAATATTTCGTATGCCAATTTGACACCCAATCCTGTCTTGTGAAGTTAGACTGTCATTAAGGTTTGGTCAGTGGATTATTACTTACCTAAAATGGTTTCAGCTAATTTTGCAGAGGCCAGCAGTTAAGATTAACTGTAGCTTCCTTGGTTAGTTAACTTATTAGTATGGTATTTTCATACGTATCTCTAAGAATTATATATGTATTGCATTCTCCCTAAAAAGCCAAATATAGGACCAGGCCCACCACAAGGCTAAAAAACTTCTCAGAAAAGATGACCTGAGTTCAGATCCCCTTTTGTAAATGCATGTTTCTTCTACTTGGTTGGTTTTCTAAATTCTGTGATTTATTCAGAGGTGTCTGAGATTTCCTCTCTTTTTTTAGTTGCTCTTATACAAACTCATGTACACAAGTGTACACACACACAGAGTGCCTTGTGCTGCTGCGTGGTGGCTCTCGGGCCTTACAGTTTCTGTGCACCCCTGTGCTCCAAGTCTCTACCTCTGTGATGCAGAACTGTAAGCACAGATGTGCAGATACAGCCATGCATAGCTGTGAGGTACGTGGAGCGCTGTCAGAGCACAAGGTGTGCTGTTCCCCTTGCCATCTGGAATTAGTGGATGTTTTGAGAGAGCAGCAGAGCAACACTGAACCGAGCTCCTAGAGACATGGATATGTCCCAACCTGGGAATACTGGAACAGAGGTGGAGAAATCCCAGCACAATAACACGCTGACAAGAAGGATTTCTGACAACAGATTATGTTTCTCCTCAAATTTCATTTATTTATCACAAGCTGTATTTGTAAGAAGTTAATCCTCCAGGCATAGGAGGGAAGTCAATGTTTACCAACCGTATAGCTAATGATATACTAGAAAGGTTCAGAATTTTTTTACATGGCACAGAACCACAGTGTTCACAGTGTGGACCTGGAAGACAGGCAGCACACTTTGCTTTAGATATGCAGCTAACTCCAAGGGGAGGATTCTTGGAAGGTTCATTCTGGTTTCCTATTGTTTGCTATTACTATCTATTTAGAAGACTCAACCTCAAAGTTGGACTAGAGGAGGAAAAAAATCATCAATGGCTTCTCAAGGGATTCCCTAGCAGGGGTTAGGAAGCTCTGTGAGTCCCCAGAGTGACAGTCAGCAGTCTGTGTGGGGTGGGGGTAGGCATTTAAAAGCTTCAACTCTACTTAACTTTGAGTCTGGAGTTATTTGCAGGGATGGGTAAGAAAGATATCTGAGAAACAAGACTAGGCAAGGATCCAGTGATACATGGTCACTGCCAGTTCTGCTGGCACTTACTTGGAACATGACTGGTATGATTTAAGCAAAACCCTGCACTGTAAGTAACCGTGAGGTTCTGGAAACACTGCAATCAGAATGAAGAAATGGGTGATAGCTGTCTTGACTTGTTTTAGTTTAACAGACAGAGGAAGCTTTCCATGAAAAGACTTCTATTATCTAATTTTTCTTTCCTTGGACAAAGAGTACATGAATAATTCCATAGACCAGAGGATTTAAATACAATGAGTGACTTATATGAGAGTTTGAGCAGTTCAGGGCCTTTTCCCAAGGGTGTTGTAAATTTGCCAGAGTTACTTCTGTGTAAAGTATGGTGGAGAACTCTCAGGTCATTGCAGGCTGATGGGACCAGAGGATTTGTGAGTCATTGGGTGCAAGGTTGTGAACTGATAAATCAGCTGAATATCATAGATAGTCTCTGTCTCATTGACAGAAATCTGTACCTTTACAGTCCTATTGTCTGGAAATGTAGGTAGGTGATTACAGGTATCTCTTATACCAAAGTTTTAGGAGAATATATCTGTTAAAGAAGATGAAAAATGAAGGTGAGTGTGGCAGTAAGTGTGATGAGGAGGATCTAGAGCCTAACTTCACATCCCCACTGAATACAAAGTGCTCAAGAGGCAGTTTGTGTTCTACCTGCACTTGCTGCTAGCTCTCACATTAATTAACAGTCACCTCCTTGGCATCATACTTTTGTCTTTGAAAGACAAGAGTAACAATTTTGTCTCTCTATGATTGTTTTTTAATGGAAAAATATATATACATTTTAGGCAATGCAGTCAACGTGGGGTTTACTTAAATAGCAGTAGGGGTAGGAGTCCTGTCCAGGCGCAGGTTGGCTCCAATAGCACTGTTTCTGGACTTCTTAAACTGTTCCTGAGCAGAGGAGACAACTCACAGGTGCTCTCATCTGACTGTTTAAGGTATGCAGATATTTTTTAGTGTCTTCTTCAAAAGGCCAGCAGAACCATCCAAATTCCACCTGAGTACTCTCCTTGACAATGGAGCATGAGGATGGTGGTGGTGGTGTATGTGAGTGTACAGTTGGCCAGGAAGAGAAATAGAAAAGTCCTAAGGACTTGCAGAAAATATTTTCAAAAGGTCATGTATTTTCAAAGAAATACATTATCTATTTTAAAGAAATCTATGTGAAATAAAAAGGAAGATTGTTTCATTCTCAGTTATATAATAAACTAATGCTTTTCTTGAGGGAGGTAGATTTCTTTCTATAAAAATTATTAGCTTCAAATTAGCAATTCAGTAATGAATGGAGAACTATCCCCAGTACTTCCAGATTTGCACTTTGACCTAATGGGAGATTAAAACTAGATTCTCAGCATATTTTCATACATAACTTGGTGTGCTAATAATTTGCTGGTCCTGTTCAGTTTAGAAGGACCATTTGAATGAATCAAGTTGTTTGCTGATACCGTTATCTAGGAACTGATCCAAAACAAGGAGGTAGGGGGTCCAAACACTCCTGAATGTTCTAGCAAATCTAATTTTAAAACTTTCTGCAATCAGGGGTATGACCTGGCAGCCGATGGGAATAGCAACTGAGCATTCAGCAGCAGCTCTCCAAATGTCTCAGGCACAGCTTTGCTGACACTTCTTTTTTATCAGCTTGAGAGCTATCATGCCTTCAAAAGAGAATGGGCCACACATGAATTTAAAATGCTGAAAGGTAACATTGAAAAATTGATTTCTTCCCGATCCCACATTGCAGCTTCAGACACGCAGAACATACAGCACATCTGTACAGGCTTCAGCAGCGCCCTCGGAATACAAAGACCCACAGTCTGAACTGTGCCAGTGCTGCCTTGAGGGTAGTCCAAGGAGATGAGTTAGAAATAGAGTTGCACTGTTTTGCAGCTCCTGGTTTATGGAGACCAGCCAGGCTTGGCATACTCGAAAGCAGTTAGGGAAAACAAAACAAAACAAAGAGCAGGTCAATGTAACATTGCTGAGAGCTTGGCATAGGCCCTTTATTGTCTGAATTAACCTTTCACACCATTTTTTATAAAGTTGCTGTTGCCCTACTGAGACAGCATCATTTTTCTCTTCTTTGTGAGGAGAATCTGAGACTGAGTGTTTCCTGAGGCGAGGCCAAAACCAAAGAGAAATGAAAACAAGAATGTGTTCCTGGAGGCCAAGGTAAGAGTCAAGCTGGGGCATCTGGTCTCTGAAAGACTTAAAGCACAAGCTGCTACAGTGAGGAATAAACCTGTCTTTCCTTTGGGTACTGTTTGCCAGGTCTGCCTGCGTTTTGTTCTTTTCTGTCTGTGGCAGCTAAAATCAACATGGCATAAGAAAGGCAATGAACCAGGAGCTTAACTAATTACTGAGTCTCTTTTGGCAAAGCCACAGTACTTTGTCAAACCCTGCACTCTCTTTAGTGGTGTTCTTCTACTGCCATGTCTGAAAAATATAAACTGCTAGAAGCGCTTTTTTTACATTAACAAAGAGGAGGTTATTGATGTAGCTGTATTAAACTGGAGGAGGAAGAGGAAAGGGAGGTGGGCGAGACTCTGCTTTCTTGTGTTCAGACATGCTTATGTTGGCAGAAGAATATCAGCTTTCAAAGAGAAAGCTGAAATCTGAAGAGAGAATAATTCAAACCCATGGCATTTGCTGATGAGATTTTTATGTTAAAAGAATACCTCATTTTGTTACAGAAGAAATGTACATTTTTAGGTCTCATATAAGATCTTTCAATGCCATCATCTGATTGCTAGTTGTGCAATTTAAAATCAAGACGTGATGTATTTCATGCTTTGCAAAAAGTCTGAAAAACTGAAGCTCCAGGAAAACATTTCTAATGTTTCACCACTGGATGGAGACAGCACTCTAACTCTTGTGAGAAATTACTAACGGGACTGTAATGAAATCCCTTGCAATAAAGAGATTGAATAGATTAGTAGACTGCAGCCATAAACAGTGGAACACCAGCTAGATTTATGTCAGAAAATTTACTAAACGGACTTCCTTTAGATTTTTGCTTAACCTATTTTTGTGGTGAGAAAAGATGAGATTTAGTTGAAAAAAAATTAATTCCACTTCTCTCTCCACACAAAGCAGCAACAGCACAGACTAGCAAGAAATACTGTAAGATAAAGTGAAGCTTTCTAGGATTCTCTTTATTTTTTACCAGATCACAGTATATTTTTCTTGACAGGAGGATCCTTCAGTTTTGTATGTCTGGCCTTGAGGGCTCAATGCTGCTTGTGGCAGCTGAGGTTAGTCCAGCAATGGTTGCAGTGAATGTCATGTTTGCAGTGGAGATCCTTCCCTTACTCTAAGGCAGCAGAGAGGAGGTCACTGGGTAGGGAGAAACAACAGAAGGAATTCCCACCAGCCTGTAGGTTGGTAGGAAGATTTTTAGAGATCACTGGAATTAAAGGGTGAGAGCACAGATGGGGGACAGCCTGCTCCATCAGGGTTCATTTCTCTCATCAGGTACGTTAAAGTATTTTCACACATTTTCTTCCCTCTTTGTGTGTGTGTGTGTGTGTGGTGGTTTTGCTTTGGATCAATTTGCTTTCACACCCCCCACACAATTACTATTATTTGAGAGAAGGTTTATGCAGACAAAAGAGACTGAATTTGGGGAAAATAGTATGAATATTTATTACTAACAAGCTAAAATTAAAGAACTATATCTACAACAATTCTACTTAAGTAAAAGTACTATGTATTTACAGAAACACCTCTCCCCCCTTTATATCAGTCCAAGGAGGAGAAGCAGTCCTTTTCTCCATTCTCGGAGTTCCAGCTCTCTCTCCAGTAACTCTGCAGCACTCTCGTCGCAGCTGGAACTCTTTTTTCTTTCTCTTTCATTTCTATGTCAGCCTCCAGGGCTGGGCCTGCCCCCCTCCTGGGCTAAGACTGGAGGCTGGGCGTTACCCAGGCCCTGAAGGTCTTCTCTTCCATGGGCTAAAAGGGGACACTTGACTACCATGGATCTTCTTCCATGGGATTACAGGGGATAATTGTTTATGAGTCCACCCCTGTTCCCCTATGGAGGTCCCTTCCCACAGGAGAACAGTCCTTGATAGACCTCTCCAGCATAGGTCTAGCATGGATTCCACACATGAATCCCAACATCCCAGCTGGGCCATCTCGCTCCAGTGTGGGTTTCCCTCAGGGTCACAAAATCTTCAACAGGACTCTGCCTCACCTTAGGTCTCTCATGAAGTCTCAGCTTCTTCATGCATCAGCTTACTCCAGTGTAGGCTCTTCCACAAGCAGCATGGGGGTCTCTTCACCCCAACAAACTTTCACAAGTAGCAGGGTTTTATTTTTCAGTCTTTTCTCTGCTGAAGGGAGAGAGCGAAAGGGGGGGAGAAGCAAGCCCCCCCTTTCCTACTTTTCTTCTCTCTCTCCTCCGGCTGCCAGCTTTGACCTTGGACACTCCATTATCTCTTTGCTAGAATTCCTTCTGCAGCTTTTTTCTTCCAGGCTCTTCTCTAAAGTTTTTTTTTCTTCACTCTCTTACAAGACAAAAGGGGGGGCTTCAGTGCCACACCTGCCCCTGGCCCAAGCCGGGGGAAGAGGGGGCCTTGCCCACCTTGGGGCCCATCGCCGCCCCTCCTACATGGATCCCAATTTCAACTGCACAACAAGCCTTCTCTTACGTTTTCTTAAATATGTAATTAGCAAAGGCGTCTTTAAGAGTTTTGATTGGCCTTTTTGTCTGGAAATCCACCTGGACAAAACCATCCTCAGCCTCAGGGGCTGGCCGGCTGGGCAAAACCAGGACAGTGTGTGTGTGTGTGTGTGTGTGTGTCTGTGTCTGTGTCTGTGCATATGCATGAGAGAGAGAGAAGGAGGGAAACCCTGTGGTTGATTTTAGCCCAGTTTCTTACCTACTCATAATTTGCTTACCTGTTGCCAAGCAATAACTTTTGAATTTGGTAGATGAAGTGAAGACAAATTAAATGAGTTCAAAGATAATTATATTCTTATACATTTCGTGAAATTAGCAAGCCAGACAGATTGGAAACTCCTGAAGTGCCCTGACTAAAGGCTGAATAATGAGCTCATATAGTAGATAACCCATGCTGGAGACAGTTCTTATAAGTGCCCCTTCCCTGAGAGAAGCTTTAATCAGAACTTGCAGTCAACCACAAGATGAAAAAAAAACATAGGCAGCCAGACTTCATCAGTTCAAGAAGCACTACAATTTTTCCTTCAAAGCAACAAACACAAAAGTTGACCTATTCCATTACTGCCTCTCCTCTGCCTCCAGGTCACAGAGTCTGTACAGAGTTTAAAAGCAGAGAATTTTCACAAATAAAAGCAGTAAAAAAGAAACTTACATCTACTGAGATTAATTTTTCATGTGTCTACTTGTTATATTGAGGAGATGTATTTTCAGACAGCTGAGATAGCATGGTGGATATTAGGGTGAATCTCTTTGGGGAAAAAGCACAGGGAAGGGAGGTTGAATTAAAGAGTGTGTGACAGCTGCTAACGTATGCCTGTCACTTTTGTTCCCCAAATACAATATCTGTTGGATCAATTATATGATGATTTACATAAAAATGTCTTAATTTTTTCTGAAACCAAGGTTTCAAATGTAATTCCTTTGCCTGCAGCCAAGTCTGATGTCAATTTTTAAGAATAGATTCTTAAAGAAGATATTTAGGTATCTTATTCCTGGGTGAAATTCTCTGCTGACTTCACCATCCAGGATGCCTAGGAAGATGTCTGGTACTGAGACAAGAAAGCTGGTCAGCATGATGAGTGGAGTCCTAAACCAGCACCATGTTTGGGCATGAGGGGGAGGTAGCCTTCTGCGGGCAGGATTTGTTTGCAGTGATACAGTTTGCAAGTAGGTGCCTTGTTATTTACTTATTCGACTGCTCATCTACTGGGTAAGTACCCACCTCATCTGTTTTTCGTCTAGTAGGCTACTGCTTGCAGAAAGAGGTGAATATAGAACGTCTTGAAAACTAGCTTATCCTCAGTATGTTGTGGGAACACTGACTTGCAGAGGGCTTGGATTAAAGGGAATAAGACTTTGTTTTTCTCCCCACAATACTTTTTGCTGTTTCTGAGGAAAACCCTGATGTGGGAGCTGGTCAGGGAGGGAATATGTTGTTATATGGCCAGTCAGTGTGAAATTATGAGCT